>CM027586.2:3750159-4950159 GCA_015852605.2 Populus deltoides
TGTTTATGCCATTGACATTACTATATAGTAATTGAGTAAATTATTTCCTATAATGTAACATTTTCTTCTTTTTTCTTGCTGGAAAATTTAACCAGTGTGGACGAGGAAGTTGAGGAATATTTAGACAGAACATTTTTTTTCAAACTAGACTCAAGAAAGAGTGTTTTCACAAAGCTATGCATTCTTGCTGAATTTTCTTGTCTTGATAGACAAGTAAATCATAGATAATTGAATTTGGCATGTTTCAATGCAAAAAGAAATCTGAAAGTATATTAAAGAAAATGCGAGTCTTGTGTCATTCGCATTAGAACTCCAGTGAATGAACAGGAAACTTCTTGTTGCAGACTAAGTCATATTAGTGAGTCAAGAGTCAAAAGTCAAGACATCTGATTATCTTATGTTTATGAGAAATAAAACCTGGTTAGCTCCATCTGCTCTCTCAGGATTCGAGAGTTCTATACCTGCAGCCCCTTCCCCTCACCCGTAATCTCCAGAAATGCATCCACATCTCCTTCAAACCATCTCTTTACCTCTCAGAGTAATTACCATCATCATTATTGCAACTCCAATTTCTCTATGTGAACCTGATGAGCGATATCTAAGCTGCAGCAAGTCATTTGAGTGTGGAAACATTCAGAATATAACCTATCCTTTCTGGGGAGTGAATCGTCCTCAGTACTGTGGCTACCCAGGATTTCATCTTGATTGCAGTGGTGACGCCCCAGTGATTAAAATATCGGAAGTGGCCTACCAAGTCCTAGAGATCAAAAGCATGTCTCGAGTTCATCTCATTTCAACAGAGTACACAGACAACATTTGTTCTATCCCCCCTGTCAACTCCACTTTTGATTCCGACCGTTTCAGTTATGCTTCAAATACTAAGAATATAATGCTGTACTATGGATGTCCAACGATTCCAAGTCAATTTTTACCAACTTTAGGGCTATCCTATCAGTTCAATTGCAACATAAGCAGAACTGATATGGTAGGTTACTATCTTACAAGGAACCTGAGCATGTCAGCCACTGGTAGCTTTGCTGCTAACATAAGCAGTTACCTGGAGTCATGTAATCACAGCGTTCTCATTCCAGCATATGAATCCGCTGTTCGATCAATAGAGAGCCATCCAACTGCTGCAAATTTGACAAATGCTCTTCATCGGGGTTTTTGGTTGCAGTGGACTGCAAATGATTCCTTGTGTAACAAATGCAAATTTTCTGGCGGGCAGTGTGGATACAATACCGATACTAGTAAATTCACTTGCTATTGTCAAGACCAGCCTTATGCAACTACTTGCAAGAAAGGTATGTCGTGTAACCTTTTATTTTTGTGAAAGAAGATTAACTGTCCTGATGTAGACAAAAATTGGCCCAAGCAAGATTTGTTGGATTTCTTTCCCTTATCGCAAAATTGAGAAGTGATAATGCACTATTTTCATTTCCTCTATTTTGCTGGAAAGAAAATTCATAACAATTTCCTTATTCTTTATTTAATTAAGATGACCTTATATGATATGTGATTGCATGTAAAATATAGAACAAGTCTGTACTTAAAATAAGGTTGCTTTCCCTTGCAAGTTTCCTATTTTTAACGAAGATAATTAATATTTAAGAATTTTCTTTGTTTTAAATTTCCATTTCCAGGGAAAGAGTACTTGACAAAAACCTTTTGAGTTAAGAAATTAATCAATTTGTTCTTGTTTTGGTCAATGGTTGGATTTTGCAACCAAAAGAGGTCTCTTGTTCACCTAACATTTTGGATAAGAGGGATCCTTAATAAATTGACAAGACCAGATGACCCCGTTAATATTCTACTTGGCACCTGAAATTTGATTTCAAGAAGCTGAATTTTCATGTTTTAACGTACTGCTGTAGCAGTAACAAGATACTTCTGCTCTGTCGTGCGTGACTGTAATGTGGCTTGAGAAAGTAAATGTATTTAATTCTGTCTTCTTGGGGCTACTGAGTGTTGATATGATTTGATATCTTGTCATAGATAGAAAAAGATAACTAGCACTTCAAATATAAATCATGGGTAATTTCATGCTTACTATGTCAGGAAACTGAGTTATTTGCTGTTTGTCTTGCAGAGTCTTATAGATGGGAATATAAGCTTATTAAAGGTAAGAAAACCATCAAATACCCCTCTGTTCTCCAATCATTGCATGAATATTTTATGACATGCTGTGAATATCTATGCTTCTTGTTAGCACATAACATACAACTCACATGAATCAACTGTGATATTCTTATTTCAGTTGTAACGTTAGCTATGTACACGATGATAGCAGTCACTATCATTGTGCTATGCTCTAGAAGAGGATTATCTGGAGGCCGGATGACTAGCTTTTGGAGGCAGAATGCTCAACATAATCTAAATATTGAAACGATCATTATGAACTCGCATTCTCTTACTCCAAAACGCTATACATATTCAGAAATTAAGAAAATGACCAACTCATTCGTGGATAAACTAGGTCAAGGCGGATTTGGAGGTGTATACAAAGGAGAGTTACCGGATGGCCGTCCTGTGGCAGTAAAAGTCCTGAAGAATTCCAAAGGTGATGGAGAAGAGTTTGTTAATGAAGTTGTGAGTATTAGTAGAACTTCTCACGTAAATATAGTTACCCTTTTGGGGTTTTGCTTTGAAAGGACTAAAAGAGCTTTGATCTATGAATACATGCCGAATGGATCTCTAGACAAGTTCATATATCGTCAGACCTCTCTTCATGGAAACCATAATTTACAATGGGAAAAATTATATGAAATTGCTGTCGGCATTGGTAGAGGTCTTGAGTACTTGCATAGAGGTTGTAACACTAGGATTGTTCATTTTGACATAAAACCTCACAACATTCTCTTAGACACAGATTTCTGTCCAAAAATATCTGATTTTGGTCTGGCAAAGCTATGCAAGAGAGAAGAAAGTATGGTTTCAATGACAGGTGCAAGAGGGACTGCAGGGTATATAGCTCCAGAAGTATTCTGCAAAAACTTTGGAGGAGTTTCTTACAAGTCTGATGTGTATAGTTACGGGATGATGGTTCTTGAAATGGTTGGAGGAAAAGGAAACATTGATATCGGAGAATCTCAAAGTAGTGAAATATTCCTTCCAAATTGTATGTATGAATTAGAAGAGGTGTCTAGTCTCCATGGTGTTATAACAGATGAAACAGAAGAGACGATAAAAAAAGATGGTTACGGTGGGTTTGTGGTGTGTTCAAACCAATCCATTAGATAGACCATCAATGACAAAGGTGGTGGAGATGTTAGAAGGCAGTCTTCAATTCTTGCAAACTCCACCTAAGCCTTTCCTGTATTCTCCGACAACATCACTGGAAACGAACCTCACCGCATCAACCTCAAGAGCATGTGCATTGTCACAAAAGGAAAGTGGCATGGCTGCCATTAGTTAAAGAAGCTTCATAACAGGTACCCTAATCATGTTGTAAACCATCACTTGATTTCCAATGATTAAGTCAATCATTATTGACTCTTGCTTAAAATTTAATATGCTGGAAGTGTGGGCTTGATCTGTCACTTTACTGGTCAACACTGGTCCACATAGAAAAGAAGACAGATTTTAATGTTTTCTGCGAAAAACATTTTCCAGAATCCTTCAACATAATACTTTGGTTATATTTTTTATCATTGTAAAGCTTTTTTGATGTACTTGTGATAGTATAATCTTATGCCACTCAGTGTATCAAATTGAGAGTTTATAACATTTACATGTATTTTGCTGTTAATTACCTGATGCTACTCAAGTGGTCAGCAAGTTCACAGGAAATTCAAATTCAAGTTTATTTTCTTCATCATCTTTTTCTTACTGATTCTTGACTTTGCAAATTCAGATCCCTGATCCGTTGACGCCTGAATTGACTCTTTTGGCTTTTTGCACTTGGTTTTCAGTAAATAGCAGCTTGGAGATGGCCATGTCCTTTATAACCTTAATGATTTTGAATTTTTTATCTGAATTTACTTTATAAGCTTTTTTGGATCATGGAAACCAAGTGCAAAAAGCCAAGTGACTCTGTTGGCTTGCTTTTTATTCTTCTGGAGTCGTTACAAAAATCATCAAGGGAAAGTAGTACAACCTTTGGAGATGGCCATGTCCTTTCTAGTATGCCACGTACAAGAATGTTGTTGCTCACTTATCATATCCCCTACAAGATACATTTCTTTGGTAGAATTTGCTGCACAGTTTATTTAATCTAAGGGCTTGATCCAGCTTAACTTATTCATGTATAATTTATTTATTTTTCTTTCTTTTTTGTTGATGAATACAAAATGAAATTCCAATAATGCAGAGATACAAAACAGATCGCAAAATGGCGTAATTAACAAACTGAGACATAACAAAACAACCAGAACTTTATGAAACATTTATGCATGTTTCTCCAAAAGGACCAAACTAAATAATCGGCCACATTAAAGAATAAGAATCAAAGAACAAGAATGATGGAATTTTCGAAAGAAGGATCACTAAAAACTTTAATCCAAAGTTTTATTACTGGATAATTATTTTCTAGTAATTTACAGGGATTACAACCTCTTGAAAAAGCCTTAAACCAACCTCTATAAAATAGGAAAATCATAATTCAAAATTTCAAAAAAAAAAGAAAAAGAAAAACAGCATAAAATTAAACTAGAAATCCAAAATAAATAAATAAATAACAAAATTAGCTCTAAGAACATATATTAAACCAACCCTTGTAGAACTAAGTATGTAGAACCTCCTGACCAAATTTGAGAGCTAGTCGTTTCACAAGATCTAGCCTCATTTAAGCTTAGTTTTATCTCATTAGTCCATAAACGAGTCTAGCGGGCTTCCTACGTGATTTAGCTGCGGCAGATTCGCAACTTAACTGTTGCAATGACTGTTCATGACCATCAGATCCTTCAAACCTGCCTCCATCAAACAATACGCAAAAATACTCAAAAATGAAAACTTTGATTCCGAAGCAACTAGCAGAGTCAAACCTGAAAGCTGCCTTTGCTAAGAATATTTTTCTAGCTAAGTTCTTCAACTCTCCTTAGCCTGCGTTCCTGTTAGTACATAATGTGTAATTTAGTTTTTTTAACTAGTTAAGATGTGTTAACGGCATCCAAAAATAATCAAGGGACTGATTTATCTTCTTGAAATCCTAGCATTGGCTGTAACCTCTTAGCTGACAAGAAAAAATAAAAGATGAAATGAAAATCCCATCCTCTTCAAAACCAAATAAACCTTAGAGAGTCTCTAGATTGTTCATTTCTATCGCTTTATCTATCCAATTCCCTCAATGAGTCATCATCTCAGTTTCCTCCTCATTCTCTCATCTGTCACGGCCAATGATGTTGCTGTCATGCTGAAACTAGCTAATTCCCTGAACCCCTTGCCATCAGGCTGTTCCAATGTGTCCTCCAAAGGCTTCTGCACCAACTGGATTGGTGTGCAATGTGATACCTCTGGTAGTCCTCCAAAGGGTTCTGCACTCCTCCAAAGGCTTCTGCACCAACTGGATTGGTGTGCAATGTGATACCTCTGGTAAAGACTCCTCAATAAACCTCTCTGGCACCCTGCCTTCAGAGTTGTCTAAATTGACTCTTCGCATTTACTGAGGATATGGCATAGGCTGCAATGAAAGGCAAGTTTTCTTAACAGCTGATGCCATCAATGAATGCACATCACATATTTTGGCCTCAACTTCAAACAATCTAGCTTACCATTTCATTGTTCCATATCAATTTGTTAATGAAACAAGCCATCAGTTCAGGAGATTGTACCCAGATCTCTTAAACAAGAGTATCGTAAAGCATTACATGAGTTAACAAGCAAATCAACCTAACTTGTCTATAAGATCTGACTAAGCTACAAGTCAAATGGTGATGCATACGTGTAAATATTAGGGCATTGACCATCACAATTGAGCAGAAAATTTAAGTTTGTAGACTTCATTAACAAACTTCCAAGTTGCCAAGAAAGTTTACCAGGATTTTTCTAGTATGATATTGAAGTGGGGAAGTCCTCCCTATCGAAAATCTTCACTGCACTCCCTTATATCATGAGGAATCACTATGTGATCCACTATTAGCTCATAGTGTATCACTTTTAAGATGTTTTTCCTTGGATCTATGAAGCTCTGCCTGCAAAATTCGTCAGTAGACAATTGGTTCGGTCAAAATATGAGGCCATTTCATTCTACCTCTGTTTCATATTTTTTAAGGATCTGTCTTCGTGGAAGATAAGACCAAGCTCCTGACAAACCATTTTAAGCTGATCCAGTAGAATGATTGAAGAAATATTCGTAGGAAGAGGAAGGATAAAAATATACCAGTTTGAGTTTCAAATCTGAGATCACACGCTCTCTCTGATTTGCAAAAAACTTCAACGACTGGGAGCCACCACGAATGCACCCATAAAAGAGAAAGAGAAGAACAAGGAGAGGAAAGAAGAGAATCAGGCTCAAATTCATCTAGTAAGAAATGACGGTGCAGGTTGGTGCAAAGCTAACGGAAAAACAAATGCAAGTGACATATTAGCAAGATGATAAGAGTTTTACTTACCCCAACTCTCTGAATTAGAAGAGATCTCTTTAATGCTTCTCTTTTGGTTAAAAGATTCTTCTTTAGAAGCCTTAGAGGGCGTTTGTAATTTTTTCCACGGTAAATAATTATGGCATGACCTTCTTTTAGCTTGTCCACTGAAACTAGGATCCCATCACTTTCTGCTTCAAGCAATGTTGCAGTGTGAATGACCTGGGAAAACACTCTCTGCATTGTAATCACCTTCACCACTTCTCTGTGCTTCCAGTGCTGATGCAGACCTTCCATAACACCCTCAAAGACCCCACGCCTCCCTGAACCCACCATCAAAACAAAAAAATCTGAACCACACCCACACACAGATACAGAAGGGAAGGGTAGACTAAGCAGAAAAATTAATGTTATTCATGGGTGGAAGCGTTGTAGTTCAATCCAAACGTGATTAACCAACACTTACCCCTTCCCTTTTCTGGGAGAAATTATTGCATGAGCCCGGTTCTGACATAAATGATGTGCAACCTACCATAAAATGACTCTGAGACCCACCACTTCGTGAGTGTGCATTCAAGGTGAGCCAGGCTCATGTAATAATTTCTCCTTTTCTGGACCAATGAAATCCCTACTTCATTCTTATGCAACAAAACTTGAGGAAATTCTGTTTCAGCGTATGAAAGTCAATGCTCTCACTGTGATTTCTCAAAAATGAGCTTCTTCACACAAAACACTTTTAATGGGACCAAGGTAAATTAAAGGGAGAAGGGGGAAACCAAGCAACTCATCCAGCATGCAGATCAACCAAAAAGAACAAATGAAAATAGTCGTAACCAATGACTCAAATGTTTGAATACCTAAAACTGAGAGACAACTATGCAGAAAAAATATGGCATGATAAAAAAAAGAAACAATATTTCAAACAGGGTTCATAATGATAAGCTTTTCTTTACCAAGCACTAAGCTACCACGTAGCTTCAGTCCTATCTTCCGGAAGCATTCTCTTTCCTCTTCTGTCATTATTCCTTGGTCTGCATCCCGTGGACTAGGTACCCATGCAGAATTCAACTTTGACAAGTCCCTCGCTGGCTTCTCTATCTTACTTTTAAGCTGCAAAATCCACGAGGATTATTTTCCAAACCAGCATTGCAGTGATCCTGATAAGATAATGAATTGAATCTTACAATGCGAAGCCTGTATTCTTGATTCCTCAATTCCCTCTCTAGTTTTTCCTTATAAGCTTCTAATTGAATTTCAGAGTCCCCTTTTGCCGTCTTCTGAAATTTGATTTGGAATTCCTGAAATTCATATAAAGTTCCACTTCTGCTTGTGTTGGTTGGTCCGCCAGGCATATAAGAAGTTTCAATTGCTTTCATTCTTGCACCTTCTTCATTGGTTTGGCATTTTCTAAGTGCAATTTCTCTGTCCACTATTACATTTGCAACTTGGCCAGGAAGAAAGTCTTTGCCTCTATAAAGTATTATAAAGAACTTATTCCGAAGCAGCAGCACTCCTCCAGTGAGACTCTGCGTATACAACATCAACATTAGAAAAATCTATCTCTGAGATGTCATTTATAGATAAGTGTGCCAAGTGCATGTTCAAGGCAACACTAGTAAGTGTGCCCGGTTGGGCACGGGTCAATATGTAACTCCTCGGACATCAAGCTTTTGAATTAATGATTCAAATAATATGGGTGATCCACTTTACTCAGATCACTATATCAGTGTCCTGGCAACAAATGATACCAGAAGATGTGGTGCTTAAATCAGAATGACTTTCAACTGAATACAATCAGAAATGGTCCACCTTGCTCAAAAATCCAGGCTACCAAAGCTCCATACAGACATAAAATAAACAAATAATAATTCAGCAAATCAGTAAGTATGATATATGTTGCTTCTCGGTATCGAACTTGCCTTAAGCTCATCTGCCATTTGCTTATTGTTGGTATTTGGAACTCCCCACTTCACAGCAATTTTAGCTATAATAGTCTTTTCCCACAACTTTAAGATAGCAGCAGCTAGGCCTTGAAGTCTTCTGTTCCTCCCTACAGAAAATAAGCAAAACTTTGAAAGCCTTCATGATGCAAAACATTCCTACATGCACACAAGCCTCTAGCATAGCGCAATACATATAATGTCATGCAACATTTCAACCAAATAACTGTTCATGCCTGTCAGACCCATTTTTTCTCAATCAATTCTCAAGCACTATTTAAGAATGTTGTTTCTTAATATGATAGCATATTTCTCTTTTCTCCTTGTTTCAGTTATCTTATGCATGTGATGTGTTCGTTGTCTGTCTATACTCTGTGTATCCATATGAGTGTGTCTGCTTTTGTTCATAGGGAAAAAACGCAATCGAAAGCTTTATACAGTAAGAAAATACCAAGGACAAAATGTGTGGGTAGAGATTGAGCAAGCTTTCTCAAGTATGTCAGTTCATCATCTTTCAACTTTGATCTCATACGTGGAGGACAAAGCCTTGATGGAGACCTGAATCCTTTAACTACTTCTGGAAGCAAATCTGCATCTACTGGCAATGGCTTTCGCATCCACCAGTCAACAAAACGAGGTCCAAAGCCATCTAATAATCTATCAGTTTCTCTCTCAAACAGTGATCCATTAATTGGTTGTGTATTCAATTCTGCTTCCATTAAGATGCCAGCTGATATAGACTCTTCTTCTCCACCATTTCTGGGAAAACTTTCCTCGATTGTAGCCATATTAAAGTTTTTCTTCCCCTGATAATTGCATCCTCTATAAACAACATGAATATCTTTTCTGGTCCAAACAACCAAGCCTCCTGTCTTCATCTGTTTACAAAGGAATGAAAAGAATGCAGTTGTTGCATTTTGATTGCTCCAGGTGTACCAGCAAATTTTAAAAAAGAAAAGACAACCCATAAACAAGTAGCCTTATTTTAAAGTTGCAACAAATACAAACAAGAACATCCGAGATAGTATGCCAATCTCTACAATATGAGCAACAAATCATTCACCCATATACTAAGCAGTACAGTTTACACAGATCAATCACAAATAACCCTTTTCCAGGCAGAATTCTTACATCGGCCCAAAAAAGGGTCAATGAAGCTTTGCATAGAACATGTGCTAAAAGCAGCAAGATGAGCAATCTGAAAAGAATTATTACTGCATAGTTTAGAAATTGATCTTCTTTTCTTAGGAAAATAAGTTTAAAATTTGATCTTCTTTTTCTTATGAAAATACGGTCTTTTAAACACAAGTTCTTAATCAGGGTGGAAATCAAGCTTCTGAACAGAAATCATGTCTTTCCATGAATTACGAACACTTATCTCCAAAGTAACTTCCAAAAAAAAAATTACAAGAATCAATAAACCAGCAAAAAATGAGTACAAAAAAGTAAACCAACTAACCTCAACAATATCTCTTGCTCTATTCATATTTCTACACAAAGGCATATAGAATTTAATCATAGCCAGCTCACTCGTTTTCCAAGTCAATCGTATCTCATCAACTACACTCTGTGTCACCCCAGCTTTCTTCACCTTTACCCAAGTCCTCATCTTTGCAGCCTCTCCTCTCAATCTCTCAAGTAACTCCTTATCAAGACTCAACTCGGCCTTGCTAACCACCTTCTCTTTTTTCATTCTCCAATTCCCAACTCTCTCTTCTCTCACCCATGGCAGCTTTTTTTCCCTAAACCCCAAAACCCCATCTCCGTTAAGCTGTTTTAAACCCTCTCCAATCTCAAAACCCCCAGAATTCTCTGGGGTTTCCTTCAAGTTTTGATCTTTTTGTAGTTTTTCAATACTTCTTACAATCCTTTTATCACCGAAAACACTTAAAATCCTTTCTTTTCCGAGCTGCTTTAAACTCTCTCCACTCTCAGAAATCTCATGGATGTCCTTCAAGTTTTCATCTCTTTGCAGTCTTTCAACACTTTTAACAATCTGTATCATTGCTTTATTGCCTCTAACCCCACTTTCTTTAGCAGTCAAAGCCTTGTCATCTTTTTCAATCTTGTCATTCTTTATTGGCTTCTTGTTTTTGGGGTTTGTGAGGTTAAGGAGTTCGTGGGGTTGGAGAATGAGAGGACCCTTTATCCATGGAGGTGTTGGCACTTTAACATTGGTGGTGGCATTGGATTGCGAAATGGGGTTTGTTAACACCGCAAGTTCTTTGTTGTTGTTGTTTGCAATCATAAATGAAGGGGTTGTTATCTGGGCATTGTTTAAGGTAGTATTACCATGCTTTTTTGTTGTTGGGTTTAAGGAGGATGTGATGGGAGTGTAAGAAGAGAAAAATTTGAGACACAGAGCTGATGAAGCCATGAGTGGTTGATTCACTTGTGAGTGAGCGAGCGAGCGAGCGAGAGTGGATTTTTTTCAATAATGAGAGGATGCCGTTTTCTACAGTAAAAACACTGCTAAAAAGATTCGTCATTAAATCATTGGCTAATCAGTCGAGAGACCCCTGAGACTTTTGGTCGAATCCAACTACACCCATGAACTATTAATTTTCTGATTTTAATCCCTTAAACTATCAAGTCAAGGTAGTACACTGCCTTCTTTTGGGTCCTTCAGGTTTTTTGCATGAAAATTGAGAGGTAATAGTCATAGACGTTCAAATCACATTCTAATTAATGGGGATAATGGATGGAAGCCTAAGGAACCCTATTGCCTTGACCTTATGATTTGATGGATCAAAATCAGGAAATTAAACGTTCAGGGATCTCTCCTCCAATTAGCATAAAATATAGCTACAGTTCACAGGCTTAGAAATAAAAGAGATTAGCGCATGTATGGTCTAGATGCATAATGGAATTGGAGACTTACTTGGAAGGCTGGAATGGACTCTTCCATCACTAGTTGACATGTAGCAATGATATTTTATTTCGCTCATACAACAAAAGCATTGATTATAGGTAACGACACCGTTTGTTTATATAGGAGAAACCAGCCTAGGATTCTTGCCAAAGAGCTTCCTTCTTAAATTCAAATTTAAATTCTAAAATTTAATTAATAAATAGAAGGAAAGGAGTAGAGAGAAAATAAGAAAATTCTATTTCATTTGTTTCAGTTTCATTTGAGATTCAATAAATATATCCCACCATTTCTTGCTTTTCAATTTTCATCATAAGAAACAATAATTTAGAATCATTACAAAATGATATTTTAAAAATAAAAAAACAATATATATTATTTTTAGAAAAATATCTCAAAAATATAAAAATTCATTCCAAAATATTTATTTTTATATTTATGTTTTCAATCAAATACATTTCTATCTCCTCCATCTCATTTCGATTTCCACTCCTTCAACCAGCAACCCCCTGAACACTTTGTAATCTCAGTACATAACCCATCTTTAGTTTACAACCTGCATTAGATGGTTTTAACTTTTACATATTGTCAATAACATGATACAAATCCCATCGAACATAAATGATTATTAGTGTTATTGTTTCTTAATAGCACTAATAATTCCTGAATGGCATGATGCAAATGTATAATGGACAGAGAAGTTACCAAGCAGTGTCACTCGAACCCTCAACTCTTTCCTTTTCCTTTTTTTTTTTTTCCCTGTGTGTCTGTGTTGGGAATGATCCCTTAGCTCCTTAGCTCGTTGGTTTGGTTTCAATCTAGAACAAATTAGCCAAGTACAAATCCCCCTTTCTTTCTTTTTTTGGTCTCAAAGGAAAGAAAAGGTTCGAATTTCATATACATTGGGAAAGAGGAGGAAACTAATGTCAAATTGAGCTACAGCTTGTAAAACAAATTTGACAGCATAAAACCAACCTCCTTATCACTTCATAGCTACTGCACTAGTCTCCCCATTTGAATACAAACATAAACATAGAGAAGATGGGGAAAAAATAACACTTCTGTGGCACAGTTTATTTATTGAAATTATAGGTATCCAAATACTACATGCATGCCTACTGCACCTTCTGTGCTTTCTGGCATGAATCATCCTCAGGGTCACGAAGAGTTCCCAGCATCCAATCCATCCATATGGTATAATGGCCATAATTATGCTTGTATGTAGTATGATGAATTGTGTGGTACCCAGCACCCATTATGGGCCATAGGTTGCCATGGATGCAATCATGGATGTTGGCTGTCCATACACCCTCAATGAATAAGAGGGCTATGTGTGACCTAAAATGGATTGGCACAAGAAAGAGAGCTATAACATGTGGTACAGCTTGTAGAATCCCATCCAGTGGGTGAAATGCCAGACCTGAAATAGACAATTACTTCTAGTTAGTGATCCAGATTAAAAATTCTGATTATAATGGTACATTAATAGGGATATCTCACTAAAATAAAAGTAATTCCAAGTAGTTAACGATGCTAAAATATGACTTGATTCAAATAAAAGCAATTGCTTAATGTGAAGTCAACAATACCTTCTCCTCGAGGGAAATCTTTCACTAAATCCCTCACAACCACCACGCTGAATTCTGAAATTCAGTGGTATAGAGACTAAATAAATCCCATATTCCTTAACCACGTCACCAAATGTATGGAACAAAATTTCAACATGTCGTCGAACGTATGAGACGAAAGTCCCAAAAACATAGTGTTTTCCCCTGTATAGAAGCCACCTGATGTTGACGCAATTATCAACAAAGTTTCTACCAATTCATCAATGATTTACTTTTACACTCTTCTAATAGAGGGCAGCTTCTACATTTTAAACCAACTTTCTGGAACTTTGATCCCACAGATTCATTAACTGAATCATACAATGTGGAATTTTTGTCTGGCACGTTCAGTGACTTGATCACACAACGTGGGTTGTTTCAGTTGTATCATTACCAAAGTCGGGAATTCAGTGCGGTGTTTTTGTGAAATTCAATGAAAAGTTGGTCAAAGAACACAATTTGCAGCAAATTAAGTGCATTTCGAAGGTCATGCTAATAGAGCAAAAGAAAAAAGGTAAGTAGTCAACATTAGCAGAAGAATAATCTTGTGTTATAACCTAATCCAGTTATCTTAGTAAATAGTGAAAGTTTTGAATTTGTACTCAAATATTAGAGCAAATCAAGCAAAGCACACCTTATAATAAAAGCTTTCAGCCAATAAGCTACAACATTCGTGTAGCAGCAAATTCTGCAATGCCTTCCCTGTACACCTTTTCCAAAAACATCACACTTCATCCACAATTTTTTTCACTAAATTCTGCAATTTTTACACTACATTACACTGGTGATCCAAATATGTCCACATAGTTGGTACCAATGTACCATATCAGGTCACCTTCAGGCCAGATATGGATTGCTTATTGCTGAAATTCAGCAACAAAGAAGGCAGTTCTCTAATAGTCACATTTTCTTTAATTGTAACAAAGTACCGGAACTATACTTTTCAAGGGATGGAATTATTTTTTTGTCAGTGCCAAATTTCCACTGTTACAAAATAATATCCAGCACAAACCTCATATCCAGTCACGGTGTTACTGGCTATGGCCATGTTTGGTAACACTTGCAAACTGGCATTGAACCTCTTGCAAAATGAGTTGAGAAATAGCATGGAGGAGCTAGATTTGGATAAGGAGTTTTTAGGTTATTGTAGAATTTGTTTCATAAACAGTGGAACTAAATAAACTGGATTAAGAACATACCAGCAAATGGAGAAAGAGTGCTCTGTTTGTTGTAGATGTGATGGGTTGCATGAAGATGCTTGTACAAAGGTTTTATATCATGTAATTCTCTATGCATCCAGTAAATCCCAAACTCCACAATAACAAGATACATAGCCAAATACGTGATGTAGGCAAACCAGCCAACTTCAGATATGCTAAAGAAACACTTTGTCCAGCCATTTTCAATCATGTATTCAGAAACAGTTGGAAGCAGAGTGTACCATGGCATCGCCTTCATAGCAACATGTATTTGTAAGAGCATGGCTCTATTTGAAGGGATGGCATCTGCAATGGGAATATGCAAGAGATCAAAAAAAGGTGTAATCTTGAGCCTGATAAGGAAACTAGCACAACATCTTCCCAAAGTGAATGATACAAGATTCTAAATGAAACCCAAATAATACCTTACATATGAAAACCTAGTATGACCATCTTACATAAGAAAACTCTACCAATAAATCAATCAACAACTTTTAAAAGTCAAGCTTATTGGTTGAAATAGCAGGGCAACCTTATTAAAGAGATACGCACATGCTATAGGCAAATAGGAACAGGAAAAAAATAACATAAGAAATAAAAAGTGGTAATTTCCCTGCAAATAGGGACAGATGGCGGAAAAACATGAAATGCAGTAACTTCTATACACATCGTAACTCCTGTTGTCATAATCATGTAATGAAGTAATGTTATTTTATGTGGCATTCGGGCTTCAGCACATCATGCTAACTAAATGGCAATGTGAAACTCACAAAGAAAAAGGGAGCAATTGCAGTGAATATAACTTGCAGAAAAAGAGGTAAAAAATATTACATATTTCCAAAAAAGTTAAAATAGGTAAGCATGGGGGACAAGAATATGGTATAATATGTAGTTATATTTAAAAGCAAAGTAGGGAAAGCAAGTGATTATTATTTAAAAGTGTTTTTTTATCAAGGTTTTATATTATCATTTTGCACTTGAAGCATCAATAACTCCATAACTAGAGCATGTTTTATAATAATATGTCTAATAATATAAGATACCTTTAATTTATGGTAAATGTTCATCTTAAATGTAGGCCTATCACATAAATCAAAGGATTGATTGATGAGTTTAACTACTGAAATTGAGAAGACAAAAAGAGGGCTAAGCTTAGAAAAGAGATGTTGGTTCATTCCTAACTGGAACACCATTCGGTTAATTGATCATAACTGGAGCTGTAAAACTTGGATTTAGGTATGGTCTATATGGATGTAAAGCTAAGACATAGACCTAAAACTTTCATGAAAAGTCCAAGATTCAAAAAGACCATTTTCAAGTTCAAATTGTAGCAACAACGGAGAAGTCGGAATCTGTCTTACAGCCCAGACATTGTTCAGTGTTCAGCCCATATATCAAGTTCTACAAGTCCAAATGCACCGATTCTTTTTTTGTTGGAAAGCTGAGACAATTTCCTAGAACTTTCATGAAGACCATCTGTTCAAATTCTGATTTTAGCAATGACATTTTGTTCAGACAAGAAGATAGGGATTGTCACCAAGTCAAGATGTGGCCACCCACTCAACAATTAGTCATCAAATCAATAATTCCAAATTTTGGCCTATAAAAGGAGGTCTTTGCCATGCATTTATGCATCTTGGTTTTCAGATCAAGATAATGTTCTTGCTCTCTCTCTTTATATTTTGTTAATGCTTAAGTTTTGCTTTCATTAATCTCTTGTTTATGCCTTTCATTTTCTTTCCTTTACTTAGTTAACTTATATCTTATTTATGTTCTTATCTTGTTTATTTATGTTTCTCTCTTTTCATATTTAGTTAAGTTTATTATGTCAAGGTGAAAAGGTTACATTAATGGTGTAAGAATAAGTATAGTATAAACTCAATATGGACCTTAATGTTTGATACTAACATATTTTGTATTTGTTATCTTATTCACTCTTAATACTTTGCTTGTTAAATGGTTAATCTAGATTTATGTTGTATAACCCTTGGTACAACAAATACTTGGCACTTTCATAGCCCAACCGTATGGTATAACCGACACCTGTGCTATGAAAGGAACTTGATTTATTGTTAACATAAATTATAATCATGAATACCTGACAACATTTACAAGTATTAACATTATTCGAATAAGATAACTAATATAATCATGTTAATAATTTATAATCTGATTGGAACCTCCTTTGTGTGTGATTTCCGATTGAGTAATAAAAGGAATTTATATTATACTTGTTTGAAATATCATTAGTGGATCCTCTAACCTTGACAATTATTTTATCCTTGTTTAATCCTTACATCAATATCACATCTCAAAGCTCTCTTCAACTCCTTTTCTATTATTATCTATTTCTTTATTTGTAGTTTATACAGTTAACCTCCCTGTGGTTCGACCCCGGTCTTGCCAGGTTATTTATTACTTCAACACTCCTACACTTGGGAGAAGACATTAATCTTTTGGTCATGTCAGCAAGCAATGTAGCTAAGAAAACAAAGGCATGGGATGGCCTTTAAATTGACAAAATATGCATCTTATAGGGCAAAACAATTAGAAGGTTGACATAAAGATCGAAAACTAATAAATAAAGAAACTCAGATTCACATTCAGGAACATTTACCCTCAAAAAAATTAGAAACATTTGATATCTAGATCGGACACTTGAAAGTTTAAATAGAGGAGGCAGGTATTCGCACTGCATCAAGCAACTTAAAATTTTCATTGCAGATCTGGAGGTGGGAAAAAAAAGGAAGAAAACCCAATATAATACAGTAAATAGATCATTAGAAAGAACACAGGCATTAAACAACTCAGACATAAACATTAATTCACAATTGAGATACATTCAAAATCCAAGTGAAAAAAATTCTTGAAAAGTTTAGAATAAGAACAGATGATACAACAATCAAACTTGACATCAAAGCAGATACTATAAATAAGCACCTGAGCAAAAGCAGCCAATAATAAGGTCATCAGTGGACTATAAACAAAGACCCAAACTTTACAACTAGCCATCCACTCTGTGTTGAGAAAAGCAACAGTAACAGTACAAATGATTCGAGCAATACCAACTCATCAAATCTTCCAACCACAAATGTATCATCTCACAGTCAAATTGCAAAGCTTCAACAGTAACAAAATTAAGAATCCAGGGAGGAAAAAGGAAAACAGCATGATACCAGTAACATCAATTGTCAACCATGAAAAAGCATAACAAAACAAAAATCCAGATTCAAAATCAACAACAGAATCGACCATTACTTATCAATCATAAACATCACAAAAGAAGAACTTTTAAAACTAAAAAAAAAACAAAATCAAACCATATCTATTAATTAACTAGAAAAACTAAGCCAGTTATTCCAAAGAAACATCTAGACAGAATTAAAATAAAAATAAAAAATTCATACTCCAGAAAGAAAGACAAAAAATTGGACCCAAAGTCAAACAGTGAACGACGAAAAAAATAAATAAACAAAACCCAGATTCATGAATTCAACAAGTGAGCAAAACCCATCTCACATCAAGAAAAACATCAAACAAGAAAAAGAAATGTGCCCTTTACCTTTAGGAACATAAACGTTGCGTTTCAAGTAATAAATATAGAAGCACCAGAGAAGTCCAGAGATGAAGTAAAGAAGAGTTCCAGCAACGAAGTTACGAAGCCAAGTCTGCAAGAAATGAGGTAGCGTGACCCACCAACTGGAGGGTAACAAATGACGCAAAACAATGTTGTTGAACATTGTTGTCTCGTCCAAGAACTGCTGCCAGTACTTGTCTCCCTCCATGTTTATGGTCTTTCAGATTCCCGACGACACGCCGCCGGCGATATAAGATTGAGAGAGAGAGAAGTGTGATATAGATGTCTGATGTTCGAGGGTGTTTGGGTTAGAGGGGGAGGTTGAGGTATGGGTGTGGAAAGAAATATTAGCTTTTGTAGTTGAATTTTATGCATAATTAGATTGTATCCAACTACAACCTCAACCACAAAAACTAAATCAAACACAGTCAAAGAGGGAACTAAAACGTGCGTGGGCGCTGTTCTAGTGACACTACCAGGAAGTAGGAGTTTGGAGTAGAAGAGGGTTTTTGTTTTTTTTGCCGTTACTGCACTGTGCTGTGAGACTATTTTGTATACATGTTGTGTGACGTGGTGTTGAACACTTGAACCACATCCTTGCCACAGCCTCACTTTTTTCTTTTATTTGTTAGGGTCCTTTATTTACTGAAAAATAAAATAAATTTATTTTTAATATTTAATAATGTCATTAAAAATAAATTAAAAAATATTTTTTAATGTTAGGTTATATTATAAAAAATATAATATATTTGATAAAAAAATATATTTTTTAAGAGAATTTAAATAACTATCTTCATATAAATATCTATTTAGATTATAAAAAAAATAAAAGTATTTTAAAAAAATTTGAAAATTTTTTATTTTTTCCTTACTTTAAATTAGTAATTCTTTAATATTATAAATCATTTTAATATATTAATATTAAAAATAATTTTAAAAAAATAAAAATATATATTATTTTAATATATTTTTAAATTAAAAAATATTTTAAAAAATAACATCATCATCGACCACACTTCCAATACTGTAACCTACGGTTAATAGATTAAGCATTATAATATAATATAATATTAGATATGTCTTGGCCTTTCGGACAACAAGTACACGTAAATAGAGAGAACCTGAATACAAGAGTCGTTCCCAGTAGAGTCCGGACTTTGAGCGTTCGCTTCGCCGAGAAATTTTATTGTATTAAGAAAAAACTTAAACTTTTCGGTATTTCAGTGTACAAGTTCACAGTGAGCAATATCTTTTTTATTATTTTTTTATTTTATTCTGTTTTTATTTTTTTTCCTTTTTTTCTCTTTCTCTCTATCTTTTTTTTGTTTTTTTTTGTTTTTTTTTTGTTTTTACTTTTTTCCCATTTTTTTCTCTTTTTATTTTTTTCCCATTTTTTTAGTTTTTATTTTTTTTTGTTTTTTTCTGTTTTTTTTTTTGTTTTCTATGCCTTTACGGGTTTTTCTTTGTGTATTTTTTTTAATGAATTTTTTTGTTTAATTTAGTTTGTTAATGTTAATTTTTTATTTAGTTACCAAATTTTCATAACACGGATCCCTGGTTTGACGGGTTAACCTGATTTGACGAGTTAACATAAATTTTTTTTCTTTTCTTTTTAATTAATAACATATACTAAAAATGTTCAGTGTTTCACTGTGCAGTCCACAGTGAAACGCTAAACTGTTTTTTTAATTTTTTTCTGTTTTATTTATTTATTTTTTTTGCTTTTTATGCCTTTATGGGTTTTTTTTTGCTTTTTTTCTTTGTGTTTTTTTTTCTTTTAATGATTTTTTTTGTTTATTTTAGTTCGTTAATGTTAATTTTTTTTTTAGTTATCAGACTTTCATGACACGGATCCCAAGTTTGACGAGTTAACCAGGAATTTGTTTTTTGCTTTTTTTCTTTTTAATTAATTTTTTTTGTTTAGTTTAGTTTTTTAATGTTAAATTTTTTTCTATTTAATTATCAAGCTTTCATGCCACGTATCCCGGACTTGACAGGTTAACCCGTCAATTTTTTTTCTATTTAGTTATCAAACTTTCATGACGCGAATCTGAGGTTTGACGGGTTAATCTGGTTTGAAGGGTTAACCCAGTTAATTCAGATTTTATTTATTTTTCTTCATTAATTTTTTTCTTCCTGTTGTTTTTTTTCTTTGTTTTTTTAATTAATCTATATAGTTATCACACTTTTATGACACGAACTTGCAGTCAGACCCACATTCAAGACTCTTGGGTCCGGTGTTGTAGCCAGACTCACTTAAACTTGAGTCATGTAAGTTTAATATTATTATTAATATTATAAATATTACTCTTGGGTCAAGTGTTGCAGCTAAACCAAAGGCTCTTGGGCATATCTTAGCAAAAAGACCCAACACTTTTAGATCTTAGCCTTTTTTGATATTTTTTATGCAAGAAAAAAAATTAACCTGTGGCGTGTGCCTTTTTTTTTTCTCTTTTCCTTTTTAAGCCTTTTACTGTGGATTACACAATACAATTCACAGTGAAAAAGCTAATGCCTTTCGTTTTTTTTGTTTTTTTTAATTATTTTTTTAAATTTAGTTTCTTAATATTAAATTTTTTCTATTTAATTATCAGAATTTTATGACATGAATCCCAGTTTCGACATTAATCTTTTTTTTAATTTATTTTATTAATAATAAATTATTTTTCCATTTAATTATCACACTTTCATGACATGAATTCCAGGTTTGATGGGTTAATCTGGATTGGCGGGTTAACCGGGTTGATTCAGATTTTTTTTTCTTTTTCCTCATTAGTTTTGTTCTTCCGATTTCATCTTTTAATATTATATGCAGTCCACAGTGAAAAGGCTAAAAATTTTAGTTTTTTTTTTGTTTTTTTATGTCTTTCACTGTGGATCGCACGAAGTCCGATCTGAAAAAAAGGTTGATACCTTCTTTTTTCTTTTTAATTAATTTTTTAATTTAGTTTGTTAATATTAAATTTTTTCTATTTAGTTATCAGATTTTCATGACACGGATCTCAGGTTTGACGGGTTAACCTAGTTAATTTATATTTTTTTTCTTTTTCTTCATTAGTTTTTTTCTTCTTAAAAGTTTTTTTTTATTGTTTCTTTTTATTTAATATTTTTTTATTTAATTTAGTTCATCAGTATTAAATTTTTTTCTATTTAGTTATCGACTGATGCCTTTAGTTTTTCTTTTTGTTTTTTTGTTGTTTTTATATCTTTAACCGTGGATTGCACACTGTAGTCCACAGTGAAAAAGTTGATGTCATTTTGTTTGTTTTTTTCCTTTTTAATTAATTTTTTTTGTTTAATTTAGTTTGTTAATGTTCAATTTTTTTCTATATAGTTATCAAATTTTCATGACACGGATACCGGGTTTGACAGGTTAGCCCAGTTAATTTTGTGTTAACCCGTCAAAATTTTTTTTCTATTTAGTTATCAAACTTTCACGACATGAATCCAAAGTTTGACGGGTTAACCTGGTTTGAAGGGTTAATCCAGTTAATTCAGATTTTTTTTTCTTTTTCTTCTTTAATTTTTTTCCTCCTTTTAGTTTTTTTTAATTAATCTATTTAATTATCACACTTTTATGATATGACCTTGCAGCCAGACCCACATACAATGCTATTGGGTCTGGTATTACAGTCCAGACACTTTTATGCTAAGGGTTAACCCAAGTTTAATGTTATTATTAATATTATAAACATTACTCTTGGGTCAGGCATTGCAACCAAACCTGAGACTCTTGGGTATAACTTTGCAAAAAAAAACCTAACACTTTTAGATCTTGACTATTTTTAAAATGCAAAAAATAATTGACCTGCGGCATCGCGCGGGGCATGTAACTAGTTACTAGTTATTTTATGTCATTCATTTAAAAAAATTATTAGTATATTAGCCCACGGATCAATATTTAATTTTTTAAAATATAAAAATAATATTAAATATAAAAAAAATATTTTAAGCATTTTAGATAAAGACAGATCCAAGAGTTTTAGATCTGACAGCTGGCAGATATACCAGACCCAAGCGACTTGGGTCTAACAACCATGCCGGACACAAGCACCTTGGATGTGGCAGTCATGCCATATCTAATTTTCTTGGGTCTGGCACCCAAGTAATTTAGATCTTGTTTGTTTGTCAGACCCAAGTAAACGTGGGTCCAGCGCAGCTTTTTGAATTTAAAAATAATAAAACAATATCAAAATACCAAAATATCCCTTATAATTATAGAAATTACACAAAAAAACTGTGTGAAAAAAATAGCCCCACTTATTTTTTATCTTTTCCAAGGCTAAAGATGTATTTTAACTATTTAATAGTTTGTGAAAAACCAAAAAACTCCTGGGTAACATGTCTTAATTTTGTTAACTTTGGGAATAGAATAATATTTTTACCATGTAAATAATTGTCAAAAGACTATCATACCCCCACTGAAATGTTTAATACCGATGAGCTTATGAAAAATATTGGAATACCTCCACAACTAGGGCTTCAATTTTTTCAATCAAATGGCAAAATGATAATTTAACTTTATATGAAAAGACAACATGAGCCCCATCTTAAGCCTTTAGAGCTTGGAAAATCCACTGTGAAAGTCTATAATGTACTATATCTTAGTCCACAATACACTTGCACAGGGCTGTCAACCCTATAAAGCTTGAGTTTGGCAATCATGTTAGACTCGTATTTGGGTCTAGCTCCAAACATGGTTACCAAACTTAAAGCTTTTGGGCCTGACATTGTTGCCAAACTCAAGGACCTTGAATTGGTGTGCTAGCTAGACCAAAGTAGCTTAGGTCTAATGTGTTTGTCAGACCCAAGTAAACAACAAACAAACAGGGAACAATTATGTACTTTAATGGTCAGGAGAGAGAAAAGAAAGAAAAACACAATCAATTGATCACTGCATGACAATCCAACCATAATATGTCTACACGCGCCACACCATGTGGAAGAGGACACGTCTGTGCGTCTAGCTATATGGCGGATGACTAGATTTGGATACCAAGAAGCGTCTAATGCGCCTCTTTAATGGTGCAGACGCCGCCCACTTGTTAGAGCGTATAGAAGACATGCTAGAAGCTTTTCAATTAAAAAATAAAAAACGCTCATGGTCCTCTTAATTACACAACATACCCATGTAAATTTTACTATCACAATCCACAATAATATGTGTCTTGAGTTACAGTAAAATCCTTACACCATTTAACTTTCTTTATAATAAACAAAGATAAAAAGAATATCTTGTATTAATATCATAGCCTTGTAAAAACTTGTTCGATTAATCTAGTCATTTCGAGTTATAGGTTGGGCATTATACTATAATACTAGATACTTCACCCACACTTCGTTTAAAGTTAAATATTTTTTAAAAAAAATTATATATACATGTTTTTATAGTTAAAAAACTCTAAGCAAAAATAATTTTTTTTATGTATACATGTAATTAAATAAATCAAAAAATATGTGTGTTAATAAATGAGAAAAAGAAAAAAAAAAGAAAACATATAAAAAAACATTAATTTAAATCATTAAAAAAAATTGAATTAAAAAAAATAAAAAAATTTTAATTTTTTTAAAAATACTGTTAAAACACAAAAAAAGCTATTTCTAATTATGTTTATTATTAAAATAATTTTTCCTTCTTGGTCTGTTTTGAATCACTTGGAAACACATTAATTAACTCTCTTCATAGTTATTGATTTCTGGGGTTTACTTCTTTTGCGCTCTCCTCCATAGCTTTATTTGTTTGTCTCTTCGTTCATAATCAAATTCTTCTTCTTCTCAGCTTGAAGCAAAAGGTGGGTTTTCAATTAAAGTAAAACGTTTAGTTGCCATTGACGGAGAAAACTTCTTCTTCTTCTTTTTTTTTTTCATGTTTTGTTGGTAAGTTTTAAATGATAAGTTTTGCTAGCAAGATTTGATGTCGCGGTGAAAGCAATTATTAAAAGTATTTTTTTATTTAAAAATATATTAAAATAATTATTTATTTATTTTTAATATTAATATTAATATTTTAAGATCATAAAAAAACTAAAACAATATTTTTTTTTATTTTTTTTTAATATCTAAAAATAAAAACTCCAGCACTTCCGTGCATAATAAAACCCACTGACTCATTTTCACACTATTTCATGCAAATACTTTATTTAATGGGTTTTCACACTTTTTGAAACGCACCGTTTAACTCTTTGATCTTACAGGGAAGAACGCCAGAAGACACCTCCAAAAGAGAGGAGGAGAAGGATAGGTGACAATGCTTCAGGAAGCAGAGGAAGAAGACGAGAAAAGAGAAGAAGCTATAGCATCAAACCCATCTTTGCAGCCGAATTTCAAGCCCCAACGTGTCACTCAAGACCAGCTTTCCAAGCTACAAGTATGTATGATCGTTATCTATCCTTTTATTATAGATACCTGTATGTAACGATATGCATGTGCCAATTTGAAATCTTTTGATAGTTTAAGGACTAAATCTCTGATCTATAATGTATTTTGCTGAGTGGGTGATTTCTCTTTTGTGTAAAGATGGTCGAATAAGGTGTGTGGAAGTGAAAGTTGATTGGGTTGTGATTGGTTTCTTATTAGAATGCTTTAATGTAGCAAAGTTTTGAGATTTGTGTGTATCAGATTGGGGGTGTGTGATGTAACGTATAGAATTTCTGGGTTCTTAAAGAAGTTCAATGTCATGGATTTTTTAGTGCATTTTGTGAGTTCCTAAACAGTTTTTTTCTAGGAGGTATTACAAATTGGGAGTAAGACATTGTCAATTCGTGAATCCATATTTCGAATCGGTTATTTTTGTTTGCTTGAAGCGATTTTTCCAAGTCATGAGCTTTTCGATACATGTAACATGCATTTCTAAGCTACCATCATGATGTAGGATTTTGCATCGGCTTTTTGTTCGACTAGCATGCAGTTATGAGTTGTTTTCCCATGAAGTGGTGGACTTATCTAGTCAAAAATGCAAGGGCATAGCTGAAGGGATTGTTGTGAAAGACATGCATTCACTCGCTGACTATGGCCTGAATTTGGTTTCTTATTTATTATCCATTATTAAAGGCGAACCCTTTTTCTTGATGGAATCTCATGATGGAGTTTTGGTTATGTGTGGAGTACACACTGTGGAAAAGAGAGTGCTCTTTTGGGCCTTGTTAGTCTAGCATTCCCTTTTGGATATCCTAAAATCAAAGGAATAGCATGAAGTGAGAAACTAAAGGTTGAGAATGCTAGAGCCTTGACTAAGATCATCAAGTTAACGTCCTTAAAACTCAAAAGAGAATGCTTAGTTGAAATCAACTCTTTCCAAATCCTTTTGTGACACCTGAAATTTTGACTTCTGTGATATAGGAGCTACACAAAAGGCGCTTACAAATAAAATCAAAGATTCATAAGAAATCAAAAGGTATCATTTTTCATATTACCTACTATGAAGTTTTTCATACGGAATTTTTACGCTGTTCTTATCTAATAACCTTTTATGGATTTCAGATGGTACTGGCAAATCTCATGGAAAAGACCTCAAAAGCAAAAAATCTCATGGAAAAGACCTCAAAAGCAAAGATACGGGCACGAACATTGAAGACTCAGGTGCTCCTGACTTGAAACCCCTTGATGACAATGCCAGTTTCTCTACTCCACAAGACAATGTGTCGGCACATCATTCAGAAAAGAAACGCCAGAAATTACACTGGGGGTATGTTCTGCTATTAGTCCTGGGTGTAATTCCTAACTATGCTTGTAGGACACGTTCAAGTGGGTAAATGTAGCAGCTCACACATGAAAAATGAGATGTTTCACGGGTGTTTTATTTCTAAGGTCTCTAGCTATTCTAATTTGACGTCCACTATAACTCCTTGGTATGAAACAGAACCCACTTATGGAGTGCTAAATTGTGAGTTATGCAATAACGAGGCTATATTACAAGTGTGTGAGAGAGTATGCATGCTTACACATACATTAGTTAATGTGACTGCATTAAAACATGGATGTCACACCTTCTGTTCTGACGTGACCCTTTTTTTTTTCACATCAATGTGGGTGGCTTAGCGTTGCCATGTTTCTTCCCTCCACCTTGTATCCTGTTCTTAATGGTGTCCTATGTGTTACTTTGTTTGCAGGCTTGATACAAAGGAAAGATGGGAGAGAAAAGCCAATATGTAGACGTCATTGGTTGTTTGAGACGCAGCGCACTTGATCTGAAGTTCGCCTCTCAAAATATTTGCAAAAGGCGCCCGAAGTTCCGTTCCTATATTGGATTTCATTTACATGTTTCGACAAGCATCATCGTACACAAGCTCTTAATGATGTAACGAGGAATGTATTTAGAAGGGCTGGCAAATAAGGACTAGGTGACTTGGAAAAGATGGAATAGAAAGTGTTTGGTTTGAATGTAAATGATTCTACACGAGCAGCACTTTTTTCCCCTTTATCCCTGCTGGGGGCAACCAAAATACCGCCGTTTGGCCAAAGACTAGCTTGAGTGGAATAGAAAGTGTTTGGTTTGAATGTAAATGATTCTACACGAGCAGCATCATCCATAGCAATTATTTTTGGCCATAGTTATAATACCTGGCTTGAGGGGTTAAACAACCAAAATACCGAGAGCAAATATAATTTCAATCAAACTATAAAATGCTAGGGATAATTTACCCTTTTAATCTTGATTAGCCAAGTTACATAAGCATGATTATGAAAGTTTATTGCCTTTCAGAAAATGTTCGGTCAAACATCATTCAGGAATACAACCGTGACATTGTTGTGATGCGTCTACAAGCCACCTCTCTAGTATCATTTTTTTCTTCTCAGTTTTCGTGTTCCCTAGGCGGATGCCTCTCTAGATGCTATAACGTCAGAGTCTCTCTAACGATATGGACGACAAAGCAACATAACAAGCCAAGTCCCGCTACCTGTTCCTTTCAGATTATGTTAGCTGTTTAATTTCTCAACTCAGAGGTATATAGGCATGTGTATCATTTACCAAGGCTTGGAACTTGGAAGCTTAACTCGACAATGTGCTAATCAGTCTGCGGAACGGCTATGTAAAGTTTCATCCAAGAATCATATGGAAAAGAATTTATTTGTAATATTTGACATTCAGCTTTGATGAAACAACTGATTATTGGTGCCGCAGTTCTGATAAAAATTCACTAAGCTGGTCACACTACGGACTTAACTTTGAACATGTGGGACTATAGCAAACCCAGTGACAGTTCCTGCAAAATGATGAACCCTCCAGGGGTAAAAAGCACCATGTCGACGAGCCAGGGTGACATTATTATCAAGTGCACTTTCGACAAGTATTCCGGTTAAATTGCAGGGTCAAGAGCTCGTTCTATTTCTTCTAATGAACGTCCCTTCGTTTCCACAACATTAGCTGCTATGTACAAGACACCAAGAAGACAGATGCCTGAAAATCCTAAATATACAGAGCTGATCCCAAACTTGTTCACAAAGCTCAAGAAATACAGGCCGATGACAAAATTTGCAGCCTGTTACCACAGCAAAGCAGGTCATTATTAGCATGTAATGTCAACCAATCAAACATTCTCAAAAAACAAAAAAGAAATCAAGTAGATTAAACATAAGTTCCATTGGCATGTACCCACTCGAAGACAAGTAAAGAATACACACAAATACATGACTACAAATATGCCCAGAAAACTCCACAGAACAGAGGCATTCTGTTGGTATTATCTCTAAATCAACCATGGGCTCCCCTACAGAAATGCATGTGCATTCATATTTATACAAAATGAACTATTCAAAGTCATTGGCAAATGAAATGATGACTTGTTTTGCGGTCACCATCTTAATTCCAGCCAATTGCATATCTATATGTTCAGGTTGTGTTTTGCTCTTATTGCATAGCAGTTTTTGAAGGTGGAAACTAGAGGCAAAATTGCAAATCATTCCACACTAGCACACTGCTAATTCTCTGCAGTTGGAAAACCATAGTTTACAAATGTTCTTCTTCATGACTTACCCAGTGCATGCCCAAGGATAAGGCGACTGCTTTTGCTCTAATTCTGGAGGCAAATATCTCTGGGAGAAGAAGAGCAGGCACAGGACCAGCACCAAGTGAAAACGACAGCACATAGCTGTATTAAGAGATGAGAAGTCACATTTAGATTTCAACGTCCAAGTGGACAAAAATAACACACACCAGAAAAAGGAGAAGCTCAATTAAATCTCATTTTAACCCCTCTCCACCCCCTTCTCCCCAGACACTCATAAACAAGAGGAAAGAAATGAGCTTGACTGATCTCACAAAATAATTGACTTACCAAACTGTCCCTAGAACAGCAAGGGTTCCAGAATATGGTGCTAGGGCCTTCCAAGTGAAGGACAGGGAAAGCAGCAGCATTGAGGCAGCCTTCATAACCAAAGACACAGAAATGGAAGTGTATTAGATACAATATTATCCTACACATTCGAAACATTTTTCCCTGGGAATCGAAATGTTTGTAAAGAAAGATGCACAAAAGATGTACTTGGAACTTGGACATGTGGAGGGCTTCTAGTTATAGAGGGTTGAAATTATGTAACCAAATTCTATGCCATGTGTGCTGGAAGAAGAAAAGGTAGACAGACAAGAAATACTAATATTATCTAAAATAGTGCATCGATAATGCCTAAGCAACCATCAGCTCATCAATATGTTTTATAATGCCATCTATCAGTCACCAAAGACAGAGAAGAAAGGAGAGTTCATGACTCAAGAATCCATTCAGGTCACATAATAAGACTTTATGATTGGAAACCACTGATGCACATCTTACTTTCAGCATATAAAGGTGACTAGTATGAACAGACCAGACCACTAAACCCTTGTCAAGATAACTTCTTAATGTAGATTGGCCACTGTTTCTATTACTTTTTCTGTGTTCTCTTAACTCAATAATTCCCGACTAGGTATTGGACCAATAGGATTGAAAGTCAGTTTTATAACAATTCTTAGTAGAAGTACTTGATTATAGAAAATCAAGTTCATCAGTGTGGGCTGAGAGAGAGAAAAGGATAATGTGTAACCGAAATCAGATGCAGAAGGTAGTTAAAAAGGGTGTCAGCTCTGTTCTTGATGATCATAAAAATGCGACAGAAAATTATGTTTATTTGATTAAGAAGAGTGAATGGTTTGAAACTACCAAATAACCTACCATTCCAAAAAAGCTAGTGATCAGAAGACTCTTCCTTCCTTGCCTGTCCATTAAGGAAGATGCAATAGTTGTACCTGGAAAAAGCCATTCAGATTAAAACATTTGCAAATTGCAAAGTTATGCACCTAATTTCATGGGGAAAGATAACAATTTTTTTACCAAAGACGTTTGATGCCCCAACAAGAGCACTGGCAGCAACATCTGATTCAATGCCAGCACTACGGAACACAGCAGTTGAATAATACACCACAGCATTTATCCCAGCCATTTGTTGGAAAAAGAAAAGTGCTACACCAACGCTCACAACTGCATAAAAATAAAAAATAACTCATTTACCCTGACAAATCAAACTTACTAATTGTACAAGTAATATAGTAACTAGTTGCAGCGACAGTAAGCTATAGAAGATTACTTTGGACATTATTTTACTTGTGAAAACATTATTTTCCAAATAGTCATAATCACTAAACATGCTTTTAATACAGTGCAGGGTGTATGCAGGGTGAAATTTTATCCCCATTCATTGTTATGGCAATATTGGCTTGGAGGGTTGCGGGGAAGTACAATCTTTGATTTTCACAGAGTCCATCAAACCTTTATGCAGTCAAGCCTGAAGTAGTGGATTTAATGGAGGCATCAACAACTAACTAAAACACAGAGGTGCAGTCATGAGTATGTTCAGAAAATTTAGGAGCATTAGAAATCTTTTCAAGTGGCAAATAATGCTTCAAATCAGACAAAGATTTTATCATTTGATCCAGATTATTGTTTAGAAGTCCAATAACCCAAGATCTACATTTTTGTTTGAACCCGAGACTTACGAGTACCTTTCCAATAGCGGCTGCTAAATAGGTCAAACCATCCAGCTTCTTGCTCAGCAGAACCTTGACTAGCCACATTTAAATCGGTCATGACATCAGCAACGCTTTCTTTTCCATAAAGCGTCTTTATGGATTTTTCAGCTTCAGAAAATTTTCCTTGCTTTAAGATAAAGAAGTTTGTCAATGACCTCTAAATGAATTATTAGTTTAGATAAAAACGTGTGCAATTAAATCCAAACTCTTATCAAATATACAAAGGCTCATTGACATGAAATTAAATACTACAACAAAACCTGAAAAAGCCACCGAGGACTTTCTGGAGAAAATGCCATTCCCAGTGCCAATAGAACAGCAGGAACAACTGAAATGCCAAACATTGTCCTCCACCTGAAGGAGACATATAAATAGACTCAAGTAAATAGATAGTCATTAATTAGATGAAAGAAAAGGTTGTTAATGAAAGACGATTTCTAGTAAAGAGCACTTTAATAGCCATTCAAGAAATAATCAGCATCAAAACTTCAACTTAAAAGACAATCATGAGGGTATTATGTTGTTGCTGAATGCATGTCTTGAACTCTTTAGTGTTTATTCTCTACTCCTAGAAAAGACATGCTCAGTTTAGGTTATCTTCATTAGGGAAAATGCCTCCTTTACCACATCTTTTTGCAACATCTATTCCTTTCCATTTCAATTAATTTCACCCAATGACAAAAAGTAAACAAATTGGTATTACTTAAAAGGCACACTCAGACAAAACACGATTAGTTTATCTCCAACAATTGATGCAGTTACCTAATCTTGTTCACCTAGATCAAAGTTTTATAAAAGATACTAATAACAAATACAAGGGGGGGTGCAAAGGATATTCCAACCTCAACTCACTGAACAACTATCTAAAACAACACTGATGAGAAAAAAAAATCAAGAAAGGAGCTAAAGGGAAAAGGAAAGGCTTAAGAAATGAAGTCGTGGATGGAAAGCTCATGAACTTAACATTCTTCCATTGCTTGTTTCATATGTACAGCATTAGTAATAACACTTTCCAGGACCTTGCCATCCCTGCCCACCTGAACTGGCTAGAAGGTTCATTATATTACAACTCTTCATAACATAAATCCAAAGATTATACACAACCTTGTCATTTTGCCTTGTTGTATTCCAGAAGAGCTTATGTCAACAATCACATTAAAATTTTGTCTGACATGAGGGCTGAACTCATTAATTTTACACAACCTCGTATACTAGTTCTGTTCCCCTGTTTTCAAAGCATGTTGAAATCCATCTTCTTGCTGGCACTTGGATTTGGTTAAGATTCAGAAGATCAATCAGTTTTTAAACGTATCAACAACTTGCCTTTAGAGACATTTAGATAATGAGGAGAAGCAAGGATAAAATGTATTGACTGCTCAACTATTTTTAAACTTTCCTAATGCAAAATGATTGCCACTCTCCAAATTCCAGACTAGCAGACAGGTTCTATTCAGGCCACATGTCATGCTATTCTGAGAATTTGAAAGGTCAAATTCAAAATTGATTCATGATCTCTCCTTTCCTTGTCTAAATCATATTCCACTTGGCAACCACAAGTATAAGAATTCCTAAAAATTAGACAATCAATGAGTACCTCTAAACAAAGAAACCAAAAAACACAGTAGATAATTATTTGCTGCTTCAATTTAGCACCAGTATGACATACCTAAGCAGCTAAAATTTCCATTGCTCCATCTTTGAAGTCTATCATCAATAGCTTCTACTCATACAATCCAAAAACTTTCTTGTGCACAAGGAAGAAATCGTTCTTAAACCAGGAATGCCAAAAGCTTTGTTGTTTATATGGTGAGGTATTTAAACCTATGGCTTACTAAAAATGCTTATTTCTTTCTTCAGGTTGATTAAACATAGCAAAATCGAATATGCAACCACTAAAGAACGCAAATAAAACATACCATATAGGATTTCCTGCCAATGGCAATCCCGCAACCAATGCCAAAAGAATCCCAATGCATATAAAAAGTTGGTTTACGGACCCCAGCGCACCACGGATTTCAGTTGGCGAGATCTGACCAAAACAGTAAGTACTACTAGATTAGGTCTTGACAAACTACAAACACTCACAGTGACCTTATGAAAATGAAATAAGTTACAACCTCAGATATGTAAAGTGGCACGATAGCAGAAGAAATACCAATTCCTATACCAGCAAGTAGACGCCCAATTATCATAGTCTGTACACTCTGAGCCGTAGCACTGAAAAATTTTATAGGACCACATGAAACATAGCTTTTGCAAGAGTATTGAAAATCATTAGCCCAAAATATAAAGATAAAGAGCAAACCAGAGCACAGCACCAATTGTTAGCGGAATTGCATCCAGCTGAAAAGTCCTTGTTCTCCCAAACTTATCAGCCAATGCTCCCCCAGTAAATGAACCAACAGTAGCACCAGCAAGCAGCGTGCTAACAATCCATCCTACTCAATTATTAGAATGCCGAGAATTATAAGCAACCCGGTGACGGCCAATTAAATACACAAACAGGCAAAGAACCGCAGCCATGTCTAACAAACCAAAACATCTCTGTTTTACTAGTTTGGCAAATGGCATTCTCTGTTTCCTTGAATTAAACTCAAGCAATCTACCAGCAAAGCACGGAGCTCTTAAAGAAACAACAAACAAAATCCCATTTATGAATGAATGAATAAACAAACAGCAGTTCCTTGCCTTGTAAGACAGTATTTTCAACAATGCCAAGATCCTTAGCAAGATACTCCAGAGCACCATTCACCACCCTGAATCAACAAACCAATAAAAACAATTGAAAATATGACTAATAATCATGGAAAATACAAATTAATTAATTAATTACCCTAAATGATAACCAAACAAAATAGCTCCTAAACAAGCAACTCCAACAAACGGCAAAACCAAAGCTTTTCCTTGCTGCTGCGGCACAGGCACAGCGTAAGTAACATCATCCTCAGATTTTATTGGCCTAACTTCTTCCACATCTCCTCCATCTAAAATAAAAAATTAAATCCAAATAAAAAACGTAACTTCACAAATAAAATAAAAACAATCAAAACGGACGGACCGGAAGCGAGAGCTTTGAGGACAGGGCGGGAGTGGAAGAGAGAGGAGCGAGTGAGTTCGGTTGCCATGGAGGAGGAGGAGAGTGAATTGAGACGCAATCCAAAAGAAGACGAAGAAGACGAAGATAGTTGAGAGTTTCTATTGCTGAAATCAAGGGAGGAGGTGTAGTGCTGCTTTTGACTTTTTAGAGCTCTAAAGCCTACTGCTAGGCTTTTGGTGTTAATGCTGCCTTTGACTCCTCCGCATCCGCCTCCGCCTCCCCCATACATTACTACTGCTTGCATTTTACTTCAAGATTCAATCACACAAAAGTCAATAAATAAATAAATAAATAAAAACACTCAAATTAAAGAGAGCAGAGAAAAAGCTAAAGCCAATGCAGAGAGAAACATTTAAGGCGTAAAAAATGAAATGATCGAATCGAAGTAGTCAAGGCGGAAGTTGAATTACCGAGTGACTCAGAGAGAAAGGGATGATAGGACCACTGATGAGTGAACACCCCTGAAGTTACTTTTCTTTTTTCTAGCGTAAAATGTTTGGATCAGAGAGGGAGGGAGGGAGGCTTTGGGAATTCCGTTGAGAGTGGAGACTGGGAAACAGTTGCGGTCTGCTTACTGAGAGCTTACCAGACAAAACAAGAGAATGAACAGAGGTGGTGGAGATTTCAACTCTCTTTCCTTCCGTAATCATTTCCTCCGTGAATAATTAATTTCGTTGGTATTTAAATAATCAAATAATTAATATTTTTTTTTTTTTTTGACAATAGTAGCAGTGTCCTACAGTGGATAAAATGCGGAGGAGGAGGAGATCTGCGCTGGAGGGGTGGCAGGAGGATGGATCCGCATGTGACGAAAGGCAGGTGTTTGCGTTTTCTGTTCCCTCTGGTCATTTGGCAGTTTCTGTTCGCTCTTTCCACGTCATGTAAGGATGTCAAGATTCGGTTGTTGAGCTGGAAAAATAAATATATTAGCAGAACCTGATTGGTGTGGGAAAAAGCCAATGAAGTAGTCCTAGAGGGTTAAAGAATTTTACTGCCTATTTATCATTCTAGAATTCTTTTAGTTATTTAAATATTTTCATGATTTTTTTGCACTGCTAAATTACTTACCTCTCCTGGAAAGAAAAAAAATAAAACTTTTGCCTGGGGAGCTTTTGAGAGATTTTTCTTTTTCATGCACATTGTAATTACTCTATTATTCTTTAAGCAAAAACAATCTTAAAGCCTAATTTTAAGCGCGTATTTATTATTTTATATTGGTTTTTTTTTTTACAATAATCACGTGATTTCAAGAGCGATTTAATAATTTAATTAATAAAAAAAACATTATTGACGTGTTCTTTGAAAACACTAATGAGTGAGCCACCAAACCGTCTTCGGACGGTACATGTTATGGCTCGTGAAGATGAGAAATGAGCTTCCTACGTGTTTTCCGATCCTTCATGGTGAAGATTATTTTTTTGAAGAGCACTGATGCCTGAATTACCTCTGGTTTGGTGGCAGATGACTTTCTTTTTTTCTTTTCTTTTTTCTTGGTTTTCATGTATGGCTTTGCAATATTTCAAATTAGCTCCTTAATTTGTTTTTCACTAGGATTTGGTTCATGTTCTTTTAATTGTTATTTTGCTTATTTGGATTAACTTATAGAATTGATCCCCCCCAATTTTATCCTCCATCATTTTTTTAAAGATTCAAAATTGGTCTTTATTTTTTTATATTTATTTTACCTAGGATATTTTTAAAAATTGTTTTTTTTATTTCATCATTTTTTTATTATATTACATATCATATTTAATTCTTGTATTTTTATTGCTATTGTTTTTACCTTGACAAGCTTTTTAAATTATTTTTTTTTAATTTCACCATTCAATATTAAGTTGAGCTTCTTAATCGAGTCTAAGATTTAAAAAGGTGAGCTTAACAAATATTTGGGAGATTCACTAAAGTTCCTTTTCTCTCTTGTATTCATCAATTAGCATTTGATTTAATTGAATATTAAGCTACGTAAATTATTTATGTTTTTTACTTATATAGAATTTTTCATTGATTTTTAAAATTACTCAGGTTATTTCTAATCATTTAATTTGTTGTTGTTTATTAAATTTAATTTTTTTAATTAAGTTAAATTTACTGCTCAATGTTTGTTTTCTTAAATATCATCTAGTGTATTATCATTTTTATTTTTTAATATTTTTTTTAAAGGTTAGACAAAAATATCTAGCCCATTATATAGCGCAAGATAAAAAATTATTTTTTTAAACTCAAGATTTTATATTTTCATTATTCAAGATTTGATTTATTTAAAGGTTTGAGTTCTATAATTTTTTTATTTTTTATACAAATTTTAATTAATTTTAAAAATAACTCAAACTATCTCGATTAGGATCTTAGTAAAGTTTTGAAGACAAAATCTCAATCCCACACAAACTGGCATACATCATATTGAATGGCTACGATCTCCAAGAAATCAATCCAACATCTCAATCTCCTACACTTATGAATTGATGAATTTTCAGTGGGGCACTTCCCTTTCTTTTTAATAGTTATCTCTAACCAACCTGTCTTCTCAATGGACACTTATCTTTCTTATCAATGGCCGCACCGCCTAGCCCTCCCTCTAGTACACCACCTATATAATTATTCTCCATCATTACTCCACACGGTATTTACAACTCCATGCTCTGTAAAATAAATTCATGTTTTCAACTATTTTTAAAGTGTATTTGCAGTTGTTGTTTATTTTTTCTTAGGGCCATTGACCTGCCTTCTGGTTATGAGGAAACCCAGAGAGAAATTACGGCGAAGAACTCAAATCGATCCAAGTCCTCGGAAAGTTATGGTGTGATGACACACACTTCAAAGCTAGCTTGTTAACGTATAGTTCCTCCAGCCCTAACAACTAATACTAAGCATGGTCACAACCATTGCATCTGCTTACAAATTCTTTGAAGACAAGTTCTCCTTCCAGATTTCAAAGCTTCTCTGTAGAATTAAACATGCACAATTTTCCTTTATCTGAACCTGCTAACATGTGGGCACAACGACATCTACCTTTAGGGTTCTAGAACCCTGATCTCGGATCCTTATTTTATCTTCTCGAGCTCTACATAAAGCAACAGAGAACTGTACCTAGTATGTATGCACACTTGTTCACACAAGCACCAACAAGCTTCGTCAATTGAGATAGAGGATATTGGTTTATAACAATAATCGTGGAGAACCTTGCATGCGTTAATATGTGTTTTAGTATATGTCATTCCTTCTCTCGTCAGATATAGGTATAGTTATTAAAACCATTTCCGGAGTTAACCCGGCACAAGACCCGGGTTACGAGTCACACGTCAATTAATTTTTTTAAAAAATAAAATAAAATAGTTAATTCAAATTTTAATAGAACTATAAATTAAGTCGCAGGATTGTTAAAGAAATTTAAAGATTAAAAATAAAAATTGCACCGCAGTACCAAAAGTCAGGACTACACTTATTATTAGAAAACATTTGTGATTTGTATACAATGTACATGCTACATTCCATGGAAAACGAATTGGATTTGCACTGTAAGAACCTATAATAACTTGGAGGTGGGACAATTTCGGTGACTTGGGCAATCTTCCTATGTTAATGTCTGCACGATCAGTTCAACATCAAATTAATACTACAAGAAATGTCAAATAATGACTTCTAAAAGAGTAGTTTACTGATTAGGTGGGAGGCATATGTTATCACACGACTTTACGAGAAAAACCAAAGACCTTTTCGAGCAACAGTTGAGACTTACATCAAAAAGTTTCTATGTTAATTGGGTGCTTCGAACATCCAATCCAACTTCTTAATCACTCCTTGATTACTGCACCAATTAATTTAAAAAAAAAACCCAGAGGAAAACTAAACCAAGATGAAATATCATGAATCTCCATGAACAGCCAAGTGTTATATCATGATTTGTATGAAGTGATTGGTGATAATTATGCAGCCCACATTTTCAATTAAACACAACGGATTATCTTGCCGACCCCTACATAGTTACCATGATGATTTAAATCTTCGTTGATCTTGATGTATGACAGTACTGAATCAAGAGACTGTTGTTGGATCACGATCCCATACCTTACTTGCGTGTGAAGCAAAACCCTAATTGATGTATACAAGTTCATTGACAAGGCAACTATAACGTATAATTAATTTGTATGGTTGGCCATCCAGTCTTATCGATTATGTATCTCTAATAGGACAGCATTACATGGTAACTGAACCACTGTTATAAAACCCGATATGTCCTATGATTTCGATTAGCTCACACAGTGTCTATTCAAGATTTAAAATTAAAAAAAAAAACGAAATGATATCATCTCAAAAAAATAATCAAATTAAATTTTACCCTAATTTATTTATTTATTTTTCTTAGTAATGTAGGTGTTCGGGTTAATTTGCGTGTATCTCGACTAATCCAACGGACTCTAAAATTAACGACCATATAAGTCTCCAGTGGCCCTGAAATTTATGGGATTCGAACTTGTGACCTCTACGAAGCAAACTTAGGGTCTGACCAGTTGAGTTATACTTCTTAGAGTTAATTTTACCTTAATTTTAATTGAATTATAGATTGACTTGTTGGACCGACCGAATTGAACCATGTCAGCTTTCAATTTATTTTAATATAAAAAAAATGTTTAGAAATATAACAATAATTATTTTTTAAAATATTTTTATTAAAAAATAAATTAACATAACCTGCTGAATAAGGTTTCTGAACGATGCCCTGAATTGTGTATGAGCATATTAAAGTAGGATTTATTAAAGACAGGGTCGTGAGTAATATGCATTGAAAGTTCTATAATTTCTGCGTGGTCGATGACTGGATCAAAAGGATGTACGTTCTCAGGATTTTGGGAACTGATTTTGAGGGTATTAATCTCCAAATTGACCAAAACAAAGTTTACTTCCTGAAAAGTAAACATTATCGTCTAATTCTTCAACACCACAGCTCTCTTCTCGTCGTGATGACTGCCTGTTGGTTGTAAAGAACACTAGGTCAATTATTATATATCTTTAAACTAGGTCCATCCAGCTAGATAGGCAGTACTAGGCACATCAGACAAATGTCATGTGGTTTTTAATTAAGGAAAGCAACAAATGGGGAAGTTTATCAGAACCCAGCCGTACCATTATTGTAGCTACAAGGAAGAGACATGACGAGACATTAATTTGACGCTCTATGGTGACTTTTGGCAGGTTTAATTAATTTATTTATTTATAAGGTGATATGCATTCATTTTTATCAACACTGACATATACCAAATATCTTTCTTCATCACATTGAACTCGTTAATTCAAGTGTATGGTTTAAAAACGTTATATATAACGTAAGAGTTTGAGAATTTAAAAATTATTTTTTATAACCAAGATTTTCCCCATAAGGAGAATTTCCAGACATTAAATATATTTTAAAGATAAAAGAGGAGTTTTATTATATATAAATCTTGATTTTCGTAATTTCATGGTGCCTAGTTAGTATAATTAAAAACAATATAAAACGTCATACAACTCTCTTTTTTTCCTGGAGACAGAAGAACATTGTATACTTCTAAGATAGAAAGTGCTTCTAATTGTTTAACAAACTTATTGTAGCCTTTTCTACTTATTATTTTGTCTTTTAATGTGGTAAATCAATGTCCCATTATCCCTGCTTGTATAATATTTTGAACTTTTATTTCAGTATAGATATCATAAATGTTCGTATAAATATTTTTAGGTATATAACCAGAAGAAAATTATATTGTTATGAAATATATATATATATATATATATATATATATCACCTTCTTCTTCTTCATTTTCTTTTAATCCAATTTTTTTTTTAATTTTATCATTTAATATATAGTTGATTTTGAATTATTTTTTATAATTTATTCTGATATGTTTTCTATAAGATTATTTTAGTCTCAAATAAACATATTGATATTGGTTAGTGTTCAATTTTACAAGTGTTGAATAATTTTTATTATCACATCATTAAGTGAGAAATAATTTTTAAAAATAGAGTTGTTAAACACGATGGATCAAATCCATGATCTGAGTCAATTTAATATATTATCGTTTTAATATTAAAAAAATATTTTGATTTTTTTTTTCAAATTAAGTTTTTTACCGGTCGCTCGAGTTGTCTTTGGATCTGCAAAATTAATTTGGTCACATCAGGGCTATTCTTACACAGATTAATTTTAAACATGGGTTAAACAAGAAGTTAGGCTAAGAGGTTTCAAAATTGACTCGCGGGGTTAGGTTTAAAAAAAATATTAAATAGTTCTTTCATGTCTAATAATTTTTTTTACGTTCAAAAAATTTGATATTATATGCAATATAACACGGCTAGGAAACTAGTATATTATATGGTATACTAAAAGATATTAGTTTTTGGCATCACTATTGACCTTCTCACGTAACATCGTGGATTGAAATAATATTTTTTTTGTTTTTTTTTTTGTTCTTCAACTTTTTTGTGTAATTTAAACCTTTTTAATCTAAATTAATATTCAATTGTATATTTTTTTAGGAGAAAAGGTTAAATTAAAAAACAAATGAATGAAGTGAAAAAGGCAGATAAAATAGGTGGCAAGTTTGAAATTTATTATAAAGGCTCATTTTAGTCCCCTATAGTTTTTAACTATTAGGTAACCAGTGCTTTAATTTTTAAAAGATCAATTTTGATAACAAATTTTATTTTACTCATTTTTTAGAGGGAGAAAAGAGAGGGAATTGTTGGATTCCCATGTAGAAAGAGAAAATGATTGTTGGTGACAATTATGACTACCAAAATAATAAATTTTTGTGTCAAATGATTTTTTATGATGAGGAGAGTTAAGATGAGACAGTTTTTGACCTTGAAAGTGTCTTAAAAAACAAATCTGAGCTTGGAAAGATTTTGAGTTTCGGATTGATTTTGGATTTGTGTTTTTAAAGGCCACAAATTAATTTAAAAAAGTTCATATGGTGCTTTTTAGATGTTTTAGGTAAAAAAATAAGTTGAAAATGAATTTGTTTGTAAATAAATATAGGACCCCTGTTTTTCCGACAACCATGATAGCGCGATTCTAAGGATTCTCAGACAACACATTATCTGCTGATATATAATTAAATTTTTTAATTTATATCTATATAAAAAAACACGTAAAAACACGTAAAAATAAATCGTCCTGCAAAGTTGCGTGAAACATTTATCTAGTACAAACTAAAAAGTTGGGGACCTAGCTAGTTTCACTATTTGGACACCCATTAAAGAAATAAAATGAAGACGAACATGATACATGTTGGATTTAGCCAATGTTTATTTGTTTTTGGTGAATAGTCACGAGAGTACTCCTAGTTGATGAAGTAACATTATTGCCAAATTCCTGTTCAAAACAAAAGGAGAGGAGAGAGATATTGCTCGTTAATTCAAGTATATTATCGTTAATTCAAGTATATTATAGTAACAAGATGTGACCTCGGATCTAATTCAATCTAAGATTTAAATTATGAGTTTACTAAATCAATCTTAAAATAATATCATTTTAAATAATTAAGGTGATGAAGAGCCTACATGGAAGTGTTGTTGTGGTTGTTTTTTAAAGTGTTTTTTATTTAAATACATTAAAATGATATTTTTTTATTTTTTAAAATTATTTTTGATATCTGCACATCAAAATGATCTAAAAATACCTAAAAATATTAAATTGAAGCAAATGAAAAATAAATTTTTTTAAAATTCTTCCATAAATACTTTTCAAACATAAAAACAAATAGGGCTTAATTTGATATAAATAAAATAAAACCCTGAAATAAATTCTGAATTGACAAGTTATCAGACTAATCTATACAGCTGGAACAAATTTAATAACCAATCTCTTAATCTCACAATCTTACACAAATTGTCGACATGCATTCGTGCTCCTCTAACATAATCATTCGGAATTAAGCAATAATCTCCCATTATCAGCCATATTAGCTTCAATAATAATAATATAAAAAGAAAAAGAAAAAGAAAAAGAAATAGTGGAAGCTAGTAAGATACGAGGAGATCTTCTCTGAATAAATAAAGGCTAGATTTCAACGTCAATCACGCAAACATCCAGGATTTATGGCATGCATAAATTGTCCCGGTGGTCCCTCGTGCACTCTCGAACAATTATGGGAACCGTTCTTTCTCTCCATCTTTCTCCCTGTTTGACAATCCTTCCACCCTGAGAGATGAGAACTAATTTCTCCTCAACAAATCAGGTTAGGTTTCATTTTTCTAATCTAACCCCTTTATTTGAGGTGAAGTGTTTGAACTTTGATGGCTCGAGCTACTTATTAATTTAAGCACGCATCAAATCTACGGTTATAGATACTATGAACGATTAGCAAAATGCTCTCGAAAAACATGCTGTGTTAAAGTCATGTTCTGCTGATCTTTGCTGGTGTGGGATTCAATTTTCTCGGTAACATGTTCACATTGGAGGCTATAAGAACATGCTTGCTTTTAAGTTTTGACTCTAAGTAATGGTTTTGTTTTGGAGTTGAAAATGATTTTTATGTTTCAAGTTTTTTTTTAAATTTGATTTCAGTCCAAGAACTTTATATTTCTCGAATATTCCATTAAGTTTTCAGAAATTCTTAGTTTATTTTATAAATCTGATTGGGTTGGAAATTATAATTTATCTCATAGTTTTTATTACATTAATTTATAAAACAATATCACTTATAGTTTAATACATATTCACACTGGTATTAAAATGTGTTATTCATGAAAATTAAAACATATCACCATATAGAGAATTAAAAGATTAATAAATAATATTGAAATATTTGATACTCTTAATTTTACCGATTTTGAAACTTACATGAATTATATTAATGGAAAGCAAATTAACAAGTCAAATAAAAGTTTTTTAAAAAAATATCTAAACATACCTTATTTTATTTGAGAAAATTCATTTGTATAAAATAAAAAATAAACATAAAATTTATCCGTCAAGTAAGGTTGTCACATATAGAAATACCTAGGAAATTATATGCATTGTACTACAAGTTTTTGTTGGAAGTAAACATATCGACATCATATATAGACTTTTGTTTCCTGAGCTAACACACTAAAAAAATAGATTTTTATCTATAGAAATACACCATTAAATCTTGAGTGCATTAGAGTTTAGAAGTATCAAAACCTTAAAAGAAAACGTGATTGATTTTTACCAATGTTATAAGGTATATTTTGATTTATTTATTTATTTATATAAAATCTAATTATAAATTATTTTAAAAATATATTTAGATACATTATAAATAGCTAAAAGAAATCAGTGTTTTATCGTGGACCGCATAAAGGTGATCCACGGGAAAATACTGATTTCTTGTCCCTGCTGCTTCACGTTTTTTTTTTAAGTTGTTTCTTTTGGTCGTTTTTTTATGCCTTTTGGAAAATTATTTTTTATTATTTTTTGTTTTTTTAGCAAAATTTTTTTCTTTAATTTAGTTTATTAATGTTTTATTAATGTTAAATTTTTTTATTTAGTTATCAGACTTTCATGACATATTTTCTGGATTTAACGGGTTAACCTGATTTGACACGTTAACCTAAAATATATATTTTTTGCTTTTTATTCTTTTTAATTAATTTTTTTTTATTTTAGTTTAGTTGTTAATGTTAAATTTCTTTCTATTTAGTTATTAGATTTTCATGACATATATCCCGAGTTTCACGGGTTAACCTGGTTTCACGGGAGAACCCAGTTAATTATGGGTTGACCCGTCAATTTTTTTATTTATTTTTATTTTCATAAATTTTTTTGTTTAATTTAGTTTGTTAATGTTAAATTTTTTTTATTTAGTTATTAGACTTTCATGACACAAATCCTGGGTTTAACAGGTTAACATGATTTGACGAGTTAACCCGGATTTGTTTTTTGATTTTTTCTTTTTAATTAATTTTTTTCATTTAGTTCAGTTTGTTAATGTTCATTTTTTTTATTTAATTGTCAGACATTCATGACACGGATCCGGGGTTTAACGAGTTAACTTAGTTTGACGAGTTAACCTGAATTTTTTTTTCTTTTAAATTAATTTTTTTTTGTTTAAGTTAAATTGTTGATGTTAAATTTTTTTTCTATTTAATTATCAAACTTTTATGACATGGATTCCGGGTTTGACAGGTTAACCTGGTTTAACGAGTTAGTTCAGTTAATTCTGGGTTAACCCATTAATTTGTTTTTTCATTTTTAATTATCAAACTTTCACGATGCGAATTCAAGGTATGACAGGTTAACCCAATTAATTCATATATTTTTTTCTTTTCATTCATTAGTTTTTTTTCTTCATGTTGGTTTTTTTTCTTTGTTTTTTTCTTTTTAACTAATCTATTTAATTATCACACTTTTATGACACGACCTTACAGTCAGACCCACGTCCAATGCTATTGGGTCTGGTATTGCAGTCCAGACACTTTTATGCTAAGGGTTAACCCAAGTTTAATGTTATTATTAATATTATAAATATTACTCTTGGATCAGGCGTTGCAACCAAATCTAAGAGTCTTATATATAATTTTACAAAAAATACCTAATATTTTTAAATTTTAATTTTTTTTAAATATAAAAAATAATTTATCCGCGGTATCGCAGAATGCGTATAACTAGTAAAATCTAAACGAAATACCCTCATTATTCTAAGTGTATATATTACATGATAGCTAGCTAGTCAATCGTCGCAGAGCCTGGCTTCTCTATTATTGTATACGTACAAGGAGCAAATGGTGCCCTTAAGGGCAAGCTATATAATAATCTATATAGGTGTTTAGGTTCTAGTTTTCTTGCTGTGGTGATTTTCTTGAATAGTCCTTGCCTTCTCCTCCTCTTGTCCTTGCGATTTTCACAACCAACTAAAGCTCCCTTTCTTTTCATGTCTCAGCTTCTCGATCAAATTCTTTTTCCAAAGATTAGACGTACACTACTGTTTTAACCTTTTTATATATCCTTTATAAGCACTCGCACACATATGCGATCACCCCCTACCTCACTGATCGTCATAATTCGAGCTCTTTTGCAGGCAGGCTCTCTCTTTTTCTCTCATGGATAGTATTGGTTGTCTCACAAAATCTAGTACCATCACTAGCAACAACACAACCCTAAAACTATTTGGCTTCAACATTTCAGAGAACACCCCAACCGTACCTTTAGATTCAAGCAAATCTCCATCTGGGTCACAAGAACCAGAGAGTAGTTTCCAATCCTCCAAAGGGAGGAAATATGAGTGTCAATATTGTTACCGTGAGTTTGCAAACTCTCAAGCCTTGGGCGGTCATCAAAACGCTCACAAGAAAGAAAGGCAGCTTTTAAAACGTGCACAAATGCAAGCCACCCGCCGCCTGGCTTTAGCTTCCTATGTTACCATACCAAATTCCATGTTCTCGACGTTTATTCCATCGCCACCGCACCTCCTTGATCCGGCTGTGGTTCCGGTGGAAGCAGCGAGGCAACAACACGCCCAGTCTCCTCCATGGTTTTACAAGTCCTATCTGGGCCGCATGTCGCGTGACGGCCGATACCTTAACGGGCCTGCTTCTATTCCCGGAAGGTGTCTGGATGGAAAGAGCAACTTGGTTTGCAGTGAGGCTGGGCTTCGTGCTAGAGCTTTTCCTGTGAGTGGATTTGCTAGAGAAGATGTTGAGCCTCATCACCGTCACAAGGGATTAGGCTTGGATTTGCATCTATAGTGGTCTTGGACCAGATATGCATCTATTTTTAGCCTCTCTTGTAATGAATCTGTGCTGTGGTTTCCTCAAAAATATGAAGAAGGAAAGCTTAGAAGTTGCAGGCGGTACACTTTCCAACTTCCAGAATTACTATATATAGTTCATCTTCAAATTTTTCTTCTGGTCGTATATGCTTTCATATATTGGTAGCCATTAAACGGACATCCTTTGTATTTGGCGTTTAGGAACGATAAGGAAAGTGAAAATTTTAATGGAAATCAAGCTCAAGTCTCAGCATTATAAAAGTAAAACTATTAAAAGAAATTAAAGGAAGAACAAATAACAATTAATGGGTAAATATTTGGTATTTTATGAAATAAGAAGGAGATCTCTGGAGTTTTAATCTCATATATTTATCGACGAATCTCTAGAGTTTCAAATATCAGTTGGATTTTTTTGTTCTCTTTAAATTTCAAGATATCACGTGCCGGGGTGCTGAGGATTGTTTCGGGTTTGCAAGGCATGTCAAGTCTTTGGTGAAGGATTTTTTATGGCTGTAAAAATAAAAATTAAAATAACGATGACCAAAATGGACTTTGACAAAGCACGACAAACTCTTTTCCATGTTTCACGAGGAACGTAAATCTACACTATTGGCCCTCAATATTAATTTTCTCTTACAATTTAAAGGGACAACTTTTTTATACTTATTTCAAATTGTTAAGAGTTTTTGGGTATTGATTTTAATTGCTCACAATTTCTATGTAATAAACAGCATGGCTAAAGATAGATATATTTTTAGTTAAAAAATAAATTAATAAAAAGGAGAGGATTTATGTTAACAACTACATTTTTCAACATAATACATGTTATTATGATTTTAATGAAAATCCATTTTTTATTTTCATATAAGTAAATAAAATAAAAATTTAATGAATGTCTCGTATCATAAGATCAAATATATTTATGTTCGTTTATCTTTTAACTTCCCGCTTTAGTCTTTTGTTAACTTTAACAATTGTTTTATGATTTTTTATTCATATAATTTTCATTTTATTTCATTAAACCCACACACTATTTTTTAATTTTTAATTAAAGCTTTTCATGATGTAAAAAAAAAATATTCACAATACCTGCATATTTTTTCTCGTGTAAAAAATTAACTTAGAATTCTATCTACAATGAACACCGGTATTTAGTTTATGTTTTTTTTTAATAGAATGGTTGATTAAAAATATTGACGGAATAGCACAAAATAATTAGAAAACATAACTTTTATAGCTTGGCTATTAAGAATAGCGATTTCCAATAAAAAAAAATTAAATTGACAGGAGAAATGAGAGAGAGGAGAGAAAAAGAAAGAAAAAAAAACGATGAAAACACACCAAAATTCCGATTACGACATCATTAGTACAATCAGAAAGAGATAAATTTAACAATACTATGAAATATCACCAACGGTGACCCGAGTGAGTCACCTTTGTCTTCCAAAGATAGAGGGTGGCTCACTTATCTTTGGCGAGAAGTGTGACCTACTCAGGTTACCACCGGTAACTCTTTTTAGAGTTGTTAGATTTGTTTTGTTGAAATTTTTTTAATGATACCGGTGATAATATAATTAAAGTTTCGGTGTGTCTTGAAAATTTTTTTTTCTTTATTCTCTCTCATTTAAAAAGTTTTGTTGTATGTTATTCTAAATAATGATAAATTATAAAAATCACGTTTTATAGCGGTGAGATGTACAAATCATGCTATTTCATCCATTTTTTTATAATTATCTTATTTTATCAGTACTTTTTAAAAAATGCGCTAAAAACAAAAAAATAGCCATTAATTACCTGGTCTTGTTTTTTTTCTAATTTACAAATATTTGGATGTATCGTTTAAGAACCGGGGCCTGAATTGAAGTCCCATCTGCATAAAAAGAACAAATACACTCCTCCGATCGACCTCGATAAATAATATCCAGATGTACCAGTTTCTGTGGAAAGGAATCTACTCCACGTGTCCTGAGTGTACCTGTGTCTCCATTTCATCGGACCTTTGATTTTCCCAGCAAGCAACCTCCTAGGGGCCAAGACTGGTGGCAGGACGGTTGAGCAGGAAGAATTTCTTGAAATGATGGCAAAATCGAAGGGATGGATCCGATCACCTACGCACGATTATAGGTCTGGAGTGCCGGTGGGGCTTAGTGGTTAGGGCAGGCACGCTATATAAGGCACGATCCCTCAAGGTTGACTTTTACTATAGCTAGACAAAGTCTAGATGGTTAGAACTTACTCGTTGATTGGCAGGGCTCCCACTTGGCCACTTGGCCATCTAAGGGTCCTAGTCTTGAATTTTCTTGTCCTACGCCAAGACCCCGTATTTCAAGATGGTAATGTAGTCCCTCGACTCTCTGTGGTGGTCAGTTTGGTCCCTAACGCCACCTACAAACAATGAATTGCTGGCCATACCACTTGTTTGGAATAAATAAATAAATAATTCAAGAATTTGAGACTCTCGTATTAAAAGAAAATTTCAAGAATGAGAATAGAATAAAAGCTAAAGTATAGCTATCAAAGCAGACATGGAGAGAAAACAGGATTTTTCGTGTATATAAACTATATTTAAGCCTTTAACCCGCGTGTTATATCATCCATATACTGATTATTCACTCATTCAAAAACAATACAAGAGGGAGTCATGGTATTTACTTCTTTCTTCATACCCTTCTTGAAATTCAAAAGCTTAAGTTTATATATAGTTTAATTCTTTGTTATATTGGAAGAAAAAAAGAAAAAGGGAAGAAGGGAAAAATAATTTCTAAAAAAAATTATTTTTAAATAAATAGATTAGGTTGAGTTCTTAGGCTCGAGCTCGATTTAGGTTTAAGCATAATGGTCCAAAATATAAATCTTATAATATGATGAAAATAAATTCTAAGATGCATTTTAAAATTTTTATATTTCATGCAACTACCAAAAATTTTTTTTATTTCACATGTTGTTATTAAATATGACATCACATAATTTTTTGATAAAAAAACTCTGAGCTGATTAATTTTTTTAATTAAAAATAAGTTTTAAAAAAATAAACTTGGAATTCATCTGATTTAGCCTAATTGACATAGCAACTGAACCCATTATCTAATAAAAAAATATTAACATTTCTTAATAAAAATCTGATATTATTTTGGATTTTTTTTAAATAAATTTTTTTATTAACTCGAATTATTCACTAGATTTGTAATCCAAATCTTACCTCGAATCTAGTGTTAGACTTTGATTTGAAACCTGTCGCGATATTTCTAGACACATGTTCAGTTGCTTTCACCATTTAAAAGATTTACACTTCTTTTTAATAGCTTATTGTATATTTTGATTTCATTCTATCAAACTAAAGTAGCATAATGATGAATAACATATAATTGATGAATATTGTAAAACACAAAATGATAAATGCACGAGTTATTTGGTATCATATGCCTGTTTAAATCAATTTTTGCTTTTGTTTAAAAGATTTTGAAAAAAAAAATGTAAAATTTGTTTTTTTTTTAAGCAAAACCTTAACACCGTTGGGTTTTTAAGTTTTTAAAAATAAAAAAAAAAGTAATAGTCTTGTATATAAACAGAAATTGTAATAAACAATCCCATAACGTTAATATTTTTTTTTTTCTATCATGGGCAAAATTCAAACTAAATTTTGGTTTCTTTATAATAATGCGACTCCATAAAGTTGGCTTAGCGAAGAAGAACTGGGACTTAACGAAGTGTTTCTGTTCAAGATTCCAGGTTCAACTCTTGCCGAGGGCAAACAATTTCAAGAGGCCATTGAACTTGGTAAAGTCTATGAATTAATTGTGATGTATTTGCAGGAAACTCCTTGCCGAGAGTCTGTTCATCGCAGGAACAGTTGGGCCTCGGCCTGGATAACGGTGCTAATCCAAAAAAAAACACAAAGTATCCATAACGCGTGCTTCCCTAACCCAAAACACAAGCTGACTTACAAGTGGCATCTCCCTGTTCTGTCGTCTTGAACACCACAAGAAGATAGATTTATTTCATGGAACAGAGATTTGAGAAGCTCAATTGTCTTTTGTAGTTCGTACTTTGTACCCTTTTAAAAAACGAAAAGTATGGGTGTATTTGCAACTGAAACAAGGCAGCAATAACCAATTAATTATGCCAAGAACACAAGAGGTTACAGTAACATGGAACCCAAGTACTCATGGCTGTCTTCGGTTTGTAGTAGGTGAATCGAAAAGCCTATCTTTAATCCGTGGGTCCAACAATCACTGTCATCAATTCATCATCATCGCTTTCATCACACCTCCATCCATGTTATCTAATTGACAATTTATCCCCAAGTCTCGTTGTCTGTCAACATCCTCGTGTTGGCTTTACACATCTTGAGCTAGTTCATTGCATTGAATCCATTAATCTAGTTTTTTATGTTGTTAATGGTGGAGAGAACAAAAAATAATTGAGATGTCAAGCAAAATCTACACTGGCTAGCTCTATACCTCTTCCTTATCCTTTATTATATTTGACGATCGTATTGGAGGTACCAAAATGAAAAGGGAAAGGTTAACATGTTCGATTCTTATTTTATTAGCGAGGTCAACTCTTAACAGCCTCTGAATAATTACTCCATTAATTCTCTTGATGAGCACTGATGAACTGTCATTTGAATCGGAGAAATAAGTTTTTGGTCTTCCCTTTTGATTTTTATCAATGCAGATTTAAGATGGTATTAAATGCTAGATGCTTTACGTTTAGTATCCTTGCAAGTGCTATGGCTTCTAATTTCGTTGGGCTGTCTTCTTCAACTATGGTAGGAAATATAAAGGATGGTTAACATGGAAAACACATAGAAGAGTGCCCTTCTTTTGTCACCTTCAATCTTCCTCTTCTCTTCATTGCCATAGCCAACGTGGTTTGTGTAGCCACGTTAAACTTTCCAGTTTCTTACATCATAGGCAAGGAAGGGTACCTTCCCCTCCCCCACACACCACCCCCAGCCATATAGGCACAAGCCACACGAAAAGAAAGGAAAGTATCTTCAACCTATCATCAATGAGGAGTATAGCGACCTGCTACAGTGAACATGCCATCAAAGTTTCCGATTCATATTGCTCAGGTCCTTCAAACCAGGCCTATGTCTCCCCAAACATTACATCTTCGATCCCAGATACAGTTTCCTGTACATACAAAGTGAAACTCTCCCCTCAAAAGCACCTCTTGATCACCCTCACTTGGTGCAACAAATTCATATTCCAAGGCCTCAACATCAACATTAGCAGTGAAAACGTCTCTTCTCCTTCAAGAAAAGGTGCTGATTCCGGCCACCAGCTTCAAGAAATTAAAGGCACCAGCGCATTCCAATCTCGCAATTCAAAGATTGAAGTCTTTTGGGATCTGTCCACTGCTTATTTTGATGCAGGCCCTGAGCCGATCAGGGGGTTTTATGTTGTTGTTTTGGTGGACTCAGAATTGGGTCTAGTCCTTGGAGATATCAATCATAATGAAGAAGTCAGCACAAACTATTCGAAGACAAGACTGCCACCACCGAGGCCCTCATTGGTTTCTCGAAGTGAGCATTTCTCAGGCAAGACAATGTATTCAACCAAGGCACAATTCTGTGATACAGGTAAGGCTCATGACATCTTGATAAAGTGTGGTGGAGATCAAGAAGATGGATCAAAGAACCCAGTATTGTCAGTGTGGATTGATGATAAGAAGATTTTCCAAGTGAAGAGATTAAGGTGGAATTTTCGAGGGAATCAGATAATATTCTTGGATGGTTTACTGGTGGATGTGATGTGGGATTTGCATGAATGGTTCTTTAAGGAAGAATCTGGGTGTGCTGTTTTCATGTTCAGGATTAGAAGCGGGTTGGATAGCAGGCTATGGCTGGAGGAGGAAGACAAGAATCTGGAGCACAAGGGACAAGAGAGGCCTGAGTTCTCACTGTTGATCTGTGCTTGTAAGAACCCTGGGTGATTCTTTCTTTGGACTGTATAATAGAGTTAATCCTCCTCTCATCACCTTGTTCTAATCAAACAACCCGTATTTACTGGGATTTGTAAACTTATCAGATGCACAGCAACTAGGCTAACTTTTCTGTTTGTTTGTGTGATCATTTCTTTTATTCTTTCTTTCTTTTTTCTTCTTCTTTTTTTATATGTATATTGATTACATACACATGGAGTGGTCGGAGGCTCGGAGCCATGGTTTTCCCTTTGATACTGTGATAATTTATGTTTTTTATCAACCCAAAAAGAAAAAACTGTTTCATTAACTCAGTAGCTTCCTCTGTTTCTTATGTCCGGTCCATCACATAATTGCATTTGAAATATTTGTTAAGTTAAAATAATATATTTTTTTATTTATAAATATTTGTTTTTTATTTGTTTTGATTGAAAAAATTCATTTTATAATACTTTTAACTAAATATATCATTTTTAAAACCATAACTAAAAATATTTTTATTAAGAATCATTTAATATTTAATATTGTGATCGCTTCTAATTTTTATCCAATCACAAAGAAAAAATTATTTGATTACCAAAATAGCTTCCAGATCCCTTCATGTTTACGTTTCAAATCCTAGTCTTATAAGAGCTAAAATAATTTATTTTTTATTCATATAAATCTATTTTTTATTTATTTTATATATAAAAATTCATCTCACAATAGTTTTAATTAAAAACTTACTTCTTAAAAACCTATTTTTTTTAAATTATATTTAAAAATAATATTTTAAAATTTATTTTTTTTAAACTATAATCACAAAAAACTACAACACCAAACATATACTTAAACCTATTATTTTTTAAATTATAAGTACAAAAACAATCATGATATTAAACACTCGCCTGCACAGGGAATACGTGGTTGATTGCTATTGGGGATTGAAAAAGTCACATGTCCTCTTCATGCACTTAATGGATAATAATTTAATTCTAAGACTCCTTCTAATTTTATTTTATTTTTATTCATGTGAATAATTTGAGTTAATTTATATGAGTTAATTTATATGTATTTCAATTAATTTTTATAAATTTTAAAATTATGATCAGGTAAATTTTTAATAATTATTAATATTGACAATCACATAATTTAAATTTGAAATTACAAAAAAAATAAATTTTTTAATCACAAACTCTTATTACTAAACCACTTATATTATATAATTAGACTTCTTAATCTTTTATACCATATTCAAGTGGCACCAGTAAATTAAAAAATGTTTCGTTATCGATCATAGCAAACGAATCACTCAAAGCTAAAAATTTGAGTACATATAACATAAAATAAAAACATAAATAATTTAATTATGCTTTTCCACTCATATAAAAAACTTAAATATATATTAAATGAAAAGAATAGGTAAAAATCCATATTAAATCACAAACCAACAAGCCTGCACTTACCGGCCACAGCTTCTACAAGCCAGCAGCAGGTACTCAACGTTTATGCTTCAAAGCTGAGCTCTTTGATTTATTGGCTCTCTCTCTTCCTCCAAGCAACTAAGTTTATCTCTGTATCCAAAGTATAACACATAAAGGGTTAGTTCATTTCTTCTTTACCAAGCTTTACCTTTTGGGTTTCAAATATGGAATGCCTAATCTCTTTCTCTCTCCTTTTGAACTTACCATGTTTCAACTCTCTCTCTCTCTCTCTCTCTGTATTGTGTTTGTCAGCTCAGAGATTAATGGAAATGGGTTTTCTTTTTGGAACTTTAGTTTGTGAAAAGTTCAAATCTTTTTTAGTGCTTAAGTAGCAGGAATTGTAGTTACTTAGCTCACAAGATGCTCTGATTGTTATGATGTTTATGGCCATTCCCCTTGGTTCTTGCCTGTTGGCAGTTCATACTTTATAATTTAAAGAGCTCATTAATTAGATGGTTTATTTTTATGATTGAATTGAACTCTTCAGCAAATTCTCACGTGAATAAAACATATACAGTTTTAACAATTTCTATGCAAGATTAATATGATTGAATCATAGACAGGCCATGGACGGCCGGGCTGATACGGCTGAGGACAAAAAAAATCCGCCTTTGTCTCGTTCTCCGTCAGCCTAAAGATTGGGTCTCTTTCAAGCTGATTGGATATAAGAATCCTTCATCGAGGTCAAATTGCCATTGAAGAAAATATTTGGATAATGCAGTGAAGGATTACGTCACTGCAAGCATATGGAAAACGACGAAATGGTGTCGCATGTACTTAGATCATTGCCTGGCTGTGGGTCGGATGGAAATCTCTTTGAAAGTACCCAAAAAAAAAAAAATTGTAAGATGCTGTTAATATGTTTTTTTTTAAGTAGAAAAACAATTATATGAGAATTTAATTAATGTGGCATGTTTAGGTTCAACAAACAATCAATAAAAATATAGTTTAATTTTTTTTAAAAAAATCAAGATATTTTTTTTAAATATTAAAATAATAATATATTAGATCAACTTAGAATAATTCGGGTTAACCCGTCAAATCTTATGTTTAGATTATGAGACCCTTATAACCTTATAGAAATCAAATAAAAAAATATTAAACTCAGTTCTCAATCAATTTGATGTTAAAGGATGAAATAAAAAACAAAATTCAACTAAAAAATGAGTCAAGTCAACTCGAGTTGACCTGTCAAACATGACACGGGTCGGATCAAAATTTTCTTGGATGTAAGAAAAAACATACATGTGTTGTTGATGTGTTTTTTAGTTGGAAAATAATTGAAATATATAGGGATTAACCTAATGTGATCTAGTTGACTTAGTATGTCTAAAAATAACTCGGACGACCGATAAAAATATAGTTTGACTTAAAAAAATAAAGATATTTAAAAAAAATTAAAATGACAACATATTAGATTAGATCGATTTAACCTGCCTAATCCATTAACCAGGTAATGAGACCTTGATAATAGCTATAGGAAGAAAAAAAATTATTAAATTCAATTCTCAATCAATCCAATATTGAAGGATGAAATTATATAAAAAAAACATTCAATTAAATACAAGATAAACCCGAGTTAATCTAATTAACCCGTAAAAATCACAATCCGAGTTATGAGATCATGATAACTTTATAGAAAAAAATTATAAAACTCCATTCCTAATCAACCAAATGTTAAAAGATCAAATAAAAAAACTAATTAAAAAATGATAAAAAAACTTGAGTCAACATGGTTAATATACAAAACTCACGAATCGAATAATGAGATAAAGATAATTATATAAAAAATAAATCGAAATAAATTATAAAATTTAATATTCAATAAATATAATATTAAAAGATTAAAAAAAAACTAAGTTTGAGGTTGAAAAAAAAATCATCGTTGAAGATCAAAGCAATAAACCTGTTCATTGCTACATTTAAATGTGAAGGACTTTTAATATATATTAATAGTGGATGCTTCTATAAAAAATTCTTGTACCCCTTAGGTTTTTAATCTCCTTTCTCATATCCCATAGACATGCAATTTTATTATATATATATATATATATATATATATATATATATATATAAAAAAAAAACAAGATAGATTTTCATTGACTAAAAATTCGAGACGACTTGGTTTTTAATCTTCCACTCGATAAAGATGGGCTGTGGGAGTGTGATAGAATACACAAATATTACATTACTTGTAAATATTAAATATTACCGGGAAAAAAAGAAAAAAAAGTTTTGTAGCCTGGATATAAAAAGGGCTTAACGGTAGATTTAAAAAATAAAAAAATATTATTTTAATATATTTAGAAGTTAAAAATATTTTGAACAAGCCCTTAATAATTAACCTGATGGCAGAACAATAAAAAATTATTATTTTTTCAATATAATATCTTTAATGTTTTTTCCTAAGGGTTTGAAACATCAGTTTAAAAGTTTTTTTTATTTTTAAATAGATTAAAGTTAACTTATTTAATCAACTCGAGCTTCAAACTGAGTTAACCTAAATTAATTCTTGTAATCATGGTTTGCAGCGGATCATCTGTTTAAATTACCGGTGGATTTGGAATCCAATATGTCGGCAGGATCCAATGCAGCAGGCTGCCCGCCATGTGTAAAGTCTTGAAATAGCCACTTTTCATTGGTGATGACATCTTTTTTTATTTAAAAAAAATCAGAAAAATAATGGAAAAAAGAAAACCCTTTTGCTTTTTTCTTGCAAATAGATAAAAAAAAATAAAATAAAAATTCTGTACCCAAAATCAAATGATATCATCATCCTCAACTCAATGAACCTTTCCCATGATCCTGTTTTCGATCCCACAAATGGATGGCTCTTGATCCACCACAAAACACAAGTCAAAACCACCGTCTAGAATCAAACGGTAGGTCCAGAATCCAATGTGATTCAACAGCTTTAATCCCTTTTCAGAAGGGACCCACCTCAACAATAACGTTGTAGTAGGAAACTATTATAACAAAAACCTAAAAGGGTTTCCCTTTGTCTCTCTGTTTTTTTGACCGTTGCAAAATCAAATTCTTTAAGCAACTCAGAACCTTGAAACTACCAACAAGAATTAAAGAACAGAAAAAAACAGAGAACCAAACCCATCAACAATGGCAGATACTAACGGTTCTCTGAATCAAACCTATCAACAAAACCCTAGTATGCAATCTCTCTTTCAAGCCCTTGATCCTATCTCTCTAATTCTCTCTCAAAATTCTGCAGATTCTGATCATCCGGTGCCTTTAAGGCTGACTACAGAGAGTTATATCATGGAAAGAGGGCCAAGATACGGAGCATATGCCGATTTAAGAGAGACAAAGCTAAGAATGAAGATGTTAAGGCAACAAGAATACGAAGAGAACGATATTAGACAGACCCCACCGAAGAAACAAGTGAAGTTTCTAGAAAATTTGAGGCAACAACAATGTGAAGAGAATGATTTTAAACGAACCCCACCAAAGAAACAAGTGAAGTTTCAAGAAAACCTGGGCAATTCAAGAAAAGGGCTCTCTGTTTTGGCTCAATCTGTGCCTGATTTCTCTGCTACTTTAAGGAAAGAAAACCGGAAGCCACGGCAGGAATTGACACCTCCTTCAAAGAATGTGCTGAAAATGAATAATGGGCTTTTATCGAACTCGAGAGGGAGTAAGTCTGCTAATGCAGGAGAGAAAAGGAATGGTGGGTTGTTGATGGCAAGGAAGAGTTATGCAAGTGTTGAAGAGCTGAAAGGATTGTCTTTGGCTGCAGCAAATGCTATTAATGGTGAAAACAGAGGAAACAGAGGAGGTAGAGGTATTGGTACTGGCAAGACTGTTTTGGGGTATAGACAGTTTTGAGTTTGATCAATCTTATTGCAGTTTCTTAATTCTTGTGAGACTTGTTGATCTCTAAATTGGGTTTCGTTCTTTTCTTTTCCTGGTTGGATTTGATTTGATGAAGTTTTTATCACTGCTGCTATTTCTGTAAGTTGTATTCTTTGATTGGTTGTTGATTAGGGATCTGTGATTGTAAAGCTCTGGATATAATCATGTTTTACATATGATTATAATAAGTAATACTGGAGATACTTTGTCTTTCTACGATAAAATTGCTTGTTATTATTTGCACAACAACTGGGTTTCTTCTTTTGTTTTCTTTCTTCCTTCCCTTTTTGGCTGTAAAGCCATGGGGAAGAAGACACTCTTTAATGGAACGGCCAACAAGCATCATAAGAGAGAGTTCACTGCATAAAATGGAACCTTGAGTTCAGTTTCCAAACTTTGCCTCGATGTCCTGTATGTTTTCTAATGATTGCTGCTTATACCTAGCAATTGATGAATATGGAAGCACACAATTGCATGAAAAACAAGCAGGTCTGCTACCAATACCATTTCAGGTTTGAATCCAAAAGAGAGAATTTCTAACAGATGCATTTGTGAAGGTGTAAATGGCATGCCTGTGACTTTAACATGAAGCAACTTGGTCTCGGTATGCCTTGTATAGGGAAAATAACGTTCTGTAATTGATCTTGAGAAGAACGCAGGAGAAGTGGTTGTTTTGTGTGAAACCTAATTATAAACAACAGTGCTTTTTTTTCATGGGTTTCACAAAGTGATCAAATCTTATAGCAACTACTAAGAAAAATTACGCAGAAGACCATTTGAAGCTGCTTTTCCATTTGAAAAATACTTGCTCATCTACAACATCTAAGAGCCCTATTAAATTAACACCACCCGTCGTTTTGGACAAAAAAAAATGCCACTCATGGTACACACAGGTTAAGTAGTGGCATCATAATAGAACAAAGTACACCTACAAATTCCAGTACGTTAGCCACACCTCAAAAGGAATCCACCCTGCACCACTCCCAAAGGTCAACAGCAATTTCCTCAACCAAAGTCTGAAGGATGTCCCAGTCAATTTCTGCACCAGTTTCAAATCCTTCAATTTCAAAATCTGTCCATTTTCCCAAGGAATGACTCATCTCCCAATCTATTATCTCATCAGGTATCATCCCAGCAAAGTCTGACCACCTTCTTACCTCCTCAGCTATCTCTTGAATCAACATCTCTACATTCATGCATGAAGGTACTCTTTTCCATGCTTTGAATCCAGAGTAACAGTACCGGCTGTATTTTGAATCTAAGCATTCAATCTCACAATCAAGAAGAAACCGTCTGAGTTGAATACCATCTTTGCTGTCTTCAAAACCAAGAAGGCAATTAAGATTTTTCCACATGGCACCAGCAAGAGCTTCATGTCCATCAAGCAGAAGGGAACCGATGAGAAATCTCTTCATTCTATCTGAATTACATAGAGTTGCATTACCAAACAAGAGTTCAGTATTCAAGATAACCTCCTTTGCATGTCTGAGCTGATTTCCAGTTAACCCTCCACCAGCAAGATTGATGCTCTGTAATATCCTAGAAACATGGTTGAGAAGATCAGTAGCTATCCTGCTACCTGTTCTCCCTGGTATCAAAGAGGTTGCACAATCCAGAAGATCAGCATGAGTGACTACTGGTTGTGGTTGATCATAGGAGTAATAATCCATGGAGTCTAGCAGCATCCTGCATCCTAAGAATCACAGGCCAAAGTTTTATATGTAAAGAGTTCAAAATATTTGTGGTGAATGAAAACATAACTTTTTTTTATCTATTTCAGAAAATTCATACTCAAGGTTCCAAGTTGTTCCATAAAAGAATGCTCATGAGCTTCCTCATTCTGCATTATCATAAAATTCAACTTTCTTACCTGAACTATCATCCAGACTGCTTGAAAAGCAACTGTCATTAGAGAAAGACGCTTCAAGCACAGATCCAGGACTAAGATGATCGCCATCAAGTGATATTCCAACTGAATTCCTCCTGATTTTTCCTTCCTTCTGAGCAGAGTAATAACACAAGCTAGATTTGTAAGGTCCAGAAATTGCCAGGGTCCATTAAAGACAAAACATTGCATAAATGTAAGGGATGAACCAGAAATTAATTTTAAAAATCACAAACCTAGAACATAAAACACCATCAAGGAAAATCTAGCTTCATATAAAGCCAAATGTTAATTTCATGATAATGCCAACCTTAAGCCAAATATGAAGTTCAATATAGAATTTGGTAACATTGGCATGCATTGCAACTACTTCAACAATTTCACCAGTTCCACCACATGAATTCCATTTATAATTATAGCATACAGGTTTAGGGTTCTTAGCCTCAATATGACCTTGAAATCCTAGGATTAGTTCCATGAATCCTAGTATTCTGTTCTGTCTATGCATTTCAACTCCAACAAGATCTCTACCTTCTTTGACAATGCGAACCTTCCCCGTTGCCTCAAAATACTTAATAAGGCAGCTTATCATTGCAGCCAATAACTAAAATTCAAATGTCTCAGTGTAGTCATATTATTTTGAACTGCGACCATCAAATAATGCATTATGTTAATTTGAAGATTTGCTTGCTGAGGCGATCACTTCAGTGAACCATAGAAAACACCATTTAAGACATCCCTTTGGCTTGCAAACTTTCAATCAAAGCATGTTTTGCCTTCTGACATCAATTGGGTGCTCCTATAAGCTTATTAAATTCCCACAAATGCTTTCACTCCATTTCTATTAGCTTTGTCCTACGATGTACCATCTTCACCACATCCAATAGTAACATATGTTAGGAATGAGCACCTACAATTCAATTCATATTCTGTACATTTTAATTTATACCCAACTCTCAATCACCAGCTCTACCCACTCTATCTTAGTTAAAAATGCCCTCTTTATCTTACATTCTCCACACCAGTCCGCTGCCTGTTTCCCATATTTAATCATTGTTGTGCAAAACTCAGAAAATGAATAGATAAACAAGCACATAAACAAATTTAACATGGTTCGGCTAATTTTCCTACATCCAAAAACTTCCACCATTATTAAAATAACAGTACAACTTCTAAGAAACCCTTCTAAGAAAATAAACTTCTCGATAAATTAAACCCTTCAATTAATCATCCTAAGAAAACCCTTCAATAAAACCACTCAAATAGATGCTTTAAATGCCATGCAACAAAATCTTCAATTCTTCATACAAGTGTCTTCTAATAATCTTAGGGCCAAAAACTTCTTATATTACTAACCTCTATTTGTAGAGGTTATAGAAACCCTACTGCTTCTTGCACAAGGAATCCATACTAAACAAGAAATCCCTCTAAATAATGAAACCTACACTAATAGGAAAACCTATATATTTTTTACTAATTGGAATTTGATACTTGATATTCAACAATCAAAAAGTTGCTGGACTTCAGTTACCATGACATTGGCTATGAAAATGTAGATTCTAGAGAGTTGGACTGCACTTTTTGAACCTAATCTCTATTATAAACCAATATTTTCATTGAAATCAATTGAGAGGGAGGGAGAAAGGAAAGGCCAACATTTTCATTGAACCGAATAGATACAGGGACTTATTTTGTTTAATAGAAAATAGAAAAATGAAAAACGAGGACAAAACCAAAAGAGTTTCAATTTCAAAAGCCCTACATCTAACCATTGACAACTACTATCAAGAAGATGCGCTGTATGGTATACAAATTTCAAACAGCAACTCTACTATTCGGCAAAGTCAAATTTGGCAAGCTTCCTAACTCTAACTATAAAACAAAGACAGCAAGCAATGGGATGTTATTCATTGAGAACACCTCGAATGAAAAGGCAATCATTAAACAATTTCACTAATTTCTCAGTTTTGTTTGTCTTGATTTTGCCAATTGTATAAGAATTTCAGCCAACAGAAGGAAGCCCCAGAATCAGTTTTCTCCACGCAGGCGTACAGGCTAAAACAGTTCAAAATAGTGTAATATCAAATATGTAGAGCTAATGTAGGCACCAGTATCAGAGGGGGAATGACATTGCCATAGTTCTGGTTTTAAGCATTGATGCTTAGTTAAGTCAAAAACCAAAAGTAAATAAGAACACAACGTCTGGACCATAAACAGCTTAATAAAAAAGACATCACGATGCTAAAAGATTGAAAACCAACCTCGCAAGTTTTTTCTGCATTAAAAACATGAGCATGTGGAGACATAGGCTGATCTGCAGTTAAAGCAAATATTAGTTCCTGAAGAATCATTGCAGTGGATTTCTTCAGGTGACTGCCTCCACTTATCAATTCATCCTCTTCCTGAGAGGCTAATTCCTTCAGTTTTTGCTCTAAAATAGTGCTAAGCGCATCTCCTTTCAATGGCAATTTATTCTGCAAAGATGTTTTGCCATCATTCTCATCCAACACCGGCCTCCCTTGGTAAGAAGCGTTCTTATCAATTTGGTGACTCCTCTCTTTCAGCCCCAAGGAAACAAAATTTTTGTGCCTCAATGGAGAATTAAATGTAAAAGATACGACATCATCCTCCCTACAGCAATTATTTTTATTACATTCTCCATTAAGTGATCCATTTTTTATACATGCACAGTCCATGGAGCGAGAGCTGGATGCAACCTCTTTTCTACTCACACTATCAGATTTGGTGTTCCTTTGTCTTGTAGACATTGGATTAGCAAATCCAGTGCTTTCAACTTGAGCATTGACACTGACTGTCCTCCTCTTGCGCACTGGGCTCCTAAGCTGTGACATGGAATCATCTCGTCTGCTGCAAACTTTTCTGTCTTTGTCAATTATAGAATTATCAGCTAAGGTAGATGCCCTTGGCCGGCCACGACTGATTATTCTTCTGTTCAAAGCAACAAAATCTGTAGCCCCACTAATAGCATTTGCAGATGATGAAGCTCCCTTGCTTCGCAGATTATTTATTTTGGCCCTTGGTGGAGTTCTATTTCTGCTTACAAATATCTCATTTTGAGTCTGGATCCTCTGCTTAAATGTAATAAAAGATGACTCTTGCTGTTGAGGTCTGCACTGCTGGCTTCTCGATTGCCGTTGTGATTGACCTTCTTGAGACAGTGGTTTGATAACTGTGATGGTTTGACTTGGTACACGAGTGTTATCCTGTTTTTTCACAGCGAGTGATTGTTGGTCCCAGTGTCTCTGATAAATTACATTTCTTTCTTGATCAGGAGTGGATGTGGGTAACCTAGGCTTGGTCATTTCTGATTCATGGGAGGACAAATAATTTGAACCAGTGGATGGACAAACAAACTGCTGCTCCTTCGAATTGGGTTCGTCAAACAAATTACCACAATTTTTGTAAGAAGTTTGCCCTATAAAAGATTTACCTGCACCCTCGTTACAATCTTCAATATCTTGTTGTTTCACAATGTTTGGTAACATAATTCCAATCTCCTCTGCCAACACTTCATCCCTGGGACAATAATTCACAGAACTTGAATAAGTAAGAGCACTTTTTGCCCTATTGGTAGCTTGCAACCCAGGTTCCAAAATTCTAGTAGCAGCATCAATCAACCTAGACGTCCTAGATGCGTTCTTGGAAGAGGAAATCCTCGGACTCTTAACTGGTGGTGCAAGCTTTGGATGATGATGCTTTCTAGACCTTGACAAAACACCCTTCATTTGCAAGGCCTCGGCTCCAAACCTAGTCACTGCTCGTCTCTCAAACTGTCCTGTCTTTTGAAGCTTTTGAGGCCTAGATTCAAACTTTTCGCTCCCTTTCACCATATTCAAACCATCCCTATCAGATCCACTGTGGCATTTGTTAACAAATTTCTCTTCTGTAACATCACAATCAACAGAATTTGAAACTTTCTTGTGCTTATCTCGATGAGCAGCTGGCAAAGAATCAAGGCCCATCAGCCTAGCAACCAAACCAGGAGCTCTCATTTCATGCTTTTGCACTACCATATCACCATTACAATTTTCATTTTTCTTTACATTTGGAAAACCCCCTTTATTCTCATCAGCAATCTACATTTAAAGCACAGACAAGAACCCTCAATAAACTACAGAATAAACAACTTAAGCTCAGTCACAAAGTTAAATCTTTCTTTAGTTAGATAAAAGTAAATGTCCCTCAAAAACATCTATGAAAATCAAGATCCAACTTTGGAAACCAAAATGCGTACCAGGTGGAGCTTTGTTTTGGGCCTCTTCTCATCCCCTCCAAACTTCTTTGATGGCTGTTTTGCACGAGCTGAGCAGCAGCAACAACACAGGCATTAAACAACCAGAGCAATCAAATTTTAAGGATTCTTGGTCAAATGGGTATTTTTGGTTTTGAGATAAATGAACTGACCTGCTGGAAGCAATTTCCTGGAGAAGAGCTTTTTCTTAGCAAACCTCCTATTCCAATCAAATAACTGAAAGAAAATACCAACACAGCCACCAGGCCTATGAGCCTTTTTCTCTGTTATCGCTAAACATGTCCCTGCTGTTTCATTCATCTCTCCAAGAAACCAAAAATCGCTCTCTTTCAAAACCAAACACACCCAAATCTCAAATACCATCTATCTGGCAAACCCATGTGAAAAAACCCCTTCTTTCCAACAAAACAATGCAATGTAGCTAACCAAGTTAAGTTACCCCAAAACAGCAATAGAACACCAAGTGAGCAAAAAACCAAAACGCCCTACAATGATGTAATGGGAAGGAGTGAAAAGGACAGGAGAAAGCAAGAGAAGACAACCAAGAAAACCCTGTAGACTATAGAAACTAGAAAGAGAGGAGAAAAAAAGTAGTTTGGCCTACCTGTACTATTCCGTTACTCAATAGTAGTAATAGTATTATATGATCTACATGTCTTAAAGTAAGCAACAGGTGATTCTCTTGAACAAAGAAAGGGAGAGATCAGTGAATGAAAGATGTTGATGACGGAGAATAAAAAATGAAAAGACGCGAAAGAAAGAGAGAATCATGTGAGAGATTGGATTGTGCGCAGAGACCAAGAAAATGAAGCTCGAGGGAGTGAGAGAGGGACTGACAATGTTTCGTATCAGATAAAGAGTGAAAAAATTATAAGAAAAGGTTGTTCTGTTCTGTTGCTTCTGAGCTATGAAAAGGGCTGGTCATTCGTCTCTGGGGAGAGGGAGGGAGAAGGAGATGACGCACGCGCAGTCTAGTGATTCACGGAGGTGGTCAAACGTTAGAGAGCGGCATAGGCTATAGATACTGCTGTGTCTGTGTCTAAGGGACCAATGCTCTCTTCCATATCACACAGTTTCTTGTAGATTTTTGGCAAGACAGCTAGCTGGTTACCATTATTTGTTTTTGGTAAATTATAGAAGGGAAGAATGATGTTGCTCTTAAGATATTTTCTCACTGTTGAATCGGCTTTGATGTACAGAGATTACCATGCCGCATTGAGATTAATCACATCAACTGTTATGCCATAATATTATTAAAATTATTTAAATAAAAATTATTATTAATGACGTATTGACAAATAGCCAAAAATAAAAAAAAAGGAAACCATCGTCCACGATCATAAAGTCACTATCGGTTGCTTTGTCGGTGTTTATTTTTTAAAATATATAAAATAAATTATTAAGAGCGTAAGAATTTATTTTTTAATGTTGTCGACTACAGTAAAAAGAGAAATTTTTAAATCTTTTATCTTGAATTTTTACCTGATGTGAGACTCTAATAAAATATGTATAAGAGAAATTTGGATGATTGTTTTTTATTTTAAAAAATTAATGTTGAATGATAAAATTAAAAAATATATATATATAACAAAAAAATAAAAAAAATATCAAGTCATATAAACTTTTCAAACCAGTAACTCAAGATACTAGATCAGAAATATCATGTATAATAAAACAATGAAACTTAATTCTTAATAAATCTAGCATTAAATGATGAATTATCACTATTATTGTTATAGCTATTATTATTCTTATCGTTGTTGTTGTTATTGTCGTTACCACTGTTACTGTTACTGTTACTATAACTGTCTTCATTACTACTATTATCACTAAGTAATATTATCATGATTATTATTAATGTTATTATTATGATCACGGTCCTTACCATTGTTAACTTTATTATTATAATTATTAGTATTATTATTGTGAATACTGTTGTTATAATTATTATCACCGCCACCACAACTAATATTAATCTTATTTTATTCTTATCACTATTGTTGTTATTATTATTACTATTATAACCACCTTTACCGTTATTGTTATTATTATTATTATTATTATTATTATTATCATCATCATCAACACTACTACTACTTCTTCCAATGTTATCACTACTACTACTACAACAATTATTATTATCATCACTACCATTATTGTTATTTTTTTTATATATAATTAAAATAAAAAAATCATAAATTTGATTTGAATGATAAAATTAAAAATCATAAAAACTTTGACAAAAGAGCAAATGAAACAAATCAAAAAATCAAAATAAAAAAAACCAAACTGAAATAAATATTATCACTATTGAAAAAATTTATAAATTTGATTTGAATGGTAAAATTAAAAACTACAAAACCTTTAACTAAAGAGCCAGGGAAAAAATAAGAAATCAAAAGCAGAAGGATTGAATTGAAAAACATCATATATACAAACCATGATTGAAGAAATAAATTGAAAAAAAAGAAAAAAATTAAATAATAAATTAAAAGAGTGAGGACTAAGACTATAAAAGGAATAAAAATAAAATGAAAAATTAAAAAAATAATAACTGAAATGAAAAATAAAACACATAAGAAATTGTAATTGAATAGCTAAATTGGAAAAAAAATTATACAAAACAAATAAGAATGAAATAAAAAACTAAAAGAATGATGATTTAAATTGAAAATCAAACAACAAAAAGGACAATAATGTACATTAATTGTCAAAAAAAATAGAAAAGATAAAAAGACAAAAACAAATGATCAACGACAACAATCTGACCACCACACGCCTATATGCACCACACCATGTGGAAGAAGAGACGGTTGCACATCAAATGAGACGACAAATAACCAGATTTAGCCATTAAATGATGTCACGTGCGCCACTTAAATGACACGGACATCACCCGCCCATTAAATGATAAAAAAGTAATTTCATTATAATAATTCACAATAAACTGTGTGTGGAACTATAATGAAACTCTCATGCCTTTTTAAGTTTTCTTTTATTAATCTGGAATAATTATTTTCCTTTTTTTTTTTATTTTTTTTACCATCAAAATTTTTTAATTAATTCTTTTATGTTGTATTGATATTAATTAAATTTGATAATTTATTTTAATTTAGTTTATACAAAATTATTATGGTATCAAAAAAATTATCTGTGATCAATTTTTTATAAAGAAAAACTGGTCTTATCGTCTGAGAAATTTTGAAGATTCAAGTACCCATTATTATCAATTAGGGAAGAGAATAGGTTTTTCCTTTGTGGTACTATTCATCCCGTGCTTTAAAAAAAAAAAAAAACAATTGCTTGAAGGATTTTTCCAACTTCAATTTTGGCCCTTCATTTTGAATTTTATTTTTTTAATCCAAAACTTTATTTTTTTCATTTTTATTTTAGATTTAAAAGGAAAAAAAAACAAAGGAGAAGAAGAAAATAATTGGTTGTTCATATCCATTATATAAAGTTGTTTTTTAGTTTTATATTACTAACAAAATAAATCAGGGTTGAGAAATAATTTTTTATTTAATTTAATGTTTTGAACCAATTTAGAGATGTTTTAAGTTGAGAAAATAATTATTAAGATTTTAATAATGGTTATTAAGTATTTTTAAATAAAAATAAACTAACAAATAATTTTTTAAATCCAAAAAATACCATTTCATTTTTTACAATCACCTTTGTGGTCGAAATATGAGCTTTCGGGTGATGTGTCGTTTATTTTACTTTTAAAAATAAATAAATAAATAAATAAATAAAAGAGCAGATAATATATCTTAGGTGTTGCTAGCCTCTTTGCAAAATAATGATCTAAGACCAGGTACGCGAACCTAGGCTTGCATATCCACGTGCACTGTACCTTCTTTTTTATACCAGGCCTGAGAAAAAAACTGACAAATTGATTATACTGAAAATATATATATAAAAAATAAACAGTGAAAAAAATAATTAAACTTATTAAAAAAATTTTATTCGGTTTGGTTTTATTTTATAAGGTTAAAATAAAAATACCCAAATCAAACCGATTCAGATAGAAAAAAAAAAATAGGGGGTGCTATAAACCCTACGTCCCGTCCCTAATATTATAGCCGCCCCCTCCGACTCCCAAGCTTCCACACGCAACACCCAACCTTTCAAGGTTTCAGTTATTCTTCGATCTTCATCTCCATCCTCCAGATATAGCAAACCATCAGCCGTCCCCCAAGCTCCCCCACGCCACACCCAACCTTTCAATCCTCATTCTTCAATCTGAATATGAAGGGAGGTTGTCTCTACTCTTAAAAGAAAATGGGGTGGATGCTTTAACCGGACTACGGTATGGATGATGTGGAAGAGACGAGGAAGATAGTGGTGTGGGTTTACAATTTTTCTTGGTAGGAGGACGATGAAGAGGGGAATTGATTCTCTATGGGTATGGTTGATAATTGCGATGGAAAAAAAAAGGAGAGGAAGGCTAGGGACGGTGAGGATTTGGTGGAGATAAGGTTGGCTTGTGTGGCTGCTGGACAATGGGTTTGGAAAGAATGGCTGTTGCGGCCTGCACTGTAGAGAGGATGGATGAACAGTGCTTCGTTTTTTTCTTCTTCTTTTCTTTTTTTAGGTTTTTACCCTAAAATAACCGAACCAAAAACCGAAACTAGTCGGTGGAACCGGTTTTAATTTTATTTTAAAAAAAATTGATTTAATGGCAAATCAAACTAAAAATAATCACCTGTTTTCTACCAAGATAGCTCGCCCTGGATACTTGGCCATGCATTTGTCTTTTTTCTATGTTTTTTTTTTAATTATAAATATCATATTTTACAAAGCATCTGCAACTTAAACTCTTTACCAATTATTTTTTTAATGCTTTGATTTAAAAAATAAATAAATATCAGAAAAAAACAAGGAAGCAAACTATTAGATAATGATGGACAAATAAAGGCAAACTATGAGAATCTTCCAAAAAGTATGAATGAATAGATTTAGGAAGATTCCAATTTTTCTTTTTTATATAATCCAAAATTAATTAGTTTTATGATTTATTATATATAATATATGCTTTCATAAAATATTTTCCTCTTTTTCTTTGATTTGGTTCCCTTTTAAAAACATGGTCAATGGAAAATAGAGACAATATATCCACGCATCCTTATAATTGGGCATTTTCTATAATTATATGCCCCTTTAATAACGTTACACTTTAATAATTTACTGTGTATTTATATTTTCTTTCATATATCCTTTTTTCAATTTTTGAGTAAAAATTTCCACCAGACTCTTAAAGAAAATTATTTTTGAAACCATAAAAAATTAATTTTTAAGAACTTAGATGTTGAAAAACCCACAAAATATATAGAAAAAACATAGAAAAGCAATGAAAAATTTTGGAAAAAATCATGTGTCGCAAACTTATTTTTTGGTTTTATGAACATGATTTCTTCATTTTTTAAAATTTGCATGTTAGTTTCAATTTTGTTCTTTTATTTTTAGGTTTTTGTAAATCTTTTTGTGTTTCATAGGTTTTAAAGTTTGTTTACTTTTTTTAAAAAATAATTTTTAATTTTGTAGGTTTTTGAAAATTAATATTTATTTTTAGTTTTTAATAGTTAACTTTTCTTCGGGGTGGCTTGAGGAGCATTTCATTAAAAAAAAAAAAAGTGAAAAAGATACGTTGAGAAAATATAAATATAAAAGGACTGGGAAGTGAAAAAAATCTTAAACAGTCATGTGAAAGAACACACCTAATATATAAAATTAGATAGATGAAATAACACTTGAAATATATTATAATCATAGATAATTAACTTATATGTATTAAAAAATGTTATTTTTCCTAAAAGACTAGTAAAAATATTATTTGGTTTTAAAAAAATTAAAATGGTATATTTTTTAAAAAAATATAAAAATAGTAACATCTTGGATTCACTCTGATTAACTCAGACATTTATGATATAGATCATAAGCACGATCACGATAAGCTTGTGAGGAAAGTTGTCACATTAAGAAGGTATGTGTAGCTTTTTTTGGCTTTGATGGTGGCCTTTGTTAATGCAGCTAGAATCATCTCGGCAAGGATTTTTTTTACAACAAAGCATGATGGTGATACATTTTCAATATATCTCCAGTGACCTATTTGTTTTTTCCTCTCTCATCTCCCCAATTTTTAATTTTCAATTCCAATTAAAAAGATGCATTTTCTTTTTCTAATTTTTAATTGCAGCTCTTTTATTTTTAATTTTTTTAAAAAAATCCGAATAATTTTTCACAAAATTAAACGCTAATCTAATAACAAGATTTTTTCTTACTCTACAAGAACCCCGTATCGAGCCATTGAAACATACTATTAAAGCAATCTTGAATAAATTAAAATAAAAAGATCAAATTAAAGAAAAAAATTTGCTCTGTGAGTGCAATTATGTGTGGATGCACAATAGAAGGACACAAATGATTGCCTAGCTTTTCTAGTTTTTTCTTTAATCTGATTCAATCAAGTAAATTGATCCAAGGAATTTAGATATGGTTGAATTGGACATGATATTAATCCGGTAAAACCCGTTGGCATCAACAAAGATTTTAATAACTTGAATCTTTCGGTCAAACCAATCCGAGTCTATGTGTTGTCACGAAGAAGAACAAAATACTATTATTTTAATAATAAAAAATTAACTAGAAAACCTTTAAATTGACCTAGAACCCCCCCCCGCGGCCCCCGCACAACAGGGTCAGGCAACCATGTTCCCGGTTTTATTCAAAATGGATTCTAGCTGGATGCCAACTTAAGAAGGCCATGCAGGGCGCAGGCAGGCTTCACAAAAACCCACAAGCCTAAATATTCTAAACCGGGGATTAATTTCTCAGCTACAATTTACAAAAGCCAGCCAGCCAGGCAGCCTGCGCCCTGCAATAAATCCGACTCAAACACAATATCAAAAACCTCCAACAGCTTTAAATCCGACCCAAACAACTAGTCCGAAACACTGCCTGTCCACAGCTGTTAAAAAGGTGTGAAGAAGTGAAAAATAGTAATTAAATTAATCGCATCTATCTTATCTTTTCTGGTTATTTTTCTTTTGTCTTCGATATCTTGGAGTCTACGCCTGTCTCCTACTAGCAGTTGTTACTTGTTCCTACTTCCGGCGACAGTGTACCCTCCCGCAGGCTATAAGTAAGGATCATGTAAATACAATCCTTCAAGTTTTCGAAGTTAGATGTCCAATCAAAATATTTAAATCATGTGAATGAATTTGATTGGAATTTAGACGGCCATTGAAAATATAAGTTTTTAGGAATTATATATATATATCGTAAACATAAAAGCAAAATAGATGTCTTAACGTGCGTTTCCATGGGAGAAGGTAAGATGAGTGTCGTCTTTAGGGACAAGGCCGAGGGAAATGTGTGTGGTGAGGACAAGTTAACGTTTTCCTCTTTATTATCTTATTTACCAGAATAAATGTTCTAAATATTTGTTTTTAGGCCATGGCTGTCACGTTTTTTTTTTTAAAAAAAAAACTAAAAAGAGATCGGAAAAGCACTATGCACACAGCGACAACGCTCCGTGGATGGCAATTGTGTTGGAAAATTTGACATAGATTGAATACTCACTTTAGTTTGTTTTGTTGGATTTCTTGTTCAGGATCATTGGACCTGTTCAGGGTCATTGCTCGACACGTACAACTTCTTTTCATGTTGTTGTTCATAATTTTTTTGTCAGGTCAGCAAGTTTTTTTTTACGTGGCAAGTGATGTTTACAATGAGGTGTTGATGAGTTTGTAATAATTTTTTTATTTTTTATTTCTAGATATAATATTAATGGCTCATTTGTTTTGGTTAATTATTACTAAATATTTTGTTTTAAATTTATATATTATCATAAACTTTACCAGCCCACGGTATAGCGCCGTCAACATCATGGACCCTTTCTATATTGACATCATATTTTAGATTACAAACAAAACTATATATTTTCCCAATTCTGTCGTATGGGGGCACAGGACCAATCAAAACCATTTGGTCAAGATACTACCATATAAAATATTTGATTACTATTCATGCATTGATTTTTAAACATGTCCCCAGTTTGAAAAAAATTAATTTTTTTTGTTAAAATTTAATATGATTTGTATATTTTAGATTGTTTTTATGCGCTGATATCAAAAATTATTTTTAAAAAATAAACAAAAATTATTGACATATATTTCAGTATAAAAAATTATTTAAAAAACAACTATTACCACTAAATTTTTTTTGAACACCATCTAGCTTCACTTAATTTTTTTATTCACCATCATAATTTTTTTTATAGAAAAATTATGATTCAAAGTAGGAGCACGCTCGCAATAATAAATTCTTATCCTCTCACTCAAGGCATCTAGCTTCACTTATTTTTTTCTTTTTATGATAAAAATATATGACAGTCCAGGAGACATTTGACCAACCAATCTCATAATTCGACCTAAAATCTAAGAGAACAAAAGGTCCCTTGATTCTTGAAATGTCTCCATCTACTATGATTGCCATTCGCTGATGATAAAAGATAGAAGGTAAGTTGATAATGAGATAATGATTATTTTTTAAAATATTTTTTATTTAAAAATATATAGTTTTTTAAAATTTATTTTTAATATTAGTACTTCAAAATCATTAAAAAACACTTAAAAAATTTTAAATATTTTAAAAATAATATTTTTACCCAAAAAAAATAAAGTCCAAGTTATTCATCGCCCACTTGGCCACTAGCATTGAAAGAATAACAACTCTTGTACACGAAAGAGAACTCCCTTTTAATTACGAGATAACTCAACTTGTTAGGTTTTAAATTTATTTTTTAATAATTACGAGTTCGAGTCTGTTTAGAATCACTGAAAACTTATATAATTGTTAATATTATGATATGTGGAATTAATTAAAATATCTATAAATGAATCCAAACAACTATATATATATATATATATATATATATATATATATATATATAAAGGGGAGCTCCCTCTTTGGGATGGAGCTAGCCCACCAACCATGGGGGATCTGGCCAGCAATTGTCAATGCCATTTCCAGAGGCACGGGACATAAACAAATAATTTGGTCCCAAGTTTGGTAGACCTATTTGGTAAGAGTCCATCTGGATACGAGTAAATGACCAAAAGGACCTTTCATGTTGTAATACACGATGGAAAAAGACAGCTAGTATCATCATATCCTCTGGTTCGTGCTAGATGTGTTGTGTCTTGTCGGCAAAGTGAGATAGATCACTGTTTGATTTGATAAGTTATTGATCAAGCTCTCTCCCTGTGTTCGTTAAACTACTCATGTCAAGTGTTAGGTTCAACCAACCCAGACGGTATATTCTGTTTTTTTAAAGTAATTTCCATTTAAAAATTTATTTTTATATTAATACATTAAAACAATTCAAAACATAAAAAAAAAATTAATTTAAAATTAAAAAAATTAAAAAGCATATTTTGACCGAAATGGCATACAAAATTATGTGTTTCTTTTGGAAGAGCCATGCTTGAATTGATTGTTAATAGATTTTTTTTAAATAGCAGCGCAATTAATTAAAATAATTAATAAAATAGCATAACTTAAAAAAGCATAGAAGAATAACATAACTTGGATAGTTGGGCTACTAAAAATAGCACAACTTAATTTTTTTTTTATCATGATAATTTTTTTAAATACTTTTAAGCCTGCATTTTTTTTTTGTTTTTTTTAATAAATATATTCCGAGATACTTTTAAGCCTGAAGTCCTGGGCTAGAAAAGGTTGTGTATTACACTTCACAAAAGGTTTGCTACATTAAATGCGATCATGAGATTCATACATTGGATTGAGTATGTAAGTTGAGTGAATATTACATCTTAAGCTATTTGATCACATCACATCATGTGTTATTAATCTTTTTATATTTAATTATAAGGCCATAAAACTGTTTTTTAAGTATTAATTTCAACTCTATTTTTTTTATTATTGAACTCAGCCACACCCATTGCTTCAACTTTTCTACCTTCTTCATGGACAAGGTTGAGTTTCATAGCAAAATGGGAAGGAGTTGACTAGTGTGGCCCAATCAGTTTAGCGGGTGTACAACTTAATCAAAATCTGATTTATTTTTTTAAAAATAAAAATAATGTTAATTTAATATTTTCTTTATAAAAAAATATTAGAATGATGTTGTTTTGAATAGACACAAGTCAAAGCGGGTAAATACACTCAACCTGTAATCTAGATCATGATCTTTACCCGGTTCGATAACATTACCTTTTTAAATTCATTTTTTTATCTAATCAAATGATTATAAAAAGATTATAAAAAAAACATATGCATAAAAGACAGTGAACAAAATTAATGAGCAAAATTATTAAGGAGAAATATATGTTTTCAATCTAATTTTTTTTTTGATGTATCTCTCAATTGTTATAATGAATTTTTTTTTTATTGTAAGCAATGTTTTTAAATAAAAACCCAATGATGTAAAAAAAAAAGCTTTAAAAATTTATAAAATAATGTCTCAATATTTTTATATGTGATTGAAGGGAAAAAATAATAAATATGATCAAATCATGTTATAAATCAATCAAGAAAATTAAAGAACAAAAAAATATTTTCATTAAATATTTGTGAGCAACTTTTTTTTTTCATTTTTGTATATAAGGTGCATAATAATTGAAAAACAAATTGTTAATATTTTCATAAAAAATCATAATATTATACAAGAACTATGATAAAATTGAAAAATAATTTAAACATCATTTCAACATGTTTTTTTTGTCGTGTATATCATTTGCTTTTTATTGTGGTTTTTTTAAAAAAAATTAAAGCTGACAAAGCACTGTTTGCAAATTCAGATTTTGATTATTAGAAATGTGATAGAAAAATTGAATTGATATTTTTTGGATTCTAGAAATCAGTGTTCAATCTATTTTAACTAAAAAGTACCCTTAAAATCTTAATAGACTAATATCTTATCCTAAACACTGCTAAATTGATTTAAAAATATAAAATAGAAAAAAACCATTGTCAACCTCGATTTAGTTTTTTTTTGATGATATAAAATTCAAAAACACATGATGACATTCTATCAATTTAGAAAAACACATTAAAGGACAAAAAAACGCAAAACACTCTTAAAATCTATAGAGTTTTGTGAAAGGGTTATAGAGTAATCCTATGTTTATCTGTATCTGTGTTTGTAATTGTAAATATAATGCAACGTGCAAGCTTATCCTTTCCATGAGCACCTTCTGTATTATAATTCATTAGACAATGAACTCTCTAGATCTTCTAGGCCATCTCTGATCGTGGACCAACAATTCTAAGGCCGTAGTCCAATCTCATCTCTTCTTTTCTCCTAAGTTTTCTGTTCTTGTAACTCCAATTTCACAACACATTACCTCGCTTCACACAATATTATTCTTGCTTTCGATTTTCCCACCGAAAGCAACGATCCGATTTGATTCCAAAGAGTGCTCGCCATGGATCGAAGGAATTATTATGTTTCCATTGTCAAACGTAGAAGGGTTAGCACGACCATCAAGAGTTACGTTCCTTGAGTAGCAGAGTTGGTATCTTACGTTCGAATCCTCTAGTCCTCACATGAATACTTTCTCATAACTATCAAGACTGTAAGAAAGTAAAACACTTTTCAATCCTTAATCTGCAATTCTGCACTGAACAGATCGGAGACTCTGAGAAGTTGACAAGGTCGTGAGCTCTAGAGACGAAAGATATTGTTTAGAATGCTTCTGCGTTGGGATTGCATGGATCTTGGGCCTTTCCGTAGGTGCTACTCTTGTTTTTCTGGGGTCCAGGCTCCTTCTGTAACCCTAAATTAAAATACCAAGCTTATTATACTTTCGAAAGACTGAACTTGCGCATTGCATGTCCATTGCTTTCTGGCTGTTGTGATGGGGCCTTAGGCTCCTTTTGTAACCCAAAATTGAAAAATCAAGCTTACTATACCTTTGAAAGACTGAACTTAATTGCTCTTTGCATGTACATTGCTTTCTAGCTGTTGTGAGCCATTTTGTAATCATGGGCTCTGGCTAACTTACAAATGTATCCATCATTTGTCTTCAAACAGATTCAAGGACAAATTTTTTTTTTTGTTTTTTGAAGAAAAGATTCGAGGCTAAATTTGAGAGAGCAAGAGTGCCTAGATTCAAATATCATAGTAAACTGGAATAAGGTAAATGATTATTACAACCTACTCATTCGTTTGATGACTAAATGATAGTTTTTTCTATAAACAAAGAAGAAAAATAACCACTTGAAAAAAATATTATAGAACAATTATATATCCATCTGGCTCGATCCAATATAATTATTATTGACGAACAACCTTTTTTCTGCATATGCTTTTTCCTCCCTCAGGTTAGCAGAAGAAAATTTTCTTTTCCTAAAAATTGGTAGCAAGAAATTTTGAGGGAATGAGAATGCTTACTGCATACCATTTTATTAAGAAAAAATTAACTTCTGCTACACTTATGAAAGTCCTCTGGGACTAGTTTCTACTTCCGCAAGGATTGATATAAACATCTTCACGCCCTCTTGGACTGATTTTCATTTCCATTTTGATCACCACAGGCACCTGCAGCACACAAGAGATGATTAGTTCGCATGGAATACAATTAATTGATTGATCTTTATTGCAATGTATAATCCTGGCCTGAGGATTAATATAATGGCTGAGCTCTCTACCTTCTGTTAAGAAAATGATTTCATGTTGTCTATGCATCCTAGTTCCAAGAAGAGTGTCTTTGATTCGATTCATTTCAGTCACAACATCGCCAATGTCCATCCTCTCTCTTGGAAGTTCTACTGAACAAGCAACTCCCATCTTGATAATTGTCATCAAACATGCAAATATTTCGTGAGGTCCAATATGGTACAGGTCCATTTCGTCAGAGGAATTGATACTTCGGATTTCTCTCACAAGTAACGGATCCACGACTTCGACAATGCGGTCTGGCAGTGCCATTTTAGCATAGTTGTGAAGGTTCAGCCCATCTTTGAACATGCCATCTACAGGCCTCTTTCCTGTAAACATCTCCAACAATAGGATGCCATAGCTGTACACATCACCGTAAGTGGACACCTTGCCTCCGATACCATATTCTGCGATTTATATACATGGTTGTGTACAAAGTTATTTATGACCTTGAAGACTAGTACTAAGATTCAAAACATGGGGCATTTCTCAACATCCTAATTAAATCTATCACGAAGGAAAGAAATTTCACAACCAGTAAATAATGAAAAACTATGAATGTTACCTGGGGCTGCGTAGCCGATTGTGCCTTTCAAACCAACAGAGTTTGTTTGATTTGAAGCTTCTGAATGGAACCTCGCTAATCCAAAGTCTCCAACATGAGCAGTCATGTTAGTGTCTAGAAGAATATTGCTCGGCTTCAAATCGCAATGAATGATAGGCATTTGACAATCGTGATGCAAATAGTTCAGTGCGCTAGCCATATGAATTGCAATGTTTAACCTATGCATGAGATCCAAACCTTTTGGCCCGTTTGCCTCGTCTGATGTTTGAACTGGATGCAACCACTCTTCTAGATTTCCATTGACCATGAACTCGTAAACTAGAGCTTTAAAATCATTACCTTGGAAATCAATGCTAGAACATGTAGTCAATAACTTGACAAGATTCCGATGCCTGATGTTCTTCAAAGCTTCACATTCTGCCATAAAACTTTTGGAGGCTCCTTTACGTAGAAGGTTGAGAACTTTCACTGCAACGACTATTTTATCTGGTCCGAGAATTCCTTTGAAGACAGACCCAAAACTACCTTCACCAATTAAATTTGCTGAAGAGAACCCATCAGTTGCCCCGAGGAGATCTTCATAGGCTACTCTAGGAAATGAGGTCTCCAATGAAGGTTGAGAAGCAGCAGGCTTATCTTTCTTCTTTCTGAAGCAATAGAAAAGCAAGAAAGAGATGATCAAGATTACTCCCAGAAAGCCACAAACACTTCCGATTATCCATATCAGCTTGGTGGGAGATTTCGAATTCGTTGGCTCACTGGATGGGCATCTGGTCAGATTTAACTGGTTTATTCCTCCACAAAGCTTCTTGTTTCCGAAAATAGAAATTGCACTTGTATTCTGAAAGGCTCCTTGGACTGGCACCTCACCTTCAAAGTCATTAAAAGACAGATCCAGACTCTCCAATAACTTAAAGTCCTCCAAGAACTCAGGAATTTGACCTGTCAGGTTGTTGTAGGAGAGATTAAGTTCTTGAATTGCTCTCAAAGAACTCAAAGTGTTAGGGATTGGCCCTTGCAAAAAGTTTTCCTCCAAATGCAAACTTTCCAAACTCACACAACTACCAAGACTTTTAGGAATTTCTCCAGAAAACCTGTTTTTAGAAACGTCCAGATATCCAAGATTCACCAACTTCTCCATTTCTATCGGAAGAGACCCTGTCAGCTCATTCTCCGATAGTACTAAGTACATTGATAAGGATGGAATACTAACTAGTTCTTTTGGAATGGGACCACTCAAATTATTTTGCGAGAGAGCCAAGGACAATAACTTCTGCCAATTTCCCAGACTTGGTGGAATGCTTCCCTCTAAATTATTGAGTCTCATGTTAACTCTCCCTAAAGAAGTCATGTTCCCCATTGAAGATGGGATCATCCCAGAGATTTTGTTTCCATTAAGAAATAGATCATTCAGCTTCTGTAGTTTCCCCATAGAACTTGGTATCATGCCAGTCAATTGATTTGTTTCCAACCCTAAAGCCTCCAAGTTGATGAGGTTTCCAATTTGGGTTGGAATGCTCCCACGGATTTGATTCCTCGCAAATGTCATCTTCATTAGTTTTGTGGAGAAGTTGCTTACTATTTCAGGAAGCACCCCTCCAAAATTGTTATCACTTGTATCCAAAGCCTCCAAACTAGTCATGTTATTTGCTAAAGGATAGACAAAATTCAAGTCATTATTTTCACCTTTTCCCAGATTATTATTACCAACACCCAAAACTTGCAAATCATGTGAGCTTGACAGTGGTGGAACTTTTCCATTGAAGTTGTTACTTCCAATTTGAAAAGAAAGGAGATTTGAGGCATTAGAGAAAGTTGCCGGAATTAGTCCATCGAATTGGTTAGTGTGGATATTGAACACTTGAAGGTTTGGAAGAGTTAGGCCTAAGGTATGAGGAAGACTCCCATAAAGCTGGTTAACTGGGAAAGATAGTAGAGTAAGAGAAGAGAGATTGAATATAGAACGAGGAATCATCCCAGACAGAATATTTGCACCAAGCGAGAGTATTTTTAATCGTTTCAATTGTCCAAAAACATTCGGAATACTTCCTTCCAAATTATTTATGGACCCATAAATTGCATTGATAGCTGACAGATTTCCAAAAGAATATGGTATCTCGCCAACAAAATTATTGAGTTCAATAGTCAGTACCTGCAACTTTGATAATAACCCAAGTTCGGCAGGAAGTTTGCCTGTCAAATTGCCTCTACTGAAATCAAGGATTCGGAGGTTTGCACAACGCGAGATGTTGGCAGGGATTCCACCATCGAACGTGTTGTTCCTGAGGACCAACTCCTCCAGACGAAACAAACGACCTAACTCTTGAGGGATATAAAGGCTTAAGCTATTATTTGCCAAGTTTAATATCCTGAGGAAACTCAAGTTGCCTATGTGGGGAGATAGGCTGCCCACTAGCTGGTAAGAGTGTAGGTCAAGCTCCACAACCCTTTGATGGCGGCGTCCACAAGTAACACCTGACCACTGGCAGAATTGTGACGATTCATTCCACGAGCTTAGCTTACCAAGGGGGTCGCCTGTTATTTGAGCTTTAAAAGTTAGCAGGGAGAGTCTGTCGGTCTCATTTCCTCCATATATCGAGAAGGAAAAAGAAACGAGTAGATATATTTGCAAGAAGATTGGCCACAATATCCATGAACTCTTGCCAGGCAGCATCATTTTGACGCTAACCTCCAGAGCTTTACTAGTACTGATTATTGAAGGTATTGTAAACAATATTGTTATATGATGAACATGGAGGCTTGGAGCTGTAAATTGCTTACTTTCGACCACAGATGATCAATGGTCATGAGGAAACGGTAGTTAATGAAAAAGCTAGAGCCGACAAAGACTTTAAGTGTACTATCGCGAGAGAATGCACTTCCCAACAATCTCTTTAAACATTGAATTCAATGCAGAAACAGGTTCCTGGAGCAGAAGGTCTTGGCTTCCATTATATATATTTCAACAAAGGGTTTCATCACTGGGATCCACTGACATGGATAGGAGTAGGTGAGACGAGCTTGATTTTTGAAATTTTTTTAATAATTCATTTACATGCGATTCAAAAGAGTTATAAAGAGGAAACAACTGCGTGCTCCTTAGGGCTCTCTGGACGTTGTAGTCAATGCAAATTTCTGGATCATATCATAATTAATAGCAGTATAATATTATAATGTGAATAATAATAATCTTAAACCATGCAAAAAATAACATACTAATTGTTTTAAATAGAGCACTTAAACTAGAGAACTCACAGCAAGTAAGATTTTGAAACCTAACTATGAAAAGAATATAAAAATAACCATGAAACAATATTTTTTATATTTAATTTGGGTATGATTAGAGTCAGCTGATTCACTATAAAACAATATTTTTTATATTTAATTTGGGTATTGAAAAAAAAATGAGTAGTTTGTCTAGACTCCACCATTACATATCCACTCCAATCATTCTCCCCGGCATCTCTTTCCTGCAAAACAAGTTGGCTTGAATTTTAAGGCCCACAAGTCATCCATTAATTAATTATTATTAAAATGTAGATGACCGGGACTAGACGCAAGCTCCCAGTGGGATGTTTCAAGAAATTCTACCCCCATTATCTCCTTTTAATTATGGTGTTTTTGTCTTTAAAACCTTTGGATTATAACAAATTTTGTTATTCCTTGCTCTTATCTGTATCAGCTGGTAATAAAATTCAACGGTTCTTGATTATATATCGTAAAAATGTGTATCATAACTCAATGAATTATGATGGTTAGTTCTTCTGTTTTGTTGAATAATCATGGTTATAAAAGGTTGTAAAACTAGACATGTTCAGGTCAAAGAGATGAGAAGGTACTCCCTTAAAAAAAAAAAAATATCATGAAACTAGTATGTTGTTTTCATTTGCTATGGTTGTTGATATTGAAATTAATCCGGGTAGCGAGGTTCACGATGAAGCATTACACACAAGAGTGTTATGTTAGGAACTCACGATGGAATAACTCATATAAAGATATTGTGTTTGAAATTCATGATAGGATGACCTACGCAAATATGTTATGTTAAAGATTCATGATGATGAGGTGATTCTCATAAAAATTATTAAGGACTACAATGAATTGGATCAGATATAAAAAATGTTCGTGGTGGATGATATTTTTTTACTAAGATTTGAACTTAAAAACAAGTTCCTTCCAACCTGTGAAGATTGATGCAAGAGATAGACATTTTTCTTAGTTAATCTCGTGTTTTTTTATTTTTATTTTTTTATTTTGTATTATTATGTGTTTTTTTATTTGAATGAAATAATTTTCATAGTTTATTTTTTATTTAGTATTAGTAGGGCTTTTAGTTATATATATATATATATAAAGGATTATAATAGTTTTTTCACAAGTGAAGACTAATATAAATTAAGTATTTTCAGTATCTTTGTTTCTGATATTTAAAGATTTCGATTTATAAGAAGAAAAAAATATAAACGTCAGAAAAAAATGATTTGTTCGTATTTCTGCAGCGGCTTTCTATCCAACAGACATTTTTGAAGGATAAAAAGGCATAAAATGTTCATACGTATACGGCACTGTTTTTTGTTGGGACTGCATCACAACTTTTTTATTCAGGCTATATATTAATCATTATATTTTGGATTTTAGCAATGAAATTGATTTCTGTTTATTTTTGTGTTTTAAAAATATTTTTTTAAAAAAATTAAATTTATTTTTTACTTCAAATTAATATTTTTATGATATTTTTAGATTATTTTGATGCGCTGATATCAAAAATAATTTTTTAAAAATAAAAAAATATTATTTCGATATATTTCTGAATGAAAAACACTTTGAAAAACAAAATATTTTGAAAAACAACCGTAACCATACTTCCAAACATGCTAACAAAAGAAATTTTGATACACTTAATAAATTGTACTTGAAGAATGTTTCTTGTGTTTATTCCATGAAAATGAATGTAAGAAATTAGATTATAATTCAAGATTTTAGATTCAAAATAATTTAATTATGAACTAGTTTAATTACCATGCTATATTACAAACATCTATTTCAGCCAATGAATAGTGTCATTCATTTTAAAACTTAGCATTAAAAATAAAAATTTGGTATATGTACATAAGCCAGTTTATTTAATTTATATAAAAAGCTCACAATACATGAAAGAAAAAAATATTTTTATAACAAAATAAAAAAAGTTTTTTCTTCTTCAATAAACTATTAATAATAGTGTTGGACAATTCCTTTTCTTTTTTTTTTCCCTCTGAATCTTTCAAAAAGTTTCTTTAGCTAAAACATAAATTAATTTTATGAATATCCAACTACCATAAAAATAAATTAAGAAATTTAATGGATGAAAAAATGCAAAAGAGAAATGGATTGCATAAAAAAACAAAGCAAAAAATTAAAAAAAAAACCCACCAAAAACACATTAAATCTTCGATTACAACATATATATATATATATATATACACACCCACACCCCCCTTGGTACTATCATAAAGAATCTTAATAAAATATTTTTTTTATCCTTTTCTTAGAGCCTGTTTGTTTCTGCGTTTCAAAAGTGCTTTTGACAAAATTTAATTTTTTTTATTTTTTTATTAACTTCAAATTAATATATTTTTAGTGTTTTCAAATCATTTTGATGTATTGATGTCAAAAATAATTTTTAAAAAATAAAAAAAATATTATTAACATGTATTTTAGCATGAAAAACTATTTAAAAAGCAACCATAACCCAAACAGACTCTAGCTTGCAAATCCAATTCGAAACGTGTTACATTGCCTCAAATTGCAATCCAAGCGAGACCCAAATTCAAATCAAATTAACCCGATTTTCTTCGTTTCCACTACGAGCCTTAAGTTGGACCACATCTAAATCAAGATTAGTCCATAATAACAGGCAGGGCCACAAGGAAGTGTTCGGAACAAAAAAGCCCCAAGCCCATTATAAACATTAATCCAATATTAGCGGGCCAGAAGCCTGAGTATTTAATGGTCTCGTTCTCTAAAAGCAGCCCAGCAACAAAAGATCAAGTGAATATTTGACTTAGAGAAGAAATAATACGATGAAGTGAAAGAATCTTCATCTTGCTGGACCAGCCCGGTTTGACTCGGTTTGGAGTCTAACTTATTAGATAATTAAGTTAATTTAGAAGTAATTGTGTCATTTTGATAAATTATTTTATTCAAAACTATGTTGTTTCAATTTATTTTTAATTTTTTTTTGTTAAAATTATCCTGTCACATATCAACTTATAAAATTACATAAATTTATCTAGATTATTCAAAATAAAACTTTACTTAAATTTGAATTGATCCAATAAATAATAAAACCAAATGAATAATACTCAAACTTTGATCTCACCAAAGATAAATTTAGCTTGGTATTGCGTTCTAAACAGGGTTTGGATAAAAATTAAAATTTTTTATTTAAACTTAATTTTTTAAAGTGTTTTTATTGTTATCAAGTGTTGATATTAAAAATAAATTTTTTTAAAAAATATTATTTTAATACATTACCAAGTAGTAAATAGCTTTAAAAACAACTACTATCACACTTCAAATACCATCTTATTCACGACATGTCAAAGATATTTTAATACATTACTGAGTATGAAATACTTTGAAAAACAACTGCTATTATACTCCAAACACCATCTTACTTGCGACCCTTCAAAGATGATTTGGAGACACCATTGCACACATAACCAAAAAGAAAACGAAGAAGAACTACTCTTGTTTACAGAAACGTTGGTCTTGTTTTCTAGAATTGAAACACATCGAGCCTTGACAATGTACTGTAACATGATAATTAAACGGAATACCAGTGCCATAAGATGAATATTGATTGTTACATGTATAGTAAATTGTAATGAAATGAAATATAAAGTAACAGAAGAAGGTGGAAATGAGAATTCGTTTCTTCTTCAAATGATTCATCACATTAAATGATCTACCAGCTGTATGGAGGAGAAAGCCGCAACTTATTCCAGTTCTGTGAATTCATCTTACGACTGTGAGAACCTTTTTGATGACAATGGTATTCCCTTCACATTTGGTATGTATACATCAGAGTTGTTTCGACAAAAGAACGGAAAAGGACATGCGATCCCTCCACATATGCTAGCACGACTCAAGCTACTGCGCCTCTTGATACGTGAAGATTGTTCCAAGTTTTGTTTCTCGTAGCCGTCCGGTTTATTTCTTGCAGTCTTGATCATCCAACGATTTGAACCTTTGTTAGTATCTTCATCGTTGTTATCACCATCAGCATCAGGAAATGCACCTAGTGGTGAAAATGGTGGTGGGATGTTTTTCTTTTTCTTGAATTTGAGAGGAATAATGATTTCCCGATTAAGGAAAGGTTCCCTCAAGGATGAAAATTCTTGATCAATGCTGTTTCCTTTGCTTGTATAGATCTTGATTACATTCAAGCTCTCATGCCTTGAATCCTTTCCAGTCAAGGTAGCATCAAGACATACCTGTGGAGGTAGACATACTGCAGGTTGTTCTTGTGCATGTGTCAAGGGGGGGATAATTTTCTTGATTTCAATAGGGACGACGACCTTCCCATTGAGGAATAGTTCGTCTGCCAGTGGAGATTCTAGATTGATGGTGTCGTTGCGAAAGCAAAAATCTGAATTCAATGAACTTGATTGGGGAGGGCGCTGTTCTATCGGCACAATGTCTCTCTCGGAAAAATCATTAGAAAAAGAGATTCTAGGACTCGCACAAGAATCATCCAAGCATAATTCATTAGCCATCACTTGAAATTCTTCAAGGAAGCACAGCAAGATTTTTCAAGGAAAACAACAATTTCTGTTTTGATGGCAAGCTATCTAGAGGAGAATGAAAGCCTATCAAATTGCAACAAAATAGAACAGTGCAAAGGGAGATTGGAAATGAATTCTATATGCACAGCTACGTACTGTGCAAAAGAGGGAAACTAAAACTTTTCAAGTCGAAGAAAGCAGAAAATAGAGCTATCTAAACAGATGTACCATGTGAAACGAGAGGAAATATCAAGAGATACGAAAAAACACAAGTCTTATTGTGTCACAAGTCCGGCATCCTGAGTTGCTGAAACGGCAAGCTGCTTGTTTCTTTTGGGAAGTCCTGTTTTGAGTGGTTATGTACGACAGGAACACAAGACACTCCCCTCTTAGTCGTTTTGTATTTGGTATCAAATTGGGAATCAGTAAAATGATGTTGTAAATTGACTAAAGCCTCGTGATTGGCTCAAGTAATTATCAAAACTATACAGAAACGGGTGGAGGAAGAATGCTTAATCGATAATGATGAGAAACAAACCGAAAAAATTAGAGGATAAGGATTTTTTCAGAGAATACAAGTGTTCAAATACTGGAGGAATGTTGTTACACTTGCCATTTGCCGATCTGAATCATTATTTTTGCATTTGTCACAGATGCCACTGGCCAATTTGAATCATCCACGTATATGTTACTGCCTGGTCGGTCCCTGAGGACAGCTGCAAGGGCCATGAAGCTGGCAATTTGGCCAGCTAATTGACCAATTTTGCGTTGGTTTCAAGTGACCATTAGATGTGTACACAAAATTTTCAAGTGTCAATTTGCATTGAATACTCTAATAGGGATTTCTCTAATGAAAAGATTGCAATATGCTGCGGCTCTGTATTTTTTATTTAGTAAAATATTTAGACGTTGTAAGGGTTTTTTTTTTTAAAAAAAAATCCAACAACTCAAGTTATAGTCTCAATTAATTAAATAAATTAGCTTTATTTGAATCATACAGAAAAAAAAAGTTAATGTTTTTTTCAAGTAAATCGTTGAACAAGTCAATGTTGCCAACTAGCTGCGAAAGGCTATGCATTTGCAAGCTCTGCTTTTGGCAAGGGGTTCGATTCTGCTCCCACAAAAGCTTCATATATTTACATCAAAGATTGTTATGGTAGTAGCCACGTTTAATGACTTAAAATCCCATGTTGGGCAAAACTAGAAGTCAAGTGAGGCACCACAGATTCCCTCTTGAGGTCTCTTTTTTTATAGAGTTGAGGTATAAGGTAGGAATCTTCATTGCACGCAGTACTATACTGCCTGTAAGGTAGTTGTCAGGATGGTTCTGAGAACTGGGATCCACACGGCTGTTCTAAACATTGGCATGTGTATTAGTTTTCTCGAGAAGGAAACACAAACGCTGAAGATACCATGTTAAAACATTGCAAGACATGACAAAAACTGATGAGCATTTGGAGGAGAGGAAGCAGAATTGAAGTGTGTACGCCATGAACAAGAGATTAAAAAAAAAGGGACGAGCATGAACCAAGGGTACATGTCTTTGTTTATGACACACAGCATGTGCCATGATTAAGCTCTTCCCTTGGCCCCCCCTCCCACTCATGCATATTTCCATCTCTTTCGGGTCTGAATGCTGTCGATGTAGTTCATACAGTAGGCTTTCTTAACAACTAACTAGCTAGTTGCCAAGCAGGCAAGAAAGGAGGAAAACAACAAACAAATAAAACGACACTTGCTGCTGTTCTTTTCTGTAAGGAAAAGAGATGAAGCCGAGACATTGGACCAGTTTGCAAACATTTCCTCTAGAAAAGAAACATTTAAAGAGACTCCAACAAGATTAAATTACCATTTTCTTTCATCATAACCGAGCTTATAAATTATGCCTCCATAAACATTTGAAGTGAATACTACCTAAGTATCAATTGGTAATAATTTTAGGAAAATCACTATGAACTGAATTGGCGAGCTGTTGCTGGTTTGAATCAAAATGAGCAAGGACTTTCCTTTTCTTCGTTCTTGTGGGCTAGCAGCCTACACTTTTGCATCAGGGGCTGCTAGTCATCAGAGAAAATGCATAGTTTTTAACAAAAAGGAAGAAGAAAACGAAATCGCAAGTTGGGAAGGGATATTTATGTTACTGAAATTCATCTTGAAATCAGTAATTACAATTATTTGTTAATAATTCTTGAATCCAAACAAGAACAACCATCTCATCATGTTCTCCCCAACCGAAAACAACTAGACACCATAGAAACATACCCACAAACTTAAATAATCTCTTCTTGTATAAAATGAAAGAAGAAACCAAAAATCAAATTATTTACAGCATGTGTGAGCAAATACCAAAAGCAATGGTTACCTGTCATTTTGTGCTCCAGAACCATGTGCCTTGAATTTTATCATCTTTCGGTCCCTCAACCCCCTCCTCCACCTTTCAATCTCTTTGTCTTCATGGCAATCTTTTCAAATGGTAAATCATGTAAACAAAAATATTTAAGTAAAGAAAGAAAAAACATCAAGCCACCAATAAAACAGCATTCAAATTTAGGCTGAAAGTAGTTTTTAATTAAAGCACACATTTGGTAAGTCACTTCTTCATGTTCTTCTTATCTTTTCCATTGAAGAAGATTGAGCCTAAACCAAATAGATTCCCTGATGGAACATTCAGAACTGGACTGACACGAACACCATTTCCATAAGGTCCATAGTTCTTCTTCAACGGAGGCTTCTGGTAATTCTTCGTAGACGACGATTGTGATGACTTGAAAAATGCTTGTTTATTTTGCTTATGGTTAGTGTCTTTCGTTAATGGTGCTCGCTTACTTCTTGGTGTTGAACCAGCAGAGTAGCTTCGCGATAAGAGTGGCAAATGACACAAACTCGTTCCATAACCACTGGCACAATTCAAGCTACTACTCCTCTTGAACCTCCAAAAAGATTTTGAACTTTGCTTTTGATCTTCTGCTTCATAATTACTCGAACTCTTCATTTCTGTCAAGCGGTCTTTCTTCAGATTATCATCGCTCGAAACATCATCTTGTAGGACTTGTCTTGAGGGCACAGACGAATCCATATGTTTAGCAGAAGCAGTCTTTTTCTTGATTTCAGTGGGAAGAATTTTTCCATCAGAGAAAAGCTCGTCTGCTGACGATGAGTCGAAACTCTTTCGGACGGCGCAGAAGTCGAAATCAATGTTACCTAATGAACCTGATCGAAGAGGGAGGCGTTGTTCAAAAGGAACAATATCCGGTACGCAAAGATCATGAGAAAATGAAATTCTTGGACTAACACCAGCAGAACTTTCTGGACAGAGTTCAATTGCCATTTCTTGATTTACCCTTCCAAGAAAACAAGAAAATCATTCAAACCCAATAGCAATAACTGCAACCATATCAAGAATAAATATAACCAATGGTCTGATAGAAGAAGACAGCCAGCCAAACTTCGATGTCTTTTCTTGTTAAGAAAGAAGCATTCAAATTTGGAACCTAACAAAAGCTACATTTAAAGGTCATCACAAAATTGAAGACTTTGGTATCTAAGAATTAGCAGGTGAGCACTAACAGAGGGTATCAACAAAAAGAAGTGAAGATAAGGACATGGAAAGTACTGAATGCATAAATAACTAAGCCAAGAAGAAATAAGCCAATAAATAATGGAGTAACTGATTTTAGATAGAGATGGGGACTGAGTCTATTGTTTGAAGGGATAGAAGAGATAACAAGAAGACGTCTATCTAGAGAGATTTTAGCACTAATAACCAGACCTGATGGTGTTTATTGGAGAAAATAATAGCCTGCTACTAGCATGAAACAGGTACGCATGTTTCCTTTGACGTGGGGGGAGATACTTTGAAAATTATGGTCACTAATTTGTAATATATATATATATTGATCAGTCTTGAGTTGTGATAGCTGAGAAAATTTGGAAGTCAGATTGAGCCAAGAAGGAAAAATGGGGTGAACCAAGAATTATAGGTTGCCGGTTGGTTAGGATGTCTTAGAAGCCTTACATGTATGGTGTCAAGGGCTGAACCACCACCACCTCCATGACAGCTTTGAGCAAAATAAAGTAACCATAATCCCGATAGCAAGCTTAATTAGTTAGATGTCTTGAATTTGGTTCTTAATGGTTATAAGCTTCAGTTCTTTTAAAATTATTAAAATATTTATATTTATTAATTTCAAAACTCGTAAAATTATTCAATATATACAAAATCTATCAAGATATCACATTATTATTAATAATAAAAAATAAGGTAACCATTGTTTTCTGACAGATTTATGTAATAGATTTGTAGAGGCAACCAAAACCCAACGAGTCTGCCTGCCTGTGAGGCCCCAAAGTCAAAATCACCCTGTCACCGCCTGCAAACAAAGGTAGAATAAGTGGCCAATATAGTTCGGGTCGTAGGAGGGATTGGAAAAGAGTGAAATACAAACAAGAACCAAAATGGTTTAAAGTTTATTTACGATTTATTAATCATGCAAGTCTGCAGGATTTTTTTAGCTCTGAACACTTCTTCCACAAATAATGATCAAATCTAGATTCTTCAGAAGTGGTCCACTTGCTATCAAATTATAATTATGGAATTCCTCTCTCTCTCTCTCTCTCTCTCTCAGAAAATGACGTGCCTTTTGAGAAAATGAATTGCATCTTTTTTAATAATAATAATAAAAAAAAAAGGATGATTTCCTTTGTATATTCAAAAAAAAAAAAGTAAACCGTAGAAAGTTTAGTTAAATTGGTAAATGGTAATTAAGAAAGTAATGGGTTATCCGTTTAATACATTAAATGTAATGGAAAACATATAACTATGTAACTTTTTTTTTTATTCGAGGAAACCCCATCCCCTGAAAAGCGTATTTTATGGGCTCAGGTGAGGGAATAAGACCCCGGTTGTTCCAGGCTCTTACAAGAGGTGCACGCCCTGACTCGAACTCGAGACCTGCTGTGCAAATCTTAAATCCTTTGCCATCACGCTACGCTCCTTGAAGACATATAATTATGTAACGGTACAATAGCAATGCCTTAGAGCATATACAATTAATATTTACATATTTAAAATTAAACTAAACATTTATGCTTATTAATCTAATAATATTTTTTTAAAAAAATAACAATTACATGGTACAATAAAAACGTGGTGGGGGAAAGAAAGAGAGCCAGAGCTCTGATCGTGGTGTCCACCATGGCTAAATAATAACAATTACATGCTCATGAAGGCACAAATGAGAGAGAGGAGAGCACTACTGTGCTTCATCTGTTCATCATCTTTATACATGGATCTTATGTCCACCATGGCTAGCTGACAAAGTGAGTCAGAGCTCAAGCATATGGATTCTTTCTTTCATCTGGGTTTTGTTAATTTTTATCATTATTTAGTAGTAGAAACCCTAAATCTCTGGATCCACCCTAACTGTCTAGACTGGATTTTGACTAAAATTAAGATGCGCAATGTACTTTAATATTTTTTTTCTAAATAAAATTACAATTCTGCTGGCGTAGATTTGCATCAAAATTATATTAAAACATTAAAAAAACAGGAATTATTATAAAATACTTCCACGGATGCTCGTTTGTCAACAAAGTGAAATGTAAATTATTAGTGAAAGAACTAAATAAAAATAATAAAATTTAAACTATATTGGATTTATGCCAAACTTTTTTTAAAAAAAATTGGAGGTATCCGGGTTAGTTTGTATATATCTCAACTAATCTCACGGGTCCTGAAGTTAACGACCATGTAAGCCTCCAATGATCCTGAGGTTTCTGAAACTTAAACTAGTAATCTTTAGAGAATAAATTTAAAAACTAACTAGTTAAACCACACTTTTTAAAATTGAGTTATGTCAAATTTGAGTGAACATGTGAATCTGTAAACTAGTGGACCGATCAAACCTAAATAAGACCCATCAAGTCAACTTCAAGGCATTTATTTTTATTAAGAACGATATTATTATAAATTTATTATTTTTTTAAAATTGAAATAATATATTTATTTTGGGATAAACTGATTGGGCAACTATACTTGATAGCTGATGTTCCAATAATAAATGGTCCAATAATGGACCCATTGAATACTTTCCAACCTCTTTCCATCATCTGTACTTAACTTCTTTTTAATTTTCCTTTTTCCCTTTCCGTCCATGGCCACTTGCATGTGACATAACATTTAGAAAACACTCTATTCAGGGCAATTATAATGGGAGAGTTCAAAGAAAAGTAAAAAATAATTTTAAAAAAAATTAGGTTTTTTTCTTTAGTTTTGCAGCTTCAACGGAAGAGTCAAAATGAAAAATCAAAATAGTTTTTTTTTTTATCTATCAAAATAACCAAAGCATAGATTATTTTTTAAAAAAATTGCTTTCATAGCCACAACTTTTCTCAGATAACTTTTTCTTAAAAAAGTCAGAAATATTAACATTAAAACACAAATTAATGGGATATTTAAATGATTTTTTTTATTGAAACATACATTAAAAAAAATCATATTTACACTATTTAAAAAACCATAATAATTTCAATCTCCTAAATAGTTCTTAGTTCTTACATCACAAATTCTGGCCTTTAACTAAAACAAACGTGGCCTGTTGTCCTGGTACCCACGATAAATCACGACACTGGCCATGCGGCATGCACCTTGTAGTTTTGTCACTGTCCTTTCTGGTTTTTCTGTCTGGACTTTTGGACTGACAACCATGAAGCTCAAGAAAAGGTAGCCAAACCAAATCTTACACGCTCTGATGCTATCTGAGCTAGCCCTGATTGTCGAGCTACACCGATGAGTTGAGCTGTAGATTTTGGGATCTATATGAGAAGCCGGCCTGGCTGTGGACCTGCGGTGTACCATTTCTTAGCTGCTTTAGAGGCTGAATTATTATCGGCTACACTTTCTTGGGTTTTAGCTGTAATTATTGTTTTCTTCTCTTATGAACATCTCTCTTATCTCTGATTTTTGAAATTATGTTACAAGATGCTTTTAAAAATTAACCCAGTTCTTCTGTAACATTAATTACATGATTCTTCAAATTCATAAATAATAGTATTATTACTATCAAGAAAATGTCTAGTAAGAAATCAAATGGATGAAAAATTACAAGAAATAGATCTTAATATTCTTTTCATCCATGTATGGTAGAACTTCTGCAAAAAGGAGAAGTTTCAAGGAGGTTCATATTTATCCAAACGCTTTTAATACTTATCCTTCAAGTGTTTAACCTCGTATAAGATGCAAAACTAAAAACTATTTCCTTCGGTTATGCAATAATTGAGATTTAAATACATGGGGTGATAAAATATAATCACGATTCCATCCCTTGTTTGGCCCAGCCAGAAGGAACAGCAGGCCTCTGCGAGGAAGGTGTAAAGCGAAGAACAGAAGAGGGGCAGAACTGGTCAGCAGGAATATCACAGACAGTGCCTTACAAGTAAGCCATGATGGGTATTTATCCGAAGTCCAAAACGATAGCACAAAGTTTCTGCCCAGCAAAAAGTGTTCTTGGAAAGAAAAGGGAAGGGCCTAGGAATCCTTTACTTTGATGTGGATAAGCAAGCATTATCACACAAAGTGATGTGCTGATATTCTCAACTGCCGCATGTTCGAAAGCCTGTTCTCTAGCTTTATGAAAACACAGACACCACAACCTTTTATAACTAATTTCCTCAGGCATTTCCTAAACTTGCAGAAAAGAATAATTTTCCAAGTGTTTTGGTTGCCTACACCCAATCTTCTATATCTTCGGCTCATCGGAACCTTGAAAAAACAACTTCGAAAATACGCAAGGTTTTCTCGACATTATCATCACCCATTAAAGGGTGAATCTTTTTCTTCTTTTGCTGGCCGACATGCCATGTCTCTATCCCTTCACAATTATGCTGTGTAATGTTATTGGGTGCTATCTAGGCTTCTAGCAAATTGCATGAACCTTGCATATGCTTTTTGCTTTATTTCTAAGAATGTTTTAATTTAGTTTTTTGGTGGGTGTGTAGAAATGTCAAGTTCACATAAATCCATTAATGTTCTGATTAATGATAGGGGAAATTGCAAAGAAGTTTCTCTACCTCTTTGTCCTCCTTCACCAATCTCCACCAGCTTCATCATTTGTGTAACATCTACTTTCCTTACCACATTAAATCAGGAACTCAAAATAAAAATATAAGAAAATTCATGATTCAAGAGCACAGAATCTGATGTTCTTAACAATCCACAATCTATTCTTCTCTCTTTTTTCCTCTTCTTTCCCATTTTTCAAGGTCCTAGAAAAGACCACCATGCACCTTATCAGTCCAAAACATTAGGGCTGGAACGTGCCTTCAACTCAGGGCTCCAAATCGATTGCACCAAGAGCTGCTTCCTATATCTTCTTCCATTCATATTAAAAGTCCTGCCTCGCCTATCCCTCATAACATGCCCTCCATACCCACCACTACCACCTATCCTATACAACCCGTCAGCCGTCACACAAGTACTCCCCTACCTCATCTGGTGTTGTAGGATCCTCCCCGGCATATATACCAAGGATCTGAAGACATTTCTGCAAGTTAATGGCATATAGCAATAATCATTCCATCCACACCCATATTCCCATTCGGTGGCTTCAACCCAAATTTGCAATGATTTTGTCAAAAATTTGATCAATTTTAGAACAAGGCACTCATCTTCTTTGCTAGACCTTGAGAATCGACTCTAGCCAGGGCGTGAAAGGGCACCCCCAATAACGTCATGTCATAAAATAATGGCTTCAATCATTTCTTCTGAGCATGCTGGAGATTGAAAAGAAAAGAAGTTAGCCATTATAGCTAGGTTTTTTTAGTTCAGTAGCAAAATTGGAATATTAATATTATAAGGGTTTTCAGTTCTATAAATTAAATATAATATTAGACCTATAAATAACGTGGTATTTTTTTTTTAACGGGTATTTTGCAATTCAATGATAATCTCTCCACTAAGCAAAGACACACTTGAATTCAAGTCTCGCATTTAACTATTAGTTTGTGCTAAGATCCAATCTAGGATCTGATTTAGAAAACAATTAAAGCTTAGATAATTACTAGTTTTTTGGATCAATTCACTAGTTATTTATTAAGTGGGGTATATTAATTTTCTTCAAAATATTTTTGTTTCATTTTAAAAAAACTTTCCTCAATATTATATAACTTGATTATGTCTAGCTTAGATTTCGTCTAATCAACTAAGTTAATATTAATTTAATTGAATCAACTATGTTTTAACGAGTTAATGTAAAAAATAAATGTGTTTTTTAATCAAAAAATAATTTTTTAATTTTTAATTTTATTGCAAATTAAGAATCTTAACATAACACTGGCACCAAGTAACGGTACCACTAAACAAGAAAAATCCTTGGTTCGTACGATTAATTAAAGAGATCATCTATAATTAGTTCTTGATTTACTATGACAATTGTATAGTGCTTCATTTCAATTTTTTCAATGGAAACGGTAAAAATTCACTCTTTGTGAATAGTAGTGGGTTTTGTGTTAGAATAATAGTTATTTTTAATATATTTTTTTATAAAAAATATATTAAAATAATATATTTTTTATTTTTTAAATTTTATTTTTGATACTAACACATCTAAATAATTTTAAAATATAAAAATTAATAATTTTTTAAAATACAACAACAAATAAACACGCTTTAAATAAATTAAACATAATCGTCACAAATGACTTTCAAAAAAACAGAGCAAGCAAATATTTTACAAATACACGGTGTCCGACACTGCAAACCAGGTCCAGTGTTGCATTCTCCCAATAGGCTGTTGTTTATTGTTGTTTCGCGGTGGTGGTGAGAACCCCCGGCCGCCGGTTGAGAGCTTAAGTGTTCAATAACATTATAAAAACCATCTCGAAAAGCTTCTTGTAAGTGATATCAAAAAAGCATTTTAAGATTAATTCTTTGAAATTAATCAAAAGTGTTAAGGAATTTGTTTGTGCTTGGAAAAATACATGAACCTCTCCACACACAAAAGCTTTTATTAAGATGGACACCGATTCTAATATAAAAAACTAGACTAATTAATGAATTAAGGGTATATTTTATATATAAATAACTTATTTTTTATTTATTTTTTTAATTTGTGCTATTTATCATTTACATGTACACCCAGTCAATAAAACATTAGATAACCTGCCCACCAAAAAAGAGCCAAGAAAAAAATTAATAATAATGGGAGATATATCTTTCATTAATAGAAATTAATAATAGGATTCGTTCCTCTGTTAATTGATAATAACTTGAGATCCTTTTTATGTATGTGAACAACAAGAAGAACAATCTTAATATAGGTAGGATTTGATTGAACATCTATAAATGAACTAGTAGTGAATTGAAAGATAACTTATGTTGTAATTTTTATAGTTATTGAATTTTGAAAATAATTTTATATTTAATGATAAAAATATAGCACGATTAAGTCTAATTATTTTTTATATTTAATTATTTTACTCTAATGAGTTTTAATTAAAATTAAAAAAAAAAACTCAAAAGGCATTTATAAATATAGACTAGGTGATTGGGTCTTGGTGGACCAGTGCATTTGGCACGTAAAACCCTACAACTTCTCTTCATTGTTTTTTTGTCCTTCAACAAAAACTTTGATTTTTTTGGCTCAAGAAATTGATTCAATAACGAGCCCTGTTGATGCATGCAGTGACTGACCTTTGGCAGAAGGCCTTGATTAATTTGATTGAATAGTTAATATTCAGATGAAACAGATGTAAAATTGATGTCTGACTGATCGATATGAAATCCTTCTCTCTAAAAACAGAATATTTGTTATGGCAGTTTGAAGCTTCATAATCAGGGGCAACAACTCCCACCAGGCCCCCCCCCCCAAAAAAAAAAACAAGAAGAAGAAAGGGGGGATAGGATAGAGAAAGAGAGATTCACCATCACACGAACACGCCCATTTCAGTGCTTGAATCGGACTTGAAGCTTTCCTTCCCCAAAGTTCTGTTCTAACAAAGTGAGGTTTTCCAAATCCCTTCTCTGTCCATGAGCAGTTTGATGCAGTGGTTCTACACTGGCCACCACAGAGGACAGATATTCAAGAGCAGATGTAACCTTGACTTCATGAAGGTCTGAATGTAACAGCCAAAAGATGCTAGAAATCTGTTCTGTAACCATGAAACAACAGTGAATATATGCCCAATATTAAACCACATCAATGTCATGGAATCCCTTCTGCATATCCCAAATGATTCATCTATTTAAAAGGAAAGGTAAAACATTAATTTTATGTATTTAAACACCAAAGTTGCTTGTTCTCAGCCAAGTAATTGCAGAAATATCAAAAGGAAATGGTGAATAAACACTGCCTATAATTAGAGAAAGTCTGGAAAGAGCAGAAATGCTTATACCATGGCTACGAAGGTTGCTTAACAGGCCTGCAACTGTTGATGTAGATACGTCTCAGCATTTCATTTATCTGGTTAAAATTGCGAAGAACCAATCAGAATGAAAAAGGGCAAAAAAAGGAGCAAATATTTGAACTGCATGTAAAAGACTACTCGACATTGAAACTGAGTGTTCTGACATGTTACGCTGTTATTAGAATTTTACATAAAATAACATACTCTCACAAACTCAATATCTCATAAATATACTCTGTATTGATTGGGTTTTTAAAGAACAGTAACAATGAACCTTGGTGCCATTCCAAAAGAATAGCCAACATCATATCCATGTCCTAGGATCCATCCTACTGCATTAGAACATGACTCAAGAAATAAGGACAATGATTTGGATATCAATCAACAAATTCTCCAGGCTTCCATAGGCACTGACATGTGAGCAGGCAGCATCACATGACCATACAGTGTCAATGGCAGCTCTCCATCCATGTGAGCATGTCTGCTCAAGCTAAAATGAGACAAAAAAGCACAAAGTATTTTTTGGCATTTTTTGACCTAAGAATGATATTTCAAATTTTTTCCAGCAGAGTTAGGAAAATACAAAAAGTGCAATCAAATCCATCCATTTCAGCATATAACCTCCTATTCTTCTAAAGTACGACACTAGACATACAATCCCTAATAATGCCTTCCCTCTGGCTAAGCCTATCCTCGTCAGAAAACATTGGCAGTTCACAGGAAGTTTCCACATCTCACATGCAAAATAGAGTGATACTTTTAACAACAGAGACATCCGATATTGTAATCCAGAATACTTCTTATTGGTTCATGTCAGTATTTGACAAGAAGTGTCCACTCAGAAAAGCAACCTGTTGTTCACATTAACACACTATAAAAAGTGGAACTTAGCTACAGACCTAAAGCATCAATTTACTAGAATATCATTACAACACACTGGCAAGATCACTTGAACTTCATTTAAACTTAACAATGCAGCCTAAGCCCTAATCTTGCATATAACAACCAATACAGTTATTAGAGATTCAAACTTGCAGGTTGCAGAATTACCGAATCAATGGCAACAGAAAAACAATCTTTTCCTTGTCCAACCAATCCTGCAAGCATAAATACAAAAAACTACCAAAAATTACCCCACATAGAACACAACCAGTTCATCAAAGAAAATGCTTATCGGAATGCAATTTTGTGATATTTACATTACTATCCTTCACAGACAAAACCAAGCAGCAACAAAAAATTCATACAGAAATTACCTTTCCCCAGTTCAAGAATCAAAGAGTACAACTTGTCCAAATCCTTCACATTCCTACAAACACAACTCAAACTCAAAGAAACTTCATAGGAAACATCCGTGAAATTTCCCGACATCATAAGCTGATCCTTCCAACCAAGCGGATCCGAATAGCAATCCAAAATCTGAATGCTACAGCAACAATAATTCAGCCCGCATGTCTCCATCCATAAATCACTTCAAAAATCCTACAATCACACATAATAAAACATTTTTACTCAAACATAAAAGGAAAAAAAAAACTTAATTTTCTTTCCATTTGCTTCACTTTCTCAGTAACCAAACAGAGTGTGTACAAATTACCATTTATGAGATGACTTTACATCAATTCCTCGTCTCTTCAGTAAATCCAAGTAAAAGGACGGGCTCCGTGAAAATGCAACAATTACAATCAACTGCAACATCAACCAATCTATTAACTTAATCTCAATTAAATTAATAATAACAATGAAAACGAACAAAAACGGCGTGGTTTTGAATAGGAACCGGGACTGGGATTTGGAGGCTAAAATGAAAGAGGAGAGCTGAGAGAGAACGTGAGAGAAAACGTGGAAACCAAACGGCGAAGCTGTGGTGTCTCTGATTGTGAGGGTTGGTGCTTGCTCCCCTTCTAATGATCCATCTCGGAGAGTTCTGCACATAGATTCTGCCATTGTTGAATGCGAGAGATTTTAGGGTTTTTGAGAGATGGAAGTGAAACCCTAATTTTGAGGATTTTGGAAAGATTTGGGGGTTTTGTGATTAGGTTCCTGGATTATCCTGATATTGCTAAACGGCCCTGAATTCTGGATTTTCGAATATTCTTTTTATTTTTATACTTTGTTAAAATTACTAATTCATAGGTGGCAATTGATGCTGTGTTTGTATTAACTTTTTTAAAGTATTTTTATTTATAAATATATTAAAAATATATTTATTTATTTATTAAAAAATATTTTTAATATCAACACATCAAAATAATCTAAAATATTAAAAAAATAATTTTAAACAAAAAAACTTAATTTTTTAAAAAACGTTTAAACCTCATTCTCAAATACTATCATAAATAATCACTGCATCTTATTATTGATTAATTATTAATTACGAGGAATATATTCCAGCTCATGTTTTCATTCTTCATCAAAATACAAATTAATATATGTAAAAAAAAATACAAGACAAGTATCATGTCCACACTACGCTTATACTAATTTTTTTATATAAAAAAATATTAATATATCATTTTGTGTGTAATACTTAAAAGGTTGTGCTTGGTTGGTGTTCTATAATAGAAGAAACATAATAGATAGAGAGAAAATAAATTTATCCATATAATATTTATAAAGTGAATGTTTGCCCTTTCAAAATATAAAAGAAAATGAAACAAATCTCTTTTATTTTTATTCTTTTTGTTTTTATCTCAAGCCAAAACCAAATATTTTTAAATATTACATTTAGTTAATGTTTCAAGATAAAAATAAAATAAAAAATAAAAATATGTTTGATTGAAAAAAATAAAAATATAAAATAAATCTATCTATAAAATAATTTTAGAAAGAATTTTTATATTTTAAAACATGAAATAAGTAGAAACGTATCTTATTTATCATCATTGTCTCTATTTTTTTTATTATAAAATTATAATAAAATGTTATCTAAAATAATAATAAACCAATAGGATTTTTTTTTTCATTTGAGAGGTCTCTTTATCTTGCAATATTTGATTTTGTTTTGAATTTTAAGTTAAATTATTTTTTATATGAGGTACAGCGTTGCATATTGTAAGGATTTAGTCCTTCAAATTACTTTCCATGATCCAAGTTCCAACGTAGGCTGTAAAAACAATTGTGAAAGCATAAATGTGTGGATGATCTTGATCGCCGTGTTTGTTTGTTTGTTTGTTTGTTTTTTTTGCTGATATTGTATTTTTGAAAAAAAATATTTTTTTTTTAAATTAAAAATTTTAAATTATTTTAATATATTAATATTAAAAATTTAATTTTTAAATAAAAAATTATTTTAATATACTTATAAACACCTAACACAACCCATAACAAACACTACCGAAATCGGGCATGTGAATAATTAGTTTATGCACACGAAAACTGATCTGCATACCCTAATCATTTTTCAAGGATATAATTAGCATGGATTAATTGTTTAATGTGTACTTATAATTATTTATTATGCAATTTGTTTATAGTTATATTTATTGTAAAGTTTTTTTTTTTTTTTTTACGCGCGCGCAGAAATAAACACGGCCACATGGGAATGCTTGGTGAAAAATATGTTTCGACAAAAAAATATCAATTTCGTTGATGTATGGAAAAATACAAACAATTTATTCACACACTATATCTAATTAAAATATATTATATTTACGAAAATACTTGAAAACATCAATAGAAAGACTTGCCAACAATATGTCGTCCGTCCTTTTAATAATATAGATGGCAAAAAAAAAAAAACTTTCTAAATATAAATTCAGATACCGATTGATAACATACACATAAATAAACTTGAATTATCATGAATGAATGAAATAATGTCCCACACTTTTAGATTCCACTAACAAGAGATTAAAGATTTCAAATAAATCCAATCTCATCCATCGGGAAAAAAAATAAGATAATAATCAATATTTTATTAAAAATAATAATAAATGAAGATTAAAAAAACCCCACATAATATGATATCAAAATTCATAAATACAAACTATTTAGTAAGTAGCTTGGTGGTAAGAGTTTTGAACTAAATAGTTTGTTCTCCCTGTGATCTCAGGGTCGAATTAACTTCAGGTCTCATGGGATTAATCGAGGTGCGAACAAGCTGGTCCGGATATTCATGTTAATAAAAAAAATTATAAATACAAAACAAGATATAGAATAACTTAAAATTATGAAAAAAGAAAAGGAGAGGGATTGTCCACGGCAGAGACATCACAGTAACTAGATGAAAGCCTTGAACTTTGATTTACTTTCACTGCATCAAACATGTGAATTTGTAGTGTCGGTCACTCATTTTACTAGGCTGACTTTTGTGCAGTCAAACTAGATCTGTACAGTCATGTTTTAATTTAAAAAATATTACGAGAGAAAAAATAATTCGTGTTGAAAATAAATTATGATCAGCGAATCAAAAGGAAAGATTGTGGCTCTAACCAACCCCACGAGGCAGGAACTCACAATCATTGGATCGGACAAAGAATTAAGGTTAGGCCTAAGTGATGAACATATAATATCGTTGTTCCCACATAGTTGGAAATAAATATACATGCAATACTGGTCGATTGGAGTAGAGGAAAATAATAATTTGTTTTATTTCCCTAATAAATTTAGTATTTTCAAGTAGTTAATTCACGAGAGAGTTTTTTATTTTATTTTATATGATTTTTTCTCGTGAAACCTCTTGATTTGATTCCAAAAACTAATGCAGCTGCCTCCCGCTTCCACATTGAAATGAGAAGGGGAAGACAGCCAGCAATAATTGAAAGGGATATTTTTAGTAGTAACGTCACAAGGTGGAATAATTTAACAAAGAGTACGTTTTTTATTGTATCACGAGAAACACATTAATTGTTATAATAAAATCATAATTTTATTTATCTACCTTTGAGGTAAGAAAAAAACCTATAGCTGTTAATTAACTAGAGTATGTTTGTCTTTTTGCCTATTAGAATACACTAAAAGAATGCATTTACCCATGAATTTTTATAGGCATGAGGGGTGTTTTAGTATTTTTATGTTGAATACTTAATTTTTTATTCTAAAAAGTTATTGGTGCATGTTTATTATGCGTCAATGAGTGGATGGTGTTCGCGTCATTTGAGCAGCGTATGAGACGCCACTTGATGACCAAACCTGTCTTTTACCGTGTCTTTCGAAGCGTCACCGTGTCTTATTTCTCCTAGTATGGCGCATGACGGCAGATAATGAGTGGTTTGTTGTCGATAGTTGTTTTTTTTCCATTATTTTCTCTCTCAAGCCTAAAAAAGTACATGGTTGTCCTTTTTATTTTTTGATTTCTTAATTTCAGTTTTTATTCTTTTGATTTTATATTTTTATTCTTAACACTTTTATAAAAAGTTTTTTTTTCTTCAATTTAGTCATTCGATTACACTTTGTCATGTATTATTTTCTTCATTTCGGTCCCCCTCTGATTTTTAATTGTTCCTTACTTTATTTTTTTAATTTCATCATTCAATCAAGGTTTTGTGTATTTTTTCCTTATTCTTTTATTGTTTTTTCTTAATTTTTTTCAATTTAACCCTCCAATTGTTTGTCCCTTTTTCTTTTTTTTTTCCCCTTTTCCCTTTTAAATTTTGTTTTATGTAAAGTTGGTTTGTTTACGTTTTCAATTTCATTATTCAAAATCAGTTTCGTGCTTTCAACAATAACTCGGGTCATGATTTTGAAAAGTTAATGTGGTTCAACATCTTCTCCCCCTCATTTTCTCTTACGATTTTTATTATTCTACATTATTTTTTTAAAATAATCTTCAATTTCTTTTCTACCGATTTATCCTGATTTCATGACGTAGGTCATGAGTTTTACAGGTCTTTTTGAATAAATATATTTTTATATTTTTTGTTTGTGTTTAATTTCTAAACTTATAATTCTAACTCATTTATGTATTTTTTGGTTTTGTATAGATAAATTTTATTTTTAAAAATAAAAAATATTTCAAGTTTGTTTGTGTGTTTTTTATTAAATAATTCCACCAAAAGGCCTTGCATAGTATTTTTTTTTATTCAATAAGATTCATGTGTGTTTTTATTTATATTATTTTATTTTATTAATTTTAATAAATACATTTAATAAACCTAATCGCGTAAATATCTTATTTTACAAGATTAAATATCTCCATCTACATTCATCTCTCAATGTTTTCATGATTTTTTTAATTTACATAAATAATTATCAATTTATTTAATTAAAATTTTCAATTTTTACCTTGAATAAACACATCAAAATAGCTTATATACTCTCTTTTATATATATAAAATTAGCCCCGCAATGTGCGGGGGTAAAATAGCTAATATATAAATAAAACTCGATAATAATGGCCCAACAAAAGTGTTATCTCCTTGATTTTTTGCACATAATTTTATTATTTTATTGCTGATTGGTGTCTCGGATGCTCCCTGCTTCCATCATGGCTAATAATGAAACGGTGTGAAGGACAGACTTTTAGAAGAAACGGAAGGAAAGAGGCATTGTTATGACTTCGTGGATTCTTTCTATTCGTTTGGTGGAGTAAACAACACCGAAGTGGATCGATCTTAGCTTCGCTGGCATCTGTGGCACGACGTGTTTGGAATCCATCCACCCGAGTTTCACGTGCGCATTGACAAAAACTTTTCTCAAGCGGATAATTCAATTGGACTAAATTCGTTTAAGTCCTCATCTATTGCACAATGTTTCAATTTAGGACACCTTATAATCATAAACTAAATGCTTAGCGCAAGACTTGACTAAGTAAACTTCAAAAAGTTTTTTTTTCTCTAAAATGATGTCATTTAATTTTTTTTTATAAAAATTATATTCAAAACATCGTTATTTTATTTTTAAAATTAAAATAAAATTATTTTAGAATTGATTCGAATTGAACCAACAAACCAACAATCTGGTTTTTGAATAGAGACTGATAACTATGCTCTTCCCTTTGCTTTTGTGAGTAAAAGTAACAAACCCAAAACTCTTAGTTAGATAAATTTAAAAAAATTAATTTGAAGCAAAGAACAAATAAAAATAAATTATTTTTTAAAAATAATTTTAAAACGCAAAAACAAACTGATTTTAAAAAAAATTGGCAATCTATTTCCTATGAATACTCATCAAAATCAATACTATGGACCAAAAAATAATTAGGTAGGAGGTCGTGTTGTCTAACCTGAGTCATTAGACGGAACACACCAAAGAAATAGTACTAAAATGAAACATTGCATAATAGAAGGACCTATTTGATCCTTACCAGAATCAAAAAATTAAAAGATTTTCACAAAACACTGTATAATTCAAACCTCATTCGTTTATTAATTAACGTCCAAAGCAAGAAAGGATAACTGCAAAATTAATTTAAGAAGAAGAAGAAAACGAGATAAATTGGGGAAGATATATATATATATATTTTTTTTTTTAATATATATATATATTTTTAATATTCTCATCATAGGAGTAGGAGGGCGGAGCAGTGTCCAATCCACACGGTCCTCCTCCTCACTCGTCGCTTTTGTTGTCCCCGTGCCCATAAAAGCCGACACAACATAAACCGACGATCTTCACCGACAAATCCTTAATTCTAACGGTGTGTCCTTCTCCAGCACTTCGAGTGAGTTATCCAATGCTTTGTGGTTTTTTTTTTTACTTTTTTTTTTTGTAGTCTTCTTTTAGACAAACCATTGAAGTCTACGCTTATGAATGCATGGAACAATGAATCGACATCTAAATTTAAGGATGAGATTTGATGGTTAAAAAAGTTTATCATGATTTCTTTTTTGACCTGTGAGTTCCATCCCGAGTTTAGCATTAACATAAATTTATTTTTTACTTAGATTTATATAAAAAATGTGTTCATAATTTATTTTAAAAATAAATAAAATCTAGATTTTATCAAAAATACTTCTCATGCCAATTAGTTAACATCTTGATATTAATTTTTATTGTAAAGAATCTTTTCTAGTTAGTATTTATAGTTCTATCTGAACTACAATTTCTATGATAAGATTAAAACGGTCCCAAGAATTGTATTTTCTTAGATTATACTTAAAGTGGGAAAGTTTTATTTTTTTTGTTTTAATTTATAGAAGATCTTGTTTGAGATGTGGTAAATGTTTTTTTTAAATATTTTTTGTTTGTAAATGTATCAAAATAATTTTTTTTATTTTTTTAAACGATAAAAAAACACTAAAAAAATCTAATTTGAAATTAATTTCTTTTTAAAAATCTTCAAAAACCCGAAACTGTGCCGAAAACTGCCAATTGTGACGGCAACTACAAGTTTTGCTTCTGGTAAAGGCAGATTTCTTATTAAAGCCTTCTTGCTCTCCTCTTTTCTAAGGTAACTTCGGGCGAGACTTTGAAGGTATAACCTACAAATTTTGGTGATCTTCAAACTTCCTTCCTCGTCAGGTTTACGCATCTGACAGCGCATGCTACCTTGACTAAAAATCGATCACACATTTTTAGACATCGAAATTTGATTTTTCCACATCTCAATTTTTTTTAGTCAAGCATATACTAGGATCAATTTGTATTTTATACGATATTATTTGTTTTTGATGATTTTTTTTGTTTAATATGGATATCCAGCCTAACTTGTGTACATCTTAACTAATTTTATGACTCTAAAGTTAATAACCATATACATTTTTAATAGTTCTAAGGTTTATGACTCGAATTGGTAATTTTTAAAAAGTAAATTTAAGATCTGATCAGTTGAATTATATTTTTTTATAGTTTTTTTTGATTATTTTAAACATATATCTTTACATGAGAATATATTTTTTTAGATGTTAACTTCAAAATTTAAATTAAAAGTAAAATTCCTTGACTACTTTGAGGTTTCGCATTGCTGTTTACCCATGAAATATCAAACCAACAGAAAAAAAAAATGAAAAAGAAAGATATAGAAATAGAAAAATGCGGTTTACATTATATATTTAAGATCGTACACTCATGAATCCATAATTCTCAATTATATACCGCACAGCATATATTGTTTTTTATGACCAGGCCATGTATTATTATTATTATATACTTTTTTGCATATTAAAATTAAATTACCTCTTAAATTTAATTGAAAACGAAGTCGATCTAAGAATTTTACATTTGATTTGCAAAAAATTATTATAATTTCTACAGTTAGATTTTAAGAAACTTCCGGATGAACGTGGATGCCGCAGTGCCAGAGGTTTTACCAAGTCACAAGAATTTATCTTCTTTGTTTCTACCCACAGGAATGACAAAACAGAAACTATTCTTAGCAACGACGAAAATCACGAAATATTGGGAGATAAGAACTAATCTGGAAAGGAAAATGAAAACTTCATAGTCAGATCAGACCCCACCACATATATAGTTTCGTTGCCTCTGTATCTTTTTTCTCAAGTCTCCTTTTCTCTCTCTTTCTCAACTTGTTCCCCCCTCTCTTATTACCCTTTCAAACATCCAGCAGTATCTATATATACTTGGTTATATATATATATACGCATTCCCTTTTCTTCATGGCCTTTATTATATTCACATCTCTAAAGTCTTCTTGTTTTTTTTTGATATAGTGTAGTAAAGGTCTCGTCTTTGAGTCAATGGAGACTGAATTGAAGAACAACCACCAGGGAGGAGGACTGAAGAGACTTAGATGTTCAGTTCAAAACTATGATTGGGGTAAGAAAGGGACAGAAGGGTCCGAGGTTGCAAGGCTTTATGAATTGAATTCCGGGTATGATATAGCATTTGAAAAGAAGAAGCCTTTTGCTGAGTTTTGGGTGGGTACACATGGTTCTGGGCCTTCTTTTGTGGTGGAAGGTGGTGTGGAGAATGGGGACTCAAATGGGTCTGGGAGTTTGAGTTTGAAAGAATGGATTTGTAAGAATCCTAATGTGCTTGGTGATAAGGTTTTGGATAAGTGGGGTTGTGATCTTCCTTTCTTGTTCAAGGTACAATCTTTTTCATCATTTTTTCTGTTGTAATGTATGATTTCGCTTGTGATGTGTCTCAATTTATGTTTTGGCTGAGTCATGAGTTTTATTTTTTGTAGTTGGTTCTTTTATGATCAGGCTTAATCATCTGTGAATTATGGTTTCTGCATCGGTGTATCTGATTAACTTTTTTATTTGTGTTTGATTAAAAAAAAAACCCTTCTTTTTGTGTGTTTTGATTGAATGTTGCCCATCCTTCTTCATGTTTAGGAATTGGGCAATTTATGTTTCTGTAGTAGAATTGGCTGCTCTGGGAATCAAGTCTAAAGCTGCTGAGAATTGGAGGGTCCTAATTTATTGCAAAGTAGTGATTTATTATGGTAGTTTTGTTTTTTCTCAGCAAAATGTCGTTATTTAGTGGCAGTTAAAGCTAATTTTCATTTTTACTAGCCTTGTTTTTATCGAAAAGAAAAAGGGTACTTCCTTTCCACTTGTCATTAGCATATAACATTTTCTTTTAACGCTTTCATTTTATATCATCCTTTCAAAATCTGAATTAGAATTCATGGCGACCAGTGATGTGGGTAGCGAGTCAAATGAGGCTTCAAAGGCAGAAATTTTTTGTTCAAAATTACAATTGGGAGATTTGGTTTAGAATTATTGTTTGCATTATTGTTAGCATTGAATTCTGTGGCTTAGTTGAAAGAGAAAGGGTTTTGTGCGGAGTCCTGGATCGGCATGATGAAGCCCAAGTTTTTATGTCCTGGATTTTGAATAGCCGTGTTGGTGCTTGGAGATAAGATCTTAGACAATTGGGGTTGCTTCTTCTTCTTCTGAGGTTGTTTTTATTGCACCCTGGCTAGAGATGAGTGATTTCCCCATTTATATTTATTGTTTTTTACTGTTTAAGATATAGATTTGGACCATTATGTATGGCTAGTTGATTTTTCACCAATTCTTTTCTCAATTCTAGCGGGCTGCTCTTTGATCATACATTCAAGGACTTTTTCGTGATAGCTGTGTTTGAATTTCATAGACTGCAGAAACTTGGATGTTTGATTATTGAGAAGTTGTGTTTGATTTTCACAGTTTGGTCTCTGATAGGTGCTTTCTGTGGCAAAAGCATTGTCAATTCAGGCTCATCCAGACAAGGAATTGGCGAAAGTTCTACACAAGTTGCATCCAAATCTTTACAAGGATGACAATCATAAGCCCGAGATGGCTTTGGCTGTTACAGAGTTTGAAGCCCTCTGTAGTTTTATCAGCCTTGAGGTGGTCTATCGATCTCTATCTTTCTTGCATATCTCCATCTTGCAAATTCTATGAATTGATTGTTGTTCATTGGTAGTTTTGTGAATCTTGGCAAAAGTTGAAGGACATTTCGGATCATACAGATGCTTGTGAAGCAAATAGGTCTCCTTGATTTTTTTTTTATTCCAAGAGAAATCTAAAGATTCAGTTAAATGAAAGTGATTCTACCATACCTTAACCCATATCTCCTGTTAATTTTGTTATTAACATTCCTAATTGGCTAGGACTGTGATTTTCACTTGTAATAGTTATCAGTTTGGAAAAACTTAATATCATGTAAGCCTGATTTATTTCGATTGCGTTGTCAAGAGGATGAGAAACTTTGAGTTCCTTATCTTTATTGATGCACTTCTGAGTTGCTTAAATTTCTGAGAGAATTAGCTAACCATCAACGAACTGCTCCCTCTTTCTTATAAAGCTTACATTTTTAAAAGAAGCCTTGAAAAGGAAATGGTTATCTGCAGACTGCAGACATATTTGAAAACCCACTACTTTTCAATGTCACATAGGAATGTATTTAATCAAAAGAAAATGCAGGTAAATCTCTTACGTATTGGTGTTTGTTCTCAGTCCATCAAGGTCATGATAACTTTCCTCTGACAACCTTGACTTTGCTTATTGTATCTACAAATTTTTACTGACAAACCTTTTGAAATCATATCCATATTTTCATTTACTTGATGTGAATTGATATATTTTCCAGGAGCTTAAAGCTGTGCTTCGAGATGTTCCTGAGATTGTAGAACTGGTTGGCAGTGCAGAAGTAAACCAACTCTTGCAAATCAACGAGCAAGATCATGAGAAAAAAGTAAAATCTGTTCTGAGATCAGCCTTTACCCATCTCATGTCAGCAAGCAAAGAGATGACAGCTGACGTAATATCCAAATTAAAAAGCAGATTGTATACGGAAAGCGAGGTTAGTTGAGCTTTTCTTTATTAAGGCTGCTGTTTTGTAAGGTGATCTGAATGCTGTGATAAACATGTGTAATAGATTTGCTAGTAGGGTTAAAAGCGTTAATGTCAAGTATTTCTTGATTGAATAAGAAGATAGGTAAGACATCTAATAATATCATTGGCACAAAGATTATTTTTTTAATGACTTCTTAAGCAATATCATACTTGATTTTCTGTCATGCTATTGATTTTGCCTTGATTTTACACCTGAACTCTTTTATCTGTCAGACAAGGCAGTTGACTGGAAAGGAACAGCTGGTCTTGCAGTTAGAAAAGCAATATCCAGCTGATATTGGTGTCATATCAGCCTTCTTTCTTAATTATGTGAAGCTCAATCCTGGTGAAGCTTTGTATCTCGGGGCAAATGAACCCCACGCATATCTACATGGCGAGTGTATTGAATGCATGGCAACCTCAGACAATGTTGTGCGGGCTGGTCTTACGCCCAAGCACCTGGATATCCAAACTCTTTGTTCCATGCTCACATACAAACAGGTAATTAGTTCATACATGTATGTAATGTAGTTCATTTAAAAAAAAATCTCTATGAGTATGTGTTAATATTTGTTCAAACTTGATAATCATGTTGGGCTTTTTAAATTAAGCAGTCACCTGTAGGGCATAATACTCCTGAAACCATATGCCTTGCATTTTACAAAAAATCATATATTGGGAGGGGCCAAAAGAGCAGGATGACCACATTATCTTGGCATAAGAATTCTATTTCCTGGACATTTTTATACCATAGGAATGAATTTCAATGATTAGTATGGAGAAATACTCTTTTTAGTGGCAAAGGAAAATGATTTAGCCATGGTTGATTAGAACCTGGACCAGTTACAGTGTTACATAGAGAAGAAGTACTACCATTGACACCCTCTCTGTGATAGAACCTGGACCTTCTTTTTCAAGTGGGAACTCACTGTTGATTAGCTGATGGAAGGTTAGATCATTGGCCGTTGAGTCGTGAATCTTGACCAAATTGTGATGGACTGCGCATACATTGACATTTGAAGTTTGATTTCTCAAGCATTTTGAAGGCAGAGGAGATTTCTCCTAAATTTGCTTTCTTTTTGTTGCAAAATCATTAATGATGATTCCGGTTCTGATCCAGGGCTTTCCTGAAATCTTGAAAGGATTTCCATTGAGTCCATATATAACAAGATACCTTCCACCTTTCGATGAATTTGAGGTTGATCGCTGCATACTTCCAAGAGGGGCATCAACAGTGTTTCCTGCGATTCCAGGCCCGTCCATTTTTCTTGTCGCGGCTGGGGAGGGTACAATGTGCACAGAATCATCCAAAGATGTAGTTATGGAAGGAGATGCCCTTTTCGCACCTGCCAACACTGAGATTAACGTATCAACTCCATCTGAATTGCATCTGTATAGGGCTGGAGTGAATAGCAGATTCTTTCAAATCTTGTGAGTCGGTATACACGACAGCTTTCTGTTCTTGGATTGATTCAGTTTTCATGCCTTCTACTATTTATTTTCAAGATTATATTTACTCGTGTATTGCATTATATATAACATGGTATTCTAACTTATCGTGTAAATGCAACTAAAATATAGTAAAAGTTATAGTCATAATCATATATACTGTTATTTGAGGTTATATATATATATATATATAGAGAGAGAGAGAGGATCAATGAAAAGTTTTTTTTTTAAAAAAAAAAACTCTAAATTCTAAAATTCGACAAGCTACATAAAAGTATATTTTTCAAATATATATATATATATATATATATATATATATATATATTTTTTTGCGATTATAGTTTATGCTTCCCACATTCTCAAGTAAAGGGAGTTAATTCTAATTTAAATTGAGTCCTACATATTTATTTGATTTATTTCGTGAATAAATATGTAATTTATGAAAGAAGACCTAGATCAAATGTTTATTTTTGTTTGTGCAATACTGTTGAAAATATACAAATATAACTTCTATGAAAAATATTCATTACCAAATTTGAATGTTTATTAAATAAACATGTTTGATTTTTAAATAATTCTATATAAATTTTGATAATTATGATTAAATTAATTTGTTTAACTCTTGAACCATATAAAATAATCTTTAACTAGACTTTAATAATACTTAAGACATGAATCGATCATTATTAATTTAAACAATCATTTTCTATTACATATGACTTTAATATAAATTTACAATATATACATGAATAAAAAAATGTATTTTATATATTTTAGATTTTAGTATTCCGTGCTTTCTATTGACTTGTTTTTAAAAAAATGGCTATCAAGTGTATTTTGTGGTTAAAAATATTTTAAAAAATTTTTGAATTTTTTTTTAAAATAATATTTTTATATATTTTTAAATTATTTTAATATGATAATATCAAAAATAATTTTTTAAATATATTTCTAAATAAAAATTATTTTAAAAACAATCACTGTTACAATTTTAAATGCTATTTTTTTTTTATAAAAGAAAAGCAATTTGACGCACTTTAAAAAGCATCAAGCCATCAAGATGTTGAAGAAACAAAACCAAAATCATCTCCATTGCAAGCCACAACCATCACAAATGTACAAGCTTTTATCGGCATAAAGTGAACTGATAACACTCCTGACATCTGAGCAAATCGATTAACAAGATAAGCTTCTACTGTAAGAATTTTTGTGGATTCTTCTACGTCTTTCGGCCCGCCCATAAATGATAAATATAAGAGTACTATGCCGACCTAAGAATGATACAGACTTGAAGAATTTCTTTTCCAAACTTCCTTCTGCCCACTGAAACTCCATCGGCCAATCTCCCACCTGTCTTTGCACAATTGAGAATACCCTGCCATACACTACAGGGCAAGAAAAAAGAATGATGATCTCTACATTCTGAAGAACTTTTACAAAATAGACACTTATTATCACTCGATCTTCCCCATCTAAGCTGCCTTTGCCTTGTAGCCAATCTATCAAATACTGCAAGCCATGAGATAAAGCTATGTCTTGGAATCATAAAGGATCCACAAACTAGTTTGATAGCCTCCCAGGTGCTTTTAATAGAAAACATGCCACTCGAGATGCACATCCCATAGAATCAGCAGCTTTGGTACTAGGGTAGATAGAAGAACCACATAAAGACGCTTGAATTTACAAGACTTCCAGATCTGTCAGCAAGCCAAGTCCAATATTCAAACCCATTGAATTGGAGGAGTCATAACCAACGCTCTTGCCATATTTGTTAAAGAGGGCTCCACGAGGATGCCATAAATCCCACCAAACACAATCACAAAATGCTTGATCATTCCTCTAGCCATAGGCCTCGGTAAAACAGACATGCATGCAAGAGGAAAGGGGCATCTCATGCATCCATTAATACCCCAAACACTACATACACAGCTGTTAAGCCAGACTGCAATGGGATGCAAGAACAGCACGCAAAATCACCTACAACCAAACTTCTGAGGAAGTGACATTTTCCACAACCAACAATCCGCATGAATTTTTTGATAAATCCATAGGACATTCAACCAAATTCAAGTGCATAGTAAAAGAAACATCGAAGAAAGTTTTATCCTATTCAAAATGACATTCAACCAAATTCAAGAGTCAAAATTTGAAGTAGGATCCTATCTGCTGCAATTATAGAACTCTTGAATAAAAAAGTACAAATAACCATCAACTTCAGGCTTCTGTTACGGGGAAATCAAAAACCACATCTTTTCCTGTAAGCTTCCTGTAAACTCCAGCATACGACTCCAGCTTGTACTCGGTGTTGTTGCGCTCCTTGGGATCCAAGAAGATCTGACACAAACAAGAATATAAAAAGAGAATTCATGAGAAGGGCAGAGGTTATGGTTATTGAGATTCAATACCAACTACAATTTTCAGTTCCTTAGGCTTAAATTGTCAAGACTACCTTGCTAATTTTGGACCCATCAATCCTGTATCTGGTGCGTTTTCCAACAATCTCAGCAGGATACACTAAATCCTCAAGCATGGCTTCATGCACGGCAGTTAGGGTGCGGGAACGGGGGCGCTGAACAGCAGAGCCTTTCTTGGGTGGACGCACAATCCTTCGGGTAGCAAGCAGAACAACATCCTGCCGGATTATCAGAGGAGCAATTGAAACATAGCTCGGCATTCAGATTCAAACAAGTATTGAGCTGAAACTGGGATTGACTTTATATACTCATCATGATAAGGAACCATAAATGCTGGGCAACCTTCCTATAGGGACTTAAGCCTGCAGCCTTGAGGTTGGACCCTCAAGACTTTATACTGCCCCTCCATTACAGATGTAGAAAACTAAGAGTACAAGATAATGTTACCTTCCCACTGAACTTTTTCTCCAGCTCTCTAACAAGGCGAAGATGAACCTTGCGATAAGACTTCCTCAGTCTATAGGGAACATAAATGACAATAGCTTTACGATTTCCAGCAACATCTATTTGACTGCAAAATTTACGAAGTTTAGATTAGAAAATATACTGGCACCAGAAGGAAAATAGAATATTGAAAGAAAAAGACAGAAAAGTTTCACTAGGAACAAGCAAGCATACAATTATTTACGTACACTGCAGAATTTATGAAGAGATCTTTTAGCTCACTTTTCAGGTCTGAATTGCTATTTTCCAAATCAAATAAAGCCTGCAGAGGAAAAGCATATAGAATACATCATAGACAACTCAGTTAATCCAAGAATCCAAAGTACTTGAATAGAAACCTAAGGATCTAACCTGGGCAACTGTCTCCTCAAACTCGGTGGGTTCAGCATCCTTGTCCTTTTGGATCTTCTTCTTTGTGGTGAACATCTTCACAGATCTAAATAGTAACAGCAAAAGATTATATTCAATAACGAACAAGAATTGTCAAGTCAAATTCATCACAATAGACATCTGCACATTCTTTTGTGAGTTGTCTACTTAATGGGACCTAATTTCGAGTCATACATCCACAATAAGTTTCCTTCTACATTTTTCCATAAACAAACTACAAGTTGGAGAACAAAACTTCCATGAATGATGAATCCATCAAGTGGTATAACGACAAAGTGTAGACCAAACTCCAAACTTGTCTTCTTTTTTTATCATAATTCCAAACTCGATCAATACAAGTCATTCGCTGTAGAAAAACGATTTCTCTTTTCATCATCCTAACAGCCCACTCACATTTTATCTTCGTTCAATTTATAAACAAAACGATGACATTGCATCAAATCTAAGCACACACATACGCAAATGGCAAGGTTTATGAATCAGCCTAATCTAGGGTTTCTACACAGTAGATGACCACAAAAGTACACACCAGACAGCAGCTTTAAGCTCTCAAATAAGAGCCAAGTAAGAGAAAATAAAAACAACCCATTTCCTTTTGGAGACAAAAGGAGCCATATAACAAAACAGATGTCAAGATTCAATCTTTAACGAGAAAGCAGTTGATGAACAAGAATAAAAAAAACAGCCCATATGATCTAGAAGCTAAAATAGTCACAGCAAGCAAATACATAGCAAGTAAAGTCTCTGATTAGAAGGCTTGGCATTTAATAAGAAGGGAATTTAAAGAGAACCCATTAGTGTTTATGAGGTTTACCAAATAGAAGGCGCCCTGGTTGCTGCCGATGCTGCTGCTGAGAGACGACGACAGTGATTAAAGGAAGTGGCTGTCTTTTGGGTTTAATAAGAGGGAGATCTAGGGTTTTAGTTTGGCTATGCTTTGAACGGTTAGGATTGGTTGAGGGAATTTTACATGGCTTCTTATTTTTAATTTGGGCCGGCAAAGTCATACGGCAATGCCCATTGTTACTTTTCTATTATTGTAGATTAGTTTTTCTTGAAATTTATATTGAATTATATATAATAGTTTAATTAAGATCCTATTGATTTATAGGATTGATAATAGATTTTAAACCGGTTTGGTGGTCGGCTTGGTCTAAGACCTAGATTCTAGGTTCTGACCAGGTCATTAGGTTACTTGAGTTATTTTTTTAAAAAATCAAAACGAAATCGTTTTAGTAAAAAAAAATATCAACGGGTTACAACCGGGTCACCGGGTTAACCCTCCGGGTCATACTGGGTTTTTTATTCTCCTGTTTTTTCTTCAACCCAACCCGGTTCCAGCCCTCGGGTCCAGAATTGACCCGCCAGGCCGGGTTTTAAAACTATGGGATAGATGAAGTTTAATAATAATAGTTTTTTTTTTTCATTTGCAATATTTTCTTAAGTTTTTTTTATTAATTCAAATATTTAATCCCTGCTTATTCTTTCCTTTTATTTTGTTGGGAAAAATGTTGGCCTAGCTTGGGAAAAACTTATTATTTGCATCAGCATAGCTATAGTTTTTGTAGAATTAAATAAATTATGTAAAACATGTTGAGCTTTCTTTCATTAATTATTGGTAGTTGAAAGAGACAAGAATTATTCACATTTTTTAAAAAAACAAATCAACTTTTTTTTAATTTTAAATTAATATTTTAATATTTTTTATTGTTTTAACATGTTAATATAAAAAATAATAAAAATATTATTTTAATATATTTTCACGTAAAATAAACTTTAAAAAATATTTTTTTTATAGTTTCCAAGGTTGGCATCTTGATATTTCAACCCAGTAATTCTTTTGTTCAAAATATGTTTTTAATTGCTTAATATTTGTACTAATCAAACACAAAGTGTATAGCATAAAAAACTCTAAAAGTTAGTACCTAAGGGCATGGCTTTTGATGGGCAATTTTCAAAATTGTATGTAATTTTTATTTATTATAAACTGCCCCAAAAAGTTGAATAAATGTTAAATATAGTCATGACTAATGAAATTCTAAATGGTACTTCAGTGTTTTGCTTGTTTAGAAGTGTAATTAAGATTTTTTTAAAATAATTTTTGTTTGAAAATATATTAAAATAATATTATTTTTAACATAAGAACATTAAAATAATAACAAAAACATTAAAAATAATTAATTTAATTTTAAATTTTTTTTAAAAAAAATATATACAGTCCAACTCCAATCCCAGATACTTTCTAAAACTAGAAATTCCATGGATGAATTTTGAGTTTGCCAACTTTTTGGTACCATATCCACGTGAAAGGTATAATATTGAATATCCTGAAAGGACTTACAGGAGGAAGTCATTATCTTTAAGGCTAAGTAATTTAGTTTTGAAAAACAAATAGAAATTCTTGACATAAAGTAAGCTTCCTGCTCTAGCGAGGTCGTGCATGAAGTATTTTTGAACACAAAGGAGCTCAATTCCGGGTCTGATACCATGTCTTGAAATCCAGGTTCCTTTTTGTTAGGGCAACATATGCTTAAATCAACAGAGCCATGAACACATGAAACCACATGGATATATATATATTGTTCATTGTCCATTTGTCATTTCGAACAGCATGAACAGTAAACTAGGTTTCAAGGATATGGAGAAGAACTATATAAACTAACCGTTTCACCAGATGATCCTCCATCGTTGATGAGAAGAATGTTTCCTTACAGAGTGAAAGATCGATCTGTTTGAAAAGCCTTAATACAAAGCTGCGCGTCACCTGCTCATGGGTTCAGATAAGATAACTAACTATCACTTGTATAGTCTTGTTTGATCAGCGAATCTTACTCTTTGGTACTGTAAAATTAGAACAAGAAATTCTGATGTCATGTTTTAGATGAAAATGTAAATTGGAAGAACATGAAACACTTAATACTGAAATCATAACAATAATTAAGAAACCAAGAATTCAAAAATCAAACTTCAGGAAACATAAACGGTCGTGGGTAAGAGAGGGGAATGACAGAGACGTGACCTGACCCAACAAGCTAACAGAATAGCAGTCAAAGCCGAACCATGAAAAGAAAGGCAACCAGTGCTCACCCCAGCACCGAGCAGATGATAACTTCCATGAACAAAAACCAAAGGCGGGTTCTTTTCGCTGCTTCTTGGGTCTCTATTATTTTTTTATCTGCGAAAACAAGACCCTTTTGCTCAATCACTTCCATGTTCAGACCAGAAGGGAGTTGTCGAAAAAGACGTGTCTGCTCCTTCTTCATCTCACAAGGGACCCGCTTTTTGTAGGATTTGTTGAGGACAGCAAGGGATTTTACGGTCATTTTGGGGGTGTAGAGGCTTGGTTGGGATAGAAAGAGAGGAGAAAATACAGCCATTGCTATCTAGCTTAGGTAACTAATAAAAAACCTCAGTTTTTCACTCACTGATAAGCGTTTGTAATCGCATCTCATTTGACCTTTTTTCTTTTCAAATCTTCGTTTACCACATTAAATTTTGACCCTTCACAGCTTTCTCTCAATATTATATGGCTTGTTTAGCCTTTCCATTAGTCCTTGCCTCTGCAATCCTTGGTTTCTTACAGTTACATGTGAGTGACAGATCAATTAATTAGAAGTTTTTTGTAAATGACAACAGAGATTACAAACAAACAAATATTCACTGCTGAGTTTTATGATCATTAGCTACAAAAGATTGTTTTATAAAACATGATTTTAGTGCATAACATACAGTAGTTCTATTGTAGACAGAACTGTCATTGGATAGTTTTGTTACTGCTTATGTGTGATATCTGGAAGGCAGTTGTCTTGTGGTGTTTGCTCACTGTTTGTTGTTACCGGGTTGTCTGGTTTTTCAGAAACTTGCAACTCTATCAGCATAAATATATTTTCCTTTGCCAGCTTATATTGCTGTTTTTGCCAGCACATATACTTGTTTGATGCTGAGTTATGTTCTGGAATTATTGATTGCAACAAGTTACTGTCAGCATTACACAGTAGAGCTGGTGGCGGATTGTGTGCTGAAATAGTGTTTGCTGCTAATCTGCTGCTCAAAAGATTGCCTATATCACTTCTTTAGTAAATGATGAAGGGTCTCAAGTTGATCTCAAGCTAGCTAGAAAGGAAGTTCACCTTCTGCTTTAACTTTTTTCTTTCCTTTCTTTTTTGGCGAAGGAAAAAAGAAGTGTTGTACTTCTATCATATTTCTTTTAATATTTAAGGCCCACTTTAGAAACATATATGACCTACACTTCTGGATATACATGTGTATATCCTTTGCATGGACCTACCAATAAAATCCAGATTCAGTTTCCACTTGTAATTCTCCTGTGCTTTCAATTTTTACTTGCTTAGCTGTAAAGCAAAACACAATTCCATTGATATCATATTTTAATGGCCAAGATCCAAGTTACTAACAATTATGCACTAATAATACAAACTGTTAAGCTAATAATACACCATGTTGGCATCTTATAAATTCTATTCCAAAACTCTTTTTTATGTACGCAAAATTAGGCCCTTTAAGCTTCATATGGCTGAGTTTGCAGAATATCAGCAGAGGTTTAGGCCTTCTCAGCCTTTGACAGAGATGATGGACATGAACATGGAAATGCTCAAGCATCTTCCAGAGATGAATCCAAGCATCTTGGAGAGTTTCAGCATCACTGACTTCTCAGCAGACTCTTTGTTGGCCCGCCAACAACCTGAATTTACAGCAACATATGATCACAACAACCTTTCAAGTACTTTCCATCCTGACATCTTGAGTACAGCAACAGTTGTTCATACTGTTACCTTGAATCAAAATGATTCCCATGACAGCAAGAAGCGAAAATCAATGGAACAATCAACAAGCAGCTACATTTCTCCTACAGCCTCTACAAACGAAACAAAGAAAAAGAACGTATGTATCTGTCTGTTTCTTGAAGTTTTTACCATTTGTTTTCTAATTTCAGCTTTAAACTTCTAGCCTTTGTTTAACATAAAGTTGAGTGGTACCTTTTCTTGGTGTTTTTAGAACCTAGGAGGAAGTAAGAAAGGTGAAAACAAAGAGAAAGAAGGGGACAAAGCAGAGGAAGTTATTCATGTTAGAGCTAAGAGAGGCCAAGCAACAGACAGTCACAGTATAGCAGAAAGGGTAAATTTATATGTTTTTGACTGAAAAGATTTTGCTTCGTCAATAAAGCCTCATTGTAACCATTGGTTAGGCTTACTGTTTCTTCTAACAAGTAAGAACAGGAATAGACTAATAAAAGTCATGAACTGAAGAATCTGACTGTATATGTTTCTATTTGTCGTCTCAGGTAAGAAGAGAGAAAATCAATAACAAGTTAAGGTGCTTGCAAGACCTTGTTCCTGGATGCCACAGGGTAAGAACCTTTGCATAAGTTTAATTTTGATTATAATTCATGCATGTATTAATATTGAATAACTCTTAAAAACATGTACTCCTGCATATTTGGAGTTGAAGTTTAAATAAGTTTTAAATTAACCAATTAAAATTAAGTGTTAAAAAATAATATAAATTATATCTTGTTAATTAATAACTTGACATGATGGGATGTTAGAATCCCACATTAAATAAGAACACAAATACCAAGCTTCTTATAAGCCTTTGGAAAAAACAAAAAAAAAAGAAAGTAAAAGACATATTTTTAATATTATTTTTCCTACATTAAATTAGCTGAAATTTCAAAAGATTTTTAGATAGAAACAAAAAAGGATTCAAAAAGGTTTAATTTCTTAATAACTTTTCAATAATATGTTATGGATTCATTTAGATTAGATAATGAAGATCTGGTTTTAGATTATATAGGTTTATCTAATATGGGCTTCTTAATAGAGTATAATATTATTAAAGCTTTAACCAATTGGTCACGGGTTTGATTCTCATCATCCTATTTTATTCATCCCATTTTATACGGTAAAATTAGCTGAAATGATTCCATGAATGTACAGTCAATGGGGATGGCAGTTATGCTAGAGGAGATAATCAATTATGTACATTCATTACAGAATCAAGTTGAGGTAATTTCCTACGACAGAATCTGGTACTAATATTTTTACAGTTTCATCTTATAATTCCATACCCTAACATGTTTTGATTAACCTTGTTCTGTCAAAATTCAGTTTCTTTCCATGGAGCTTGCAGCTGCAAGTAGTTCTAATGACCTGAACAATGTAACAGAATCTTCAAAGAGGGCTCAGGTGCTCTTACAATAACTTATTGAATCTTGAGTAGCTAGGAGGCTGCCTTATTTATTTATTTATTTTTACCCAAAGTATTAATATGTTGACCTGCAGTTGATTAGATAATTTGGTTGCTATGTGCTGCAAATTCCATCTCAAATAAGTCTGCGATGTATCTCTAACTGTGGTGACCTGAAAGGCTGAGTGCATGTGTAAAATGATTGAAGCTGGAATATTAATTGTGCAGGGAACAGACTCAACTGAAGCACAGAAGACACAGAAATGGTTGAGAGAAAGATATGGAGAAATCACTTGCTTCCACTCTGCATGGTCCATTTGACTGCATTTTTGGCAATTACTCTTTGTCGCTATAAAGCACATGGATATGCTCCCTAGCTATCATCCTTTGCCATAAATCAAATATGTCTCTGTATTTATGTGGCAGACACGCTAAAGATATTTGCATTACTTCACAGAAAATGTCTAGAAATAAAGTACAAAAAAAGAAGATTATATTGCTATTTACTTGTCCAATTCGGGGGCTGATTTTTCTTCTTATTTTTTTTAATATATCAAATTTGACTTTCTTTAGTGATCTGTGGTGTGTAACATCCTATGTATTGATATGCCCTGTCGGCATGAGCAGTTAAGCATCAATTTGATTCAGGAGGTTCTCTTGGCTTTATGTATTGCTTGTATATTCATTGTCCATTCTGTGACAAAATTATACATGCACCCACTTTATGATTTGAAATTTGGAATTTGGGCCAGTTGGCGAGTCTGTCACACCCTTTAACCAGACACTTTCATGTGGTTCATGATTCTCTTGGTGTGCAAGAGACAAAGAAACAGGAAGAGAAAGAGTGTATTTTGCACCTGTCAACAGAATCTAATTAATGATCTTAAGGGAACATGCATATCAGATACGCAATCTCTATACTCCTACCATATACCAGGGATATGCAGGCAAATTCACGATCGCAATCATACTTACAGAGCAACATGTGAACGTAATTGGTGTTTGTTTCCCTATGGATCAGATCAAGTAGACTTCCCCTTGACTACCACCTGCATAAATCAATCTTATCCACAAATTACTAGTAGCTAAAGCAAAACCTGCTATGATGATCAAATTAAATCCTTAAGATAAAAACAATTCCAAGTAGCTAGAGATGATTCAAAGATAAGTCCAATGTAATAAATATACTTTACAAGCAATGTTCCATAATTCTCTTGTTAGCTCTCTGGTGTCTGTTCTTTTAGGTGGCAGGCTTCTGTCATGCCACTGCCCTCCATCATACTTCTTAACCAAGCAACAATCATAGTTGCATGCATTATGTAAACAACAATAGTTCAAAAGCTAATCAATCGGAAATGCATCACCATATAATCAATTGCTTCATCATCAAGGCTCAATAACATTGAAATCATGGCAACATCTAGCGGCCTCTATCCCGGATAAAGTGAGAGCACAAGTTCGATCTCCTTATTTGTTGGGAGGGCATAACCTTCGCACTCCCGGCCATTAGTCTCAGGCCCAATAGGGCTGGAGATACCCTTGGTAAAAACCGAAAAAAGAGATTATATATTACATAAATCTTTGAAGGAAAAACAAACATGTTATTTGGATAATTACTTGACCTTGAGCACTGTTTTCTTGCATTATCGATGAGTTTCTATCAGATGAAAAGCGCGGTTTGCGTTGAAGGGACAAGCAGACTTCAAACAGAATCATACAATAGACTTTGTGACATACAACAATAACGATAAATGGACACAGACAATGTAACGGATTATCAGAATTATAGGTCCTACAAGCATATGGATGAGCAGAATCTCATAGATGTTGCCAATTCATAGAATTGGAGGAGTATAATGAAAAGGTTGGAGAATAATTTTATGGCACTGAAGAAAGCGAATAAATTCACAGATGCATTGCATCCAAAGAAATAAGATAGAAGACAGCTTGAATGGGCCATATCATGCTCACAAGATGATACAGCAACATGGGTTCTCAGATTTCTTAAAGGAAAATGACCTTAAGAATCTTAAAAGCTTCTACTATCTGAAATACTCTTGTTTTCCTTGACTCCCTTTTGAAAAAAATTTCATCACTGGGCTTTTTGCTGGTGCATGCACGATGAACACAGGCAAATTGCCTGTGTCGACAACGTGTCCATTGAGCCGAATGAACAAGGATCAGCACAGTAGCATTGATCATCAACCTCTCCCATACCTAACGTAGAGCAAACAGAGAAGAAAAATATTTTTAAAAAAATCAAGAACAGCAGATAAAACATCTTATCTACACTCTATATAAGTAGATCAACAAAGCAAACCAAACAATCAGGAGTCTACTTTATTTCCTTTCTCCAAAACGTGACCCAGAATACCATTCTAAGATGACTTGATAGTTGATAAAGGTGCTGTCTCCAAAGACCAAGAGTCCATGTCATAATTTCTTATGAATATTTTAAGGTGTATTGCAATTCAATAATTTAAGGTGCATTATACCAGGGGACAAGAAGATGATATAAACATATCCCCAGAGTTTCCTGATTTGAAATCCCACAACGCCTCTTGTGAGAGTTACTCTCGGATGTGAAAGAACAAACATCAGTAATTAACCCTATTTCTATGAATTTGCTAACGCTGCGTGCAAAATCAGAAGTGGAGTGGTGGGGCAGTTTCTAGTGAAGGCTAGTGATGATGAATAAAATAGTATATATCAACACTGTTCCCATTAAAAAGTTAAACAATATTAATAATAATCACTATTATTAAATTTAATTGATCTAGGCCTGGTTAGGTCTTAAAAAAATCAATCTATAAATCCAATTTAATTTGATTAATTTGACGAGCTCAGCGGTTAAAATTTATTAATTTTAATATTGTTTTAATATTTTAATGTTTTTTTTCCAGAAGAATCTTGTTTCAACGTTTTAATTTTTTTTCACAACAATATAGTTTTAATTTTTTTTATTAATTTGAGTTAATCTAAACCTTGAGATAAATTGATTATTATCGTAACGGGAGCTATTACCAGCCTTTTTTTCAAGAAAAAAAAAGCTGCATAATGAGAGTACCGAAATCAATAATATATATAAGAAGGAGAAATCTTAACTGCTTGAAACTAGCTGAACCAGAGCCAGCATAATGTTCTTTGGTTTTTAACATCAGAACATGAAACGATCCAAAGATGAACGCTGTAATTTTAAGAAAAAGCATTTAAAGTTTAACAGAACATGGTTCTTAACAATACCAAACATAATCTTAAAACTAGCTGAACCAGAGCCAGCATAGTTCAGTGGTCAGCAAGGGCCGACTATAAAACAACAAGTGGAGGGATAGACATCTACTAGACAGGGCCCGCATTCTGCCGTTGGCCAAAAATTTTCAAACATGAAATAATAAAGGTAAGGTCACACAAGCATTTTGTAAAAAAATATTAAGTCTCGGGTTATTCATTTGATGGAATTTAATAAGCTTGATTAATTTAAATAAAAAAGTACAATGATTTTAATAAATTAATAAAAAAATAATAATATAAAAAAGGTGAAAAAATTTATACCTGAGTTGATCCATGTTAACTTATGTAATCTGTGGCCTGGTTGTGATATTAAGGTAACCTCATCAAAAACAAATTCAATAAAACTACAAAGTTTAATTATCAAACAACTCAATGATTAAGGTCGAAACTAAAAAAAAGTAAAAAATAAAGCAAAAAAAAAAATCTAAATCAACTCAGTTTAACTCCTTACCATGGGCAAGATAACCTCATGGAAAGGAAAGTGAAAGGAAAAAAACCACGAAGACCAATTCCTATAAATCAAATGTTGATGGATAAATTTTAAAAAAAAATTCAATTAGAAAAATGATTTAAAAAAAGCAATAAAAAAAATGTGGACCAAATTTGATATAAAAATAAAATAAAACCAAATGATGAGGGATAAAATTGAAGAAAAAAATCAATAAAAAAATATAAAAAAACAAAAAAACAATCAAAAAAATAAGTATCAAATTGAATAAAAAAACAAAACAAATGACACATTTATATTTTGGCAAGAGAAGAGAAAGAAAAGAGGGGGGAGAAGAAAAGGTTCTACAAGAACCCAACCATTGCGCCTTTGCATACTCGTTAGGGGTGAGCAAAAAAACCGATAAACCGATTAAACCGAGAAAACCGAAAAAAAAATAACCGAAAAAACCGAACCGAAAAAAAAACCGAATTAACCGATTAAAAAATCACAAAAAAATTCCGGTTCGGTTCGGTTTCTAAAGCCTGAAACCGATTGAACCGAACCGAACTGAACCGGTTCAACCAGCCACCACTTAAAAATAAAAACAAGTATAAATACAATCTTTTCTAATTTCTAACCCTAGACTAACATTTAGCCGTCACCCCCCCTCTCCCCTTCTCTGCATCTCTCCCTTTACTCTCACTTTCTCCCCTCCCTTGCCCCCCCTTCTCTTCTCTGCATCTTGCTTTACTCTCACTTTCTCCCCTCCCTTTACTCTCTGCTTTGCTTTGATTTTCCTCCCCTTCCTTATGGATTTGGTTCCTTTAGGTTTTCTTCAGATCTTAGTTCTCCTGTCGAGTCTGTGGTTGGCTCTACTGAGACAAAGAGCGATGAAGAAGATTACTGGCACCAAAAAGATTAAGGTATTGCTTCCTTTATGTTTCTTTTTAAAGTAGGACAACCTGCTGGTTTTTGTGATTATGTTTTTTGGGGCTAATGTTCGGCTCTTGGGTTTTTTGCCTGATTTGCAAGGTTGAGTTTTGTTTGGATCGCCTCAATCAACGCTATGTGTAGTTGGACGCAGGTGAGGTTGTAGACAAGGGTCTAGCCGTGGAAGCCCGAATGGGTCTTCACCTCCAGTAACTTGGGATCTGCTATACGAGGCTGCAGGAGAAGTAGAGAGGACCATTGGGTTTGAACCGGTTTGGAAGGGAAAAAAACCGAACCGAACCGAACCGAAATTAATCGGTTTGAACCGGTTTTCGGTTCGGTTCGGTTCAAAAAATTAAAAAAAAAATTCGGTTTGGTTGTTTATTTTGATTCAAAACCGGACCGAACCGGAAATGCTCAGCCCTAATACTCGTGTCGCATCACCAGAAAGATCATAACAAGACACTTTCAAAGCCGTCATGGAAAGCGGTGTTTGGACATGGAACGTCAGCACATGCACCGCTCAAAGGGTGATGATATCGCCCTCTTGCTGACACATGCAAGGCACGTACCATCCATTTTTTGTTCAAAAAGTTATATCTATATTTATGAAAATATCAAATTACTGTTAAGTCAACTTGTTAATTACTAGAAATCAGTTTGAAAATACCAAAATGTTCATGGTTGCAAGTTTGAAAATTTTAGTTTTTAAGAGTATTATAGTCTTTACAGTACTATGCTTCTGAAATACAAAAAATATTGAATTGCTCTCAATCAATCTTAAAAAAAAAGAATTAAAATCAAATGATTAGGGATTAAATTGAAAAATAAAATCCAATAAAAAAAAGATTAAAAACAAAATAAATAGGAATCAAAAGAATGAAGATTAAATTTGATAAAAAAATGAAAAATTCAAATGTTAAGGGATGAAACTAAAAAATAAAAAATAAATAAAATCCGATACAAGTAAATGATTAAGGACCACTTTGCAAGGCCAACGTACCTTTTGAGATGGATGAGAGAGAAAAGAGGGGGGCGAAAAAAAATTATCATTAGAACTCCTCCATGCGCGCGACCCACCATGTAGAGGGTGGTGCGATGCTTTAAAAGGCTACCAACAGTAACCGGGAGACGCCACACATGCCGCCCAAAAAATGCAGGCATCTCACACTTGCCAACACGTGCTCTGCACACGCCAACCATTTTTTTAAAAAAAATTAGAAAGACTAGAACACTCTTAATCCCACAGGATAATTTCAAGAAAACCGAGATTGAAAAATCTAAAATGCCTCTTGACCTTTAATAAAAAATATTGACTCCTAGAGCTATGCGGTAATTACATGGTACAAAAAAATAAAAATTCAAAAACACCTCTCCAACATTAGTTGCTTTTTTTTTCCCAAGGAAATAAGAGTAATTACATTGCAATAAATATATAAAAATATAATTCTATCCCTAAGTGTGTGTGTATTATCATTAAAGGACTTATTAGTTGTTTTATTGTGAGTTATATTATGCACAGTCCACACCAAAACACTAAGATTGTTTGTGCTCCAGACATCGGATCCCTTTTCAATTGTCCATATTTGTTGTGGTGTCTGTCTGTCTAATCTCAGTGTTCCTACATTGAGGTAAAGCCTCCCTCCCGTAGCTATGTGCTCTAAGATTGATGTCTTGTGCATGAAATACCTCTAATTTCTTTTAATGACTATACTTTATAATACTGTTTGGGCCTATGAGAAGTGGGCCAAGAAGCCCTAACTAATTATTGGGCCTATGAGAAGTGGACCAAGAAGAGGAAGAGGTCAAAGTCCAACAACTGATTGAGCCCAAATTTCTCAACTTCAAGAGAAAGTAATCGAAGAATGAAGACTGGAGAAGAGAGTAGAGACAGATTCAACTTTGGATTTATTTATTTATTTTTTTGTGAAAAAACACTGACGAGAAGAAAAACACTATTCACCCAGATTCTTTTCCCTGTTAAATTAATTTGGCATTGGATCGCATTATCTAGTAATTTGATTAAAAATGATGACCCCAAGACAAATTAGTGAAGATCGAGGAGTAGGATCTTCTCCTCATTTTAGGTATGCAAAATCGCTTTCACTCTCTAAAACCCTAACCCTAATGATGTCTCTCTTTGCCTCTTTATTTTGGTTTTGATTAAATGATTTTTTTTAGTGTAAGCTGCTAAGAAAGATTGTTTGTTTTTTTGAGTTTTCGAGGTTGTTATTAAGGTGGGTTTATTGGGAAATCTTGTAAGGTCAGTCCTATTTGGGGTTTTTAAGGTAATAGAACAATGTAATGGTTGTAACAGGTGCTTGATTTAGCGCTGTGATAGCTGTTTGGAGCTTACTTAAGGAAATCTATAGTTTAGTAATAACTGTATTAGGTTTGAATGATGGGATTATTGGAGGGACGGCAATATATGATTTTGGTGCATTTCTGGTGGGGTTGAGATGGTTTCGGTTTCAGTTTCTTGTGAATTGATGCGAAATTGTCTGGCTAATGGGTTGTTTTAAGTTTAACATGGAAGCATGTTTGATTACTCATTGAGTGCTCAAGCTGTTTTGTTTACGCTTTATGCTTTCTTTTTCAATGTGTTTGTGCTTGATATAGTGGAAGCGGTTTGTATCAATGATTTTGTTTATGGTATTTCGGTGTAGTCACACTCCATTGCAGATCATCCATGTTATCGGCAACTTCTTGAGAATATGGTCAGTTTATTCGATGTACCGCTATTTGTCTCAGACTGGAGCTTCGGTGGTACTTTTTATATTCAGTTGTTTGATTCCATCGTCAATCCTATTTTTAGCTTTGCAAAAGCCTTGGAAGGGGAGAGCACTCTCTAATCAGCAGGTGAATGACTAGAAATGTGTCCTTTTTCATTTCAGATATTGATGTGGGAGTATGCACTAGCTGATTCTTAAATGGTGTTAACTGTTGTTCAGGTAGTTCCATCTGTTATAAATGGTGTGATAACAGCTTTATACTTCATCTTGTGGGGAAAGGGACTTAAGTCGTGTGGACCAGTTAGGTATGTTTGTACAACTTGAAGAATCTGAAATTAGTATTCTGGAGTTTCAAGTGGCTTGTTCAATTGTAAATGTTCTTTTTCTCTGTGCCGTGGGGGGGCTCTAGGGGATTCAACTCTGGCAATTTGAGAAATGACCACTATTTACTGATGATTATAGGTGTATTTACACTTGTAAATTGTCTTGAATAGAGCACAAGATACTAGAGGCTTCTGAAAAATTAAGCTTAAAATGCCAAATCATTTTAAAACATGCTCTAAGATTAATTTATGGTTGCCTGGGACTCTCTCCTGTCTTGTCAAGGTAGTAAAGAGTCTTCTTACAGGATTTATCTTTAATTGATATGTTGTGAATTTGTTCATTCTTCCAAAGTTTTTGTAGTTTCACTGACTAGTGGTGTTTTGCTTATTTCTAGGTCTAAAATTACTTGAAACTTGTATATATTTATGCAATCTCTTTCAATAGGACTTGAGGATAATTTTATGCAAATTTTTAGAAGCTCTCTAGCTCACAGATTCCAGGATGCCTAAGGAATTTGCACCTAGGATCTCTTATTAATACCAATTTGAAGGGATAGTGCCCTATTCTTCTGTTTTCTTTGTTTTCTGTGATTGCCTTTTCTTTCTGTGTATTCTTCTACTTATTTGTAGTTATAGACTTGTAGTAAATTAATTCTTTGTTATGACTCCAGAGCTATCTTGGCGGAGTATTCTGGCGCTGTTCTGGGAGTGTTATCTGCTGCATTATATGGACGGAAGGGCCATATCTGGAAAAAGGTTATGGTCTCTGTGCTTTTGAGCACATCAGTTTTTAAGTGACATGCTTCTCATTTTTCGAGTCAAAATCATTTCCCACTAGTTACTTAAAAATAGAGGTCATTAACTAGTATGTGATGCCTGATAACATAGATGCTACTGTGGTTCTTTTATATTCATGTATGCTTGAACAGAGCCCATTGAACTTGTAGCAGCGAGAGATTCATTATGGTTGGATTCTAAATGCAATTAATATATACTTGTCAAGGGAGATCTTTATGACATCAGAGAGATTAGATAACTGAGTTGTGCTAACTTGGGGGATGCCTTATCCTCCTTATTGTATTCCATCTCCTCTTCTTTCTCAATAGCATCTTCATTTAACATGTGGTTTTTAATTTTATAACAATCTGATGACCACATGCACTATATCATTTAATTGCAATCAGTGTAAGATCTAGAAGATAATGGGTGCTTCCTCATTTTCTTCAGGTTGGTGGGCTCATTGCGATGTTGGCGTCTTTCTACTTCTTGTCTCAAGGGTGGGCCATGGCCACATATTCACCCTTTAATATCCTTGTGTAGATCCAATTTTTCTCATTGAATTTGTAGTAATAAGGTTTAGTGATTTACTAGCATCAGTTTCCTCGTTTGGGTTTTTTTCCTCTTTCTTTTTATGCCTTCTATTCTTATTGTGAGAATTCTTCAAGCTTGTTTTGTCTTAATGGGAAATACCATTCAAAGATAGTCCTACTACTGAGGATCAGACAGAGGAAGTTTTGGGTATGGGAGAAATGGTAGTTCCAATTCTTGCTGGAATCTTATCAGCTTTAAGAAGGGTTATTGCACGCCGTGTTTCACTCAAGGTGTTAAAATTCATCCATTTACATTATTGTTTGGTACCGTGTTGGCAAATGATTTCAGCTAAGCTTTGTTCTCTTAATTAGCTCTCTGCCTTTTTCCTTTGGGCATTGTGTGAAACTCTAATATTAATTCTGGCCATTCCTTGTTGCCAGAATCAACTTAAAAGGAGGCTTAATGCAATAACCATTACTTCTGCGACATGTTTTCTTTTTCCTGTGGCCATGTGGGACTTCATCATTGTAAGATATAAATCTGAAATTTAGTCCCATTTTTAATTTTACTGTATCAAGCTTTTGAAATTATTTCTTTATTTAAATCCCCATGGAGCTCTGGCACGATTAAAAAATTTTTGCTTTTTAATTTTTATTTTTTGAGTACTTCAGGGATCAACTTCTGGCAGCAGTGTACAACTGCCGTTTTCAACCTGGGCATTTCTCAGCACTACTCTTTTTGGAGTTATCCTGATATTCTATGTTGACAGTATTGCAGAGGAGAGGTACCTTTTTCTGGGTCAATTCTCAAGTGATGCTGAGCCTTTCAGTATACTCATGTTTGACTAGCTTTTGTTGAATTAGTTTGTTAAAATATGTTTTAATGCATGCAATAGCTGACTACTTCAGATTTGGCATAATTACAAGGCCCCTTTGGTAGGGTACATTTACTAAATACACTTGGAGCATTTTTGCTATAAGATTTTAAGCTGGTTCTCATTTTCTTGAGGTCCATGAAGATGAGGCCACTTAGTTATATTACAGTTGCTTATACTAGTGCAGAGGCCTAAATGCATCAATAAAGGGGACCATTTTGTTATTGTGACACATAAATTTTATCAATCATGCTTATGCTTGTTCATGACTGTGTTCTATGCACTCGCTGATTTCTTTTATGGAATCTGTTGTCTTTTGTATTTAATTCAAGAATTAAGTGGATTTTTTTCATTTTCTTAATGGATCATTTATGTAGATGCTGGTTGTTTGCAAGTAAATGTAAGTTGCGTGTTTGACAATTATTTAGAACACTCTTGTGATCAAAAGAACTATATTTGTTTGCAGACTGCACATGGTGTTCTCTTCACCAAGGCACCTAATGGCAGCTGGAGGATGTATCATTGTCATGGAAATTGTCTACAATATGGATTTTTCTCTTCCAGGCTTCATAATATGTTCCTTGATCCTGGGCTTTGGTATGTTTAAAAGTCTTTCATTTATGTTTCTCCATTCATTGTTTATGGGAAATTCCTTGCAATTCATAAATAAGTTATCGAGTCTGCAATAGAGAGACAAATCCTTTGTTTTTTATGGTCAGATTGGTGGATAAGCTGACTAGAATATGTAAAAGATTTTGATAGATGTCATATTCGAGAAGCTTATTATTTCCCTCAAAAACTGGAGTAGAAGAAAAGGAAAAGCATGCCACATAAATGTTTATTACCACTAACCAAACCATTTGAACATAGATACAATGAAGAACAAAAACTAGCACATTGGTAGAAATAAACACCCCTCATGGTCTCCTCGTTTGTGTCATGCTGTAGGGATTTATGAGGCAACTGCCTTGGAGCGTGGTAAAAAGGGTTCTTTTCAGCAATCTGATCCATTGGATGGGGTTTTGGAAGATCAAGGTCAGACGTCCCCACTGCCTACTTGAAGTATGCTGCATTTCTTTTGCAAGTTTTTCACGTGTACACAACAGCTAGAGCAAGTGTTTACAGCTAGGAGACAATTACCATTTCTTATATATTTATCTCCTTTTTCGACGCCAGTTAAACATTTCGCGGAATACTGGGTAAGAATGGGTGGAATTCGTAACGTCCGAAATCTCACATTTTTGCTCTCGTTGTCTAACAAGTGGCTGATTAATTTTTGTATTGAATTGATGTGTATATAAATGATGTAAACGCATATCAAAACTGACATATGCCCAGATGTTGAACAGTTCTCGCTCCCAGATTGACTTTTCTCATTGTTTGTTGGACGAAATAATAGCATGTGAGAGCTTGATTGAAAAGAGTATCAAATTCTTCTCAGGTGTAGAAGGTCTGATATGTCTTGAAACTTCATCAATTTTGTATTCATAAATGGAACAATGATTAAAGACTTTTCTGATATCAAATGTTAAATTCAAAATTTTCTTGCAAAAATTGGTAAAGCTCCTCTGCAATCATAGTGGGATACTCTTCCTGTGGCAATAGAGCGCCTGGAACCTCAACAAATTTACTGACCCCTTTGGCTCCTTTGAGTGCTTGCATTACTGCCTTTGATCTCTTTGGAGAACTTTTGGCTGACACAACAAGAACCGGTACTTTTCCATCCAAATCTGCGAAGAGCTCAAGGAATTCCTCCTGGGATTTAACTGGGTCAAGGAGACCTGTCAGGAAAGAAGCAGGAGCGTAACGAGCTCCCTTTCGTTTTGTCAGTGCAATTCTACTATCAACAACATCAGGAGTCACATTGTCAGGATTTGCATAGACATGGGATTTGTACTGTGATGCAATTGCCTTCTCGTTGCTTACAAGCACGTTATACATCATCCAACCAACGCCTGGGGTCCTTAAGGTGTCCCTTAGCAGCCCATACCTGGCAAGTCATACATGAGCAGTGAAGTGGAGAGATCAGTTTTATACTCTTAGAACTATAATAGAATACAGAGAAGCAGCTGACAGCATTTCCTGATTAAAATCTACAAGGATAAGTAAAAGCTACACTGAAATTTGTGATACCTCATTTCCATGGTGGAATCTCGACCAAACACAATAGGAAGAGGGCCAGCCCAGGTGGGTGCAACAGCAGCAATGGCTGCTAGCTTCACCAAACCCTTCTTTGCAGCACAAAGAGTAATTGTGGGTGCATGCCCTCCACCAAAGATGACTAAATCATTTCCTGAATTAATTGCAGAAACTCATTTAAGTATGAGTGAAGCACCATATTACTAACAATAATCAAAGAAAATCATAACTCACCAAAGTGCTTCATTGGACCATCTGGAGCACTTATGAAGTCTGTCAGAAATTTCTCCATGACATCAACATTGTAGTCTAGTTTAGGCCTATCAGAATAGCCCAAACCAGGCCAGTCAACAATTACAGCCCTCCAATTGATTTTACTGGCTCGTTGAACAATGTTCCCAGCTACCGATCTCCATTCTTCAACAGTGCTAACATCAGAAATACTTGGCAGCATTAAAATGTTTTTGGTTGGTTCAGGGCTTTCCTTCCCATGTTCTTCATAATAGATAGTTAAAACCTTGTCCTGGAATTTCCATTGCCAGCTATTGGCCTGAAAAAAAGATGAAGAAAAATGTGTTGTCAGAGGAATGCAACTAAAACAAACAACAAGAATCCATAGCCGAAAAATCAGAAATTTCTTGAAGCTAATTGTAAACCAGGACAGGGTTTGCTCGTACCTTAAAAGGGGAGGGCTGTTTATCGGCTAAAGAGATTGTGGGTTGTTGATCAACAGATGTGGAAGCAGCCTTGAGAGAAAAGGGTTTTAAAAAGTAAGCTGTTCGATATTTTGTGTAAGTTTTAGGAGGGAGAGTAAAAGATGGTGAAGAAGAGATAAACAACGAGGCCATGGCCATGGTTCTGGGTTACAAACTTACTGATGAGGATGAAGAAGGGGGAGATTTTTCTAAGGAGTTCGAGAGGGCTATGAGAGGAACTTACAGTACACTCCATGAAAAACATAAAAAAATATATAGTAAAAGAAATACATGATTTTGAGTGGCCATGGAGAATTTAGACGTAGAAATAAAATCTCTTGTCGGTGTCAGCTTTGACTTCAAGGGATATTTTTCCTTTTTTGGGGAAATAAGAAACTCACGGACATCATTGCATAGATTACGTGAATGCTATAAATTATATTTAGAAATATTTTTTATTTAAAAATATATTAAAATATATATTTTCTAATTTTTAATATTAATTTTTAAAAATACATTTAAAAATAAAAACTATAGCATTTTTAAATATTTAATACTCACAAGTCACAAGAAGCTTTCGCTTTGGACTTGTAATCATCATCGAAGGGGTAATCCCAACATTTTTACCGCTTCAAATCCTGCTATTTATTATTATTATTATTATTAGCATGTTTTATTTTTGAAAATATTAATAAAATAACAATAATTTTTTTAAAAAAATACAAACTGTAATTGAAAAATATGACTTTCATGTTCACTATATTAAATTTTAATATAAAGAAATGAGTTGCACATGAAAAAAAAATAGAGAAATAAAATAAAAATAGAGATCATGAAAACATTCCGAAACTCCGATTGTAACATCATTGTTACTACTAAAAAAATCTCGACGAGATGAATCCAATAACATCAAGAAAAATCACAAACGATAACCCGAGTGTATCACACTTGCCACTCAAAGATAGCAAGTGACTCATTTATTTTTGATGACAAGTGTGACTCACTCGGTCATTTTTGGTGAACTTTATTAATGTCGTTGGATTTGTTTCGTAAAAATATTTTCAATGATATTGATAATATAGTAGTTGGAGTTTCAATGTGAGTCCATGGTCGTTTTTTTTTTCCTTCTCTCTTCATTATAATTTTTAAAGAGAGAGAGGAGATAGAGAAATAAAGAAAGGAAAAATAAAAAGACACAAGAGATGCACCAAAGCTTCGATTATGATACCATAAAAAAATCTCGATGAGATAAATCTAACTCACCAAGCGATTACTCAAGTGGGACACACTTGCCACCAAAGGCAAGAGAGCCACTCGCCTTCTTTGGACGGGAAATATAACACACTTGGATCATTGTTGGTGATATTTATTGGTGTCGTTGGATTTTTCTTATTAAGATCTTTTTTATGGTACCAGTAGTATTATAATCCGAGTTTCAATGTGTCTTTGGGTTTTTTTATCCCTTCTCTCCTCATGTGCATCCCATTTCACATTTTTTTAAATAAAAATAACGTGGTTGTGAATAACGACAAGTTTGAATATCGTGTTTTCCAATCGCAACATATACAAACTGTGTTATTTTACTATTTTTTTTCAGACCATGCTTTTTTCTAATATTAAAAAAAACATGCAATTTTGTTTTTTAAAATCTTCAAATCCATAGTAAGAAGATCCAACTCATGATGGAGCTGATTCAAGATCTAGAATGTGGGTCGTGCAAATTGGCTTGTATCGATTTAAATTTTTTAAAAAAATTAAAAAAATATAAAATTATATTTTTTTTAAAAAAAATTAGATTTTCTTACTAATTTAGACCATGTTATATCCCACATCGGTGGGTTACAAAGTTTAACTTATCTAGCAATACCGGATTCTATAACTATGCCTCAATCAGCCCTGACAGGTGGCACTACCAAAAGAAATTAATAAGATAGCCTAATGACGTGAAATTGATCGAGAAGAAAGACTGAGCAAATGGAAGCAGCCTTGACTCCACAATGCTACCGGTGACAGTACCACATTACAAACAGTGAGAAGCTTGTGCTTTACAATGGGTCACCACTAGATCGCCTGCCTGTGCTTCGCCGGCCAGTTTTTTTTTTTTTTTTAAAAGCATAAAAGGATGAAGGCTAAACGATATAAGTGTATTTTAAAAAAAAAAAATAACGGCTCCACATCAACGGTAAAAAATGGGAAAAAAAAATACTGACTGTCAATCTCTAGAAATCTAAAGGACAAAAAAAAAATTAGAAAAAAAAATTAATAAACAAAAAAATATATAAAAAAATCAGTAAATTAAAGTGATAAAATTAAAAAAAAAATAAAATTATAGATCTAATGATAAAAACAGAAATAAATTAAAATTTAATAACGGTGTCGAGAATAAAAATTTAAAACTAAAATATTATGGGTGAAAACTTAAATTATTGTCTAATATTGAATTGAAGGATTAAATTAATAAATTTTAAGTTAATAAATTTATAAAAAAATCTTAAAAAAAATAAAAATAAAGGAAATGAGAATTAAATTCATAAAAAAAATAAAAATTGTTGAAGGATCTCAGCACCTGGGGGCAATGGTGGCCCTTGTAACTACTTTGTTGAAGTTTTTTACCATAACAAGCTGGCTTCTGCTCTCAGGTCTCTTTCTTTATCTCCATCTCTCAACTGCCATATGATCTTTATTTCTCGTGCAACAGTATATAATTTCTTAATGGTTAGAAGAGTGCAGATACTGTCATCAACATTCTATCAGACAGTTTATTATTGGTAAAGGTTCAATCTGTCTCTTTGACGATCTGGGGTTTGATGGTTGTGTTGTATAGAATCGGATTGAGTTCTTGGACAAGATAGAGCATGAAGTTTATAGTGTTGGAAGCGGATTTTGATTCATTCGACAATGTTGCAACGAAGGTTTTACAGGTCTTGAATTTGCAGGAGCAATTCCTAGGACTGTAGGTGGAGCTGCTTGCATGAATACTGGAGCTATTGGGCAGGTAATTCCATAGCCCTAATCTTTAACTACTTTTACATGCCTTTGTGAAAGTAACTGAAGAGGTTCACATTTTTTTTTTTTTTTTGCCAAACGAAGAAGATTGCTGGTGCCATTGAAATTGTTGACATTGTTACAGCTGAAGGGAAGTGTCAGACTCTTAAAGAGGATTGATCTTAAGTTTGGCTGCCATGTTCTGCGTTTCAAGACATGAAGGACTAGGCACCTATTGCTGCAGTAACTTTCCAACTGCAGGGCTCAAGAACAGCAAGAATAAGGCAACAAGAAGACTCTGATAGGTAGCCATGACAAGAAATTTTCGTGTTTTGTATTTGCTTAATAAATGATGCTTAGCATGGTTTCATTTGCAGGAGGAGAACTCAACCACTAAGCGAGTGTAGTGCTGGCTCGGTGTTTACAAATCCATCTGAATTTGGAGTTGCAGCAGCTGAATTGATTGAGAAAAAGGTTTCAGAGTAGGTGGAGCAATGATTTCGAACTTCTTCAAAAATGCTTGTGGTTCAACTTCTCAAGACATGCTAGCCCTCATTGCTTTGGCTAAAGAGAAGATGGATCAAAAGTTTGGGGTGCAACTTAAGGAAGAAATAATATATGTTCATCCATATTGTGATAGCTTGATCCCCGGTAGAGACAAATACCAAGTCATGTAATATTTGATGATAAAAGAAAACGAAAGTTTGGCAGAGAACAAGTTCATGAAAGGCTGATTTGATCCTAGTATTTTTTTCACATTGGGAAATCCATTTTTTTTCCAGCACCCTACAAATTGATTTGATTATTTCAGCACCAGTCAATCATGAATCACAAGCCATGTCCACTAGTTCCGGCACTTTTGGTTAGTGCTGTAGTGATGACATGAGTGACGATTCCAATCGGGCAAAAGAGCAGGCAGAGAGAAACTGAATGCCGAGTCTCAACTTCGTTTTCTAGTCCATCATCAAACACCTGCCTGGATAATCACAATGGCAGAAGTGTTAGAAGTGCAAAAGAGAAAGAAGGAGATGGGGAATCAAGAGATAGACCTTGCAGGAAATAGATATACAACTAAAAAATGAATCCATGCTGAAGCTAATGTCATCTCACTGGAGAAAATCTTTTCTATACCAGGCAGCTACATGCAGAAATCAGATAGAAGTTTCCATTAACCTTTCACAACGAACACAGATCTGCTTCATTTTTTTTTAAAATGCATGGATATTTCATACCTCTGGCAACCAGTATTTGCTCGAAAAAATCAGATGTATTGTCTCAGGTGTCCAAGACAGGTATAATAGAAATGCATACAGAAGTCCCAGGACAATAAATGGAATGCTACTTTCCATAGACTTTCTAGTCTGCAGTGTGAACAAATTTAACAAGTTATGTTGATTGTTTGAAAAAAAGGCGTGTGATCAACGAGCTTACAAGGAAAATCACATGCAGACAGAAGTTAAAGGTCAACACGGGATTCAGCAACTCCAGAGAAAAAAAAAAAAACCTTGACTTGTAATTTATCAGAAGTGCTAGTTGCAAGAAAAGAAAAGAGATTCAACAAAAGCGTTGTGACGATATTTATTAGAGTACATAATTTAAGAATAAAAACCCCCAACATCTTAAAAATCAGGATTCAAAACAGAATATAATTGTAGCAACAACTAAGTCAAACATAAGATTTCTGTGCAAAATCAGTGAAATTAAGGAAGTTGAATATTCATACACAATGAACAGATACTATGTGACTTAAAAGAGAAATAAGGGAGAGCATACATATGACATCCCTAACAAGCACAGAAAGCATACCACTTCAGCTTTAGGAGCTACAACCATAATTGTGTAAAACGGGAGAACAGCTGCTGTTCCCAAAGTAAAAACACTGCTTGCGATCTGAGAACTTGTCAACCCTATAATATAAAGCAAGAAAATAATAAGAAATGACATCTACAAGACAGAGACTTAAAGTTCATAGATGTTGCTAGCGGCACCGCATTTGAAAGAAATAAGTTGTGGACTCTTAGCAGTAACAGACAGAAAAACCTGGTTTTATCCATGCGTCACCCAGAAAATATCCAAGAGGAGATACAAAACTATTGCTACCTGACCATAAGTCCCCATTGGTATTTGTGATAGATTATGAACCAACAAAGTCCCTCATTTCTGAGGCTATGATAACAACTAATTCTAGAGGAGATCAAGTACAGGCATAATCAGTCAGTCATTCCAAACAAAACAAAAATGCTAAAGAATTGGGATGCTCTATAAGTTGACTGTCATGAGCCAAATCACCATTTGACAACAACTTATCTTTTTTTTCTAAATAATTCAAACCAAGTAATCGACCTCAAACATCTTAAAGCAGCACATAATTCAAGCATCTGACCCTGATAGCCAGAAATGTTTTTCATAGAAAACAGCAGGGAGTCGAGCTAAAATTAGGTTACATTCAGAAATGAGCAGGAACAGAGTCCAAGCACAATAGGAGGGAAAAGATGAGTTACAATAAGATAATTTCTTAAAAAATAGATTTCTATTTCTCTTCCTTCCTTCCTTTCTTTTTTTTTTTGAAAAAAGGAAAGGCAGTCCCAAATTCATCTTGGGGAAGCAAAGAAAACCAGAAAGTTTGCACAGTTAAAATGTACACAAACCAGACAAATCTTCAAGCATTTAAATATTGGAGACCTTCAGAAATGTATCATATAGAATCCAAATAAGCAAATAAAAAATGGAAGAAAAGAAATGCTTGGAACCTCTCATGAAATATAAACATCATATATGTTGAATAACTAGGACAACTGGCTAAAACAAAGAATTACATGATGCATTTACTCCTGAGCTTTTTCGATAGACGAGGAAATTAGTAAGTTTTGGATTGATGACAATTCTTGAACCTCCTAGAAAACTCCAGTCTCTATGCAAGTCAGATCCCACTCTTGCAACCCGTCGACCAAAGATTTCTGTGCTATTACTTCTGAGGGAAGAAATAAGTTTCGATCTTTCCCAACAATGTGATGAGATCTTATAGTCTTCCCCAAGTAATCATTCTACTAGAAATCAAAATAAACCTTGAGAAAAACAAACCCTCAAGCTCGTCAACATAAACTGAGAGCTTCACTTTCATGGCGCCCTCTTAGAGGCAATTCAAACACAAATTCAGTGCATGCAACACTTCTACTGGAGGGACAGGAAATTTCATACAATCTGAACCCATTTAATCTAGTTGAGAGGCATAGCATGAATAATTGATCGTATTCTGATATTACCAGCATCATAACATGACAATAACTTTGGCTTGTTCACAAGATAGAGAGAGCTAAACAATGTGCTGCTGTAAACTTAGCAATAGCAACCCAAGTGTCTGATATGCCAACAAAATCAAATGAGAAGAAGGGATGAAATGGAAAAGGAAAAGAACCACAGTCCACATAGATGATGTGAAGAGTAAACATAAATAGTGCAGCAGTGCAACTGTTTACCATTGAGGTGCAAATCCTCACTGCATCACTGAAATCACCATAGTCCTCAACTAATGGAGTGGCCTAATTACCCGAACATGATTAAATTCATGTAAAAGCATATTTCTAGCAAACAATTTTATATGTACTTGTAACATAAGGTAAACTTTCATGATGGCAACCCCAAAATAATAATCTCTCCAAAATCAAATCAAAAGCCATTTTTTATTTTTTTACTGGGTTGCAAAAGCCATCTTGGACTTGCAGAAACTCAATAGAAATGTAAAAAGTCTAATTCCAGCTAGGCCAACTTTCCATTTCCAATCAAAGAGAAATCCATCCAAAACCAGTAAAATTGAGCGTTGCATTTTAGAAACATGAAATAAGAAGTAACCTGGACCTGATGTTGAAGAGTTTTTTTTTTTTTGAATTTGTATCAAATCCATAGACAGCATCATTCAAGAAAAGAAAAGCCATTCAATTTAATTAATGTATTGCATAAAGTTTCCAAATAAGTTCGTGATCCGCCATTGAAAAGCCTGCATTGAACCTGCAAAGATCTGTCTTCGATGTTACCTAAGTTAATTACATATCAAAATTGGTTAAAGCTAATAGAATGCATGGCAGATTTAGTAATGGTGATCATGAATCATCATGACCACTGAGAGAGCAACCACAAGTCTACCTAGAAAGATCCATTAAAGATGTTAGTTTTTCCAACAAGAAGTCAAAGTCTAAGAAGATCAATTTAAAATGTTAGGTTTATATCAATTCTTATACTGTCATGACGTTTTGTTAGAGCTAATAATGATGAATTTAGTTTAGAAATTTCATAGAACATGCGTCGTCAATTTAAATGATGGGACAATTGATAAAATGTTTTACATAATAAACTACATGTCAAAACTTAAAAGGTTAATAAGAAAGCAAACATATAAAAAAACAATTGTGTAATAATTAAGTGAAATTAATGAATTAATACAATAGAGATTTTGCGCAAATATAATGGCAGCCCTTTGTTATTTATTTATTTATTCTCACTTAAAACAATCAAAAGACCCTCCCTCCCTTTTCTCTTATTTGTGTACAAACGCGAGGGGCAAGACAATACCCTCAGCAAGTATTAGTTTCTCTGCTACGTTCATCAAGCCAAGAAATGATATCATTGAAAACTTGAATTATCATTTCATCTGGCTCGCCTTCCAGGAGAGCATGATAAGCATCCTTGTATAACTTTAGTTTCTTGTCCGAGCAGCATGCTTTCTCATGCAAAGCCTTGCTCACAGATGGATCGGTTACGGTGTCAGCCTCTCCATGAAGAATTAATAATGGTAGAGAGACCTGAAATCATAACATTTTCCAGTTAAGTGGTAGAGATTCTGAACACTATCGGAGAAACATCCGTGAGGATTTTTAACAATTGTAGACTGCATAGGTGATATGGCATTAATATTTCCCAAACAACTCCTAATGGTCCGGTGTCAGGCCCACCCAGGTAGGCTATCAAAGTCTACTCTGATCACATCCTCAAAATGTTCTTGATGAAAACAATAAACAGAAAAACAAGTGGGGAGGGTTAAGGGAGGTTGAGCATGCCGCCAAAATGCTAGCAAGAAGATACAATGAAACCAAATATAAAATAGTGGCTCGTGCGTTTAAATTTCATGACATAATAAAAAAAGGGCAGAGGAAATTGGCATACTTCTTCTAGTCGACGTTCTATTTCTTGAGTGGTTCTGAGCATCTCTAGTGCAGTCTTCAAGCGGGGCTTGTCCTTGTATGCAATGACATTATAGGCTGCCTGCATTAGATGAAAAGATCAATTCAAGGAATAAATAAAAAACTCGGCATAAATTTATCTGATCAAAGACACCCGAAGTATATAGCAATGAGAGGATGCTGTATGAAAAAGAAAGGGGGAGATAGCTAGGGAAGAAGAAAAGGATGTCAATAATACAAAATACCAAAGCGTCCTACAAGCAATTACCATATAGAAGCCTAAAATACAGTATGTGCAATGCTTATGGTTTTAGAAGTAATCTAAGTAAGAAATAAACCAGTTTTCTGTTCTTTGGATCCCTAAAAGCAGCCTCAGCCAAATCCTTTTGTGGAACTAACTTGTGCTTTGGAAGTAAATTGGCCACACCGATCAACATTTGTGTCACTAACCATGGTGGAGTCATGTCGTCTGCAATCTACAAAAAGTGTTCGAATTAACAGGCAAAGGAACTACAACCAAGCAGAGCAGCAACTAACTAAGTTGGGAAAACATACTTTGCACATAGGAGCTACAAGAATGCCACCATTCCATGCATTGGGTTGCTTTAAATGCACCTTCAGAGCAACAGCCCCACCCAGCGACTCTCCAAATAGGAAGCTAGGTAGAGTACGAAACTCTGGCTTCTCTGCGATCCAAAAGTATCAGAAATTTGAAGTGAGAGCATAGCATATTTTGATTCCATTGTTGTTTGGATGACATTCAGCTTATCCATATCATTGCTTGCGTATAGATCAACAATTTTGAGAATAAATTTGAAATTGAAGAGGAGAAATCATTTTTGCCAAGAGCAAGTTTCAGACAGTCATTTCCCATCTGAATAGTCTGGATTGTCTCATCTTGGTGTTTTTTCTTTTTCTTTGGCTGGATAAGATCATACTCGAACAAGGGGAATAACTGCAAGCGGATACTGTTCTTACCATTCAACACAATAGCCATTGCCTGTTCTTATCCTTTCTTTCACATAAAATTAGTTTTCACATAAGGGGATGCACCTCAGGGATTTTTAATAACTGAAGGGCACTACAAAAGACCCTTCAGATACTAACACTAAAAGATTATATAAAACTGAGATTTTCATATTATGGTTTTCTACCTTGTTTTATATAATTAATTTTGAGCCAGGTAAAAGGACATGTTTGATGTACCGAGACATCAATGTCGATCCATGCCAAGAAAGAATATGTTATCTATTTAGGAGCAGACAAGCAACTCCTTGAGAAAAGCAAATTCACAGCACAAGGATATATTAGAACATCAGAAACAATAAACCCAAACAAATTTAAAGTATATTTAGCACGCAACTATGCGTAACTTGTCTCAAACTCACAACAAACAACAGAGAATTTACTGAATAAGATAAGCATTGTAGAGCTGCGCCTACACAAAGATGAATGCTTAAGCAACTAACCCCAGGTTAAACAAAATGGATGCATGCAGAACCACCTCTAACAGAAGATGCTGAACTAGCAGCCTCAAGCCATGCTTTTGGATCAAAACACTAAAATCTGAATTCTGATTACATAGAAAAAGTGAAAAACTACTTTCGACAGATGATAAGTGTTATAAACAGTCAGCTCTTCCACATGAGGATCCCAAAATTTGAACTCCCGAAAAAATCAGGGCAATTCAATGAGACACAACATGGCAAAAATGGTTTTGAGAATCACAATAAAATGCTACACTTTTTGCAAAGCATATATATGCATTGATTTGTTGAATGTAGTGATCAGTTTCAATCAACAGGAATGACATCTTGCTTCTTACTTGGTGGAGACACCGGACTTGAAACATAGTTGATGAAGGGTAGCCCAAACAGTTGAACGATTGGGCTTTAGCTTATGTTATGGTTTAATTTATTTGAACATTTATTTGAGGTTTATTAATTAAGCTTTATTTGTTGGGCTTAATTTAATTATTGTTGGGTTTTTTTTTTTATTTAGTGAGCATCAAAACCAATTGTTTGTTCTAGTTGACGATGCCTGCTGATTAGTCAATGAAGTCAATTTGAACGCGTGGATACCAACTAAAACATGAAAAATGGCAATAACTACGTGAAGAGTTTAATACTCTTTGATAAGATCAATGATTCTTCTATACTTCTCAAAACAAGACTTCGCCACGCACATGAGAGTTTTACAGAAAGCTTAAAACAGCTGACTCACCTTTGACCTTGGAGTAATGTTCTATAACATCGTCAACTAGCCTGTCAAAGCTGGGGATATAGCCATGGAGACCTTCAGAAAGACCATATCCTGGATAATCCATAGCAAAAAAACCATATCCAGATGATGCCATCTTTCTTGCAATTCCTGAAAACAATGCCAAGAATCAGTCAAGTCCCATCATAAGATTATAAATTGGTCACTACTACTGGGCGATAGCTACATGCCTTCAACAAAAAATGTGCATGTGTCTCCATAACCATGACAGAAACACACCATTGCTTTCGGGGAGGAAGACTTAGGAAGCCAACTCTTTGTGAAAATTTCCAGTCCTCTAGAATTCACCTCATACGACTGTAAAGATAAAAAAGAATAAAAAAAGGTCTACCGTCACAACTTAGCAGAACCGCAAAGCAATAGTTAATTAGATAGCATTTAGTTGAAGCGTTCTGCCAACAGCATTTCTGTTCTACATTCAAAGATGTATGGAATTGAACCGAATGCCTGAGTCAAAAGACACAGTGAAGAAAAAGAGTAAAAGTACTTTCAAGATCCATGTAGTTTCTTATTGAGGCAGCACCTAACCTACACAAATCAATATGTCTCTAAACGCAATTTAAATTGAGCACCTTTTCTTCAACAAAGAAAAACACACTCAGAACCAATATTGTAAGTGAGGAAAAGAAAAGGTGGGGTTTTTTTTTATTAAAAAAAAAACTTGGAAGAACCCTTTTTCCGCACCTTAATTACCACGGCAGCTAAAAAGAGGCACAGCCCAGTTAAACATCTTCCACAAAACATACAGTTGAAGCCTTAATTAAAAACTATCACCAACCATCGTCCCTCCTCTCTCACCCCACACACTATGCCATTTAAATTCCTAAGCATAGACAATTTAAAAATCTTCAACTTCCCAGCCTTCAAATGCCTCTAAGTAATTAAACCAATACAAAACAAACAGCCCCACCTACCTCCATAAATTAAAACTCAAAATATCAATGCAAAAGGTTCCTTTTTTTTCCTCTTACCTCCTCCATTTTCAACCCATCACATGGCGTCTGCAACAAACGAATAACCCTCATCACTAAAATGAAAAATATATTACTCCACTCAACGTAAAATAATTACCTCAGTAGTAATTCTCATAATAATAATAATAATAGCAACGTGCCCAAAACAATCAGTATTGAAAAAATGATGATAAATTCCTTTTTTGTTTTTCAAAAAATAGAACCTTGAACAAGATATGGTCAATTCCAAGCTGGATATCTTTAAAGGCTTCTCGAGCACGTTTTCTTGCAGGCACTTCATCCATGTTAGCATTGATGATCTTTCTCAATTCATCGTCGATTTCTGGAAACCTCACCGGACGTGACGCCATTGCTGCTGCTGTTTTTTCCCTTCCTTGCCTCCTCCACCCCTTTCCTTGGAACCAAGCACATCCTAACACACAAAATATATATAATTAAATGTAAAAGATGCCTTTTTTTTGTTTTTTACAGAAAAGGAAAGCGAGAAAAAAAAAGCGTAAATTGCATAATTAAAAACTAAAAGAAAAAATAAATAAATTAACGAATGGTTGGTTTTTTACCTTCGAAGAAGCTGCGGCCATTGGAGAGTTTTGCGGGTGGGAGAGACATCTGTTATTATTTTTACTATTTAATTAATTGGATTTATATATATATTATGATAAAAGTAATTACTGTTAAAAAGGGAAAGATTGGACTCGTCAAATCTGAGTTGGTTTTAAATTTCAATTATAATTTTGCTGGACATATTATTGATTTTTTGTTTGAATTATGGAGTCGTTGATTTTTTGTTTTGGAATCTAGGGGAAGATGGAAGGGGGCACCGTCAGACAATACGTCATCTGGGAGAATGGATTGGATTCCATAATTGTCGTGAGACTGGGAAAGGGGCAAGCTACAGAGAGTCAGCGGAGGTGTGCTTCATTTCTTAGGCTGCCACGTTTTAACTTTTATCCATGTTTGGTAGTGTGGTTGTGGTTATTTTTCAAATAGCTTTTCGTGTTAAAATACATGCTAATGATTTTTTTTATTTTTTAAAAATTATTTTTGATATTAGTACATCAAAATGATTTAAAAACACTAAAAACATATTAATTTAAAGTTAATAAAAAAATAAAAAATTTTAAATTTTATCAAAAACACTTTTAAAACACAAAAACAAATAGGTTATCCCGAACTCAAAATTGACTCGGAAAAACAAAATCTAGATATCAGATTATTGGCAAAGTTACAAGCGTAGCCTAAAACTCAAGAGTGAATCAACCAAATCAAATAAAATAATATTATTTTAAGTTTTTTAAAATAAATAAAAACGACATAGTTTTAAAGGAAAAGAAAAATCAAACAAAGGCTTTGAATTACTATACTAGGTTGTAGATAGTCTCTCATTAGATTGCCCAAATTTAACCGGGTTAACCCCATATGGGTTTTTTGAAATTCAACTTAGACCAAGTCCGAGATCAACCTGTGTAGATCGAGCTAGGTTTGATAATGCTAGTTATTGGTAATTTTATTAACACATGGGTTGGTCCGGCAGATCAGTCCAAGACCTTGATGACCTACCATTAAGTCTTTTAAAAGTTCAACTCATAATTAATTTAGTTTGACCTGGATCAACCTACTATTCGGTCTAAATTCTTTGATTTTTTTTAAATAAATGATTGATCTAGCTAACCTACTTGACTTATGACCTGATCCTTATTTCAAGTCAACTTTCTTATAAAAAAATTAAAAAGAAAGGCAAATTTACTATTGCTATTGACATATTTTACTATTTACCATTGTAATTCATGTTTTTCCTTTTCAAAAAAAAAAAATCAAATACCTTAGAGTTAGGGAATTTTAGACTTTTTATATGACCCATTAATCATTAAATGATTTTCGAGGGTATAAGTGTTTTTTTAACATAGTAAAATGATTCTCTAAGTAAAAAATTTTAAAACTAGCATATAATTTGTTTTTTTATTTATTAAATACAATAAAATAACAAGTTTATTCTTTAAATAGAAAAAAAACCTGTGACATCATACATTACCATATCTAGTTTAATAACTATTGTAATTGAATTAATTTGTTGATCATGAAATCAATATATGAGTCACCAGATCAACCTGTAAGTTAGTTAACTATTAGGAAAAAAAAATATGAACATTTTCGTTTTGCAAGTGAAATCTCTATCTTTTATTCATCCCTAGCTCTTTAAGAAAAGAAAATATCCATCTTTAACATCAAAATCCCTAATTCATAGTCACCAACTCTGTAATTCTTCTTCTTTTCTTCTTTTAAAGTTCGAGTTGGTTTTCTCTCGATCTTCAAGTTTTTGTCTCTGTAAAACCTCTCGAATTATAGCTTTGACAGTGTTGAACATTGAACCTTCTTGGAAGATCAATGAATTTGGTTTAACATGGAACCCGTTTTGGAAGATGAATGAATTTAGTTGAACAATGAACTAATTTTGGAAGATAAATGAATCTTTGAATCGAAGAATAAACTTGCGTTCCTTGAATAAGCTTATTAATAGTTAAAAGAATTGAAGTTTTTCTTAGATCATGCATGATTTAGCTTTTAATTATTTTCAATACTTTGTAATCTTTATCTCTACAAGAGGCATATGTGTAATGATATTTTAGTAGTGAACATGATTTGATGCATAAAAAGAATTGTTTTCCTCCACATACCTCTTCCTCCTTTTGAATGGGTTGGAAGATGGAATTATTTATTGCCTTTTGTTTTCTTTTGTTATTATCTAATAGGTGGTTCAATGGTAAGAGCTTGGGACTAAAATATTTGTTCTCCCTGTGATCTTAGATTTGAGTCTTGTGGTTGCTAATATGATTGCCACTGGAGGCTTACATGGTTATTAACTTCAGGGCCCATGGAATTAGTCGAGGTACGCACAAGATAGCCTGGACACCACGTTAATAGAAAAAAAAAGGTTAATTTTTCTTGATTTAAAATACCAGTACAATATCATAAAAAACCAGCAAAACTAATTCTGAGATGAAAAATGGTAGCAGAGAAGCACACTGCTACAATGAGCAGCGACCTCATTTTTACTTATTGATAAACTAAACAAGCGACCTCATTTTTACTTATTGATAAACTAAACAAGCATATATACCACACAGATATGTGAGGATCCAGAATAAGAGCATGTGTTTGGCAGTGTGGTTGCGGTTGTTTTTTAAATAGCTTTTCGTGCCGAAATACATGCTAATGATGTTTTTTTATTTTTTAAAAATTATTTTTGACATCAGCACATCAAAACGATCCAAAAGGTACAAACCACACTTAATTTTAGTAAAAAAAAATTCAAAATTTAATAAAACACAATTACAAACACAATGCCAAACAGAACCTAATACCATTGAATTCTTCTCTTGCTCTAACGCTCAGCTCAGCTAAGAAAACGTAACGCATTGACTACGAATGAATTTTACTCTTGCTTTAACTTTTTAACCTTTTCACCTAACCTGACCACCTGCTCCGCTGTAATGTGAACAAACCTGTGTGAAACGAGCATAACAGCCATGTGTAGCTTTGTAACAACTCTAATGCCATGGCAAGCTACTTATGAAATATTTTTATGATCAACAACAAGATAGAGATATAAAGAAGTGCAGAAATGTTATCCATGAATGATTGAGGAAGAAAGAGTTGTTGTGGGTTGTTGAGCAGTTGCTGAAAAATGCCTTGGTTGGTTTAATTACTTTTGATGCAATCCGGTGATTCTGGTTAAGGTTTTTAGGGTTCAGAGGAGAGAGATCATGAATTCTGGAAGAGACATACTGGGAATGGAGAGGGTGAGTGTTGACTGTGGGTTTTTTTTAATTTTTATTTGACTCGAGATGTAAAATGTAATTTCAAATACTATAACTAAAAGGTAAAAAAATGATGAAATTGTTTTTTTCTTTGTAATTATCCTTGTTATAAGTTATGAATGAATATTTATTAGTTTGTCATGCTTGAATAATGGACATTAATACATTAGATTTATAAAGCATGACCTTATTTTTATTGTTTATGCAGAATTAAGTATATATCGTTGAGCTAAAAATGTGTTAGTATTTATTTTTATTATGGTGGTGGTTTGAAAAAAATTATTTTTATAAAAGTATTTTTGGTTGAAATTGGTTTGGTATTTATATATGTTTGGTTAAAACTGTGGTTGAAATTGAGGTTGAATAAAAAGTAGTTTAATGTGTATGGTAAAAAATACTTTTCAAATTGAGATTATAAAATAACTAAAAAAGATATATATATATATATATATATATATATTAATATTGATATTTTAATTTAAATATTTTAAATTTAACGACTATTATTACATCATTAAATAAATAATACTTTATATCAAATATTTTTTATTGTTCCATTAATCTATCTACAATTTTATCACGCACGAAATTCATCCAATAAGAACTACAATTTTCATGGTTTTTAGAGCGTACAAAAAAATCAGGTAAAATATTATCAGGAACAAAATTGAAATTGCGATCAAACTTTACAAATATTACATTATCATGCGATCTCTTTCTAATTTATATAATATTATTGAATAATATTAAACACTAATTTTTTAAATAAAACATAATTATACAGTGTCAGAGAGTGAAGACGTTCTCTAATATCTCCAGAGTGAATCAATGAATCTTACAAAAATAAATAGTGAAGAGTGGAAACTTCTATCTGCTTACCTGCGTTTTAAACTGTTTCCATCATGAAATAAATTACATTTTCTTAGTTACCAAACCTTTGTTTTCCATGATTTACTTAAAAGGTATTATCAGAAACAAACCTCCAAGCCAAACACACCCTAAATAAATACCCTCCAGGTCGGAAGAAGGCCCAGAATAGACAATTCATCACGTGCCTGAACCCAAAAAGTCATCAAATCATTTCCATCCACTCAGTAGACTTTAGATCTGTAGGCATGATCAATTAATATCCAACCTTCAAATTCAATATAACGATGGTTCCTCAGTTGTCCTGAGGCATCTTTGAGCAATCTGACGAGGAAATGGGAGCCTGGTACAGAAAATTCTTTGGGAATGGTCGTGGATTTGGACGGTGTTTTTATTTTAAATATTGATGGGCTTAAAATAATTTTATTTTAAATTAAAAAATTTTAAAAAAATTAGAATCAATTTGTTCAACATTCATTCGAGATTGGCCAAATTAATTTGGATTGAATTGTAAATTAATCAAGTTTAATTCAATTAATACTCACTTCATTTAAAATAAAACTCATCTCTAATCAAATTCTAGATTAATAAGTTACCAAATAAATTGGACTAGGTTTATAACTATGCTATTTACATTAATAATGTTAAAAGGTAAAAATAAATTCAAAATTTAGCAAATTCAATTTTCTCAAACTATTTTTAGGTAACATGACTTTATAAAAAAAAATTACATATATTTAATGACAGAAATATCCAAGGCAACAAAACTTTTTTTTAACGTGTCTTGATCACCATGTCAAAAGACTCACCAAGATGCATTGTAATGATATCGTGACATTGCAGAACCTCAAGGATGTTTTTCCCCATGAGGATTCAATGATTTATTTTTTCTTTTTTTACAAATATTATAATTTAGACATGATCATTGAAAATTGCTCCAGAATTTAATATCGATTAAGAAATTATTTTAATAAAAATTATATATCTAGATGCCTAAATTCTAAACCTGAAATTATCTAACCAAATAATAAAACCTTTACCAAGGTTCATTTAGCATTATAGTCTAACCATATTTGAAAATTTTTTAGTTTAAAATTAATTTTTTTAATGTTTTTTATTGTTTTGTTGTGTCAATACTAATATTAAAAAATAATTTTTTAATTTTTTAAATAAAAAATAATTAAAAAAAAACAATATTTCCTACTCTCCCCTGCTTTATAACCTAAGATAATTAGTTCATTTGCATAGAGATTCACAAGACACGTTCAAAAAGCTGTTCTAAAAAAAATCTCCAAACAGTGCCACAACGTGGTGCTCGTGCTTGCTTGAAATCCCTCAAAACAGAATCTTTAATCAGGAGCAGGACACGTATCTGAATAAGACTTGTGAAGTCAAAGTAATAGACGTCTATGATTCTTACACGACTGGAATGGGACCCGTGGTTTGTTCTTACACGGTTCCTCATTTTCCGGTGCGTAAATGCCGCCCGTGCAAAAAACAGAAGCGCACGCTGTCTCTCTCTCTCTCCTCTCCCTCTAGTCTCTGTCTATCTTTTCCCACAAAACAATAATAATTTTCTGTGCCTAGGTTTCCTGAAAAAGTCGAATTGGATGGTAGGTAGAATAATAAATATTGTTTTTTAAGCTATATTTAAAAAAATATTAATATTTTTTTATTTTTAATGTTAATATATTTAAATAATTTAAAAATTAAAACAATTTAAAAATACTAGCAGATTGAACCTCAGTTACAAACTGGTCGAAGAGTTCATGGGAGCCAGCTTGACGGGAACTAAGTTCCAGTTGGGGTAATGATTTTCTTTCATGTGATCTTGTCCAACGTCAAATCATTTACTGCATTGTTAAAACAAAAGATTTTAAAAAAAAATAAAAGCACGCTTGAATGATCAGCAATTTGGGCTGATTGTTTGTTGAAAAAAATATTTTTAAAAAAGTGATTTTTATATAAAATAAATTAATTTTTAACATTTAATAGTATTATAAAAAATAAGGTTGAAAATATTTTTAAATATTTAATTATGTCATTTAAAATAAGTTTGAATGTTTTCATTTTTTTTCAAATTTATTAAAAAAATAGACCATACATTACACGTAAAAAAGAGAAAAAATAATAAAATTAAAAAAAACTATAAATTATTTCAAATATATAAATAAAAATAAAAATAATAAAAACCAAATTTAACAAATAAAAAAATTAAAAGATTATAAAATTAAATTTTATATGTAAATAAAAAAAAAAAAATAGAGATCAACTTTAACTAGGTAGTTTTGTTTATTAATTAATTTTTTTAAAGTAAATAAACACATACAAAATTATTTTTTAAAAATTAAATTTCGTAAAACAAATGAGGCTTTATTGTGTATTCATTACTATAAGTTCACAAGCAGTAGTTTTCCTTTAATTGTTTTTCTTTAACGTGAAACCAAAGAGCAAGTAGATTGTTCGATCACACTCGTGGACGGTGGTATCCAGCTAGATTTGTAACATTGTTTTCTTATCAAGTAATAATATTTTTATTATTAGTTAAATATGTATTCGGTAGTGTGATATATATATATATATATATATTTTTAAAAAATATATTTTTTATTTTTTATATCAATTAAATTAATACTTTTTCAATAGAAATATTTTCTTAAAAAGCATTCAAAAGTCACAGCACTCCAAGACTAGTACTTGGTAGATGAGATAATTTTGAGTGTTGAGACTAAATTACTTTAAAATTTAGATGAGGTAATTATATTTTCTCTCTTTCTTATTTTTTATTTTTTATTTTTCATTTTTCATCAGTCGAGGATATGACATGTTATTCAACAAAACTATCCTAATTTTTTTTTATCCATGGAGTTCTATATAATCGAAAGAAACATCTAACTTCGTGATCAAGAGCCTAGATGACATTAAATTAACTAAAAAAATAAAATCTAGGCATTTTACTGTTTCTTCCACTCTATTATACACATAGATACAACTGCATTGTGCATTTCCACAATGAAATTGATTTAATCCTTCAATATTGATTTTATTTGACCCTAACCTCGATGATTTGTGTTAATAAGCTTGACGTGTGTTTCTTGTGAAGTCAAGAAAATATATTGGTATTAAATCGATGCTTGATTATATAAAAGATTGTTTAAATTTTTATTTTTCAAAAGGGTTAAAATTAACTGAGCTAAAATTAAATTTTCTTAAAAAATACAGCCATGTACAAGTAAAAAACAAAAGTAAGAAAACTAAGGGGATGAGAGAGAGACAGAGGACAGAAAGAAAGAGAAAAAAAATTAATTATCAAAGTCACATTGAAGATCAAACGACGATATGTGCCACCTTGAGAGGAAGCCCCTGTTGAGACAATTCTAGAGACACCAAGAAAGACCTCTAATGAAGGCTTGAGTGAGCCCCACGCATCACTCCAAGGCAGTGACTCCCTTCAAAAGCCGTAGACATTGAACACATTTTTCCCCTTGTTCAAACTAGTCCTAATTCTATGAAAACTCTTAAATTGAGTCTCAAATTACATCCAATCTGAGCCCAATACCCTTTCTTTCAATTCAGTCTTTTATTCTCTAATAAATCTTCATTTTAGTTCTAAAAAATCCAGCAACCTCTTCATCATCAACCCCATCATATCCTTTTTCTTTTTTCACCATAATTCCATCAAATAAACATGTCAAAAAATCCACAAACCTCCCCATCACCAACCTCGCTAGTTTTGATAGGGTCTCTTTGTTTTAAATTCTACCGTTAATCTTATTTTCATTCTCTTCAAGTCCAACACCAAGTGTTGATGCTCCTCGATTATCTTGACAACAATGGAGGCACAAATCATACAAGTATTTTGCATAATATCGATGATAATCAATGGATTGCTAATGTGTAAAAATATCATATAAATAGATTACTAATCTAAAATCTAGCAAATGTCAAATTAAATAAAGATATCAAATTCATCAGATATTGCAGGTCAAGATAGCATTTCGTGAATCTCAAATTGCAGGCTATAATTTAGAATCTGATTCGGTTGGTTCTTTTTGTTCTCGTTTGGTCTTTATAAAAAAAAATCATTGCATTGTCTATGTCTATTTATTTATTAAATATTGGTTTTGAACTAGTATTCATTAGCCCTAAATTACATTCTACATTGAGCACTGTAAAACATGATTAAAGGCTAACAACTGCCTAAAATTGCATTAAAAAAAGCAGGGGAAAGCAATAAACCTTTGTCTGCTTATATGTTTTTGCAACATCTAATGAGCATATGGCAATAGCGGCAAGACTTCTTTTGACAAAAGAAATAAAAAATTTTGCTCCAAAGACTTTAAAAGCATTAGGGTCTTAGCCAAACCAACTTTGAAGCCTTCTCCTAATCTATATCAATAGGAAAAATAAAAAAGAATTTGCCATTTATTAGAAAAACATACAACATATAAACAATAAATATGTCTAAAATCTTTTTTTATAGAAAAGCAAGAAAATGGTTACTTACTAGCTCAATGATCAACCAACAAGTTTTTGAGTATGGAACAACACGAGCAAGTTGTTCTTCCAATCCTATCAATAAGATGTGATAGCCTCTCACTGTTGCAAGAAATTGTGTTAGTTATCACAATTAGTCATTTTAAAACAACAGGTTGATAATTATATTGTTAGTTTAACATGTTCTGTAGTCAATCAGTTAGTTACACGTGACATTATTATATTCATGTAAATACATATTTGTTATTAATAAAGACTTAATTTATATTTAATATTCATATAATATTATATTAATGAATCTAGAGTAAAGATAAAGTTTATGAGACAAAAATGCTTGCAAAAGAAATTATAAAGTTGTTATCATTATGGGATTCCTATCACATCAAAAAATTGTTTCTAAAATGTTCTTGGTCGGTGCTCTCTTAAATACTAGATATTCATTAGAGCCGTAAAGATCGGTACATATTATGTTCTTTCCTTTATGAAAGGAAACAGTTGTTCTTATAAACTAAGGTACAAGGGATATCTAGAACTAATATGTATGTGCTTGTCATAAGACATGTACACTGAATTAATCCGCATAAGAATTTCATATGAAGAGATCACCTATATCTATAGAAAGGTTCACGTAACAATTGTGTAAATGATAATTAGACTTGAGATCACCAAATCATCTTATATAGAAAATGTTATGTTTTGATCATATTATATGTTATCTTAATCGAGGTATTGAAAGGGCTGACATTGAGTATAGCATGAACTATATGAAGGTATTTAAGTGATCAAAAGAGGATTTATCACCCTGGATGAATTAGGAAAAATATTCAATATGTTCTCAAATAATATTGATTGAGAAATCCTTGGGCAAGGTGAAATGGGATTTGAAAATAGTTTCAAATTTTATTCAAATGATCAATGAGTATTATGTATGGAACAAACATGATTTAACATGGCAGAGATACTTCATGCTTTAATTTTAAATTGAAACATTATTGATGAAATGATATTAATTACATTGGAAAACCGATCACTGAAAAGTTAAGTCAAACCACTAATGACTTTTCTAAATAAGGATTTATGAGATTTCTTACTCGTGTGAATTACCATTAGAGACCAAACAATTAGACGACTTGTATTTGCGACAACCCAACCTTTAAAGAATTATTCAAAGCAAAAAAAAATCAGATCTTCATGTAATAAATCCCTAGATAACTCTAGATGTACCTAACAGGATCTTAACGACTCCCGAATAATTTTGTTTTGTAGTTTCTGTTGCGTGTGTGATATTCAGGAACCCAACATAAATATTATACATTAAGCCCTTATTTGAGAGTGCGGTCTAAACAGAGGTTGGGCAAAATTTATTTATTTTTTTGCTTAAATTTTGTTTTTTATGTTTTCAGATCGTTTTGATGTGCTGATGTTAAAAATAAATTTTAAAAATTAAAAAAACATTATTTTTTATACATTTTTAAGCGCAAAATATTTTGAAAAGCAATTACTATTACACTTCTAAACACCTTCTACAAGGGACCCACTTTTAGCCTTTTTTATCTTCCAAATGGAATTTTACATTGTCATTTTATTATTCGAGATATTTTCACAGGTTTCATATAAACGGATTGCTAAAATAAAATCTTATCATTCACACAAATCACCATATCATGGATTGCTAATCTTAGGCTTAAAATGTGAACAATTTTAATAAGATTTAATTAATAATTACACATGAATTGAAAAATGATTTGAAAATTAGGGTTATGTGAATAGTAACCCTAATTTGAGAATTTTCATAAAAATCTAGTTAACAATTTTTCCACTCTCCAAAACATGTTTAAGAGTCTAAAATTTATTGACTAAACATAAAATAAATCTAATTGTTTAAGGTATTGTACCTTCAGGATTTTCATTTTCAATTTTAAGTAATTTATTTATAAAGTCAAGGAAACAAAACTTATATTCTAATGATTTAACAATACAAAAACGCACTAGCAATAGATTTTAAAATCTCAATTCATGGAAAGAATTGGAATGTATCTTTTATTGTTAAGTTTTAACTTGAAATCAACACCAACACTAAAGCACGAGAAGAAAAAATGATAAAGAAGGCAAATTTGTGTTTGATTTTATCTAAAATAATAGATTTTTGTTTGATTTCTTTCTTCTAGATTTGTGTTTGAGAGAAAGAAAGCGTGAGATAGAAAAGAATGTGATGTAAAAAAAAGAGAATGAGTGGTGTAATAATTATTAGCTTTCATGTTTTAATATATATGAGGACATTATTGTTATTTCGTTAACTTTTTAAATATGCTTTGATATAAGATGAACAATGTAATATTCAAGAAATTGGTTGCAAAGTGAAATAAAGATCAAATTATAGGATGATCAAAGTAATTTTCCTTGTATATTATTATTTTAAAAATATATGAAATAAGAGTCAAATAAGAGAATACCTATATGGATATTAAAAACTCGATAAATAAAATATAAATATTTAAATTTTTTACTTGATAAATAATAAAAAAAATATAAATATAAAAAAAAACTCTATTCATTATATCCATTAACATTCTTATCAATTCATATCTTTAGTTATTGCTACCATGTAGTTATTGTTAATTTCTTGGTAAATGGATCAGTTTGACATAATGTTTTTCTAATAATTTTAAAAATGCATCTCTTATGAAAATAGAAAACACTCATATTTACTATAAAGTTAATAAGTTAATATCAAGTCCAACTACACATGACTTCTTTAATTTTTTTTATAATTTTTAAAAATTAATTTTTTTAACATGAATTTTTTAATATATATTAAAATTAATACCTCTTCTTGGATTTTTTATTTTGTTTATATAGTGTTTTTAAAATAATGATTGTTTTTAATCATTTTATATGTGTTTAATTTTCAAAAAAATTATTCTAATTCATCTATAATTTTGTTTTATATTTTATATAAATGAAATTTATTTTTAAAAATGAGAAATATTTATTTTTTGATAATATTTTTAACATGTATAACATCGCATAATATTTTTTTCTTTTAATTTTATTCAATAAACTTTGTATATATGTTTATTTCTATTATTATTTTATTCGTTAAATACAACTGATTATATGACTCGAGATTAAATATATTAATCTATATAAATCTTTTAATTTTTAATTTTTTACTTTTAGTTATTACTAATAATTTTTTTTTTAATTTACTGATGTTTTTATTAAAAAAATATTTAATCCTGCGGTTGAAATAACTAGCTAATATTAAATGCTGACCGTGTTTATTCCTTTAAGGCTTTAACCCTTTCTTCATTTTGACCGTTTCTCCAATGAAGTAAGGGTAAAGATTTTTATAATATTTTACCAAAAGTCAGTCGACAGGGACAACTACTTTTTTTCGTTTTATAAATCCCAACCCCTCTCCGGTCTTTGCTTTTCTCCCTCGTGGCAGGCACCCCTCTTTTCTCCCCTCCCCCCTCTTCTTCAGGTACCCGTCTCTCTCTCTGCCTCTATTCATACCGTATGTACTTACGTTTATACGGTTGTAAATTAAGCAGATCTGGCCATGCTAATGTAAGTTTTGATCGGATCTGGTTTTGGCTTACTCAGCTGGTTTTTATTTTTTTTAATAATTCTTATATATCCTTGTGGAATCGGTATTTACCTTTTTTATACATGGATTTTTTTTAATTTTTCATTTTTTTTAGGGGGAATAAGAGGGATTTCTGGGTTTTTTGTTCATTTTGGTCTTGATTTTATTGGTTTTTTTCTATTGGTTTTCGTCTAGATCTGTGATTCCTTCTTGTTTGGTCGCATAGAAAGTAGAAGAAAATTAAAGAATTTGAAACGGAGTTGGAAATTCTTCTTGTTTTTGTTTTTTTTTTCTTGTCAAAATTTTATTTTTAATTAATTTTATTTGCGGTTCTGATTAGATCAGAGTTATTTGATTTATGGTGATTTAGATGGGGATTAATTGATTTTTTATCTGGAAAAATATGATTTTTGAGTCTAAAATTATTGTGTTGTGGTTGTCGTGGTTTTTTTAAGGACTGTTGTGGATATTTTGTACAAATTTGAGGATGAATCAAGTTAGTCTTCAGCAGAACGCAATTACCTTTTGCGACGAGAGAAGAGGTTTGGTTTCGATTTCTGATTACAAGGGTCCTGTTGTTTGTCCGAAGCCTCGGCGAGTGGGAATTTTGGCTAATAATCCCATTAGGCCTCTGAGATGGCCCGTGAGGTATGCTGTTTTTTTATTTTGTTTTCATCATTGTTAATTTCTGCTTCTGGGGTAAGGTTATCAGGTTGTTTTGCAACTCTGGAGGATTTTAATGATTGTTTTGAATGACAGTCATCAAGCCGAAATGTGTGATTCAAAAGCTGGGGCAGAGCTTCTGGACATTATTCTCATGAAGGTAAACTGGTGCTGTCCTTTTTGTTTGGACGTTAGTTAGGACGACGTTGCAGTTTTTACGCAGGAAGTATTCGAAACTGATAGTTTTGATGTAGTTGGGATGCATCTGAACTGGAATTATTTTCTTTTGCTGAGGATATTTTGTTGTTATATTTGTTACACAATTTAATTATATCCAGCTTGTTTGCTGGTCATTCATTGTTTCTGTGCGTGGATAGGATTCTGCAGGCTGAATTTCATGTTAAGGGTTTGTGCTGACTTGACTTTGATCTTGGTGTTAACAGGAGGGACATGGGGCAGATTATCCTGCAAACCAGGCGGCCTCATCACCACCACCATTTTTTTGTGGGTCACCCCCAACCAGGGTTGGCAACCCATTGATTCAAGATGCCAGATTTGGGGATGAAAAATTCACTCCAGTTTCTCCACTGTCAATCCCATCTCCTTCGGGTTTATCATCCCCATCATCTTCTGCGTGCAAGGGAGGAGGGTGTGTGAGAATGAAGTTTGGGCTTAAGCCAGCTGAAGTTAGAGTAGAAGGATTTGATTGCCTCAACAGGGATCGCCAAAATTCCAGCATCCCTGCTGTGGCTTAGAACTCACAGTATTAAGTGTATATAAAAGGGAGCTAAATCGCCGCCAGAGTCACAGATACAGCAGATTTAACAAGAGGAGTTTTGAATCTTTTTGCCGGGAGTCGAGAGAAATGCCCTTAGTATTGTATATATAATATGTCTTCGTTGGTGATCATTGCTAATATCTTGCAAGTAGTTGATTGAACAAAGAAGAGAGGTCAAAACCTTGCGTTCTCAAGCAAGGTTTTTTGAGTACATGTTTTGAGAGCACAGGTCATTGTAATATATGGTAAGGTGGGTTAGTATTGGGAGGGTCGTTGGATTTTCATCGGATGATCACCATGAAAAACAATTTCTGTATAGAGCCATTTGGTGATTGAATTTTGATCATCTACCCTGTAAATGTATATTGGAAAATTGTTAATGTATTTGGTCTGTTCTTGTATCTCAAGTCTTTTCCTCGTAACTTTATTTTATTTGATGTTATGTCAGCTATAAGCTGGGAGAAAAACTAAACTGGATATGTTGCTTCTCTCATCGAAACTCCCATGGTTTCGGTCTTTCAGAGACAAATATCTTATTCTAGTTTGTTAGTAGTTGCATCGTCAAGCTGTGGATTGATAGCAGTTCCTAAGGGACAGGACATTGACATTCATTTCAACCACCCGCATGGTAGCCTCAAATTTGGTTTGGCCAGCGACTGGTATTTATCCCCAACAAAAGATGAACTCATTAATCCTCCAAATCCACACTAATTCAAATTTGTTTTGTTTTCTAATAATATACATCTACAAATGATGAATAATCTTTGAGAGAATTTTAAAACAACACTTCATTTTTAGATATGAAACGTTTCCGACTTTCTCGTGCGATTTATAAAAAATGGCCAGCCATTGTAGTGAGAATGGCTGACACATCTCCTTGTCATCGAGTGCTTATATCGTATCATTGATGGAGGCGTGTTCATTGAAGTAACGAGAAGCATAAGAGGAAAGTGGAAGTTTGTGTTGGATTGGCTTTATGTTCTTACATTCTGGCTTAACTGTCACTCCTGATCCGATTTCTTGCCGTACATGAATTAAGCGGTGGCTTAGATTAGTAATCAAGTCATCAAAGTCTGTTAAGGATGTAATCATGGTGGGATCTGAAGGCCATTTATAGCTCAAATTTGACTTCCGAGTATAAAAATTATATTACCATTTGCTTCTTCCCTCGATTATAGTTTTTAGGAAATATAACAGCTTCTCATCAGCTTGTTCAGGAAAGTTCTGGATCCGTTGAACTCTACACTCTTCCATTTTGATGATTCTCTTGTAATCTTATCTTTAATTTATATAAAATAGAATAAAGGTATTTATTCGATGACATTAAAAATAATTTTTAAAATAATAAAAAATATTATTTTAATACATTTCTAATTAAAAATAAATATAAAAAACAACAGTCCGTAATCTTGCATCCCAGTTCTCATGGGTGAAATCCCTTTTAATGGTGTCCTGTAACAGGTCGAGCTCTCCTACATTGTTCCTCTGATAAAGAAAAGTTTGCTTCAATTATCTAAATATTTAAGACAAGTTCATAATTGTTAATGTTGAATTAGTCAGACATCTTCCAGGGTTGCTTGAAGTACATCCAACACGCTTCCAAGTAATTGATTCCTCTAAAAATATATTTCGTGTCTTCTAATTTCTCTCTTCTCTGTCTGTCATCGATGACAGTAGCAATGCATTGATGAGCCTTTACACATTTTATATAACAAACAAGAATGGTTAATTGCTAGAAAATATGAGTAATCCTATAAAACTATTTATAATTTCATGCCCATCTACTTCACTTATTCATACGAAAAACTACAGGCTTTTGATGTTTCTGGTGGTATGGTTGAAACTGTATTTTTTTAAAAATTAATTTTTTATTTAAAATTAAATTTTTTTATGTTTTTATATTGTTTTGATGTGTTAATATCAAAAATAATTTTTTACAAATAATATATATATATATTATTTTAATATATTTATGGGCCAAAAATATTTTAAACCACAACTGCTATTATATTTCTAAACATATTTTTTAACGAGCTTCATTGATAAAAAAAAAAAACTATAAAAAAATTTCTAAGTGGAGACAAGTCCAAACAACCAACCATGTTTTTTTCATGTAGGGATATATTAGAGAATGTTTGGAAGTGTGGTTGTAGTTATTTTTTAAAGTATTTTTTGTTTGGAAATACATCAAAATAATATATTTTTTATTTTTTAAAAATTATTTTTAATATCAACATATCAAAATAATCTGAAAATATTAAAAAATATTAAATTGAAGTTAAAAAATTAAAAAAAATTAAAATTTTTTAAAAAATACTTTTAAAACGTTAAAACAAATTCATTAACGAAACATATTGCTCTTTCCCTGCTCATGCTCCCCTCTCCATGCACTTTTCTCTTAGCTCTTTTATTATTTTCATGCTCCATGTAATCTTTTATCAGATACTTACAAAATTAAGTATAACAGGTTGAGGGGTGTGGTTTAATTGATTAGGTTCTAAATTTATTTTCTAGAAATTACCAGTTTGAGTTTGATTAAGACCCGAAACCACCTCAAAAAAAAAAAGAAAAAGAACTTGTTTTGTATAAAAGCTTGTGAAAGTTATTTATCATTTGCCCAGGATCATAATCGTGAAAAACTCAACCCAATCTTAAATGTTAACGAGTTCGTCAATTACATTTGCAAGAGAGGAATTGCATACACACACACACAACAGCTTGAAACAAATGTATAAAAATATTTTTAACTTTACAAAGCATCGAAATATATTTTTTAGATTTTTTAATATTAACAAAATAAAATTATAAAAAAAAATATTAATTCATATTTTTTTCAATCTAAAAACATTTTTAAATTGCACTCAAGCCCGCAAAAAAAAAGAAGAAAAAAACACCTTAAAAGCTCTATCTTGAGTTTGTGCCAAGCACTTACCAGGTGATCAAGTCCTTTTAAACCCCAATACTTACATGATTTCTATAACTAAATATTTTAAGGCACTACCACTGTTCATGTTGCTCATAACCCTGAGCGAATTACTAGATAAAATGATTTATAACAATCAATTCGATCATATTATGTGTTTATGTGTACCAAAGTAATCATTTTATCATAAATTATTACCTTTTCCAAAATTTAATTTAAATAAAATTTAAAATTAAGAAATTAGGATCTAGTCTTTCAACCCAATGCTAAACAAAAATAAAAAATTGAAAAATAAATTTTTAAGAATGGAAATATTGTACGTTAAGTTGGGCCTTCTCTTTAAAAAATATCCTAACGCATCTTATTTCTACAGGACTCGAAGATCACAATTCCCTAGAGAAACTGAGAAAGACAATTTCATAATGCTTGTATCTTCACTGTCATCTACAGTTTGAAAGCCCTTTAGCGGCCTCAGCCTTCCTTTTGGTCTCTTCTATGTAAATATTCAACACCCCTTTACCCATAGCCCAAGCCGAAAGTGCAGTCATATGGACCAAGCCCATTAGAGAAGTAGAAGCCCAATGACAGTCATAACAATAGTTATAAAATCCAGCATAACTTGACGGGTTGACTCGGTAACCAGCTAACTATAACTTAATCCTAATCGGGTTTACTTTTGAATAATATAGGAAAATAACTTGGTTAAACTTAGATACAGGTTAATTGGATTAAGTAAACTCCAATTATTTATTTATTAATGGCGGGTCAACTCGGTAACCAGCTAACTATAATTTAATCCTAATCGAGTTTACTTTTAAATAATATAAGAAAATAACTTAGTTAAACTTAGATACCGGTTAATTGGATTAAGTAAACTCCAATTATTTATTTATTAATTTTTGTCTGGATAATTCTTTTTTTGAAATAATATTATTTTATTTAAATTAAAATAATATAATTTTAAAATAAACTCGAATTAACTTGATTATTGTGCCGATAACCGGTCATAATCCCATTAAAAAAAAAGCGATTTTGTTCATGTATGATTCGTGGTAAATAATGTTTGGAGCCTCATGAAAAAACATCTTGTGGTGGTGGTGGTTTAGATTATCTACAAGAATGCATCAGCCAAAACTATAAAAGATGAACACTAAAGGTGGAATGACAGTGACCTGATTCAGCACAGCGGCCATAGACCATAAATTGAAATCTTGTATTTCCTTTTCAAGTTTTATGGGAAAGAAACAATTGATATATTTCAATTCTAATGTTGGGGGTTAATAATTTAGAAAATAATATATACAGTGATTTAGTTTTTTTTTTTTGGCAGAGAGCACAGAAAAATACAAGTAATTGTACTAAAATCATTGAAAGAAAAATACAGAGAAAGAATTGACCGCTGATTCGAGATAAACAAATACCTAATAATTCAGTGATGGGAACCCGTGCTTGGTTTAGATTTTTGGAAATTGTTGTTGTCTTGAAGCTACCATCTTTCTGGTGAAAATACCTTGAAATTGACATTTTATCCACAAAATGAAGAAATAAAAAATAACTGTGAGGTGACTAAAATGAAAGAGTGAACACTTCTTATCTCCACCCTCATCTTATCTTAGTCATGGCATGTCCACAAGTGTAGCTATCAATGGCTGAACCATTCAAATTCGTGAAGGAAAAAAACAGACCGAACCATATGAATATACTCTCTTCCAAGATTTAATTTGGGAGAATACTATCCACTCAACTTAGGCTGCCGAAGTGGGTTTTTTTTTTTTTTTTGTATGTTCATCATGCTTGTCTCTGCCTAGCTTGGCTTCTTGTCGTTTGAATAGTACTCTCCCCAATTCTAAACAAGAAGATAATTCTTAATTTAGACCCGAAAAAAAAAGAAAACAAAAGGGAGTACACTAGTCAATCTACTTTGTAATTTCAAGTTGCTAATTTGGGATGCCTATAGAAAACATGTACAGAACGCTTGAATTCTTTGGTGGATGTTACTGTTTCATAGAAAAGGCAGTGCATTAGACAGTAGCTCAATCAAATTTGTGAATGCCAGGCCATTGTGCTTAAACTAGAGTTCTGATGAAAAACAATGAGTCAGAAATTTGAATGCTCCGTTTGCTTAATTATACGTATTCTTTAAAGAGCTGGGAGTTGAGTACTGTTTGGTCTTCCAATGCTATCATCTGGCTTTCAAGCAGAAAGTTGCAGGCTGATGATGAACATTAAGGGGCACAGACTCTCACTACAGTTAGGCCACCATATATTTTCAGTCATTGGATTTAGAAGTTATTCATTTGCTTCGATCATCAATGTCAATGTAAGCCAAAAAAGGCTAGTTTCTTAGACAAGTGGTCTCTTGATTTGGCAGGTAGTTAAACCAAGGATCGGGAGGGAACAGCTGGATACGACAGAGAAACCCATCTGGTGCAGATAAGCCACATTGGCGTTCTTCTTTAAGAACATTAAGTTATCATGTTCCATTCAATCTCGTGCTCAAGGTCTGATGTAATTATTCATGGAAGATTAAGAGATAAACTCTCAAAATCCACAAGGAAATGCTCAATGTTTTCGGAGCTAAGGTCACAGGGAAGAGACATTCTTCCAATGGTGCCTTAAAATCAACACAATATATATGTATAAGCATCGATCAAAGCTGAAGGCAAAGAGGCATACCAGATTAATGATTTCACATGCACGGATCATCTAAAATTAAAAATAAACAACTTTTTATTCAACTAGTCTCAGCGTTCGATTCAGCATCCGAATCCAGAAAGCAAAAACAAAGTAGAATATTGATCTTCAAAAACCCAATAAAAAAAGGAAAAGCAACGATCTTTTTGCCAGAGCCCAGGTACAATTTGAACAAAGCAACCCTAACAGATAGCTAGGGACTCATCAAATCTTGGAACCTAGACACCCTTCGGCTTGGAGGCGATAAAACTGATGCACTGCACTTGACGCGTGTTGTCGAATCCAATGATACGGACAAAGGAGTTAGGGTAAGCTTTCTTCGCCTCCTCGAGCTCAATCAGCACCTGAGATGCCTCAGTGCATCCAAACATGGGTAGCTTCCACATAGTCCAGTAGCGTCCATCATAGTACCCTGGGGACTGGTGGTGCTCGCGGTAGACCCAACCTTTCTGCATAATCAAACATTTTCAAGTTAGTGTCTATAAACAATTAATCACAAACCTTATATGTGACTATATATTGAGGAACTAAGAATCTGCTTAAATGCTTAATTAAGTTACCTGATAACATTATTAATTTTCGTGTAAACCCAACAAATTAAAAATGAACATGCATAATCTTCATAAAATAATTAATCAAATCCAATAATTATAATGTGTTCAATGTAAAAGTATAGGTACAATTAATTTAGTACAATAGTTATAGAATTATAATAAAAGTGTTTTTTATTCAAAAATATATTAAAAAAATTATTATTAAAATTTATTTTGAATTTCAGAACATTAGATAACTGAAAACACAAAAAAAAAAAACTAATTTGAAAAAAGAATTAAAAATACTTTTAAAATACAAAAAATGCTTTATATGGTTAATTATCACCTCGTATAAATAATAATGATAATAATAATTAGTGAAAATTGTAAGATTATGAAATTGGATTTATCACCTCCAACTCGAATTCCAAGCAAGGAACCCACTTGTTGCGAAGAAGGTACTCAATTTCCCGGGCCAATTGCTCAGTAGTGAGATCTGGAAGGTAAGAAAGAGTCTCGAACTTCTTCAATCCAGTTGGAGGCCACACCTACACACATTTTTTTTTCCAAAAAAAAGAAAGAAAAAAGAAGTGAGCACAGAGAGCTAATTAATTCCAAGTAAGTAGAACAAAACTAACAACGTTGTACCAAAGTTGTTTAAAAGGTTTTACCTGCATGCATTGAACTCTTCCGCCATTGCTTGCAATGGAAGTAATGTCATTGTTAGCCTTTCTGGTGACCGGGAAAGCTGAGGTAGACTTGAGGCCGTTGAATGGTGCAACCATGTTGGCCTGTGCCGGGGTGCGGTTAACTGTGGCAACGGCCGCCGATGAAATCACAGAGGAAGCCATCTCTTACAGGCTAATTAGCTAGTACACCCTCTATATGTGGTTTTGCTAGTATTGTAAGATTGAAGTACTCCTGCCACACCGTATATATAATGCCTCAACTTGTCTATCTCATATCCTATGGACACAAGCTATCGTGGTTGATAATGAGCAAAATGTGACCGTTGGATATGATAAGTGATGACATGACACCATACTATCCACATGAGGGTGGGAATTCTTGGAATGCTAGCCTTATCGTTAGGCACCACAATGGATTTGCCACGTGGAAGAAGCTCCAGGACCTTATCTCATCCTCGGGAGGACATGGATGTGTGATACTAGTTCATTTTAGGTTATCGCCGAGTCGAGCTTCGGCTTCTACTCTCTCTTTCAAGCCCCTTTAAGATACGTATGACCACCCTTGTGGTTCTCGGCTATTGACCGGAGGATCTTAGTTAAGCTCATACATATGGGCTCTACTCATTTAAGTTCACATCACATTTGGATGGAGTGGCAGGCAACCACGAATTGTGGTGTTGTGGGCTCGGACGGTGCCGGAAAGTAACATACCGGTTGTTTTTTTACGTTTTATTAACTCGAAAATATATCATCAAGTGGATTAAAGAATGGAAGTGAACCATGGCCCTAAATTAAGTGTAACCCTTTTTTCAAAATCAATCTCTTCTAAGAAATTGATAGCAGATTGCATGCATGGGTTGATTTCTTTTGGCATGGTCACCACTGCTTAGAAGAAGAAGAACACTTTCGATTGGCATGTCAATGTGATCGAAAATGACTGTTGGAGCCTCTTTTACACTGCACAGTGGAGCTTTTAGGAGAAACTTTAAACTTGAATTACTAGAAAAGGGATGGAGCTTCCATTATCGAAAATGAAACCGTAAACTAGCTGAAGGCCCCGTAGATGTTCAGGTCCCTCGAGTTTGGACCGTGTAGGCCTGTTAGGTGTCACAGTCAAAATTATGCATCAGGCCCTTTAAATGTTTAAATGATGCAATTTAGTCCACCAGACAAGGTTTTGACGGTCCGGTCCAGTGTTTTTATGAAACCCAATGCTACATATTCAGGGGAAAACAAAGGAAATGGTCTAGATGTTTCAATTGGCCTATAGAAGCTTCTCATGGCCATCTGTAAAGAGCATGTGCGCTCATACCATAGCAGACCATTATTATTTTTTTCTCACTCAATGCTGCCACCACAACTCCTCACCGTTCCTTCCCTGCTAGCTCTTATTGATTATGTCCTTTGTTTTATAAACTTGTACACGTTTGATTTAACAAATATATATATATATATATATATATATATATATATATATTTCACTGTTTATATCATCATAAAACAAGGTTTGTTGAAATATTGAATTTATTAATTTTTTTATTTTTTATAATTTAAATTTTTTAAAATTTTATAATTCAATATTAGTTTTACTAGATATTGGAGAATTTTCACATATCATGTCATGGTAATGGATAAAGCAAGAGTTATGTTTTGCATTATATTTTATTTTAATTTTTTTTATAGGATCATTATAATTTTATAATTCAGATCATTGATTTGACAAATTGATTTATTTTTTAATTTAGTTTTTATTTTATTTTATATTTTAATATTATATTTACTAGAAATAGAGTTTTATAATTTATTTTGATTTATTTTTTATTAAAATATTTTAATGTTATAATTTGAATTATGAGTTTGAATTAAAGCAAGGTTGGCTGATGCTTTCTACCATTCACCTTCTTTTCTCCACCTTCTGTTGGTTTTAGGCTAAAGAGGGTTCAGTTGGGCTTGAAGGCTATAGAGGGGTCGATTGGGTCAGCCCTTTTCCTTCCTCTCTCGGTCTCGGCTGGACTTATGGGTTCGATTGGATTTGTTAGACTGCCTCATTTTTTTCCTTTCCTTTTCTCTTTCGATTAGACCAATAGCCTCGGTTAGGCCATCCACAAGCAGCCTCGGTTCAGGCATTAACAAATAGCCTTGGCTGGGCTACATGTATCCTTGGTTAGGTTATTTTGAGTTTTTATTTATTTATTTATTTATATAGATGTTTGAATCAGCTTGCACACACCATGACTAATCTCACAGTTCATTGAACATCCTGTAAGCTCAAAGAACAAGTAAGACACCGCGGGATTGACAAGCGTGCGCATTGTATATAATATATTAAACTTATGTGATGATGTCCTGGACCATTCTTGTTTTTTTTTTTTAATGTCTTTTCATTTTTACGGGGTATAAAGTATATAACAATTCGTGTTCAAATCTGGCATTTTTTTTGCTATTCGTTTCATTTAAAAATATTGCAGGCTTAAGAGAGAGAGGGGGAGAGAGAGAGAGAAGCCCAAATAAACTATGAATATGGAAGATAGAAATCATACGGGTCTTTATTTTATTTTATAGGGATGAACTTATATCCCCTCTTAATTGCTTGATTGGCCTTTTATTTTTTATTTTTTAGAAAAAATTATCAAAAAATTTGTGGATTAGAATTTTAAAAATTCACTTCTTAACTTTTAAAGTTAAAATATGATTTTTTTTTTAAATTCACTTCTTAAATTTTAAATTTGAAATATGATTTTTTTAAAAAAAGTTTAAATATATATTAATTTCCACTTCAAAATAGCTGGGAAGTGATTTTTTTTAATGAAAAACTACTTATTTCATTTTATTTAAAATAAAAAATAACATTAAATAAATTAACAACAATCCCATTTGTTTTATACATAATAATTAACTAAGTTGCAATCATATTTCTAACAATCATTAATATTTTAGAATTAACCACTCTCAATTGTGAGTGGATGTTAATTAAAGTATTTAGTCGGACGTTCTACTTGCCAAAAACAACATGCAATGTTTTTGTTATTTTTCTCACTTATGTTTCTCCATGATATTTATGTATTTTTTAAAATAAATAATCCATTTAGTTTTTTAGTAAAATATTTAATTCATTAAATAAATTCTTTAATTTAAATAATCTTATTAACAATATAACATAGAAGTTCATTATCAAACAATTAATTATGTTTAATTTTTCAACTCATCATAACATGACATAACAAACACAATACAATTATTAAACAACATGAGTAATGCAAAAAAGGGTCAAACAAGGAGAATTTTTAAATTTCTGGGCAGCATGCGTTGAATAAAAGCAAAATTTAAAGATGGCTGGCTAGCCATGGAGAAGTTAGGTGGTCAAAGCAGAAACTATTATCAAAGTCAAAATTAAAATAATACTCTGCTAAAACTTTGTGCCCGTGAAGACCTGGAAATCTACCAATTATTAAAGGTGGAGGGAGGAGTCATTGGTCCGACTCCAAATTCTCAGCGGCCGCCCATTTGTTGGAGGAGGACCCAATTTTTTTTATTTTTTTTCTATTTTTTTTTTTTTTGTTTTGTAAACCTGCCTAGTCTAGACTACTGCCCACCTCTCTTTGAAAAGGCGTGCAATAACACTCCGATATCTTGGTATAGCTTTTGAGATGCTTATATTTTTTTCATTACTATTTCTTTTATTATTGCATATATGTTTATTCTTCACTGATACTTGATAGAAAGAACAGATTTAAATGTTTGGTATTCGAGATTAATCATATGATTTTTTGATAATTAAATAATTAAAATAAAATAGCTATTTCTCCTATTTTCAAATTATTTAAAATAATTAACCACACACACATATATGGTTAGAATGATTTAATATTTTTTTAATGAATTTTTATAACTTTATAATTTTCTGGAACTGATTTAATGATTTTCATGTCGATGCATAATTTTTTGGGTTTTAATATTTTGGTTTTTTTTGAAACATTCTTACAGTTTTGATATTAAAAATAAAGTGCCGATAAGATGTTGTATTAGTTTGGAATGATTTGAGAAGTTTATTTTATATTATTTAGGATTTCAAGCATATAGTATTTGAATAGGCATGTAATTAAGAAAAATGATTAACTATTTTTAGGAACTAACATTGCGATGTATTATAAGAATTTTATTATACTATATATTTTGAGGTAAAATTATTTATTAGTATATATTGAGATAAATTATAATAATAGTATTGTATAAAGATATTATAGTTTATCACAAGTTTTTAAATATTTATGGATTAGTCATGATTGTTTACAAAATTTCCACTCAATCCATTTAAATTTTGAATGGATGACACTCTGATTATTAAAAAAAAAAAAGTATCCAAAAAATAGCATTACTCTGATTATTTTAGAAATTGTTTTCAGGTTTTGTTTTTATATATATATAAAATAACCTTGAAATAGCATTACTTTTTTAATTTTAAAAAATAGATTTTTTCACTAACCCAACCATAAATCAACGTATAATTAAGAGAAGTACCGCCCTAGCTACCAAGTTCCGCCCAAGTTTTTATTAGGGTTCGTAATAACTTATTAAAAAAACAGAGAGATTAATGTAACAATAAATACAACTTCCAACTCCTAACCTAAGCATTAAACTGAATAAAATATATACCCCAATATTGTCCAAGTGAAAAGATATAGATCTGGACACCTCGATGACCTGATATAGCAAGACACCATTCTCTTGATATCAAGACACTTACCAAAAAGAAAAGTACATGGAGACAACTTGATTAGCGGCACTTAATTAATGAATGCCAAAAAGAAATGTGTCCAGTTGCCGACAATCTAGGGTTCGAGCACAAATCTCTCTCAAAGTCTTGTGTCATAAACATACTTTAATCAAGCCATGTGGGGTGTCCATAGATATTGAGCTGATAGGGTTTTAAACCAACTAGATTAATGTACCCTTGATTATAACTAGTGCCCACTTAATTATGATTATTAGAATATTAAGCGCCCATGGTCCTACACCAAATTAAAACCAGAAGCCAGTCACCAGTTTAGCTTCAAGAATGGGAAGGAACCGTGGAAAAAATGACTTCCTGAAAACAGGGAGCTATAAGATGGTGTATTCGAGGGGATGCATGCCGGGATTGGTCTGAATTTCTTGCCTTTTCACATGTCTGAACGCACCGCCACCTCATCCATGTTTTATTGGACCTTTCTCCTTGCATGGATGCCACGTCTCTAATTTGACCGTTTCCTCTTCCTTGTAAACTATGGATTCCCACTTTCCTCGTCGGGTATTAATTGGATTTATCCCACCACTGCTATTTTTTTATTTTATTTTAATGTTGGATGGAGCAATGGAGTCGGTTACACTTGATTTATTTTTTTTTTTCCGGAGGGACGTTATCGTTTAATGCTTAAAAAGGAAAATCACTACCGGCTCCGATACTGTTATTGAGTTCTATTTAGTATTTGATTTAAATTTAATTGATATATAAATTGAATTAACTTGTTTTTAAAAAATAAAATAAAATGTATTTTATTTTCTATATTATCTTTATTATTTTCATTTTATTTTTTCAAAAGCCTTAAAAAAATCTAGAAGTGTATTTTAAAAAAATTAGTTTTAATATTAAATTTGCTTTCTTTGGAATTTTAAGTTAGAGGAGCTGACATCTAATTTATTTTTTCATTATCTTTAAATATTGAAATTCAATTACACTTAAAAAGATCCTAAACATAAATTTTCATTAAAACAAGTTAAGCCGTTCATTTTGATGATTTTTAGAATTTGAAATCTAAGATCAATTTAATATTAAAATGATATATATTTAGTAATTAAAGGGTATTTTTTTAGATTAATGTGGATATCTAGATTAATTTACGTATATAATAATTAATTTTATAAATTTTAAAATTAATAATTATAAAAAATTTCCGTAATTTTAAGATTTATATTACTCGAACGAAATTTTTTTTATATATATTTTATTGTGGTAGGGGGCGTTGAAACTTCTAGGGCAATAATTGGCTGGGAATCTAATTAATCCTAGCATAGCATCAATGGCCTCCGTGCTAAATATATTTTTATAGGCATCACAAGCCGAGATCGGGGTAGCTAGATTGCGAAACTAATCTATGGGGGCCATAATTGAGCACCTTGATTGACTCAACGACAATTTTCAGGGGGGATGAACCTAAGGAAAACAACATTAAAAAAACAACATGAGGGAATGTTCAGTTACCCTGTATTGGTCATACATGAGCTTGTTCAAGTACCAAAACAGTTAATAAAATGTTAAAACGAAACTAGTAATCATGCACTAACCATATATTGTCAGGTTGTTGATAACATTGGAAAAACAATTATAATTTTCTGTAATGGATCGGCTGTTTGGGTGATGAGAGTGAGCAGACTCGACGGTTGAAAAATATATTAATGTTGGGACGGGACGAGGAGGGGGTCCAAATATCTACTAGCCGTCCATGTACTATATTATTATTGTTGCATCACCATCAATGTTTATATTAGAAAATAATATAATTATATTTAAAAAATTTATTTAAAATTTAAATTATTGATTTGAAATAATTGTTTAATATAGTATCAGAGTCTTGATAATCAAGCGGTCACAAGTTTGAATCTTATTATTTCTATTTATTTGATAAAAATTAAATATAAGATAATATGAGCTTGTACAAGTTTTAAGCCTAAAAGCTTTTCTTTGAAGGGGTGTGTTAGATAATAATATAAATTATATTTTGAAATTTCACCTATAAATTTACGTTATCGAGTTGAGATAGTTCTTTGACAGTTTATATCTCTACTTGTATGTTCTATAATATTTTTAAAAAATATTTTTTATTATATTTTTTATTTCACATCCAAATGCAGTTTTAAAAGCAAAATTCATTGAGGAGTTTGTGCTGTCTAGCAAGGGTTTTTTTTTTTAACATGATTCATCTAGTGGAGATTGAAATCATAACCATTAATTGGTTTAAAATGAATGGCACATTGGTAGTGAAAAAAAACCCAGAGAACAATGAAAACACCCTTGTGTGAGTTAGTCAGCTTTAAAGAACGAATTTTATGCTAATTAGTAATTACCTCATCAATATTTCCAGTATAAATGTAACTAATTCGTTTATTTTCTCAGAAATAAAAGTTGGTGATCAGTTTTTGGTACCGCCAAATCCCTTATTTTTTTATTTTTTGTTTTTTGTTTATGGGAGGCTAAGTAATTGATAATGCACTACACACAAATATTGATGAGATGTTATTCATTTTCGTCAAATCTCATCCTATGATCATTTTCCAAAAAAAAAAAAATGAGATCTTGAATTAACTAGTATATGACAAATAATTATATCAACCATAAAATTTAATTTATGAAATCTCAATATATGATTTATATAATTTTTTAATATATTTTTCAATTAATTTTTTGAATTTAAAATTTATACAGTTTATATTATCTTGTACTTAATTTTATCAAATAAAATAAAAATAGTAAAATTTAAACTTGTGATCACTTGGTTAATAAAACTCTAACACCATATCAAATAATCATATTATCTTAATAATTTAAATTATCAAGCAAATGGAATCATTAGCCGATGATTACATTAAACTTTTTAAAGAGCAAACACCAATTTCTTGCCTGATTGTATGGGCAATCGGCCTGGTTTTAGCAAAGGCAGTGTTGCTTTCAAAAAACTTGGAGATCTAAGAACCAACATTTAGTAGTAAATAATATGATAAAATATTTGAAGAGGCTTGAGAATGGAATTTTACTCTTTAATTGTTGTTTAAACGTGTTTCTTGGGGTAAGAGGTCAGTCCCACTTTTTCTCGCATTTGATGATTCAGTAAAAACAAAATCTTGATAAATAAAAATAAAATATAAAAATTCAATTTTTTTAACTTAAAATTATATGTATATATATATTATATTTATTGTTTTGATGTATTGATGTTAAAAATAATTTAAAAAATATATTATTTTCATATTTTTTTAAATATTTTTTTTTAAAAAAAAATCGTTGTAACGCTCTTGAAAACAGTATAAGCATTACTTTTCCATCCAAAACGAAATCTTTAGCATAATCTTTTTGGGAGGCCATGGACTAACAGGGAACTGCACGTATGAATATTCTTGCGAATAATCTTTCCTTTTTTTTTTTTTTCTATAGATCATAAATTGATAAACTTTTTTGCTTGGCTCATCATCAGTGGGGTAATTTGGTTGATTTGATGGTGATTAAAACTATTTAAGGCGGCAGATATTTTCCATGTTTGGAGGCTCTGTTCCTCTCAAGACATGCCAATGGTTTTCACGAAGATGGTTTTTGCTTCCTAAAAACATGGAGCTGATTACTAGACAGTATCAACATGGTGGTTTCAAGAGAAACTGAAATCTCACACGTTCACAATGACCTCTTACATTTTCTGATGGGACTGCCACGGGTGATCTTCACATTTTGCATGCATTTTGGACCGTCTTGCATGAGAATTTCACTACTTTTCTTCTCAAACTTGTCCACCTGTAGCTTAGGTTTCAAGACATCCATGATGATGTTTTAAAATCTAAGCATGCTCAATAATACGTTTATTTGATATTTTTGTAGTAGTTAATTATTATTTTTTGGTTAATATTTTTTTTTTTTAGAGTTTTCAAAGTAGATGATTGATGATAAAAGCTCTAACACTTGCAAAACAATTTACTTTAGTGAAGTTTATGGATCCTCCGATAATAAAATCCCTTACATATCATTAATGAGATGAAAATATGGTATGCTCTTGGGAGAGTTTTCATACACCGTTAGATATAGAGAAAAGAATATCTCTGACATAAATACTTCATGTTAAAAGTCTTAAGAATAAATAAACAGAACCTTGTGGCCCTAGCATGGGTCTATAAAGACCTCCAAACCAATTGGGTATGGCCCGTAGCCAATCCCAGGGGCGGCGGGTCTGGTAGCTTGCCAGACCCGCGTCCACTTGATCTCAACACGTGGTTGTCTCAAGGATGTTGGGTCTGATAGCTCGTCGGGTTCATGTTTGTTTGGACTCAGCACATGGCTGACTCCAAGGGTGTCGGGCATGGTAGGTCATCAGACTCATATCCACTTGAACTGAGCACATGGTTGACCCAAAGATGTAGGGTCTAACAGCTCGTTGGGCCAATGTTCACTTGGACTCGGCACATGACTGAACCTAACAGCGTTGGGTCTAGCAACTCGCTAGACCCACACCTACTTGGACTCGCCATGTGGCTAATCTAATGGTATTGGATCTAGCAACTTATCAGGCTCACGTTCACTTGAGCTCAGCACGTGGCTGAACCCAAGCATGTTGGGTTTGACAGTTGACCAGACCCAAGCATTGAACAATATATAGAGTATTGTTTTTAAGTTAATTATCTTTTTGCTCCCATCGAGATGATGCTTATTCATGAGGAACTAAACCCTCACATCGGTATAGCTAATATTATATTGTTTGATGGTGGTCTCTTAGAAATTGTTTTTTACTCAACAACCGTTATTTACATTTTAAAAAATAATATAAAAATAAATATTTCCACCTTGTGCCAAAAAAAAAAGTGGTTGGTTTCATATAGTGACGTGCAAGTAAATTTATTTACAAGTTTTTAAACGAGCTCTCTTAGAAGTCTAATTTTCACTGTGTTTTATTAAACACACTATTTAGCTTTCTAATTCTCAATTAAGATTTTTCATGATGTGGAAAAATGAGTTTATAATATCAATATATTTTTTATCATGTTATAAGATAATTTGAAATCACACACAAAGTGGAGCACGAGTCATTGGCGAGTTTGATGTGAGTTTGTGGTACGAGTACCTTGACAAAATGGATTGATGAATGGTTGAATATCGGTGTACGCAGGGTGTTTTTCCTTTTTAACATAGTTTGAATTTTGTTTTTTTTTTTTTTTTGGGTAAACTAGCACCAACCACAAAAAAATTGTAAAATTAACATAGTTTGGTAAAGATGGTAGGTGAGAAGTGTGATTTTTTAAACTAATGGTAAAAATGGGATGGTGTGGATTTCAAGAATGAGAAAAGAAAGAAAAAAAAGAAAAAAAAATGAGATTTAGAGACGTATTTAAGTTTCGATGATAACAACGCTAATATCATTAAAAATATTTTAATAAAATGAATCTAACAACACTAAAAATAGTCATAAACAATTAACAGAATGGGTCATATACGTTTTCTAAAAATAGTGGTTTACCGCTCACTTGTTTTTGATATGCGCATGTAACATATTTTACCCATGATTGTTGATATTTCATGATGTCATTGGATTTGACAAAAAAAAAATTATTATATAAAAATGTTGTTATTAGAGATTTGGTTTGCGTGTTGAGTCTTTTTATTTATTTATTTTTCATTTTCTTTAGTTTGTTTTTTCTTTTTTCTTTTGTCATTGAAATTTATATACGGGCACATTTTAAACATTGTCTACAATATTGCATTTATCAAACGTGATGTTACTTGTGATTTTTACCTGACGGTGTTATTTTTTGTCAAAAAAAAATTTCTTATGTTAGTTTGCCAATTTTTTTATTTCTTTTTTAAGCATGCTGATTTTCAATAAAAAAAAAATCTAGGCTCCGCCACTAAAATTTCGATCTCTGGCTTTGTTTCGAGGGAATGGAGGCTACATGGCATGCAGTTCCTACGCTAGCCAGGCACTCCAAGAGGTCCAAACAGAGCCCAAAAACCAGTGGTCACCTAATTATTTTTAATTATTTATTCTGATCCCTGGACTTTCCTAAATATCTGGAATTCCAATTTTGATCCTTGGAAGGTGGCCATTAATTAATTTCGAGGGCATCGAGGGAGCTGGATTCTTCACTGACAATCTGAAAAGGTGATTTCCACGCGCTGGCTTCACAATTTGCATGGCAGTCTTGGACTCTCTTGCATGAGACTTCCACCTCGTTATCATCTGGTCCTGTTCACTTGCCATGTCTTTGCCTTCCAAACGTAACAGAACTTTCTCTTTGCAATTTTATTGACAACCTGTCCATTGCTGTGCTACACGACGGTTTCGTGGCATTTTTTCTAGGAATCGCAAAAAGCCAAAGTTTTTGTTGCATCAGTTTCCAGAAAAGCTTGCGGACTCAGTACAATGGATGCCAACCTGAGCAGGAGCTTGGTGGCCCATTCTTTTCTTTTTTTAATAATCGAGTATATTAACAAATAAAAAAGTCTTTTAGAAGCTAACCTCTGGAAAATTAATTAAAAAAAATCATAAGAAATATATAAAAAAATATATTTAAATCAGTGATTTGTATATGTGAACGTACAAAAAGCTTTCCTCCAATTAATAACATCCAATAATTAAAAGCTTAGAATTAAAAAATTATTTTTTTAATAGTTATATGATAGTTACTAGAAACTTACATGGTTATTAATTTCAAGGCTCGTAAAATTTATTGAGATGCCTGCAATCTAATCTGGACACCTACATTAACAAAAAAAAATACTTGAATCTAGTTCATTTTAAAAAATAAATTGCATGACAACAATTTTTTTTTTTTATGATTGGAGAGAAATCATAGCAACAACTCTTACAGGATCGTTGAGTTTTTTAGTTTAACATTTAAAATTAATAATTGAAAAAATTATTAAATTTCTCTTAATATTCTAAATTGATACGAGTAGCATGCCTTTAAAATTGTTTAAAGAGAAAATTTAATATTAATTAACACGTATATTAATTCGAAACTACCCTTACATGTATGTATATATTAGAGGAAACTACGAGAAGAAACGTCCAAGTATAGAAAATTCTTAGCTAGAATTGAGGAGTTCCACAATGGATTATGCAACTATCTATAATTAAATTATGGTCATTCTTTTATACAAAATCACAAATGAAGCCAGCTGGAGTGTTGAACCAGGAGACGAGGCCAAATGAGAGGCAAGTGAGAGGTCAGGTCCAATGACTTCAAATCTGGAAAATCAAACCAAATCACATGTGGTGTTTGACGAGGGCGGAGGGAGTCTTTGTCTTCCAAATTCCTAGCAGCCAACTATCCATAAATATTTAGTCGATGTAGAATCCATAACGCGCAGCTACGGATCATAAAGTCTTTTCTTAATCACATGCAGTAATAAGAAAGAAAGAAAATTTCTAACAAGGTCAAAACGGTCCAAATAAGACAATTGTCACTATTCATTATCGACCCGTAGCATGTAACATCGAGTACTAGTCCGGGTCGCACTCAATTCTGAACTATTAATGTGTATGAGAGTGCTTTTATTTCATCGACATTCCTGACATGTCAAATGACACGTCAGAAAAGCGATTCTGATTATCCACCAGGCAAGTTGCCTAGTAATAGTTAATTGTTGTATATATTTTATTATTTTTCTTGAAATTTTAATTTAAAACTTTTAACAAGCTATTTAATTTGTAAAAAAAATAACATGGGTAGTGAAAACTGACTTTAATAGAGTTATATAAAGAAACTCAAATAAAACAGGGGTAGGGTTTCAATAAAAAAAGCTTGTCGAGAGTGGGGTGCCTTTGTTGTCATTGTTTTGATAGCTATCATTGGTTTAAAATTATTTATTTGCATGAATAATATAAAAAATATTTGAATTTTAAATTATTATATTTTTTGTTATACATGAGAGATGTAACACCAGAATAATTGAAAAATAATATTTTATTGGTATTATTTTTAGTACAAGTTGGTTTTTTAAAAAATACTTTCATCAAATATTTTGGTATATGTTTTAGTACAAACTAAACCAAATTGGCATGGATTTTTTAAAAAAAAACGAGTTTGGCTTGTTTAGAAACTTTCATTAGATAAATTTGGTTTGTTTTATTATATCCTATACTAAAACAGATCAACTTTTCACTAGAAATTTACACAATAAAATATTGATTTTACTTTTTGATGGGTAAACTAAGGGATTGGTTTTAGAGGTATGAAAGTTTTTTTTACATAACACATTGGTTATTACTAGAAAGAGAGGGATTAAACAATATTTTTATATATTTTTTTTTGCACAATGTGATTACTTAATTGCCATTAAAAGAAAAAAAATATAACTTAAGTTAATGGGCTTTTTAGTCTTTGACTAGATTTTTAAATACATAAGTTACACCCCTTTGAAATTAAACAACATTGTCCTTGACTTAGGGGTTCTTTTGTTATTTAGATGTGGTGATTTGGTAATTATTGAGTGTCATTAGGGGTAATATGATAATTTGATATATAAGAAAGTTAAAAAAAAATCATAAACATGTGAACAGAGTCCGCCACTTTCAGACAGCGCATATGGCATTGTCTGACGGTCAAAACTGTGATTCCAAGGCGTCGATCGAAGCATCTAGGCATCCACTCCATGCATGTGTGGCACGTGTGGCCCAAATGTGACGCGTGTGGTATTTTTTTTTCTTTTCCTATTCTATTTGATTGTTGTGTTGGCCTTAAAAAATATCAAATCAATCCTTGAGGTTTGTTGTACTTAAAATTTCATTTATATTCTCTTTATTATAATTTTTAAAATTTAGAATAATTTATGAAATTAAGGGATTTTTCCAATTTCACCCCTAATCTCTTTATTGCAGTCTTTTTTTTATGTAGAGTAATTTATTAAATTATTTTTTTTTAATTTCATCCCCGTTAGATATTTTCGTCTATCATATTTGGTTTCTATTGTTTTGATTACTATTTTTTAAAATGATTTTTGTAATTTTTGTTTTTTTACAATTTCATCATTCTTTAGTTTTTTTCCTGTCAAATCTAATCCTTTTTTTATTATTATTTTTTTACATTGCAAGATTTTTTTAGATTGATTTTTTTATTTCATCCTCCAATATTTAATTAGTTGGTTTTTAGCTTTTTAATTGTGTTTGGGTCTAGAATTTAACGGTTTGTGGGTTTAAGAAATTAAACCCGATTTATGAAGTTTACACAATTTTCCTTTTTTTTAAGCTCTTTTCCCCATCCTCAGCATTTTATTGTTTTTTAATTCATTATCTATGATAGTTTTTAATCGTTTTAAAAATAAAACATGTCGTGATTTTTGTTTTGTCTTGGTTAAATTTAGCTTTTTTAAGAAATTTTGTTTTACAATTAATTGATTTTAGAAATAAAAATGGCTGCCTCTTATTTTTTTCCTATCTTTGCTAAATTTAGTGTTTTTAAAAGAAATTTTATTTTTAATTAAATTAAATTTATTCATTTCATCATCTGCCATTTAATTTTGTATGTGTTAAGCTATTTTGTTTAACTCAAGTCTATAATTTAACGAGTTACGGAATTGAAAAATTAACTCGGGTCTATAAAATTCATTGGGTTTACTTGTTTTTTTTTGTTTTTTTAATTTCATTCATAGATATTTTATTTATTTATTTTATTTGTTTCTATTAGATTATTTTTGCGGTTTTGTGAAGAACAAGGATTAACCTTTTGAATTCTTAGATTTTTTTTATTTTTTTAAAACGTTGATATATCATGAATATTTTTTTATATATTCGGAAAAAAATAACCTGTTATGCAGTGAATCACCAGCTATTTATCTCGTATTTGTTCTAAATTACAACATGCACCTAACTTTGACTTGAAAAAATGTTTTTAAAAATCTAATTAATGGAATCGGATATTCGATGGATATCTAACAAATACATTTCATTAGATTCAATATCATCTAGCTAAACGTGAATGGTAGTTATAGATCAACCAAATTGTATGCACATAAAAAAAAAAAAAAAAAAAAACCTTACTCTAAACTAATCCATTGCCATCCTTGTCGTTGCCCGACATGGATTAGCAGACAAATCAAAAGAACTAGGTTGCTCAAATAAACCGAACCCAACCAAAGTGGTCGATCCTTCAAGTACAATGTGATGGTTTGTTTAAAACTTTCACATACATTCATGTTTGTTTCGAAATTCCATAAAACTATAAAACTGAACAAAATCTTGAATGTACACGGTTCAGGTCACCAATGTTTTTCTCTTGAAAATATATAAAAATAATAATTTTATATTTCATATTTGATTTTAATACATCAAAATTATTAAAATATATTTTTTAAATAAAATATATTATATATATAAAAAAAACAGAAGTCACCGACTCCGAAATAAATAACTAAAACCATGGTAGTCCACTTGTAAAAACAGGCCTATCCCACAGTTGTCCTTTGAAAATGGATATCAAAGGCTGGAGGGTGAAGAGAACCAAATCGAACCGCCCTGGAATCAATCCTTCTTAGGCGACGTAGTTTTGGCTGATCAAACAGCCCAAACCAACCAACCGATGCTGACCTTAAAATCATTAGTTTAATTACCCACTTGTCCCTTAGCTCTGAAATGATGGTTAACTTTCAGTTAACCAATCTGATAATCTAATCTAATCCAAGTGGTTAGTCATTGTGTTAGAGAGGATAAGCACAAGGAAACAAGGCAATGACCCTTTCCAATACCATTGGCTATATTGGTCATGTAGTGCGCCCACAGTCCCAACACATCACCCGCACAAACCCGGAAACCGGTTACTTGTTTTACCTCTAAGCGGTTTTAGCACACGACCTCCCGAAAACCGGGAGTTTTCTTTTTCTTTATTTGTTTTAGATACCGGGAGCTCCCCGTGGACCCCAACCCTCGACCTCCCCGATTATGTGGCGATTCGACCGCACTCTAACACCAGAACGTGTTCTCCACGCGTTGCTCTCATGTCTTCTTAAGATCTGGACCCACCTGCATGCCTGGCTCTACTGTATTTTCAAGGACCGTCTTGCCCTCCCTCCATTTGTTCTTAACCAAATTCGGCACCGTTTATATCTATAAGACTTATAATTAATGCTTTTACGAATAATAGTATTTGTATGAATTAGTATGAATGAGTTTTTTTTTAAATAATACCTTTCATTTTATTTTCTTATAAGAAATAAAATTTATTGATTGATATTTGAAAAACCATTAAGATATTAGAAACTATGAAAAGTGTTATTGACAAAGCATTTATTTGCTAAAATGCATGGACATTATGTTCTCCAAGCTTGCCAAGATATTATATCATCAAATTAAATAGCTACTTTCAAGAAATATACTATTATGTAATTTACAATGTGTATAAATTGTAAATTTATTTACAAACAAAAAATAAAGAAGAAAATAGAATTTGATATTAAAAAAACTTAAACATAGTAAAAAAAAAAAAACTTGATATTTCAATATGCTTCAGCTGAATTCATAAATATTAAGAGCATATTTGTAAGTTTTGTTGTGATTATTTTTTAAAGTACTTTTAACTCGGAAATGTATTAAAATAATATCTTTTTATTTTTAAAAAATTATTTTTGACATCAGCACATCACTAAAAGAATATTAATTTGAAACAAAAAAATTTATATTTTTTCAAAAACACTTTTCAAACATTAAAACAAACAAAACCTTGAAGGGATTAAATACCTCTGCCATACCTTATGATACAATAATAACATATCTTACAACAAGAAAAAAAGAAAAAGAAAAAGAATGTAATTTAGAAAAAGCTAGACAAAGGATGTAATTTTAACTTAATACCAGGGCACATGGGTAACCACGAAGTCCAGATAAGAGCCACCGTTAAGTTACCGCAAACCTATGTTGGCATGCAAAGAAACAGCTCCTCACCTATGGCAGCATAAAGCAAGCTTCTCCTATTGGGAGTTCTCCTCACGCTCTACAAGTGAAAGTTGGAAACCTTCATTCACTTTTCAACATTTTTGAAATTCAATATTTTAAGCACAACCAGACTTAAAACGAGAAGCAGTAGTACAAACTCCAACCTCCTTGAATGTGGAAACCAGTGTTTTGGAAGATACATGAAAAACAAGTTGCGTCCCCTGTACCTCTAAATCCAGCGGCTCCTACTCTTATCTTCTCCTCTCTTATACATACATAAGCACACCCTCTTGTCCTACACGCACATCACATCCTCTTATATACTCACTTCTCTCTTTCATCAACCACCAAGTTCAATCACTCTTTCGTTTCTAATTCCTTTTCTTTCCAACCCTAGTGGTCTTTTGATTTGTCACAAAACTGGAAGCCAAAATGCGGATGAGTTGTAATGGATGTAGAGTTTTACGCAAAGGCTGTAGTGAAAACTGTAGTATTAGGCCTTGTTTGCAGTGGATCAAGAGTTCTGAGTCTCAAGCCAACGCTACTGTTTTTCTTGCCAAGTTTTATGGCCGTGCTGGCCTTATGAACCTCATCAACGCTGGCCCTGAACATCTCCGTCCTGGTTAGTATATACATGTAAACTCTTAAGAATTTTGAGTTATCCCAAATATTTTATAAAAAAAGGTGTTTCTGGAAATTTCGGAGTTCTTTTTTTTTACCCTTTCAAGTTTTGATTTTAAAAATACAAGCTTAGCTTTTGCTAGTTCAAGGAATGCGCCAAGATTATTGATGGTTTTTTTTCCTTAATAATTTTAATGACCTTTAAGAATCTTAATCTAGAAATGCTTTGGAAAATTCAGATATTCTGTACGATCCTTTAAAGGTTTTCAATTTGAAATCCAAGATTATTTCTTGTTGATGTAAGAAATGCTTCTATGTTCAAGACTTTTTTGTTGATGCCTCAAGTTTCCATGCCAAGGGTTTAAAATTGATTTTTCTTTTTTGCGACAGCGATTTTTAGGTCGTTGCTCTACGAAGCATGCGGAAGGATAGTGAACCCGATTTATGGCTCGGTTGGGCTGATGTGGTCGGGAAGCTGGCAGCTTTGTCAAGCCGCTGTTGAAGCCGTACTAAAAGGTGCTCCGATAACTCCAATTAACTCTGAAGCTGCAGTTAATGGCCATGGCCCCCCGCTAAAAGTTTATGATATACGACACGTTTCGAAAGAAGAAAACTCGGCTGCGTCAAATGATGCAAACCGAGCCAGGACTCGGTGCCGGGTCAGGCGAGTTGTGAAGCCGAAAGCTAGCAAGCGGGCTTGTTTTGGTAATGGGTTGGCGTCAATCGCTGTCGACACGTTGTCGGCACGGGACGAGTTGACTCGGTGTACGAGTCACGAGTCCTCGGTGAGTCACCAATCCGAGTTGGCAGTGTTGGATGGCGACAGCAAAGAGTCTGATGAGAGCATGGTGTCTGTGGAAACAGCCGAGGCTTCATTGCTGTTCCCACCCAACCCCGAGTCGAAAAACGATTGCAAGGCCCATGACGTTGCGAGTAACGGAATTTCTGGGCTTGAACTTGGCCTGGACTTGACCCTGGGCCTTGAGCCCGTGGCACGTGCACATCACGTGGTTCCCGTGAAGAAGAGAAGGGTGGAAGCTTACGGGTCTTGTGATGTTGACACGTGTAAGATGGAGCTCAGACTTGAATAATCGATGAAGCCCAAAGGAAATTGTGAAAGAGGAAGTCCAGTTTTGGCGGCTTGAGTCTGGGTTCTGTTTAGAAGAGATGCCAGTTCTGTTTTTTCCTTCTTTTTTTTTGCCCAACTGTAATTTTTATTTTTTTTATAATCTTTTTAGGCTCTTTATGGTGAGAATAGAGCTGTACAAATCTGGTTTTACATGAACAAAGACTTGGTAAATGATCAACAGAGCGATCTTTCTAACTATCCTTGGCCTTTTTGTGCCTGGAGCAATCAAGATCTCGTAACTTTCAGCATTTTGAAAAGCAATATCTCGTAATCTTCAGCATCTTAAAAATCAACAGCGCTGTTACACTCACAAACTCACCAAGATGTTACGAGTCTATCAAGAACACGATACGCAGGTCGTTATAGATCATGTACGGCGTAGGTGTTCATCATGGACATCCCAAATGCTCGTACCACGGGCCGCTATCAACATATGTGGTGGAGGTCAAGGAATTCAAGAGCAAAGATCTCAACTACCTTGATAAGCAGAAGGATCAATCCTGCAATTAATGTTGGGGGACACTGCAACAGTGAACAGGTGGACGAGGGTGGAGAGCGTCAGAGGCATTTATTATGCATGTTTGACTGGATTTGTTGGCGTTTGGTGGCGTTTGGTGCGAGGAAATGATGTTCAAAAGGGTGGAAAATGTTGATGGGCCTTTTGAAAACGTACAATGAATTCAGCATCTGGCGATACCAAAACAAGGAATCTAGGAGGTGTGGGCGGGTTGTCGCTGGTGAAGAGTCAGTGATGTGTACTGAATTGCTCTGACACGTACATGCGCATGTCTTGCACTTGTAAGAAAAAGGCCGAGGTGTGACTGTTTTTGATGGAGCCTTTTGCGTAGGTTCTGTCCTTTCAGTTTCCCATCAGCGTGGCTTCCGTCCGATCAGGAACCCAGACTGTTGCCCCGCCCTTAGCTCGTCACGCCCAGTAGTTTTGAATCTGTTCCACGCTCCTCTTTGTGCCCTTCGATTTACATGTAAAATGCAAATCTTATGTATCTGGTATTCCATCTGAAAATATTTTCGTATTTCGTGCTCCTAGAAATTATCAATTTAGTGTTTTTTTTAAATAAATAAAGTAGAAAAAACACTTAATCATCTATGACCTCAACCAAAAAGAAGCCAAAACAAGGCAGCATATCATCCTCACTTTCCTTGTCACCTTGTGAATGTTTATTTATATTCCATTTCAAAAATAATTTTAAAAATATAATTTTTTTTTTGTTTTTAGATAATTTTAGTATACTTATATAAAAAACATTATTTTAAAAAATATTATTTCAATGCAACTACTACCAAAATATCAAACGAGTTTATTTAGGATAGTGATAGCGGTAGTTTTTGAAAGTGTTTTTCACATAAAAATACATTAAAATAAATTTTTTTAAAAATTACTTTTAATATCAACACATCAAAATAATTTAAAAATATTTAAAAATATTATTTTTTTAAAAATCATAAAACTTCGGTCGCCCCACTACCCGAAACGGGCTCCTAGTGAATCAAAGGCACGTGCAATGTAACAAGCAGGGCAGAAATACAAATCAAGAGCAGGTGGGGTGGTCCATGGAACAGGTACAACACATGAAAATCTATATAGATATTGATATATGGTATTGGAGGTTTAAAATACATATCTACTAAGAAATAATAGTAATTAAATATTTTGAAAATTATAAGATAAAATTGTAAAATTCCTCAAGAGTTTGGAAGAGTGTCACGTCACCCTCAGCCTTAAAATGAAGTTTGGCCTCTTATAACGAGCTATAATTTATTTTGGTTAACTTTGTAAGGTTTTTTTTAATGTTGAAAAAAAGGTTTTGATATTAAACTAATGTTCAATTTAATTTAGTATAATTTAATTTAATTTTTTTTAATTAGACATAATTGAAATTTTGAAGATCAAAATTGATGTTAAAATAAATTACCTGAATCCTTTTCTTTTTGCTACTGTAGCTGGAACAAATTAATAAACTAAATTTATCCATCAACTCTAATTTATGCACCAACTCTTCAATTCACAAATAAAATTTTTACTATAAAAAAATCATTTATTTTTTTTGTTATAAATTTTATTTTGTTCGACTCGGAACAATACATGAGTCAGCTGGCTAGTTTGGTGCTAAATTTAGAAAAAGTGGTTTAGTAGTAAATTTATTCCAGCCTTATTATTTAGGGATTAAAATCTTAGAAATATCGGAGGAAAATATTTTTTTCATATATCAATTTGAATTTAAATTGAATAATTTGTTTATTACTCATTTAAGATAAGTTAAACTGGCTTGAGAATTGAGATATCCTTACCTTATAAAACAAAGGGAGAGATGTCTTTATATACTAATAAAAAATCACTCAAGACTATTTAAAAAATAAATTTATTTTATAATTATATCTCTTTAATGAAACATGTTTTATATCTCTTTTGTACATATCATTTTGTTCTTGGATACTAACTAAATGCAACTTTTTTTTTTTTTTCATAGGACAAGAGTAACAAATACATTGCAAATAAAAACCCATTTGATTATAAGGATGAAGATGGAGATATAAAAATAAATATGTTTCTGAAATGTTTTTAGAGTAAATTTTTGTATTTTTAAAATAAAAAAAATCAAGAAACATGCTTCTTTTATCCTAATCGTCCTATCTCTTGTGTCCTAGTATAGTAACTAAATGCCAAGGGACTAGTTTGATTCTATTTTCAACTTTTGTTTTTGTTTTTATATATAAAAAAATTATTTATCATTTATTATTTAGTAGTTATCTAAGAATCATTTTATTTTTTAGCCAAATACTAATTTATGTACTTGCGCTATATTGAGGGTTGAATATTTTTTTCAATGCAACAAAAAAATATTCAGATCTTAAAGAACTATTTAACATTATTATTAATCAAATGGGTGAATCCTAAAACCTTATGACCCGACTCGTTACTTAGCCCGGATTTAAAACTAAACCATGTGGAAATTATCTCGACGTGACTCAGTCGACCTAGCCGATCCAAAGACAACTCAACCAATTAATAAAAGAAGTATTAGGATGAAATTGAGGAAAAAATAATGAAATTAACAGAAAAAATCCTCTCAATCCACCTCCTTACCTAACTTGAGTTTAAAACTAAATAAGATGGAAGTTGCTCCTAATATAATATAATCGACTACAAGTTTAAAGATAAATATTAAAAAAAATATAAAGATAAAATTTAAAAAAATAAAAAAAGAAATATGAACAACTCCATAAAGAAGGCAGTTGTTTAGTAGAGAAGAGGAATACATAAAGGAAATGTTTTTAATAAATCCTTTAAAAGGAACAGCCTGTCCGTGAGGAGAAAGTTGACGCTAGATATCTGTAAATTGAAAGAAACTACGTGGGCTCAAACCCTAATGAGAACATGCAACTAAATTTATCTCATGGTCTGGGGCATGGGCCGGCCCACACCATACCAACACCCACCTTAGAGAAAACAAAATCGAAGAAAGAAAACCAGACATTTACAAAGCCTTCTTTTTCTTCCTGCAACCCCTCCCTCTCTTCCCCCTCCATGGAACCTTCCACTGCCATCTCTACTTAGCTGCAATTTGCTTCAACCCTCCCCCTCTCTCTCATATTCGAATATTCTCTCAGCAACTCTCTCTCTCTCTCTCTCTCTCACCCTCAGGTACGTGCGCCTCTCTCCTTCGCCTCCTCCTTCTCACACTCCAAAACCCTAATTTTCTGATTTCTTACTATATTCTCTAATTACCAGTTATTATGTTTAAATTCTGATTCTAATTAATCATTTCTGTTTTCTTACGTAATTTTCGTACTCAATGCATTTGTTACTGCAGGATTTTAATTATTTTGTGGAAGAATGGATGGGAATAGGCGGAAATATTTCAAGAAACCGGGAAACAATCTTTTTAAACGGAAAGGAGTGAGCAGTAGCAGGAAAGGAAAATGGAGTGACTCTCACGGCGAAGAATGTTCAGGTGATGGTGATACTGTTTATAGGATACTCTGTCCTTCGAGAAAAATTGGGGGTGTTATTGGGAAGGGTGGGAATATAGTGAAAGCTCTAAGAGAAGAGACGCAATCGAAAATTACAGTGGCTGATTCTGTTCAGGGTTCGGATGAGAGAGTGATTATTATATATAGTTCTTCTGATAAGCCTCCGAGGAAAATGGATTGCGATGAAGGTTTGGCTGCGGGGAATGGACAGCAGGAGGCCTTTGAGCCACATTGTGCTGCCCAGGATGCGCTTTTGAAAGTTCATGACCGGATTGTTGAGGAGGATCTTTTTGGTGGGATGGCGTCGGATGATGATAATGACAACAATGCTGTCACCGCGAGACTTCTTGTTCCAAACAACATGGTAGGTTGTGTTTTGGGAAAACGGGGAGATGTTATTCAGAGATTAAGAAGTGAGACTGGTGCGAACATACGTGTTCTTCCTGCTGATCATCTCCCTTCATGTGCTATGGATACTGATGAATTGGTCCAGGTAATATATGTTGCTCTCTTTGCTACATTGAGTTTTACTGAACATAAGGCCCGCTGCATTTTATTTTCTTTTATTCCAATTCTTTCCCCTAGTAACTGAATTATAGTTATTATGTTGGCCTTTTTGGTCTACTAGATTTTTAAGTAGTTCAGATACCAAAGTCGTTTGTTGGCATTATGTAATATGGATTCATCATGTTTGTGCATTTGACATATAAGATGATAATCATGATCTCTCTCTTGTGCTTTAAGTTAGCATTGCTTGAGAATTGTAATTTTTCTTGAACCTTTTTTGAAGTATTAATTTGATTTTCATCATGAGATTGCAATAAAGATATGTCATGACATTTGTGGTATTGCATTCTTGGATGTATCAAAGGTTGCAATGTGTTATATGCATGTCAGAGAAGATTTTTTGTTATTTTGCGTGGATGTTCAACAGGGGAAGATTTTCTGATTCTTTTATTCCTTCTTTTTGACAAATGCTGTTATTATTTGGGCTCTCGGTCCTTAGAGTTCAAGTAGTCAGTGAGCCAAGATAACTAGTTGTTAAGTTGGAGGACTCAGGATTCATTTGCATTACTATATGAGATGACAGGGCTTTAAAAGGTTGCCTTGTTTCTCGAGAACATTAAAATACTTGACATGGTGGAATATAAAGTACCTACTGTTCTATCACTTGACTATCATTGCTTCAGTAAATTAATTGCTAAGGCGAAGACCCATTAGGGAGTGCTTTCTTTCCTATGTTTAGGATTTCTGGCTGTGCCTTCTGGAGACTTACTTGCCTGTGGTTCGGTTCTGAACGCTTAACTAGTTTTGGGCTTGTGATGTACTGAGCCCAGTCATATCAAGTTTCACTTTTAGTATCATTAGGAACAATTGCAAAGCCTACTCTTTTTAGTTAAGAAATGCTGAGGATGCAGCTTTAACCTTTTCTACTGCATTATATCTCAAGTTTGTGATTTCGCTGGTAAAACATTAATGCAGCTCTTCCAATTGCAGTCTGGTCTTTCTTATAATTTGAGTATGAAATGGCATCCGAGAAGAAATACCTTGGTTTGCAAAATGTCCTTTTGCCTCTGCAACCTTTGATGGTAACTGCAGTATGATGGGTTTAAGAAGTGCCAGCAAACACTTTGAGTTTATAATTGATTACATGAGATGGGATATGGAAATATTCTTTCACTGGCTCGTGAGATATTGACCCTCAGTGCTTTTTTCTACACGAGTAAAGCTAATTGAGATGCTCAACAACCCAAGGACTTAGAAAAACTTCACCAGAAGGCCATTAGGATTATTGGAATTCTTTTAATGCATGTGCCAATAGTTGAATAAAGTAGTATTATTAGCTCAAGTAGACGAATATCTTGTGTGGAAGATTGTGGGTTGATTGAAGTCGCATAAATGATCTGAAAGTGATCAATTGATTTTTGATATGACCCTATTGTCCAATGGATTGTACTGTAGTCGACTCGTTACCTAAGTGGATATGTTAACGTTGTTTGGCTACCTTTGGCATTGACATCTTTATGCTTTCTACTGATTTCAAAGCACTGCTAGATTTCTTACTTGAGTTCCGCCTTGTGAATCAGCATGGTGGAATGCAGGTCCTCTTAGTAAGATGGGTCTTCTTCAACTGTTTGCTCACTTCTCATGAGCAGTTGACATATGTGATCACCATGAACTTTCCTCAAAGATGTGACAATGATTTTTCCAATACAGATCAACTGATTTGCTTGACTGAATGTTCTTTATATTGGAAGGAAGGTTATAGTTTCAAGTTTGAGTTTCAGAGATACATACTGAAATCAGTATGCCCCTGCAAGAAGATCCTAGCATTTTGTTGGTCATGGAAGTTTGAAGGATGAGGCCAGACATGCAGAAGAGGTGGGTGGAGTGACCTTTCCTCACCCTATTTTTATATTTAAAGCAGGAAGACTGGCATAGCTAGGGAATTAATAACATTTATGAAGGGCATTTAGTTTTGTATTTTGACCTCTTTCCCTTTTTTCTTTGGTATTTATTTTATGTTTCTTATGTGTTGTCTCATATTCTTTATTGTGTCTTTAATATAAGATGGATGGGGTTTTCCCTGACATTAGTAGATAAGCTATTCATAATATCAGGTTCTCTTTCTCCATTTAGTGACCACCACCCAGATTAGAAGTTTTACCTCCTCACCCCTGAAAAGGAAGAGTTACACATGGGGAGTTTTTAGCGATGGGTTAGGGGTAGGACAGAGCTATGCCATGGTCCCATCATATAGTCTGCTATGCTATTATCATATGCTTCGACAATTTACTTACCAACTACATATTTTCTTATGATTGTTACTGTGACTGGGTTACACCCTTACCCCACTGCACTTTGTTGAGATTTTTAATTTTGAAGCTATTTTTTGATACTATACCTAATCCTGTCAGAAATGTGGTGGATAGTCTTGCATATTTATGGGAGCAAGTGTGCTACTCCTTTTTAACTGGTTCAATCTAAAAAAATGTCCTTTGTTGTGCAGTATGAAACAGCACAATAAGATTGGTCATAATGACAGTGAAACTTAATTCTTAGATTCATTAAATCGTTAGTTTAATTGCATAACCTGCTTTTGGGGGTCTCGTTCAGGTTGAATTTGATGACTAAGATTTTGTCTGATGGAGTTTAAGATGGTTATTTCATTGCTAGGATTGGCTGTCTTGCCTTTCTGGAAGGCTTAACCTCCTATGACCAATGTCCATTACCGTGGTAGACTTTCCTCCTGTTGGTTTTTCCCAAAGACATTTTAATATATCTCTATAACTAACGATTATCTGGCCGGGGTAGTATATCTAGCGCCTTTTATTGAGCTTTAAGTTGGCAACATTTTCAAACAGATTGTTGCTGTTATTACCAAGGGTCTTAGTTGTTAACATCTAGCCTGAGTTAGATTGTTGTGTATCACATACTATTGACCCTAATACATCCTGGACCTTTAAACTGCTGCTTAGTTGAAAGCATGTGGTGGTATGGTGTGTGTTGATTGCATTGCACTGAAGCGGAAGCTGAGGAGGGTGTAACTTTAGCATTTATATTACAAACAGTAAACTTTTTCCATCATAGTGTGAATCTGATTATACCTCATTACTTGTTGAATATTATTTGATGATTGTGTGAGCTTACTGCTTTTGAGCATTTGTATGCAAAAGCATCATCATTTGCACTGGTGTGCATGGAGACACAAATTTGATTGCCGCATGATTATTTCTTATGTTATGACGTTCTATTATGGAACCCATGGCATTGTGCCTGTGTGCCTTGCCTTTTTTGTTTTTGTAACATTTCCAAGTTCATGTTTATGAAATGTTGCATGTGGATTTCCCCCACTTCATTCATCTATGAAAAAAGGTGGATTATTTTTGCAATTCCCTACCAAGTATAATTTCAAAAGCTATATTTCAGATCTCTGGAAAACCAGCTGTGGCAAAGAGGGCTCTTTATGAAATATCCATTCTATTGCATCAGAATCCGCGCAAGGACAAACTGCCAAGTGTTCCTATGCCTTATGGTGGTCGAACTTTTCATCCTCCTAGTGATTCCATGGCAAACATGCTTCCACCAGGAAATCCAATGTGGCCTCATCGTAACTCCACTCCCCACAATATGCCATGGATGGGGGAATATGGGAATCACCCTTCAGAATTTGGGCCAGGTGGTTTCAATGGTGTTCCTCCTGGACATGGCAGGGAGCCTTCAGCTGAGTTCTCAATGAAAATTTTGTGCTCTACTGGGAAGATTGGTGGGGTAATTGGGAAAGGAGGCTCTAATGTTAAGATTGTACAGCAGGAGACAGGAGCTAGTATTCATGTTGAGGATGCTTCAGCGGAGTCAGAAGAACGTGCAATTCGTGTCTCTGCTTTTGAGGTCTAGCTGTTTTAAACATCACTATTTGTTTGTATGCCTAAGGTTTGGCAGTGCCTGCAGATTTGTATATTACTGACATACATTAACAACAGCATTGTACTGATATTTTCAGGGTCTCTGGAATCCGAGATCCCAAACCATTGATGCAATTCTTCAGCTTCAGGATAAAACAAGTGACTTTTCTGAAAAAGGTATGATAATTACTAGACTTCTGGTTCCTTCAAGTAAGGTTGGCTGCATCCTTGGACAAGGAGGTCAGGTTATCAATGAAATGAGAAGGAGATTGCAGGCAGACATTCGTGTTTACCCCAAAAATGATAAGCCTAAATGTGCATCTGATGATGAAGAGCTTGTACAGGTGATGTGGTTGAATGTATCTTTTGCTGATTTTAATGTCTTAACTGATGATTCTGTGATGTTTTCCCCATATCCTTGGAGCTTGGCTATTACTTGAGCTAAATTTCGAACTGGTTTTTTCAGATATCTGGAAATTATGGTGTTGCTAAAGATGCTTTAGCAGAGATTGCATCCAGACTCAGAGCAAGAACTTTGCGTGATGCAAATGCTGGAACAGAACCTGGGCCTGCTGGACCTGTCCCAGGCTTTGGGCCGGCACGAAACTTACCAGGAAGAGGACCCCAACCATCTGGTATGATGGCAGCTAGCAGCTCTGGTGGATATGAACCGCTCAGGGTAATTTCTGTTACATGTTCATGCAGTTTTTATGTTTACTGCGTAACTTACTGGCTAAGTGTTTGTGATAAACTCATTAACAACGGTTATAGACTGTTCTTGTTGGGAGTTATTGTATTTCTACCACACTCTGGGCAATAACTTGTATTTTTAGATTCGTTTTCTGTAGTGATTTAATTGAATTGAGACAATATCTTGGTTGAACATACGCCGCAGTCCCATGTGGTAATGAGGAATGTCTGAATTGAGACTACAAATTGATCTATATATGTCACAGTGACAAGTGTTTGATCTGACTAAACATAATTCTTCTTCTTTCTGCTGCAAGTCAAGCATATGCTCCATGTGTGTGTCTCTAATGTGGGCGAAACGCAGGTTCAAACACATAATGTTTGTTTCTCTTCAATATATAGATGGTTTGCCATTTCGCCTTCGCTACTCTTTTCTCATGAAGAATTCCAAAAATCATGCCTATTGCTTGTACCTGAGTTTGCTTTTCACTTATACGCATAATAAATACACATAGCAGAATATACTACTAGTTAATGGTTTGGTTTTTTAGATGCTTAATTAGGATTCTTGAGCAGTCTGTTTTTAACGTTTTATTATTTTTATGTCAAGATATGTCCCAGTCATAATACCTATTCTTTATGCTTTTCTGAAGGGGGGAAGACGTGATTATGAGCCTCAGAGCTATTCAGTTCCTCCAGCTGCTACGGGGTATTGATGATATATATATATATATATATATATATATATATATTTTGCAAGTACACGTGAGTTTTTGAATAATAATGTGAGTTCTTTTTTATTCTCCTAATTTCAGATACCCAAGTATGAACCGTGTTTTGGAGGCTGATAACTCTCGTAGTATGAACCGTGTTTTGGAGGCCAATAATTCACTTAATGGAATGAATTCTGTTATGAGATCTGGAGGGCGTGATGTTTCAATTACTGATGAGGTATGTTTATAACATGCCCTTGTGGTTTAGCAGAAGCATTGAAAATTGTTGAGATGTTGGACTTCTTGTCTGATATAATTCTCGGTTCATTTGCTCCCATGGGAGGTATGACACACACACACACACACACACACACTATTGAGACAACCACAAATATTTCCCATGCTTTTCAAATTGTGTAATTGAGTTTTGGAACTGCTTTTCCTTCAATAAGAGTTTACGAACTTTCAAGTTCTTGTATGGTTCATCAATGATTGTATGCTAGATGATTGATGATGCCACTAAGTGGTTGCATCAGCCAGGGACATGGCAGACCAGATCAACATAAATATAAATCACTTGACATATCAACAGCTGACATTGGCAAGTAGTCCATGCTTTACTGCCTTTTGAATTCAGTAATCACAACCCAATTTGCTGATTTATAGCTTCCGACCAATGAAAAAGTATCGCCCATTCTAAGAGCTCCTAAAATCTTCCTCTTAAGAATTCTCCTTCATTCTGCCTTTTATTGGTTGTCTCCCTTCTTATAATGGCCTTTTCTCTCTCCACACAGACACACAATTGAGGTACCATCCGTCTGTCTAGATACCAAATATATTTCAAATCATTAAGATAGTATTTGCAGGTATAATTTTAATTGCATTTAACACAATTTCTCAGATAAAAAAGAGAAGTGTCACTTTCCAAATCTCTCATACCTCTTTATGGTTGTCTAGATACCAGATTATGCCTCCATTTACTGTCAGTACTGACGACACTGGTAAAATTATTGAGTTGTATGCCAAATGTTTCTGAATTCAAATAGATCATCTAGAGGAAAGTGAGTTTTTTGGAGAGTTTTTAAGAGACATTAGGAAACCATCTAAAATTCCTAATTAGTCCAAACAAATACAACTGCCTGTTGCCTACTACACCAGTCTAGAGTTATATCTCTGCAGATTGAGTTGTAATTTCCAGATTATTGTATAATCTCGTGTAGTCGATGTCATCCATGCTTGATCATGTGGGTACATGTTGATTTTAGTAATGGTCTTGGAGCTGGCCTTGCCCTTGACAATATCCGTCCCCTGAAGGAATTTGCACTGTCATTGCCATACACAAGTAGGGGAACTCACTATGAATAATGGCTTGAGTCTGGTGCTTTCAAAACAGTATAATTGAAACATTTGATAAAATTAAACTTCACGGTTGGAATTTTTGAAGTATATTATGAAATTTTGTTTGCTCTGTACACTAACAAACATTTGTGAAATTTTATTTTTGCAAAGGATTCTTGAATCACTTTCTACAAAATGCAGTTTGCTGGGAGAAGGGCAAAGCGTCAAGATCCTCATTATGGTAGTTCTGAAGTTGAGAATCATGGATCTTCCGAGCATTTGATTGCTGGACAAGGTTTTTATCAAGGCTTCATGGCCTCTGGTGGACAGAACATGAGTGCCCACCAGGGTTCCTACCAAAACAATGTAACAGCCCAGCAAAGCATGAATCCTCAGCGAGATACCTACCAAGCCATGAGTGCTCAGCAGGACCCTTACCAAAGCATGAATGCTCAGCAGAGCACCTACCAAAACATGAATAATCAGCAAAGCACCTATCAAAACATGAATGCTCAGCCGAGCCCGCACCAAAATATGAGGGCACACCAAAGCCCCTACTCCATGACCGCTCAGCAAGGTGTCTACACAAATATCAATGCTCCACCAAGCTCCTACAACAACAGTGCTCAGCAAGGCACTTACCAGTATTGAGTGCTGACTTTGATTTGCCCATTTTTGTACCATAAATTGTCATCTAGTGTCTTAACTATAATTATTACTATCGGAGAGAAGGAAGGTTTCTTAACTACAACCGGCAGATCAACTTATCAGCAGGACAGGATGCACAGCGGTTGTTTTAGCTGGGACATTATCTTGTGGATTTTTAGGGGAGCGGCGGTTCAATTTTGGCTGGCCTGTGCCGAGTGCTTAACTTCTGATTAGAGAAACAGACAGGATTTTTATTCTTTAACATGGACAATCAAATAGTCTGTGATCTGATTAAAACCTGCTCAGGAAGAGAGATCTGTGGGAAATCCATGAAACCCCTGCTTTGATTCCATGACTTGCACCGACAATTCAGATCCAGATGGTTTGGTAACCAGGGGTGATGTGATTACTAGCCATCTCTTCAGCATTTAAGCTCTGTTTGTGCGCACCAGAAAGCTTTGTGTACAAAGCTAGGTTTCTTCTAAATTACGCAAAGTAGATTTTCGGAATGGATTGATATGATCTCTCCGAAATAGGGAACCCACAAGCTTTCTTTACAGCTCAATATTTATCCATAGTTTCAAAGCAGACAACCTGTGAATGCTAGGCGTAGGCTAGGTTCCGGATTTTGATATAAATGCCAGCAAGTCTAGTGCACGTCTGCACCTGCTAGGCTCCGTCACAGCCAGACAAATGGTAGCACAGTGCTAGACCATGGTTGACCTGGTATGTAAGGGGATTATTCAACTTGTATTGCAAAGCAGACAAGAGCCTGGGCCTGGGTCATTTTGCACATGCAATACAAAAATGGATAAGAGTCTGGTATCCACTACTCATCGGCAACCAGAAAGATTTCCAAATAGATGGTCATTTCACATCCTCAATAAAGTGCACCTTCAACTTGGCCACTTGACCAGACACATCGTGGGGATCCATGTAGAAGAAGATTTGATCTTGTTTGCATTATAATCCCTACCTAGTGAGTGCCATGGAAAAAAAATACTTCTTGTTTGCCCGCACAAGGAATGACGCTACAGTGCTTGTCTCTTTTCACTTCAAAGCTGAACACAGCAACAACAGGAAGCATCACGAGCCATGTTTGATTGACTTTGGAACAAATTGAGTGCACCCATAAGAACCATGCAACCAAACCTGTCGACATGAAATTGGTCCTGAGCTGTTGTGGTATCAAATTTGGTGATATCCTCGACTCAATATCATCGGCCCAATGACAAGTGTCACTAACTATCGAGGTGAGAATGCTGTCAGCATTTCACTTCGAATTCACTAAATAAAACTTTCCAAAGGGCATCATTCAGTGTAATTTGAACCATGAGAGGGTCATGCAGATGCCTGGTTGTCACCTGAGATATCTCATGGGTTTTTCTTGCCTTTAACTTTTCCATTCCTATTATATAACGAATGCATGTAAACTTTCGATTACTAGCTCTATACAGCTCGTGATTAAGGTGCCTGTTAACCTATATTGTAAAAGGATTAACTCTGGATTAGTTATTTAATGGCTTGTTTTTTTTTTTAAAAAAATTATTTTTCATGTACCAAGATTAAGGTTCTCTACGATTACATTTTTTATTTATAAAAATCATTCGAAACATAGATGATAACACAAAAAACAAACTCATCCATGGAAACTAAGGCTCTAGAAATAAGTAGAGTGACAATCATATCATGAAGGAATCAGACAAAGCAACACCAAGACAAGGAGTATATCATAAAATATGCAGTCATAATCATATCTTGAATGAATCAAACAAGATGCAACTAGCTAGACACTTATGACTTCCATTATATCCATAAATTCTAAACTCATTTCTACATTTTCAAATGCTGTGTACAGTTGAATCCCTTTCAACTGTGCTTTCCAAAAATGACCGTCTCCTGTAATGTAACAGTGTCCCTTTGACTTTCTTTGCAAATTAAAGTCAACTGTTTCTTCCCACCCAGCATGGTTCACTGTGCTCATTGGTCAAGCATGTGTCGACATCAAATATTCAACTATACCCAAAAACTTCATTAAAAAAAAAACCCTGAAGAAATAACCCAAAATGAAAGAAAAATATTCATCCACGGACGTTCAGATCGCATCTGGTTTGAGCTTTGAAGCTTAGTTTTTGTTGAGTTGAGATGCTAATCCAAAAAGGATAAAAAAAGAGAAGTTAATCCTCTTTATGTGACACATCATGAAATATCTCATTTATAAAATTAATACACCAGTTAAAGAAAAAGATTACAATAAAAAAGTCAAAACATTAAGAAAAAATGGAAAGATATAAAAGGAGTCAAATTAATATAATCTTGACAGGATAGAATACTTTAATAGAAAATAAATGAAATACACAAGTATTCAAATTAAAAAAAAATCAACCATTTTATGCACCGATTTTATAATTAACTTGTGTTAAAAAAACAATTTAACCCAAAAATTTCTTTTAATAGAAAATACATACAAGTATTCAAATTAAAAAAAATCAACCATTTTATGCACTGATTTTATAATTAACTTGTGTCAAACAACCAATTCAACCAAAAAACTTAAGCTGTTAGGTAGCGTCTGATCAATATATGATTTATATTATTCTCTAACACATCCCTTCAAGTGAAAGTCATTTGGGCTTGAAGCTTGCACAAGCCAACACTACCTTGTGCTTAATTTTTATCATACATATAGGGATGATGAGATTCGAACTCGTGATTATCTTGTGCTCTGATATCATGTCAAAGAAGCAATTCAATCCAAAAGATTAAGCTGTTAGGTGAGGTCTCAATATATGATTTATATTATTTTTTAACAAAAAAAAGTGTTTGAAAATATTTATTTTTTAGTTGTCCATTTAGCAAACAACTCATCAATTCTTAAATTAAAATTAACCAAAATACTTAATTGATCACACTTTTCTAGCACAGAGCTTGCAATAATAAATAACAAAAATTAAAAATGAATACACACGTTTAAATAGAAAATATTCGAAAAAAAATAGAATAAAATGATTTAGCAATTATCACTAAAAGATAATGTCCTTTGCTTTTTTTGAACGATGAAGTGTTAATGATGTAAGAAAATAGTTGGAAGGTAGAGTGTTAAAGATATCCAATAAGCGTGTATATAACGATGGAATTTAATAAATTTTAAAATAATAATAATAATAATAATAATAATTTACGGGACCAATGGTTATATTTAGATAAAAAAAAGTGAAGGATAAGTTAGAAATTGTTGACTATTAATAGTGAGATATTGATATTATTTAATTTAAAAAAATTTTGGATTAAAATAATTCTATAATATGATATGATAAATTTAATAATTACGAGATCGAATCTTATCATCTATATTTTTTTATTAAATTAATAAAATTAAGTACAAGGCAACTATGAATTTGCATAAATTTTAAATACAAAATACTTTCACTTGAAAAATTATATTAAAATGTAGTACAATTAGAAAATTATAAAATAACTTAAGTTTTTGAGTAGAATAATTAAAAAACCGAATAACCAGTTCTAAAGAATTTTCCTGTCTTAACAGTTTTTCACCCCACCTAGATGAGATTGAATGTTAATCCATTGACTTTTGATCTCATCCAATCTATAAAAACCACAAAATACATTCAATAATGTAATTTAGTGTAAAATCAAGCACAGACTAAATTAGATATATATATTTATATATAGCACTTAGTCTACAACTCTACGTTGGTTGAGCCATTTTAGAAGCTAACCCACTAAATATAATCTTTTTGTGATCTTCTTGTCTCGATCGACTAGCTTTTCATTTGTCAAGATTTTAATTCATGCCTAATCCCTAGCTAGCCTCTATATATGTTGTGGGGTTATTCAAGTTTGCTAATCAATTTTATTATGTAGGTGCATTAAAATAAATATAATTACTTTATATTATAAATATAACTTGACATTGAATTTCTTCACACAGTTGATAAAGGGATGACTGAATGAAGGGTTAAGAGTTGTAAACCGTAAAAGAATTACCTCCATCTAATAGTTTAAATTAAATAAAATTTTAAAATATAATTTATGTTATTTTTTAATATATTTTCTCGAGTGAAAGTTTTGCTGTGAAAAATTTGATTGTTTTGGAAGGAAAGGATCCAATTATCCACCTTTTGTTTTTAACTATTAATATATTTCTGGGAAAAATAATTGTACTCATACGAGTGTGTTCATGAGAAAATAATTTTTGAATATTAAATAGGTTATTCGTATTGGATTTTTGTAGTAATTTATGAGGAACTTCTTTCTCACCTTTTCTTTTTAAAAAATTCAAACTCGAAATGATAGCTAGAAAATATACACTACCTCTTGGCCTAAGCCAAGCCTAGCTACAAAGCTAGCATATGATAGCAATTAAAGTGGGATATGAAAGGCAGAAACCACGGCAAGTTGCATGGAAAGTGGTCCATGAAATTTGTACGTAGACACCAAATTGAGAAGAAATATAGATTGATCATTGATGCCTGTAAGTGGGAGCTTAAAACTAAAAATTAAGATGCCGAACAAAGTTCATCTCTTCGAACTTTTATGGATATAATATCTAGTCGAAACTATGCAATTTGCTCTAAGAGGTCACCATGCACTTGGCCACACATTAGACATGCTCAACCCTTTTCATCTTTCATAAAATAACTTTTATATATATATCTAGAAGGAAATTGATGGCACTCCACTACAGAATTTTATAATATATCGATGAAATATTATATCAATAGTTAGATACTAATTCCATCGGCCTAACTCATACCAATGGGATCACAAATTGTTTTTGTTCATTGAAAAATCTTTCATCGGTGATTCTTGTTTTGTTGGCTATTCTGTCGGTAACATTTTAACTATACACTAACCTTTAACTTTCCTAATCATGTATCAATCATGTGTTTCCATTTAAGATTTTTAGAAACTTAACTCTATTGAAACTATGACATTTTCATCGATAATTTCATCGTTAATGTGTATATGGGCAACTTCATCATTTGTAAACTTAAAATTTCTATGGAAAGAGGTTATAAAATAAATAAAACAACATATAATTATATTAATAATAAAAATATGTATTGTTAGAAAAACAACAGGATAAAATTAAAAAAAATAATGATGCGTCGTAAAAGACTCTTGCTAATATTAAGTGGATATTTTGGTTAATATCGTTTCGAGAGCACGATTGGATATTTTGATTGCTGAAATCATGATAACAATTAATTATTTTCTGTCTCGTTTGTTATTTTTCAGCAAGTTTCTCTATCATTTCTAATCCAGAGAGTAAAAAACAAACAAAATAAACTTTTTGATTGAAACAAAAATTATCATAAACTTTGGGTTAGCCATATATTTTTTTATTTTTTATATTTCGGTCCTTTTTCTTTTAATAACATATTTTTTCCATAATTTAAAACATAATTTCATCAAAGATTCAATAAAAATAAAATTTAAATGAAAAAAAAATCCAGCTACTTTACTCTTCACATGAACAATGCTGCGTTTCACCCTAATTCTTATAGTTTATGCTATAATTCATATTCGGACCATTCCAGTTAGACGTGGTCTGTGATCTTAATTTTCTTCTTTTTCTTTTTATTTGTGAACAATGGAATATATATCATATATATATTTCATAAATTTTAATTAAGTAAATGATAATATTGCTACTTTTAAATAATAAGTTGTTTAAGTAAAACCATTTTTATATCTTAACGCAATATAATTATTAATGAAATAAATACAAATAAATTTGTTTTCATCATATCTATGCAAGTTTATTAAAATAGTACTATTTGTTTTTCAATATTGTAATTTTATCACTAGAGTAAGACCAGGACAAACTATTTAAACTATTTTTTGAGATTTGGATGCCATTTATTAAATATCTTTTGCATAAGATTCAAATTATAAGTCTCCCTGCAGCTTTTTTTGTTGTTGTTTTGTGTGTTTTTAAAAATTAACAAATCTTAGATCTTGCTGTAATCATGGATAATATAATTGTCAGCCGTTAATTAATTATAATTAACAGGCCTAATATTATTATTATAATTAACTTGAAGAGGTGTTTGGGTCAGTTAATTAATGTCCATTTAACAAGCACCTCATCAACTAATCTTAATTAATTTGTCTCTATTATCTCTATTTTTTTGATCATCCTCTAAATTAATTAATTAATAATAATGATTTGGAAGATCTGCAAAGTGATGCATAACCTAATTAAAATGGCGAGAATACAAAGTTTCCATCACAATGTCGACCATTATGATAAATTAATTCCCACGTGATTGAACAAGAAGCACTCATGATCCTTCAACTTCTATATATATATATATATATATATATATATATATATATATATATGGTTTCCTTTATATATGATTATTTTGACTCTTTTCTCTCAAACAAGCATTCAACAAGAAATTAAGACACTACCAGAGTTTCGTAATTTACCGACAGAATATTCCGTCGGTAATTAGATACTAATTCTGTTGGCACAATTTTTATTGGCGGGTTTACGATAGTTACTGTTTGTAAGAAAACTCATCACTAATAAATTTACAGACGGAAAAAGCACACCAAACAAAAAGAATTACCTGCTTTATTGTATCGGTATATCCCTTGAAGAATATAACATATCACTTTTTTTCAACTCTCTAGAACATACTGACAAGCTTCATCTGTCGGTAAAACCGCCATTAATTTATTAAAATATACATTTTTAAAAAAATCTAATAAACAGAGTAGAAAATAATTAAAAGAAATTAAATTAAATTAAAATCAAAATAAAATATTTATTATTGATTTAAAAATTTATCAATTAAAATACAATTCATCCATGAGAAAGGAGCTAAAGAAGGAGGAGATGGGTTTTCACCAAGATTAGAAGAGCGATAAAAAAAAACACATACACATGTACCACTCATGTGTGATTATTTTTTCATACACCACAACTTTCAAAGCTTTTAACTTCTACATATATTGGTTTTCTTAATGATTATTTTGACTTTTTTTCTCAAACAAGCATTCAACAAGAAATTGCGAGCATGGTGATGGCACAATCACACAATTCTTCAATGAGAGAAATTAAAATGATATTCTTACTTCTTTTTTCTTCTAAATAGTCAATTGGTTATTTTAACATCCCTTTTTACCATAGTTTATTTTAATTACTTCCCAAAAGAAGATTTTTTTTTTTCTCATTTAGGCTTTCAAAATGTAAGAACTTTCCAATAAAACCCCTAATCTACAAAATCACCATAAATTTGTAATTCAAAAAATCAAGATTTCTTGAAGGAAATGTCATTTTTATTGCATAAAACATATAAATCAGACAAAATGCTTGGCATATTTGGATAAAGGGGTAAGTATGATTAATAACAAGTGAAAAATAACCTGAGGATCCATTTAAGTTACAATTTGGGTACTAACTCAAAGTTTGTCCAAAATTTCTAAGTCATCTTTCTTGAGCGGGAGATGTCCATTGCCTAAGATATGGCGAGACATGAGTGCTGTTACCAAGTTAAAAGTAATTTATCTCTGAGCTTAAGCTACTATTTATTTTTGTATTTTAAAAATGTTTTTGAAGAAAAAAATTTTAGTTTTATTTTTTTTATTTTAAATTAATATTTTTTTGATATTTTCAAATCATTTTGATATATTAATATAAAAAATAGCTTGTTTATTTTTGTATTTCAAAAACGCTTTTAAAAAAATTAAAATTTTATTTATTTTTTTCTATGCTTCAAATTAATATGTTTTTTTTTGTGTGTTTTCATATCATTTTAATATACTCATATAAAAAATAATTTTTAAAAAATAAAAATAATTTTATTTTAATATAATTAATTACAACTAAAAAACACTTGAAAAAACAACTCCTACCACACAACTCAACTCGTGAACTACTTAAAAATTCAACCCAATGGTGAGTGCCCCTCGAAATCTCTTGTCAACGCAGGGAGTTTATGTCCCCGACACAATAATCAGCCTAGAGAATTCTTGAGCCATGTGGAGGGTATTTTTGTTGATGTTACGTAAAGCCGAACCCCATCTCTTGACATAAGGATGGAATTAATCAACAATACGTACCTCAATTAGTGCTAGGAGGAAAGGGTTTAATTTAATTATGAATATAATTATCCTAGCTAGATGTTAAAGTAAACTACAACTCATAGACTAATCAAAGTGATCAACTGCTTAATTAGAGAAAGTGTGAGAAAGGGAATTTACGTGCTATAATTAATGACCGCACGAGCTATCACTAAAGAGAATATGGGCAATTAATAATGGTCCACTGGAATCTCAATTTTATATTGGGGCAAGTAGATTTAAATGATAACTTTGGAGTTCTTTGGAGTCGACACATTCCCTTTTTGGACAATTTTAAATTGGTGAAGCACTTAGTAGTTTCATCCATCATCTTTTGCAAGGCAAAGAAGAGTGGTGGGGGAAGGACAAGGTGGTGGTGGTGGTGGTGGAGGTGAGGGGAATGGTGGCGCATAATTTGATATCGAGTGCATTTTTTTTCATCAACTATTATAACAGAAACAAATTAATATATATATATATATATATTTATATAATAAAAAAAAAATAACATACTCTAAAACAGCTTTGCTTTTCATTGAAGCAATGTTCTGTGAAAAGAAGAGCACCTTTAATTTCATCTTGTTTCATTAAAATTTTTGAGGATTTTTTTTAATGTTAAATTAATTTCATCTTCTTACAGTAACTTTATTGAGTATAAGGCTTTATTTTTTGTTTTGATTTGTTTTCTATGGAGTTATTTCAGTTTCATAACTCGAGTCACGAGTTTTGCAGGTTAGCCGTGTTGACTTAGATCTTTTTTTTAATCTTTTTTTTAATTTCATCTTTCAATATTGAGTTGATTAAGAATATAACTTTATAATTTTTTTCAATTCGCTTTCTATGAAGTTATCTTGGTCTTCTTACCCAAATTTGACTGTTGACTCTGTTATTTTTTTTGTTTTTAAAATTAGGTTGATTTAGAATTGAGATTTATATATTTCTTTTATTTACTTTTTATGTTGTTATCATTGTCTTATAACCCGGGTTGCGGGTTAGACTGGTTGACTCAAGTTTTGTGTACTTTTTAGTTGATTTTTTTAAAATTTCATCCTTCAATATTATATTGATTGAGAGTTAAATTAGGCTTCATAATTTATTCAGTTTGTATTTTATGAAGTTATCCTGATCTCATGACTCGAGTTACGAATTTGGTCAGTTGACTCGGGTGGTTTTTTGTGTAAGTTTTTTAAAAAACATTTTACCTTTTAATATTGGGTTGATTGTGAATTGAATTTTACAATTTGTTCCGATTTACTTTATATAAGGTTATCTTAATTTATCGATTATTCAGGTATCTTTGAAATTGTAAATTTGACAAGACTATACCGTGCCAATTCTCATATAATTTATTTATTTATTTTACTAAAAAACATATTAAAAACAACTCATCCGACTTGCTGCTAATAACTTCGACTCCCTTGTGTTCTTTCAGGAGAGACCCTACTTGGACATGCCACCACTATTTCTTTTTCAGGGGAAGGTGAGAGAGATTAAGTAGCATAATTATTTTTAAAGTACAAACCAATACTTTTGAGCCATTTAATTAAATCCACTCCGGCAGATGGGATCAGATAATGAATACAAAGGTTTACAACTAATCATTATATATCATATGATTATATCTCAAATGTGGTGGGACTTTGAATTAATTAATTAGGAATATATTATGCATTTAAAGTCCCAAGATTTTAGCATCATTTTGCATCTAGTGAGTCACTTATTCATGAACATAACAAATCATATATATATATATATATATATATATATATATATATATATATATATATATATATTTGAAAAATATTATTTTTTTATCTCAATAATATATTTTAACCTCAATTTGAATGAAAAAATCGTTTAACACATCATCTTATCTGTATTGTTTTTTGTTGTTTTTCTCATTAAATACTAAAATATTATTTTTCACCAACACCTTTTTTTTCAGAATAATGATTTAAAGTATATTTTATATTTAAGAACATTTCGAGCTGAATAATAATTTGTTCAATTCTTGATAAAAGTGATTGAATTTAAAAATTGCGAGCAAGCTTAATCGAATTTGTATCGACATTTTATCGAGTTCATATCGGATGAGCGCAAATAATTCAATTCATCATACAACTCTCCTTGCATCTTTAACGCCGTATCTAATTTATGGTGACCAGATATATTTTATTTATTCTAAAATATTATATTTAAAATAAGGTGTATTATTGCTTGCTTTTAATGATAAAAATATGTGTTGTACTCTTGCTAGGAGTTTACCTAAACTATTACGTGGTAAAAGACTATTAATCCCGAGACAATGATTTGGGACATGGATTTAATAATAAAGTCTAATCCTTAACCTAGTCCAAATTTGTTTACAATAATGGAAATAATATCCCAACACGTGAAAAATTATAAATAAAAATCTAAATTGATAAAAATCAAAGAGAAAAACATTTAAAAAAAAATAAAATTCACACCATGTATGTTTTTTTTGTGAATGTTGTCACCTAAACTAATAATTTACTCTATGATATAAAAGTCAATAAAATGTGAATTTATAACTCACATGTAGAGTTCACATTTCAAAAAACAATATATATCAAACATAATAATGTTTTAACAAGTGAGGAATATATTTCTATTAAATAAAATTAACAAAATTTTAATATTTGATTGACACGACCTGATTAATTTTTCTTGTCCCTAGCTCTTTCTCAATCTAAGCCCTATTGTAGTATTTAGTTTAAATTTCCAGACTATCTTTTCGAATCTATAAATTTTGTTTTGAGTTTTTAATTCTCAAAAATTTAACTTTTAATTTAAAATTAAAATTTTTATTTATTTTAAACTCCTACTTTATCTTTACTGATCTTTCATCTTCCACTTATCTTGAAAATGAAGGTCTAATCTTTATTTCGATCCCTTTCTTTAGCTTGCCTATTATTTCACTCTCTATTTTTAATTTTTTTTTTTAAAAAATATAATAGAAAATAGTTAAATTTGAATTATGACAACGTTTCACTATCAAAGAAAAATAAAAAGCTACGGTTCTAAAGGCACCTCCCTCTCTTTGAAAAGCTTATTTGGGAAATCTTTTGTTGAAGGCGAGCGACGGGGCCGCTTTTTTGAAGCCATTTCCGACCATTGATAGTCAAGTCAAATATTATTTTATTTTGTGCATTTGTCTTCATTGAAGAAAGAACGTTAAGGACAACTATAGGGTTGTAATTCTCACACTTTATGTTCTCCATTTTCTTTTCCAAAGTGAAGATATCTTTCTTCATTGGTACTTAACAAAATTTCTTTCGCGTGGCGCACGTTTATCCATTTTTTTCCTCTTGAATTAGTATTAGTCCAACATAAAGAAGTCACATATCTAATAATTTATATTTATTAAGTGCGTTTGTTTTTCATAAAATAGTATACATGAAAAATATTTTATGATATTTAATAAATGGTAATGTGAAAAACATAGTACTAGTAGTTGAATGATATGATTTGATATGATGATGAAGCAGCAGCAGCAGCAATAATAATAAAGTAATGAGAGGGATGGTGAAATCATAGAGTGCTGAAGATAAGGTGACAGTAGTGACACTGAAGATACATAGAAATTGCGTTGAAGGGAAAGGGTGGTGGCAATGATGGAGGTAGTGACTACAATGACAGTGAGGTGAGGATGGTGATAATTGAAAGTATTGAACGATAGTGTGAATTGATTAGTATTTGTAAAATATTTTATTGAATTTCATGAACTAAAATTAATTTGCACTCCTTTCCTTCTTGATAAAAGAATGTTAGAGAATGCCAACAGAAAGCATTTTACAAGGTTTAAATCATGGTCTTAACTCTCAAAGCTTCAACTTCTATAAATATATTAGTTTTCTTTATGATTATTTTGACTCTTTTATTTCAAACAAGCATTCAACAAAAAAATTAGGATACTACAAGTATTTTTTTTCATCAACTATTATAACATAAACAAATATACACACACTAAAACAGCATTGCTTTTTCATTGTAGCAATGTTATGTGAAAAGAAAAACACTTCTTCAAGCCTGTTTGAGTGTGGTTGCGGTTGCTTTTCAAAATATTTTTCGTGCCAAAATACATCAAAATAATTTTTTTATTTTTTAAAAAATATTTTTGACATCAGCTCATCAAAATGATTTGAAAACACTAAAAATATATTAATTTGAAGTAATTAAAAAAAATAAAAATTTTTTATATTTTTTTAAAAGCGCTTTTGAAACGCAGAAACAAACAGTCCCAAAAAGCACTGCATCAAAATGATTTGAAAACACTAAAAACATATTAATTTGAAGTAAATAAAAAAATAATGTTTTTTTAAATTTTTTCAAAAACGCTTTTGAAACGCAGAAACAAACAGTCTCGAAAAGCACTTTTTCATCTTGTTCATTAAAATTTTTGAGGATTTTTTTTTAATGCTAAACTTAGATTTTTTTTTTAATTTCATCTTTAAACAATAAGTTTATTGAGTATAAGACTTTACTTTTTGTTTTAATTTGTTTTTTATGAAGTTATTCCGGTCTCATGACTTGAGTCACTAGTTTGACAGGTCAGCCGTGTTGACTTGGGTTATTTTTTTTCAATTTTATCTTTTAAAATTGAGTTGATTAAGAATATTACTTTATAATTTTTTTCAATTAACTTTTTATAGAGTTATCTTGGTCTTCTTACCCAGGTTTGACCGGTTGACTCTGTTATTGTTTTTTTGTCTTTTTTATTATTTTTCTCAATTTAATCTTTTAAAATTGGGTTGATTGAGAATTGAGATTTATATATTTTTTTTATTTGCTTTCTATGTGGTTATCATTATCTTATGACCTGGATCGCGGGTTAGACCGGTTGACTCAGGTTTTTTTATCCTTTTTAGTTGATTTTGTTTTTAATTTCATTCTTCAATATTAAGTTAATTGAGAATCAAATTAGATTTCATAATTTAATAAGCAAGTAAGATAACCCGTTTAAGGATCATACTACTATTAAATTGAACATAGATTACACAAAATAAAAAATATATATTTGTATTAAATAAAAATAACAAAATTTTAACATTTGATTGACACGAACTGTTTAATGATCATACTTTTAATGGGTTCTTTGGTAAAAACGAACAACACAAACCTCTCACACACAAATATTTCTTCTATTTTGAAAAAATTCATAAATTTTTCTAGGGTTTGGAACGAGAAAGATGCATGGCTTTATTTTTCCTCTCTAATTCTTCTTTGTTTTCTCTTGGAGTTTTTCTCTCATGATTTTTATCTCTGGTACTTTAATAGTTTTTCTCCTCTCTGATTTTTCTCTCATAAATATTTTTTATCTAATTTTTCTTGTCCCTCTTTCTGAATCTAAGCCCTAGTTGTAGTATTTATTTTAAATTTCTAGACTTTAAATATTTTATCTTTTCGAATCTAAAACTTTTGTTTTGGGTTTTTAATTCTCAAAACTTTAACTTTTAATTTAAAATTAAATTTTTTATTTATTTTAAACTCCTACTTTATCTTTACTGATATTTCATCTTACACTTATCTTGAAAATGAAGGTCTAATCTTTATTTCGATCCCTTTCTTTAGCTTGCTTATTATTTCACTCTCTATTTTTTTAAAACAATTGTTTTAAAAAAATATAATAGAAAATAGTTAAATTTGGATTATGACAACGTTTCACTATCAAAGAAAAATAAAAAGCTACGGTTCTAAAGGCACCTACCTTTCAAGCTCATTTGGGAAATCTTTTGTTGAAGGCGAGCGACGGGGCCGCTTTTTTGAAGCCATTTCCGACCATTGATAGTCAAGTCAAATATTATTTTATTTTGTGCATTTGTCTTCATTGAAGAAAGAACGTTAAGGACAACTATAGGGTTGTAATTCTCACACTTTATGTTCTCCATTTTCTTTTCCAAAGTGAAGATATCTTTCTTCATTGGTACTTAACAAAATTTCTTTCGCGTGGTGCACGTTTATCCATTTTTTTCCTCTTGAATTAGTATTAGTCCAACATAAAGAAGTCACATATCTAATAATTTATATTTATTAAGTGCGTTTGTTTTTCATAAAATAGTATACATGAAAAATATTTTATGATATTTAATAAATGATAATGTGAAAAACATAGTACTAGTAGTAGAATGATATGATTTGATATGATGATGAAGCAGCAGCAGCAGCAGCAGCAATAATAATAAAGTAATGAGAGGGATGGTGAAATCATAGAGTGCTGAAGATAAGGTGACAGTGGTGACACTGAAGATACATAGAAATTGCGTTGAAGTGAAAGGGTGGTGGCAATGATGGAGGTAGTGACGACAATGACAGTGAGGTGAGGATGGTGATAATTGAAATTATTGAACGATAGTGTGAATTGATTAGTATTTGTAAAATATTTTATTGAAGTTCATGAACGAAAAAGAAAATATTCACTACCAGAAAATAACAAAACACTGAAAAAATATCTCGTATGTGTTTAAAGCCAGATTCTGTCAAATAACCATCTCAACTCAATAGCTTAAGTTGTTAGGCGAGGTTCCAAGATATGATATATATTATTCTCCAACACCCCCCTCAAGTGAAAGCCTTTTGGGCTTGAAACCTGCACAGACTCATATTATCTTGTGCTTAATTTTTATCAAAATAAATGGGGATGGTGAGATTCAAACTCGTAACCTCTTGGTCATCAAAGCTCTGATACCATGTCAAAAAACCATATCAACCCAATAGTTTAATCTATTAGGTGAGATTCCAAGATATGATTTATATTATTCTCCAATAGATTCCGTCAGAAATACAATAAACAACAAAATAACTGATGAAAAAATATCGTTGAAAAATATATCATTAGTGATTTTTATTATAACACATCTAAGATACAAAATCAAACTCAATTTCATCAAATGACAAACGAATATAATTTTTTAAAATCTCAAGCAAACTCTAACTAGTACAAATCATACATCTATACAACACATTTCTCTAAGAAAAAAGCCATAAACAAGTAAACAAACAAACAAACAAACTACATATACTACAAAAAAAGGCCAAAACATTAACATAAAAATGTGTTAAAAAATCGGCAAGTTTGCTTACTTAATGTGGAGAATCTTAAAAAAAAAAAAAACCAGGATAGGGATATTGACAGAATGAGTGTTAGGGTGACTGGATTTGTGATGATGAGAGCTAGATTTATGACAAAATAGAAGGAAGAGTGTTTTTTCTGCAAAAAAAAAAAAGGAAGGAAGGGGGGGTCATGCTGCTGGTTATAACTTTAATATTACCGATGGATTTCATGATGGAAATTAGCGACAGTAAATTATCATTGATAATTCTGTCAGAAATACTGACATGTCAGATTTGTCGACAGAATTAACAAGGGAATACATTTTTAATGTTTTTATTCTTTGAATTCTATCAGTAATTCTGTCGGTTATTATTGACGGAAACAACGTGATTTTTTATCGGTAAATGTTATTGTAATTTACTGATTATGATATTTTTTCTGTTGGTATTTCCATTGATATTTGATAATTTTCTGGTAGTAGTTCTTTAAATTAAAAGAAAATACTTTTAAATTAAACCTGAACAATACTTCTTAAAAGTCTTTAAAAATCTAGACCCTTCTAATTAGAATCAAGATGGCACCGAAAACTCGTGAGGCCGACTCAAAATTTACGGCCATGCATGAGTCAACGAGCTTACGAGAAAAAAAAAGGTATTTCTTCTTTCGGCTAGTTGATCAGGTGTTCTGAATTGCCTTTCTTACGTTATCTTCTCAAATTTTCCAACCGCTTTTTGTGAAAATGATTACCATTTTCTTCCCATCCTTTTGTTTTCACATTATTTTTTGCAGCAATCCGCAAATTTAGATTCCTCATGATCTTTTGATACAATGTTTTAAGCCTGGAACGGATTGGAATTTCAAGATTCAGATGAATCAATCAAATCTAGTGAAATGCCAACAACAGTACTCATGAAAGTTCCCGGAATTTGAATAGCATCGAGCTCGGAAAGTCTGTGCTTTGATTTTGGAAAAGTTACGAATCCTGTCAAAATTACGTTTCTTATTACAATAATATATTATTAAAGAATAATATAAATTATATTCTAAAATCTTATGTAATAATTTAAGTTATTAGATTGAGATGGTTCTTTAACATGGTATCAGAGCCTTGATGACCAAGCGGTTACGAGTTCAAATCTCACAATCCTTATTTATTTGATAAAAATTAAGCACAAGGCAAAGTGGGTCTGTGCAAGTTTCAAGTTCAAGGAGCTTTTACTTAAGAAGGTGTGTTAGAGAATAATATAAATCATATCCCGTGACCTCACCTGAAAGCTTAAGCTTTTAGATTGAGATGGTTATTTGATATAATATTTTTCAAAGAAATAGCTCAATGATCTATTCTTATAATTTATATTTATTTTTCAATCTATTTTTATATAAGTAATTTGTTCTTCAATTTATACATGAATATAAAATCATTCTCTGATCTATGCTTGTATAAGATATTTCCATCCACACTAACGAAAATACGAACACTAAAACCTACCCTAATTTATTTATAAAAACCATAAAAATGAATTTTAACACAATATCACTTTTTTTTTCTTCATCAATCAGGACTCTTTTCAGATTTATATATATTTTACAAAAATTAGACTCGGCTTGAGTTCTTCAAGTGAGGGTATTTCTATCAATTTACACGGAAATATATACTACAAGAAAAATGAACAAATTAACTGAGAGCAATTAAACGAATTTTTTATATCATACTAATTTTCTTTGATCAGTTATATCATACTAATTAGGGTTTGCAATCTTTTGCTAGCCAAGTTTACGTAACACATGATTGCGACCGACCGATTAAAAAATAAAAAAAGGGGTTTAATACCGATCAAAAATGCTTCCTTCAAAAGAAATATGTGCTGCAAAACATTCTATAATGTATTCGTGCGATAGCTAGGTATAGGAATTTTTTCTTGTAAAGTGAAAAAGACAGCGACAAAAAAAGAAAAGAAAAGGTGAAAAGCTGCAGCAAAAATAATTGGAGAAAATGGGTAGTGGAAGGAGCAGAATAACAGATTGGTGCAGGAATATGGGGAGTGGCTGATCAGAAAGCCAAGGATGCATCCTTTTTGGTTTTATCAGTGTCGAAAGTTGGAGCACTTGGTTAAATCAAAATCTAATTGGAGAGAAAAGAAGGGAAGAATCAAGCTATAATTACGAGCATGTAAGCATCAATTGCTGAAGAAGAAGGCCCTTTCCCTCTACACTTTTAGCACTTCGTATGAGCATCTGATCAGGCTTATGAACACAGAACTTGTATTAATTTTCACTGTTTTTTTTTATTATTATTATTAATATTATTTATAGGTAACTCGATATATATCACCTTAAATATTGTTTACAAAATTAGAGTACAAACTTTACTAATTTCACATCTATCTATCTCTTGACTATACTATAATTATAAGAGCTGCTCAAACTTAATATATAAACTCCCTCGTCGCATCTAGACCTAACAAACTCTGGCTTTTCAAAATCGTTCGTTTTCACGAATTCAAGGGCTGCAAATAAACTTGAACCCCATATTTTGGTTTTATTGTGAGGACAACAACAGGAGCATGGCGATAGCTATCAGAAATATGGAAGCTAAACCGGGAAATCAACATGGTTAATATGATTTTAGCTTCCATCATAGCAAAAGACTGGCCTATACAATTCCGCGGTCCGGTGGCAAAAGGGATGAAATGCCGTCCAGGAGCAAATGGCTTGGAGGCAAATCTGTCAGGATTGAACTCATTTGCATCTTTTCCCCATATTTCTTCGCTATGGTGAATTGCCAGAACCGGAATCCATATTTGTAGCCCCTTTGGAACATGAAGATCACCTAGCTTAATATCTTCGAAGGCCATTCGAGGTAGCAAAGTGGCCGGTGGATAGAGCCTTAGAGACTCATTTATAACCATGTTTAACTGCAAAAAGGCCAAAAAGTTCATGTACAAGTTATTAGTTGACCATGAAGAAATATTTTGAGGCCGAAAGTTTTTTGGAATGCAGGTGATTTTTCGCTTTCAGTGAAGATACAACACTTTACATGCCACTATAGAACCTTTGTTGACCATTCCCATCTGAGTGGATACTTGAATCTAAACAATACCAAATTCCTTTTTGACTCTCTCTGGATGTTTCCAATATATTATTCATAACTAGTAGGCAGCTAGGCTGTTAATAAGATTAATCAATATTGAGCTTCTTCCATTAAAATATACCTTCAAGCTATCCCAGCAGAGAAGAACAAATTCTGAAGTGGTGAACCATGAACTCTAAGGCCTTGTTTAAGTTAGAGGGCCACTTAATTTTCTTTCAAAATGAACCTAGACTGGTCATTGTCTTACGTATTTGAGTGCCACCAACTAAAAGCACAACAGTACAAAACCATTTTGTTTGTTCTCCTGAATGCAGAAAAGATTTGCTTCCTTTAAAAGAAATGAGAAATATATAAAATCAAAATCCTTTAGCTTATCTGAGGAAGAAGTTAGTCAGTGATAATATTACTGCTACGAGTAGGATTTGGTTTGTACAACTTTTAGTTAAAAGTTTTTGTAAGGTTAAGAACGACAGCTATCTTATCAGGAGACAGGACAATTTCCATATCTATGAGTATTAACAGCTCATGACTCAATTTACAATTGAATTCTTCATGAAGCTTAGTTCAATGGGTTTCCTAATAATAAAACAGAAAAATAATATTTTTTTTTGGACCCATTGTGTTGGGTTTCAATATAATTAGCCTCACACCCCTGGATTTACTTACCACCACGCCCGCTGTTTTGTACTTTTTAGAGAAAATGGAATGGATATTGAAAAACTTGGTAAATCGTCACTTACCAAATTGAATTTGGAAAGATGATCAATTGAAGGAGTTTCACCATTGCAGACTTCATTCACCTCGGCTCTCACCTTTTCTTGCCAAGAAGGGTTGCTGGCTAGAAGCATGACCGTCCATGTCAGTAAAAGAGCAGTTGTTTCATGTCCAGCAAAGAAGAATGTCTTGCATTCATCCATGATCAACTGAAGATTTATATTAAAGCCATCACTTCTCTTTTTCTCCATCTCATTCACAAGAATCCCCAGTAAATCATTTCCATAAGAACTACTTCTACCGATCTCTACGCAATCTTTTCGGCTTTGTATGATCTCCAGTAGTAGTCTATCCACCTCCATCTTCTTGGATTTTATTTGTCTGTTGTAGTTACTAGGAAAGAACCTGTCAGGGGAATACATTAAAATTTAACGTCACATGATCATGAATCCACTAATGCAGCTTGTTGCAGACAAGGAATCCCAAGTAAATTTTAAAGAACCAGAAAGTGATAGAAGAATCTGTCAAAGGAAGAAAAAACCGACCACGTAATGTAAATTCACACACAACTTTTTATCAGATTATATATATACTTCTCTGAAGAACACTTACCGGCTTCCGGGAAGGCACAAGTGCCTAGTTGCTTGATGGCAAAGACTTTGCAACTCTGTTAAGAGATGGAATATTTGCTTCCCCTTCTCATAGCTACTGTCGAATTCGGTTCTTGAAATTATATCAGCACTCACTCTAGTCATGTATTCACCAATTTCTACCTCAGTTTGGCCAGATTCTACTGCATTTTGCAGTGATTGGAGCATCTTCTTTGCGCATTCCACCATTAGCCCTGCGTAGCTCTTCATAACCAGAAAAAGCAAATCTCTCAGTGCTTCCATCATTAAAATGAATCAATACCAAGAATATGAAACATGTTGTGAACTGTATTAACCTTGAGCCTTTCTCCCATGAATGCCGGCGCAGCAATATGGCGTTGATGATACCAATCACTTCCGTTAGCCATTAACAAACCACGACCGATAAAATGTTTGGTTCCCTCTCTTTGCAGCCATGACTTACCAGCTTTAGAGCTATACTTTGTTAAAAGTTCTTTGATCAATTCAGTCTCTGTTATGCACAGCCTTGGCTCCACCCCATTCCAATATATAAACCTTTTCCCTGAAAAAAGAGAAATCAAACCTTTTTTTAGAAAAGAGAAAAACCCAACAAAGTTCTTTGATCAGTTCAGTCTCCGGTTTGAGTCCCGTCTCGACTGTGAGACATATGTGCATACCGTATTGTTTAGACCAAGCAACATAATGTGGCAAGAGACGATTGACAGTGTCGTGAGTGATGTGATCCATGTCTTTGGCAGTAGACTGAGATACAAAATCGGCGACGTCTAGGATGTTGCCGATAAGAGGGCGGGGTTTGGGGCCACGCACTCCTTGCTTCTCCATGATTTTTTTGATGCGTCTTGGTGTAAGAAAATAACACGATAAGGTATCATATGCAATCTTAAAGAATGAAATAAGGAATATAACTAATAGAGTTGTCAGCACCAACACGATCATGGCCATGGTTGCTGGCGGTGATCGATTGAAACAAGTTCTCAACTAAGCAAATATAATTTGACACCAAAAATGGGAAAAAGAATTAAAGAGCTGAAGACAGGAGGGTTGTCTAGTTAATCAGGGGAGGGACATTAATTTATAGGCATCGCGAAGAGAGACGAATTTTTAAAAGTAGAACATATAGTTATTTTTTTATTTTTTATTTTTTTGGGGGTGGGGTGGGGATTTCTATTTGGTTGATGGTAAAATACACATAATAAATTAAATACGATAAAATGTTTATTTTATCTTTAATATATATTATTGTTAAACTTGTATATTTTTAAAAAATAACTAGATATTATTTTTTATTTTAATTTATATTGAATGTTGAAATTAATGATAGTATAATAATTCTAATTATAAAACTCGGATTGACCTAACTAATTGCTCAAGACTCCGCCTTGGTTTTTTTTTTTAAAAAAATAGGAGAATAACTGACTTAATTTGACCTCATCAAAAACCCGAGTTCACCCGCATGATCAGCCTGAGATAAAACCCGTTTAAATCTCAAGTAAAAAACCGGTTGATTTTTTGTTGAAAAAAATTCAACACAACATCTTTTTAATACTTTTAAAAAAATAAAGCTGACCCTCTCGACATGTAATCTGGAATTTGTCCCAGATTAATCCTAGATCGAGCTTTAAAACTATAATCATTTTTATTTCTTAATTTAACAAGTTTGGAATTTAGAGTTTTTTTGCCACCAAATATATTTTTGTCCTCATTATCTACATTTCTTCTGTGTCATGCAGTAACAAAATGCTATGCATATATCTAATCCAGAAAACTTACTTAATGAAGGTGATGGATCCCTTAATCACAATTTTAATCGTTGAATTAATATATGTGGCGCCTCAATGCATTTAGCACAAAAAAAGATGAAGGAATTAATGTAATATTCAACATTTGAATTAATAGTTAACAAGTCTTCATTATTTAGTTTGAAAATTTTCACTCCAAAACAACTTATTATTATTATTATTATTATTATTATTATTATTATTATTATTATAGATAAGAATACCCTCGATTTTTTATACTTTCATAAATGATAATATTAAATTTAAATCTATAATATAGATAAATTATGAAAGTCTTGGATTTTATAACTAGTATATTTAACTATTTACCATTTTTAGATGAAAAAATCTGGCAGATCTAGTCGTCCAATAGCTAGTTAATGAAATATCTAGTTAAAAACTTAATAGACCAATGAAATTTCTAATAAATTTAATTTTTATATATTTTTACTGCACAATAACTTTCTTGATTTAACACAACTTGAATACTTTAATAATAAAATCCAATCAATTTAAACAGAAAAAATAATTCTGTATTAAAGACAAGGACGATATTATCTATTTATAACTTTGTTAGTAATTGTGAAGGTGGTTTAGTGGATTTAGATAGTGTTTGAGATTATAATAACAGTTGTTTTTAAAAATATTTTTTGTTTAAAAATATATTAAAATAATATTTAACCATGTATTATATTTTTTCTTTTTAGAGAATATTTTTAGTATTTCCTATATATTTGATAGACTATATTAATATTAAAATGCAAAGAAATATATATATGAACTACTATAACAAACAAATCTTTAAAAAATCGTCGCATGAAAATTAAAACAATATTCTTTGTATGATGTTATAAGAAAGTTTTATATTGTTTTTTTCATAAAAAAATAAAAAGAGTTTTATTAATTTAATTTTCCTTACAATCCATGTAAATAATTGTTATATTTAGATAAAATACCAAGGATCCCTTATAAAAATGATTAACTTACATGTGATTTACTGAAATTAATAATTTATTGGTATAAATAATTTAATAGTCAAAATTATTTTTCAATAAAGTAGAGGGTGATTTAAGAAGGTTATTTTATATTATTTAAGGATTTATCTAATGCATAAATAGGCACATAATACAAAATGAAATTAATTTTTTTAGTGAATTATATTAAGTTTCCAGTATCTTTCATGATTAAAGGTATAGTACTTGAATTGACATATTTTTATTGGTATATATTTTATGTTTTCATATTAAAAAAATAATTCATTTCTATATATGGAGTATAAGTCTTTTTAATAAAAATAAAATAAAATTGGTATATTTAGCATTTACCAATAAGATCCGTAAAAGGTGTTTGTGTTGAATTAAATGTTTCGATATAAAGTTCATGCTTTTTATATTTAATTATAGATAAATAATTATTATTTAATCATATTTTCTTTTTTCTAGTTTTTGTTTATTTTAAAACATAATTCTTCACTTTCTTCTAGCTCCAGGTTAAATTAATGGAAAAGGATTTTTTTTCTTTCAATAAGCAAAAAAAAGTCATACTTAACTATTCGAATATTGCTTTATATATATATATATATATATATATATATATATATATATATATATATATATATATATATCGAATTATTATACTAATATGTTTTATTTGCTTAAAAACCAAATCGAAGCTACAACTTTCAAAGAGTTATTAGATTATAAAAGCCAATATTAATTATAATGATAGATACTTATTGAGTCATTCTATTCCTAGGTTTTATAAGAAAAGAAGAATTAATCTTATTAATATAATGATATATCCTTTTCAATATTCATTTAAGTGCATTCAAATAACTCATTTTATTTTATTTTATTTTTTTTGAAATAAATGGATTTAGATTTAAAAAAATCCATTGGTTGTTAAAAATATTAAGTTTACTAAACACAAAGATAGAGTCACATTTAAAATGAAGAAAATAATTTGAAAAGGGAAAGAGAATTAAGTGATAATGGTATACAGCATAGATAAAAAAAATTTCATATTAGTTTGAAAAAAAAATAGAAAAATTATACAAATTTTGGGTTAAGTATTTTATCCTTGAATGAGATCTATTACTATCTTTATTCAAACTTTGTAGGAACCTGTAATAGTCCGGCCCAACCTATTATATATTGTTTTTTTTATCTTATCGTTCTCATAGTTTTGTTGTCGGTGACGCGAGTCTACTTTCAAACCTGACATCCCAAAACATGTACAACATGTTAACAATTGATTCTATATTCTTAGTCTAAGTTTACTGCTTATCCAAGTAGTACTAAGTTATACCACAATCTGAAACCGTTCTGCTAGTGGTTAAATATAACAAAAAAAAATAGCTACAATTACAACGGTTCCATACAAATGATATCATGATAATATAGTCAAATTATTAAATGATTGATTATAAATGAATAATTGATTAACTAAAATTATATCACTCTTAAAACATGGGAGCATATGAATAATTTAGTAGTATAACATGAAAATAATTGACATAATTCAAACTTAAAGAAAAAAAAAACCGAAATTCATCCCAAACCTCTTTTCTCAGAGGCACAAATTGAAAGAGTTAAAACGTAGAAGTATTTAATTTTATTTTTTAAAATAGAAAATTGTTATCATCCTTAGGATCTCTCCAAAAATCGACTTCATCCAAATTATTTTCAGAAAGGTCGTTAACATGAAGAGAGGTCATGCCGTCCATTTCAACCAATTAAATTTTTGTATCTTCATCAAACACCATAAATGCCAGGTCTTGAGACTTTTGACCCATGAACTGGGATTTATCATGTTGAACTCCCGAGTTAGATTTTAAAATTATAATAATAATAAGAATTTTTATTTTTATTTTTATATTAATTCTTGTGATCCGTAACTCAGATCTTGCCCCAAGTTAACCCTTAAATCAAGTTTTAAAACTTTGATAATAATCATTTTTATTTTATATTAACTCGGGTCAACACATGACCCTGGCCTTACCTTGGATCAACCCCTGAGTTGAGTTTTAAAATTATGATAATAATTATTTTTGTCCTTACGTTGACTTGATTCAATAGTCAATCTCACTCATGACCCGAGTCTTGTCCCGTATCGATTCCTGAATCTAGTTTTAAACTATAATAATAATAATTTTTATTTTTATGCTGGCTCGGGTCAACTCGACTCGGATCTTAATCAATGACCCGGACTTTACCCTGGATCAACCCCTAAATTAGTTTTTAGAACTATGATAAAAGTTATTTTTATAATTACATGTTTTAGTTGGATAATTTTGAAATTGAAAGTTTTTTATATTGATTTTTTTAAAATAAAAAATATTATTTCTAAATATATATTTTCCTTGTAACTTTTATTTTAAAATATATATATATATTCACTCTAAAGTTATTCTAATTTTTTTTTTTTTATCAAATATCTGCGCTGTTCACATGCCTTTTATTTCGGCTATCAAAGGACAGTTAACAAAATGCTACCTTCGTTTGTGGTCAATTAGTTCAAAAAGCAAGGAAGATGCTTTGACTTTGTGCATATTGGATGTTTGACCACTTTTGTCAGTCAACTACGGTACAATCCTGATTAAAATGAATCATTACAAACATAATTAATTCTTTGAATTCATATACAATTAAAAGCTTCTTTTTTTTTTTTCTAGAGGTGCAAGATTTTCCTTCGTCTCCTTTTGATCTCTTTTTAATGTTTTGTTTATTTTTCTATTTTTTTTGTGAAATTTTAAAAATGAATTTTTATTTTATTTTTAAAACAAAAGGTACTTGAAAATAAAGATATATGTTATTTTTATTTTTATTGTTCTCATCTCTAAAATCGTAACCAAATGTCACTTTAGAGTATACCTCCTTCATTACAGGGATTAATTTATCACCTTCATTAATTAGAGGGCCGTTAAAAAAAAATATTTAATAGTTATTTAATCATGTGTCCATGAGTGTTTGTCGCTTTGACTATGCAAATTAATTATATGAAAAACTTAATCAAATCGGTAATAATCCTTGTGTTTGCCATCCCAAAGTGTTTTTGAAAAAATTTAAATTTTATTTTATTTTCTTTGAAATATTTTTTTTTTGTTTTTAGATCATTTTGTATCTGATATCAAAAATAATTTTAAAAAATAAAAGTATTGTTTTTGCATTTTAAAAATGTTTTTGAAAAGTTTTAAGTTTTTTTAATTTTTATTAAATTATCAAAAAATTCTAAAAATTTGGGACCTTTTAAATTAATATTTTTGATTTCAGAATTTTTGTTTAGAAATTTGATGAAAAATCACAATCCCGGTTTCGTTTTTGGGCGTAATTTTAAATCCAACCATGCGGCGGCTGAAATGGAATTTTTTGGGGGATCTTAAAATATTTGAATAAAATCGAAATTTTAAAAAATGAGCTTGGTAGTGCTAAAAAAAAAGGACTATTTAATAAAAGCAAAATGACTCATTAAGAGAAAAATGGTTATTTGCCATTAAAAAATAAAACAAATCAGCTCCTCCTTTTTTTTTTTTTTTTCCCCCCCACAAAAAAAAAAAAAAAAAAAAAAAAAAAAAGGAGAAAAAAAAAAAAAAAAAAAGGGGAAAAAATAAAAAAAATCTAAGAAAAAAATAAAAAAAGTGAAAGAATAACCCGTAAACTTACAAAGTTCAACTTATAAAACACTAATCCAGGGAAAAATCAAGGGGAAAGAGGAAAAAAATTTAATTACTTTGTTTTCTTGACATGGGTTTTTGCTCGTTTACAGAATTCATATTCCACAAAACGTCAAATGATGTAACTTTAATAGTGAGTTTATTTTCCTTTTTTTTTTTTTTTTTTTTTTTTTTTTTTTTATTTTTTGGGTTGTGTATTTGATTAAAAGTTTAGTTACTTTAAAAATTCATGTACATGAATTAATAATCAATCTTAAAAATATTTATATATTTATTTAATAGCCCAAGATAAAAAAAACTCCTGGCTCCGCCCTTGATTACTAGTAAACAACAAGTCAAAATCTCGAAATCCTAGTATATATTTTCTACAAACGACAGAAATAGAGAAGTATACACAATCGAAAAATATCTCCTGTGATGCATGGCACATGCAAAGCAAATCTGGGAATGATAGCATGAACAAAAGAGAAGGAAGTAATTGTCTGCGAAGTTTCTTGGACATTCCTGTCAAAACGCATAAAGAGATCGATTGGCTCGTAAACCAAGTGGATCAAGAATCAACGCATGCATATAATCCAACCGAAAGCTAACAACAGAAAGTCTCCCAAATTTAGAAATTTAATCTGGAGTTGCTAAAACTATGATCAAAATGGAACTTAGAATCCCTTTCAAGAATTCAAAATTTATCGAATCATCTTTGGATATGTTCCATAAACAGAAAACGTAATTAATCTCTCTGATCTCATGGCGGGGATTGGTGAGTCGGTGCGTAAAACTTATTCATGATTATAGTTATAAAATATGAGGGTCCAAAGTAACTTTTCTAAAAGGTGTACGAAATCGATCATAATATTGCAATTAAAACAAAGATTAATTAGAAAATGTCGTCGAAAACGGAAAGGGTTTCAGGGAATCATAATTGGCAATGAATAAACTGCGCATTGCTTCCACCTTTCAAATATAATTTAAGAGGGAAAAGATGGAAACGAGTTGCTGATTGAGTCAGTCAAAAAAGGATGAGATGAGGGAGGACATGAACATATGCGTTGGTCCCAAGGAAATACCTTTAAACGAAAGCATAGAACATGTTCTCATGGGAAGAAAGGAGCATGAGTGCCCTCGCTAGGGGGCACCATGCCACACACACAGGAACACAAAATTCGGTTAAAGTCGTAAGATTGTGTCAAAAGTATATATGCTTCGTACGGTTGAGATTATATATGTTTAATCAGAGAAAGTATAGACAGTTTTTTGAGTGAAAGAACCCCACCTGCAACCTGTTAGTGCTTTCGTTTTATTGTTTCTGCAAATTCCTTTAGGTTTTGTTTCCTTTGTTTCAAAAAATGAAATGGATTGATCGAGGCAAGGCAAAACCAAGCATGTGTTGCGTTTGCTCCTTGTACATGCATTGTTTTGGTTTCCTGTCTAAGGTAATAAATTTCATTTATAGAGAGGAAAAAACATAAAATGAGCTCGTGGATACATTATTAGAAAATTAAAAAATATTGATGGAACATTCCAGCAGCATACAAGGAAGATTTTATTAGTTAATATTGAAAATTGCCCACAAAAACGGTGATAGAGTACTTCTTTTGAAAAATAAATCATCGGGTTTTTTATTCGATCAATAATTTTCAACACCGATAAAGTTAATAATGGAATTTTCACATTTAAAAATTAGATCTTACCACCCATTTTCGTCAGAAATTTTATCATTGTTTATTTTTTTGATAGAATATTTTATTGGTGATTTTGTCACCGAATTGTTACATTTTCTGTAAGTTTTACTAAAAGTTCCTGAATAGTTTGAAACATTTCAGTAGAATTGCCAATGGAATATTGATTTTGTCAGCGATTTCATCAAAAATTTCAATTTTTTTTTATTAGGATCCCCAAGCTAACAATTGCTTGCTCATAATAAATTCACAAGTCACAACCATAAATAATGCAAATTCATATACAATAAACCCACAACAAAAGGTATCTCCAAAAATTGACACGTACAAATTTCACAATGAATAATGTTAAATGGATAGGCCTATAAGTTTTCACGGTCAAAAAATTTAAATAACAAATTTATATAAATAATATATAATAATGCGATAGACAGAATTCCATATACAAACAATAAAAAAAATACTAGTAAGAAATTATTCAAATTACAATATATTAAAATATAATTAGATCGACAAGATAAAGTATACATGATACATCACATTAAAGGTGCTGAAAGTGGAGGGGGAGAAAAAGATTTCAATAAATTAACTTAAAATATAAATGGGTTAAAAAAAAAAATTGGTTTGCTTACTTGGTGACTTGGTGAAGCGAAAATTTTTCATCAGTGACAGGTTGTGGTGACCGTATTTGTTGAGGTTGTGGAGGTGGTTTTCGAGACATTAGAAAGAGAGGATTTTGGTCTGAAAATCATGAGGAAAATGAGTTGTCGAGAGCCACTTTTAATTTTTAATTTCTCTTAAAATCACTTATAGAATTTCTGCCAATATTTTTATCAGTGATTTAAAATGCCAACAAAATATTTTTTTTATTATGTCACCAATATTACCATCTTAAATTATTGATGGAAGATTCATGTTGTATTTGCCGTCACTAAAGAATAATGAAATATTTTTCATCAGTATTTTTGTTGTTTTTTCTATTTTTCTAGTAATTATATATAATTTAAAAACTTAGCATTTATATGTAACTTATTTCTTTCTAGTTTTAACATGCTATTTTTTCCAGATTCATATCTACAATTATATATGAATAGTTAGTATTGGTTATTTACCTGCGGAATGTCATGGATATTTTTCACAATCTACTTTTATTTTATTATAATTAAAATAGTTATTTGTACGAAATGGTACAAGTTATTTTTTTTATTCATGCATTATTTACCAAAATATTTTTTAATTAGCAGCATATTAAAATATGTTTTTTATAAAATCTTTAATAATTTAAAATAAGTAGGAAGAAATATACCTCTTTAATCTAAACTATATATATTATCTTGTTAATGCATTTATTTTTTTAATGAAAATATATATTTTCTTTTTATTAGAAGCATTATTTTTCAAATAAGAAATTTATCATGATATGCAAAGAAAGTTTAAAATTAAAAAAAAATCATGTCTTGATATTTTGTATGCAATTGAAGAAATAAGATAATAATTAGTCTGAGAAAATTATTTTTAAAAATTAATAAAAAAATATAAATTTTATTTTCATTGAATATTCAAGAAAAAATTAATTTTTTTTACATATTAGATTCATATATAATAATTAACAAAATAATTGTTGATATTATAAAAAAAATGCTATAATCTTGTTTGAAAAACAATTGTATTTAATGGAATAATATTCTAAATATAATTTTAGTTATTTTATTTACAATGAATTTTAATTAAAATTAAAAAAACACTATATACTTTTATATGAAAAGAGGGTAGATGGGCTAGAAACCAATACAAAGAAGTCCACCCCCTCATTTGTTTTTGTTTAATAAGATGGACAGCACTTGCTCTACTTTTTTATTTTTTAATAAAGTAGACAATTTGTCATTTATATTGGTAGAACGCTGGGTCATTGGTAATTGGAAAGTTAGAGTTTGAATCTTTAGATCTTAAAAACTCATTTTTAACATGTTCTTCACCTATAAATATTCAAGAAACACTTTAAAAATTTTAATAAATTCATTTATAACCTCAAAATACTCTTTAATTGGTGAAAGAACCCAAAATTAAGCCAAATAAATAAAATTCCTGAGTCTTGATCTATGTTTTCCTAAAATAAGAGTTTCAAAACACATCAATGATATTTATTTCATCAAGTATAACCTATTAACACTAAAATTATCTTTTTTATTATTAGAATGTAGCAAATCGATCACTTTCTCTCTCCTCCCCTATTTTCCCATGAATTTCTTTTTTCTCTTGAACTCGGAGACTTAAACATAAATAAAATCAAGTTTAGGACATAAATATATAATTCTAAAACTAAAAGGAGTAAAAATATATATATATATAATTTTACGACTAAAAATGAATTTTTTTCTCGTGAATTTGAGGAAAACTCCTTTTTTATTTTTTATTTTGATCTTTTTTCTTTTAATTATTTATTATACTACAAAGTTTAAAATCTATTTTACTAAACTAGCCTCTAATTCAATTCTGATATTTTATCAAAAACATTAAATCTCAAGAACAAGCAAATAGAAGAAAATATGAATAAATAAAATCTAACAAACATCACATTTTCTTATTAATGCATTTTTTTATGAAAATTTTTTTTTCATCATAAGCATTATTTTTTAAATAAAAAACTTATCATGAAATGAAAAGCAAGTTTCAATTAAAAAAAAATCATATCTTGATATTTTATATGCAATTAAAGAAACAAATAATTAATTTGAGAAAATCATGTAAAGAATTAATAATAACAAAATATAAATTTTATTTGTATTGAATATTCATGAAAAATGTTTTAAAATTTTTTGCATATTAGGATTATATCTAATAACTAATGAAATGATTATCAAAGAATTGCTATAATATTATTTGAAAAAAAGGAAAATTGAATGGTGTTTAATGGAATAATATTTTAAATATAAATTTAATTATTTTATTTATAATGAATTTTAATTAAAATTGTTTTTTAAAAAAAACTATAGGGTTGTATGAAAATAGGTCAGGTAATTAAGCTTGGATGAACCAGCATACTTGGCCCAATATAAAGAAGTTTTGGTGCACGTGGGCCTTCTTTTCTTTTTTCTTGTTTAATAAGATGGATGTGTCATTCATCTTTTAAAAAAAAACAAGGACAACACATTGTTTGTCATGGTAGACGACAAATGATCTAATAGTAAAGATTATGACTATTGGAGGTGACTATAAAGTTGGAGTCTGATTTCTAGGACTCTAAAAATTCATTTTGAATCTTTTTTTAACTTGGAAATATTTAATAAACACCATAAGAACCTTAATAAATCCATTTCAATAGCACTTCTCTTATCGAGTGAAACTTATTGATACCAAAATTGCAAGTTCAGATTTTTTTATTGTTGTAATTTGGCCACTCGACTACTTTTTTGATGACTTTCTTTTTTGATGACTTTCCCTCTCATCTATCAGACTAAAAAAATGAAACATAAATAAAATAAAGTTTGGGGTCTAAATATAAAATCATAAAACTAAAAGGACCGAAATGATAGAACATAGATTTTTTTATGGAAATGAATTATTTTGTGCAAATTTAAGAGAAGCCCCACTACCTTTTTTTTCTATGGTGGACCGTTTTGTTTTAATTACTTTTCATACTACAAATTTAAACTCTATTGCATCGAATTGACTTGTAATTCAATTTTGAGATTTTATCAAAAACCTTAAGTTCTCAAGAACATGTAAATAGAAGAAAATATCAACAAATAAAGTATCACAAACATCACTGAAATTAGAAGAAGAAATACAGCAATAAAAAAAAATAGCACAATAACCAATGTCGTTTTTAGTGAATTGTGGGACTAAACACAATAACCAATAGTGAATTAATGTTTTCTTTTAGATGTATTGTGTAATATTGACGAGAAAAAGGCTTCCGACAACCTTTCTAATTAGGATTTGAAATATAGATTTTTCAACACAAATTTTTTATTGATCTTGATGTATACATAATTATTCTCACTTTCATTAATGGATTCTGCAATAAGTCTTGTGTGATTGTGAAAAATTACAGAAGAAAAAAGAAACATACTAACAATTTGCATTGAATAATTTATCAGATCTTAGATTCGTTGGTTCTTGTGGTTGGCATTGAATAAGCAAAGATTTATGGTTTTTGATGAAACATGAGACCCACAGCAAACTTTAATCTCACATGTGCTGAATTGGGGTTGGTGATAATAGCATAAAATCTTTTATTCAACTTGTCATTGCCAAGAACTAGCATAGAAACCTCATAATTTTTGCAAAACCCTACTTTCGAATCACTACCCAGCCTGAAAACTAGATTGACCCCAATTTGATTCAGCACTTGTTAAAGTGAAGGGCATGTTCCTTTCAATCCAAAAATGGTAGAAAAGATGAAAAATTCTTTAGGGTTTTTGCCTGATATGGGTCTTAAAGACGGCCACTAACATGAGATTTGATTGATACGCTCTCTAAAAGAACAACTCGGGTACAATTCATACTTCTGGGTACGGAAAAACTCCATGTTTTTTCACATCAAGCCTAGCCCAATTGACTAGAATGAATACTGATTAGCTATGCTGTCGTGACTGCAGAACATTTTCAAGTCTTGCCCATAATGAACCTCAAAAAATGGTCACTGACGAACCTGGGAAATCAATCAAAATATGAGAAGTCTCTTTCTCAGGATAATGCAATATTCAGGACATCAATGCCTGTCCTCACAAGTGAACCCATGAATTTTATCTTTCTGAGCACTCTATACATTATCCCTAATATTCAGAACATTTTCAAGCCTTGCCCATAATGAACATCAAAAAATTGTCGCTGACGAACCTGGGAAATTAATCAAAATATGAGAAGTCTCTTTCTCAGGATAATGCAATATTCAGGACATCAATGCCTGTCCTCACAAGTGAGCCTGTGAATTTTATTCTTTTCTTAGCATTCTATACATTATCCCTAATATTCGTGTCTAAATCTTATGGTACCATAAGATAACTTTCCTTCTCCTTCTATTCTATCTTTTCTGATGAACACAATAATATTCGTGTCTAAATCTTATGGTACCATAAGTTAACTTTCTCCTTCTCCTTTTAATGTATCTTTTCTGATGAACACAATCTCATGACAAGCCTCCACAATGCACCAAACACTTCACTTTCACACTTCATAACTGGGAAATCATCAACGTACAAGTTCAGGCCCCAGCTCAATGTTTTGATCTTCGACTCCCAATATTGTTGCTATTTTGATAGTTGCTTTTCATTGAAGGGATTCTTTTCATTAGGTAGATCATTAATCCTGAAACATTGTCTCATGCTATATGAATTTTCTTGGTTACAAAGGAGAGAATTTAACCTAAGCCATCTTTCTTCAGGAGACAGAGCATTGTCTGTATTAGCATTATTGTAGACGAGGGAATAAGTAAGATATTCCTTAATCATAGCAAGAAATCTTCTGCATTAGTTGCAAGAATTCAGGGTACACGAGGTGTTTTCCTCTTAAAATTTACTAATAAACCGAAGGAGATCAGCAGAACATTGCAGCTATTTACTGTCTCATTTTTTATTCTAGGTCCCTCAAGTTTTTAATTCTTTCTGTTTTAGTTATTGAATTTTATTTGTTCCCCAAAAGTTATGTTTGTATGATTTCATGTTTTGAGATTTGTTTCGGCTTGCATGCTCCTACAATGCAAGATGTCAGAGAATATTCTAACCCTAAAAGAAAAATTGGTTTTATAAAATAGAATTTTAGGTTATTGTAAAAAAAAAAATTGAATGAACAATGACCAAAATTAACATAAACAAACAGCAGGGCCTTTATTAATAGCATTGTTCAAAAATAGAAAACAAACTTCAATTTGGTCCCTCAATTTTTAATTTTTCATATTGATCCCTATTCTTTTAGTTTTTTATGTTTTGATTCTTAACTTTATTTTTATCAAGTTTTAGTGTTATAAAACAAGAGAGAGAGAAAGAGAAGGGATCTATCTAATCACATTCTAGTCATAAAAAAATGAACTTATCAATGAATTTATTATAGAGATAAAATTCAAAAAAAAATATTTTTACCTTTAGAATATGTCACTAGAAATAGATTTAGATTGAATTAATTTTTTTTCTTAGATGTTGTTTTTGGGGGGGTTTTTTTTGAGTGATTAAAAAGTATTTTTAGATTAAAATTTAGCTTACTAAAGTTTATAAGATGTTTTTAGATTGTTTTTAAATAAAAATAAATTGAAAATAGATTTTTTAGATACTAGTAACAAAAGGGCCAAAAATTGTACCAAGATAAAACATGTAATTTGTGCATGCATGCGACTTGACATCCAATTTATTTTCAAGAAAAAAATGTCATCCTACCATTTTTTAAAAAACATAAAGCTAGGCATGCACAAGCTTTTCCTTCTAGGTTAAGCAAGTAGGTTTGAATTTTTTTTTAGTTTTGTATTTAATTTAATTTTTAATAAATATTCTCTTATTTTTAAAAAATTATTTAGTTGATCTATTACTTAAATAGTAATAATTTTTTGGAAGGTTTCTATAATCTTATAATAACTAAATGAAATTATTGTAATTTAACTTTAAATTTTTTTTGACAAGATTTAAGATAGAACAATTGCATTTGTATTATACATTTATATATATATAAAAAAATCACATGTACTTAGCAACTAAAACAAATCTCTAGAATAAATAAATAAATAATGAATAAAATAAAAAGAACCACCGAGATAAAATATTTGAATTTCTTTCTATCATTTACTTCTTCCTAAAACAATTAACTTCTCACTTTAATATTTAATTAGCATTCACGATTTTTTTATTCATCAATTAAATATTTTTTAATTCTTTATATTAAATGCATACATCATCTTTCCATTTATCAGTAAAGAAATTTTATAATATTAGGAAATGTATCTATAATACCAAAGCTTGCTTTCTTTTTTCATTCAAAATTAACTTCTACTCTATCTAGCCTCTTCAAAGTTCCAAGGACTCCCCTAATTACCTTGCTCAAAGCAGGTGCAAGTTCAAAACTGCGACCTGCGCACGTAGAGACCGTTGCTCTACAAGTCAAGCTTGTTCATCCAGTCTAGTACACACATACATTGCCGGATGTAATTTACACCGACGGTACGAGAGATAGGAGTCACCTTTGCCGTGGCCTATACATGTGGTGGTTGTGCACTTCTTGCCTGAGTACGTGTTGGTGATGGGATCTGCTCATGTTGCATCATTCTACGAGTTTAAAAAGAAACAGCACTGACGAATCTAATGAAGACCCAGCAACCATCATTGAAAATATAAAGCAAATTTCCAAAAGTCATTAATCCCTACCACTAATGCAAATAAAATTGGAACAAAATGATAAATGTGAGACTAGAGCTGCATAATTCAATTGAGATATGATCCAATACAACAGTTTGCCAGCCGGCAAATTGCTTACAGATGCCCTTGCCACCTCCATATCTATGCACCCCACCAGCACAACAAAATCCTAAATGCTAATACTAGAAACCTAAAGTAAAAAACACAAAAATCAATCAAGTTTCTTTTCTTTATCCCTTGATGTAGATTGTCTTGACAACATCCATTGCTTTGCGTTGGTATAAACAGTAAAGGCTAAGAAATGAGAGAAGCAGAAATTCATGATCATTGCTTCGAAAAGGAAAGGATACTTCTCAAGGGGGCGAATGGTTAAGTATATAATATGAAGAACAAGGGAGCACAGGTATGAAATCACAATTGAGAATGTGATCATAGACCTAGAAAGATGCTTTTTAATATGCTGTTTTCCACAAGGTGCAAGATAAAGAAGGATGGAAAGCATGTAAAGAGCCATATAAGGCACAGCCATTTTGTCACGACACAGAAGAGGAAACATAGAGAGCAATGCAGAATGCATTGATAACATAGAGAGTACACCAGGCAATTCCATAGCCAACAAGGTTGCAGGCAGAAGCGGCAGCAGAATGGACTTCTCATGAACTGCAGATTTAATGATCAGTGATTCAAATACTTGCTACACGTGAGATTATATAAAAATAAATTATATTTGAGAAAGTTCTGCACACCTTGGAATGAAAATAAGTAGAACGCCAAAGAACTATTCAGCAACCCATAAAGAAAACCTTTGCTGCTGGGAGACCATATTTGTTGAATCATTGAAGGCAGAAATGTCAATATAGTAGCGACTAAGCTGAGAAACCTCAGAGAATTTGTTGTAAATAATCTCTTCCACTTAATTAAAACTGAGGTACTGCACCAAAAGTTAGCCACGTAATCTTCATATATACCTCTCTCAAAAGGAGCAAGCCGTGAAAGAACCTGTAGCAAGCACCAAGTTGGGGTAAATATCGCTTGAGTATAACAAATCAACTTTAGAGAAGAATGAAGACCTTCAAGCATGTTGGTTCGTTCTAATAGTCTAATCAATGTTCTCATGTACACAAATACATAAATATATGCAGGCAACTACACTGAAAATTTAATCAAGCAGCCCAATCAATTTTAATTACCAATGAAATCATGCATGTAATTCTTTCACCACATGCGCTTGCCAACAAGAATGTAACAGGTTGCAAGAGATTCTATAGAAAAGACAAAGAAGTCATTCTTTATATTTGCCACCATGCACAGAAGGAAAAAAAAAATAAAGATCTAGAAATTGTGCCACAGCCTGTGCTTTGCCTAAAATATACCTCACAAAATTTAAATATATATATAAAAACACAACAGAAAGCTAAAACTGGAACATCCTGCCAATCAAAGAGCTAGTCAAGTATCAGTTTGTCTGGACAGTCAAATAGCTAGTGCAAAGATTAATTGAAGAAGTGCCATTAAGGAGCATAGCTTCAGCGACCATGTGCTAAACACTAAAATACAAACTGCAACAAGAGGTGGCCATGTGTTCAACATATGGAAATAGCACGTTATGCACAAACTGCTAAGGTAAAGAAATGGAATGAATTACATGTATTAACAAATGCAAATAAAAACAAATGTGAACTGCTCAGGTAAAGAAATGGAATGAATTTACATGTGTTAAACAATGGAAATAAAAACAAGGACCAACTATGTTTTTCTAATATATTAGTACTGCTGCATACCACAAAAAAGGCATCTCTTGAATGAAGGTAGGGCCACCAGACAATAGCAAATGTTCCTAAGACAGCCAAGCCCAATTTTAAAACCTCTAGCGGGGGATTCTTACGCCTTAGGCAGCTACCAAACAGATGGCTGAAAAACGCTGGTGCATAATATGCACTCATCTGGAAGAAAACACAGAAAAAAGTCAAAAACATCACCTTAGAATTTATAATTAACATCAACCTTATAACAAGTCTTGATAAGTAAAAATAACAATAGGAGTTTTTATTTAATTTGTTCGGCAAGGATATATAAGGTATTCATTATTTGTACTTCTTGTTTTTCATTGTGCAGAAATTGTCTGTTTCTCTCCTCAATATGGCTTGTATGCACACAACAAGCAGAAAGTGCAATTCAGTGGAGGAAAACAATGGTTAATGGACAGATCCACTATAAACATACAATACTGCTCTGTAAATATGCATGCATGGAAAATATAAGTATTTTCAAGGTCCCATCAGTCTCTACATCAAAACAGAGAAAAACAAACAATATTTTTTCTGCTCCGTGTTTCTCACTTTTTTGCAGAGGTGTTACAAACTATTAGTAAATATTACTGGTATTTTAATATATTTTCATCTAGTTTATGGAAAAAGAATGTCATGTGGTTATTTCTCCATAAAAAATGGACAGTCCATATCCCGGATTGAGAAGCATGAAAACAATAAATCTTTATAAACATACAAAAAATTAGAAAGGGAAAGGAAACATATATGAAATGATAAGAGTCAACATGACTTTCAGTTCAATGAAAAGTTGGTGTGCATAATTGGAGAGATTGTCAGATAGACTTAGTCTACCAAATCACCCATAGACTAGGCCAACAGTGATGTGACAATGTCTAAAAAATGGAACTTATGTGGTGACGTTTGAATTCACCCGTGTGTGCTTAATCTATGAGTAAGTTCATAGACTAAGGCACCGTTTGGTAGTGCAGGGCACCGCACTTCCAAGCAGGCACTAAGTCTACCTAACAGCTTTTCACATGATTAACAAAAGACTGATAATAATAGGGCTGGCACCAGAAGTCTGGCAATTTCTGTAACGAAATTCTCCAGTGTATTCAAGCAAGTTGCACATCATAAACAACAGAAGTAGTTAGCAATCTACCTTTAAGGTACAAAATGCAATAAACAGAAAGGCAGTCAGTGTCAATGATGACATGAACTCAAATATGAGATATTCAAAATGGCATCAGGATGGTTGATCGGTCTATTATAAAAAATTGATATTGTATACTTATTTACTCTATATTCCCAACATGGGCAGTTCACACATTTACATATTCCAAAGCGAAAAAAGATTAATGAAGTCCAGATAGACAACTGGAGTCAAAAGATATCCATTCATTGTCTTATGTCACTCTGCTTCTTGGCGATCCAGCAGTAAGGATATCTGAATCAGGTCTTTTATATATATTGATCAGAATATACAGACACTGGCTAAACCCCCTCCAATCAAAGTTACAGAGCATCAATACATTATGAGTACAAAACTAGATGTGACTTCATTATAAAAATAACAAACCTTCATACAACTGGTCACACCAACAACTTCTACAATTGTCCAAAAGATATAACAATTAGCAACCCTCTCAATCATGTAATCACACTGTTTGGTAAGCAGTAACCACTATTCTCATAATTAGATTATAAATTTGCGTTCAAACTCTGAACCAGGAAATAAGACTTCACTGAGCATCCACTCACTAGTCATTACACATTCCTAATCAGAGTCCCCTATCGAACCTGGTCACACTTAAGCAGTCATGCTAGAGTAGTCATCATTGCTAGGTCATTATTCTTCCAGCCTTTAATCAATTTGGTCAGACAATGGCAATGCGAAATATTCACTGTGTATGAAACATGATAAGGGAATTACTTCTCCAAAAAAGTGCAAGGTCCTTATAGCTATGGATGGAAAACTTTATGCGACTTAGTGCCGAGTCCAGACTATTGAGTCATTGACATAATATTGTATGCCAATTAACTTGTACAGTAAATTTATGATATAGTTGCCAGCACTCCCTCAAAAAAGCTCCTTCAGCTAATTTCCTGCTAAAACCGATAAACTTGTATGTTGCAGTCAGTTTATTCAACAAAGATACACATAAACTCTCTGAAGAGCTCCTTTGAGCACATTTCTGGCTAAACACGTTATCACAGCTCTCAGCTCTCGTCCAGCCTAATTTGACTTGATAAGGTTAGCTGCCCTTTTTATTCTTGAAGGAAAATGTGTGTATATACAAATTCCTAAGCTAACTAACAAATGGCACCATTTCCAATTAACTTAGTTGTTGAGCACGCTTGAACATATGATATAATGAACATGTATCACCTGTCTCCAAACTAGTCAAGTACTAACAGAAGGCCCTTTTAAATTAATAAACAAGTCATATAATGCTGAAAAAAGGGACATGCACCTGTTTATGGTTAAGAGAGAGACAGAACAGAACACAAGCTAAAAGATCTTTCTGCGAGAGCACAGCAGCAACAGCACCTAATGTAAGGCCCAAACTGATGCAATTATACTGAAAGTAAACCATATAAAATGTAAGGACAATCACATACTTCACAATTCAACACAATCATAAACAAAAGACAAGCAAACGCAAATTGTTTTCAAACCTGAAAGTGGCCATGATCAGTTAAGATCAAGCAAGGATTGATTAAAATAACAGCAATATGCCATGCTACATCACTCTTATTTCCACCGGACCGGTTACCCCCGTAATACACAAGAACAAAATACAGAACAGCAGGGAAGAATATCAATAAATCAGATGATAAAACTGTCCACCTCATTAGCAACTTCCTGCAAACAAAACACAAAACACTCAAAACCCAATACAGGTAGAAACTCAACAAAACATAAAAAGAGCACAAATTGATAAATGGGTTACGATCCTTACCCAAAATGTGTCTCATAACCACGAGAAGTAAACAACGAGACTGAATTTGGATCAAAATGCTTGAGAAAAAGACCATGAAAGTAACTCTGGTAAGCGGTTAATGGAGGGTAATCAAGACCCCAATAACTTAAATCATTGTTGGTAGTGTTAAAGTACCAATCTTTAATTGGTAAATTAGTTGTAATCTCCATCCAATGACGTTGAGCTTCAAAGTCACCAAATTTTGGTGGAGTGCCTGCACCTGAATATGAATGGAGAGAAACTGCAACTCTGAGGAGGAGACTGAAGATACTGATTAAAAGAAATAAACCCATTGTTCCTTTTTGAAAAAACAAGCAGGAGATGTCATCAAGATCGTTGCTCTCAGTTTCTGATATGGGTTTTTTAATCTTCTTTCTCTGTTTCTTTTCCATTTTCTTGGGACGGAAATCAGGCGATGTGTTTGGGGGTTGCTAACGAGTTCTGGTGAGTGAAATTCTGGACTTGTCGACAATGGGTTTCAGTGGATCAGTGGTCATGATGGGTAAGGAGCAGAGGGGGTCGGACTTTGGAGGCTGGAGGAATTATGGCTGATGATGCTCAGGGTACGAGAAGGTGGAAACAAGAATATTTTTTCCTTTTCTGTTCAAGGCTGTTTGATGGATTGGTTTTGTTTTTGTAGCTAATGACAAAAAAAAAAGGGTTTATATAGACTCAGTTTACCATATTCACCGCTAAGTATAATTAGCATTTTGCTCTACTAAAAAAAATCAAAGCTCTTTGGTGTTAGGGTTATTATCTTATTGATAAAGGATAGAATTATCTTTTTCATTTTCAGATGCGCATTAAAAATAAAAATAAAGGTGACTATTTTCGGTTTAATTTGATTTTTATTAAAAAAATAATCAAATTAAAATTTAAAAAAAAAACAGAAATCGAACCAAAATCAGTTCAAACCGACCAGTTTCGGTTCGGTTTGATTTTTTAGGATAAAAACTGGTTCAAACCAGTTTGGATCAGTTTTTTCGGTTTGGCTCTATTTTTTCTAGTTTGGCTCGGCTTTTTTGGTTTGGCTCGGTTTTTTTCTAATTTTTTTCGGTTTGGATTTGATTTGGTTTAGTTTTTTTGATTTTAGACTTATAAAACCAAAACTAAATAAGTACAATTTTTTCAGTTATTTTTTTTTAATTTTATCAATTTTCAGTTTTTTTTCTCACGTGTAATTAAAATTATTAATTTATCTTAAAAAGATAATTTGTAATTCTAGCATCTAACAGCTTTTTATTATTTTCATTTATTTACACACATCACTCAACTGCATCAAAATTTGTAATGCATGCAGCTAGAGATTTTTTTTTTATCTTTTTACACGTTTTTTTTTTCTAGCTAGTTGTGGGTAATTTAACCATTTATAAATATTATTAAAATAGAAACAATTATCAGTGTATGCAACACATGTCCAATTTATAGGAAGCGCTCATGGCCTTCTAACGGTGTATGCAGTTAAAATTGTCAAGGTATCTTCTTCCTGATAAGACAATTTATTTATTATTATTTTCTCTTTCCTTACCTTAAAAAACACACTTGTTGTTCAAGATTTTAGAGTTGCCTTATAGTTATTAATGTTTTATTTCGTTTCTTATTATTTTAATTTTTATTTTTAATTTTTAATTTTTTTTGTAAATTTTTTATTTATTTTCAATTTCATCATTCAATTCTAATTTGTGATATTTTATTTTTTAAATTTTCTCCTTATTCTTTTAATTTCTAATTTTTTTAAAATATTTTGTATAATTTTTATTTGTTTTTAATTTCATTTTTCAATTTAAATTTATGATACATTGTTTTTCTTTTTCAATTTGGTCCTCATTCTTTTGATTTTTTTTTCCTTTTATTAAAGTGATTTTTCTTTTAATTTTGTCCTCTAATTTATTTTTTTTTCAATTTTTATCCTCGTTATTTTAATTGCTATTTTTTTGTTTTGTATCCTTTTGTATTTTATTTTTTCCGATTTTATCCTTTTAGGAATTGGGCTTCACAAATTTTTCATGTATAGTGCTTTCAATATAATGACCTGAGTCACGAATTTAAACAATTAACGCGTGTTAACATCTTTTTTTTACTTATTTTATCTTTTAATTTAGTCATTCGACATTGGTTTTTTATATATATAAAAAATAGGCCTTAGGATTCTCTTTGATTTATTTTATATCAAGTTATCTTAATCTCATGACATGGATCGTAGGTTTGACTAGTTAACTCAATTTTTATTACCTAAGTTACATGTTTGTTATGCTAACTCGGGTTGAATTGGACTGATTGTTTTTTCTTTTTTATCTAATTTTATCCTTCAATATTTAATTGGCTAAAAAATAAATTGCATTGTTTTTTTCCTTCTGGAAAAAAGTTTTTTTCCCAAATTATTTTGATCATTTTTTTTAATTTTGATCTATTTGCTATCACTGTTAATTTTTTTCATCTAATTAAAATGAAATCAACTTATTTGATCCAGCTGGGTCAATAACCTGAATTGTGAATTTTTTTTCTTTCTTTAAAATGCATTTACAACACCTAAACATTATTTTTTATAAAATAAAAGTAATATGGTCTAGCAATGTGAATTTTTTTTCTTTCTTTAAAATACGTTTACAGCACCTAAACATTATTTTTTATAAAATAAAAATAATATGGTCTAACAATGTAGCACGGCCCATGTCTAGTTTTATTAACTAAACAATTAAAAGAATTTGAGTTTGTTATGATGTTTCAACTCTTTGTATAGACAATAAACCATATTTTTTTTTAATTTCATCTTGATATTTTTTGATTTTTTTGTAAACTAATTTCATGAGACAAAGTTTTGAATTGTACTAAAAAGATACAATTAAAATAGAGAACCACAATATAAAACACACATAAAATTCATAGCTAATCTCAAAGTTTTTATATTTTTTATTTTGGTCAAAAAGTTTATTTTTGTTTATTTTTTAGTCATTGAATTTAAAAAAGAAGAAAGAAACTCGTTAAAAAACAGAGAAAGAGATAGGAAATCATTGATTAGCTACATTTCAACTGTAAAAAAGAAGAAAAATCTTTGTATTGATGAGTTCCTTCTCTCGAAATAAATTTAATTGATGTGATTTTTTCCTCTAAAGATGATATGAAAAGTAGATCAAGATTTGTTTGGTTTATTTTATTTTGGTGGTTTTTATTTTTTAAAGTGATTTGAAGGTATTTTATGGTTGCTATGTGTTTTGTTTAAGATTTATATAGTGTGTTTGGAGGTGTTTTTAGGAAAAACCAATAAAAATTGGGTTTTTGAATTCTAAAAACATGGAATATTATTTGTTGTTTATCGAAAAAGACTAGGAAGCGACATGTTACCTACCCTAAAAAAATACTGGAGTGGATGATCTTTTATATATATATATATATATATATAACAGTTGTGGGCCTTGGTTTCTAGGCCCGGATACGAACTTGTTTTTAAAGTCAGACATGTTGAGTTACCTCATCAACGCATGGTCTATTTTTTATTATTTTATGAAAAAAAACATTTATTAATACTATCTCTCTATTTTTTTTAATTTTTTGTTCACCTTTAAAAATATTCTGTATTTTTATAATTTTTTAAGTAGGTTATTCTAATTTATCGTTTAAGTTTTTTATTTTTTATTTGATATGAATAAATTATATTTTAATGATTTTTTATTAAAAAAATCAATTGTTCTTGATGAGAAAAAATAACCTCTACAAAATTCATAAATAAAAAAAATCATGTTAAATATTTATATACTCATATGTCTTTTTTTAGAAGAAAGATTAAATTTATATTTAATATTTTAAGTAGCATTAGCAACTTTCCCTTACTTTATTTGTTCATTAATTTTTTTTATTTAAATATAAATTAATATCATTTCTCTCTATTTATTTTTAATTTTTAGGTCATCTTTTTTAAATATTAGTTATTTTTTTAATTATTTTTAATTTTATAATATTTCAAAGAGATTATTATAAATTATCTTTATTTTTTTTATTTGATATAAAAAGAATTTATTTTGCATGATGTATTTATAAAACTAAAAATCATTTTTTCATATAAGAAAAGGTAACCTCGGAAATTAAAAAAAATATATACATAAATGAAAAGAAAATTTAGGGTTAAGTATTTTCATCATCAACTGTCTTTATTTTAGGGGAAAATATTAGCTTATCATTTAAGTTTTTAATTAGTACTACAACTCTTTCATAATTTATTATCCAATCATATATATTTTTATATATATATTTTTAAATTTATTTCATTAAATCTAAGTAGCTTCTTTGTACTGCTCAGATAAAATAAATCATGATACAATAGAATATATTGGTAACATTAATATATATTTTTATTATGTTAAAAATTAATTTGAAATTATAGTCATGATGTAATGTGAGTAATAAAACAAGTACAACTAAAAGATATAATATTTTTCATCGGGTGGTGAACAATGAAGCTCCTCCCCTTCCATTCTTATTCTTTTTTTAATTATTAGATTTCATTTTTATTTTTTTATTTAATCTTTTCATTATTTAATTTCATTAGATAAAATTTTAAATTGTGATAGAAAAACAACATTTAAAGTGAGAAGACCACAATATAAAACATGAAGAAAATACCTAATAAATCTCAAAATTTTTAGAATTTTCATTTTGATTCAGAAATTTGTTTAGTTCATTTTTAGTTACTGGATTTAAAAAATGAGAGAGAAATTCTAGAATAACAATAAAAATATCATAATGCCATTATTGACTTCCAAAAAATAGGATCTTTATGTTAAGAATAATCTTAAAGTCAATGGAGATAGTTTTTTCTTCTAAAACACGATATGAAAAGTATATTAGATTTGATTTTTTTTTAATTTAACTAGTCTTTCATTTTTTAGCGATTTTGGAGAAGTGGTTTATAGATTTTTTTATGGTGTTATTGGATGAAAATAGATTGAAAAATAAAATTTTAAATTAAATCCTCTAATTTTTCAGTCACTATAGTAGTGACCAAATTCTGAGTATCAACCCATATGGCAATAGGTTGCCTGCCACCTGCTTTAGAAAAAACCAGGAGAGGACGATGCCTTAGCTTTTCTTGAAGGCCTAGGTCTGCACACTTTATTTTATTTTTATTTTTTTTCATGATTTTTTTTAAAATTTATCATTTAACATTAATTTTTTATATATTTTTTTTAATTTTATATTTCAATATTTGGTTAATTTTGAATTGATCTTCATAATTTGTTTTGAAATTCTTTTTATAAGATCACTACAATCTTTAACAAACATCCTAATATTTGATTAATATTTAATTTTACGAGCGTCTAATTTTTTATTATATAATTAAATAAAATAGTTTTATAAAAAAAATAGAGCTATTAAACATAGTAGAGTCAATGATTGAGATCATGTGTTTGACGAGTTAATTTCAGTTGATTGAAAATTGTATTTTATAATCTATTTTGGTTTACTTTCTATATAGGGTTATTGCAGTCTGAAATAAACACACAATATTGAGTTAATGCTTGATTTTGCAAGTTTTCATTTTGTTATAGTATGATTAAGTAAAAATTAGTTTTAAAAAATTAAAGCTACTAAATCTAGTGAAACTTGTGACCCATATCATGTGTTTGGCAGGTTAAGCCACGAAACCCAGGCCAATCCAATATATTATCATTTCAATATAAAACAAATATCAACTTGAATCCTTTTAAAGCCAAATTATGTTGTTACTAGTTGTTTGGACTTTTAGATCATGTCAGGACAACTTTCACACTGTTTAATTTAAAATCTCGGCCAGATAAAGAATATGATGGAGAGGTTTCAGGATTAACATGTTAGGATAAGTTTAATAATAATGCCAAAAAGTTTCATGTGACCTAATTTTTTATATAAATTTATTTTTTTTGGCTTGCCATTTCAATAAAAAAAAAATACCAACTTAAATAATTTTTAAAACTAAACTATGTTTTTATTTGAATTTTTAGGTTATATAGAATAATTTCTATATTGTTTAATTTAGAATCTCGGCTAGACAAAGAATAGGATTGAGAAGTTTTAAAGTTGATCTGTTGGGATTCGTTTAATAATAATATCAAAAAAATTTATGTGACTTAAATGTTATTTTGCCCAACCTGCAGTGTTTAGCGAAAAGTTCTTTAGTTCTTTTCAAATAAAAGTTTTTAAGCATTAATATTCTTAAGTTTTTTTTTTTGTTAATTTCTTTTTTTATAATAAAATTATGGTATTTTCTTTTCATAAATTGTGCTAATTATTTTTTAAAATTATATTATTTTTACCGTTGCTTTTTTTTTTAGTATCTAACTATATCATATTTTTAACGCAATTAGATTTCACCATAACTATATTCTTAATTGTTACCGATAAAAATTATAAGAATAAAAAAATCTAACTGCAAATAAAGTTAAATATCACATTCAGAAAGTTTTAAGAAAAAGTAAAACACATGTATCAGAAAGAAAAAGAAATTATATGTCTAAAATTCCAAATTAAAAAATCTTACCTCATCTTTTCTAATAAGCTATCTGACCTGTACTCGACTGCGGGTCATATATTTTTATCTCTTATAAAAAAAATTATATATAGTGGTTTTTTCTATGCATATTTATAGCTAATTTTTTTTAAGTGTAAATAAAAAGGTTTATGCATGTAAAAAGATAAATTAAAAATTATATCTACTAATAAATTAAAAAATAATTAAAAATAAAATTGAAAAAATCAATATACAGATCAAGATATTTAATTTCACAAGACGAGATATTTATCGATTGTGTTTACTAAATTTTATTAATTAAAATAATTTTTTTATTTAATCAAACGATAATAAAAACAGACACATATATTAAATTGCTTAAATGAAAAAAACAAATACTATGTAATGTTGCACATATTAGAAATATTATCTAAAAATGAGTATTTTTTTATTTTAAAAAATAAATTTCATCTATACAAAAACAAATACTATGCAAGGTTGCACATATTAGAAATATTATCTAAAAATAAGTATTTTTTATTTTAAAAAATAAATTTTATCTGTACAAAAGATAAAAAAAATTATAGATGAATTGAAAAAATAACTTCAAAAATTAAACACACACAAAATAATTTTATAAAAATCTCTATCCAAAAAAGTTCAAATAAGCAAATAAAAAAATCACAAATGAACAATATCAATTGAAACATAAATTTAAAAATTATTTAAAAAAACATGTCAAAAAAATCAATAAAAAAAGTAAAATAAGAAAAAAAATATTAGCTTAGGTGTCATTGACCCAAATGGGTTAAATGTTCCTAAATTTTCTATACACATTTAGATCCCTTTAAACCTTAAAAATAATCAACTTTTGATATTTATTTTTTAAAATTCATTTTGCACCTGGTTTCTAACCACATGGTGGCAAAAAGTTGGCCCTTTGTTTTAACTTTAATTCAATCTAAAAATATATTACTAACATCCTTGAAACACCCACAAACCAATCAATCAACTCAAACACACAAAAAAATGATCAAAAAACCCGAAATCAAACCACTTTAGATTTATCTTTCTCGATCTAGATCTATCTTTTTAGGAGATATCGAGGCGCAAAAAAACCCACCATTAAGCTTCTTTCATCTCATGGAACTCATGGACTTGAAAAAAAATCCATTTTGATGGTCAGAAATGATTTGAAGATGACCTTTTCTCTTATTCCGCTCCCCCCCCCTTAAACCCCCCCCCCTTCTTTCAGGGATTGAAAGATAATACAAATAAATTTTTATATTAAAATTGATCTTTTTAATTTAAAGGGATCTAAATTATATAATTTGTGTTATTTTGAAAAATTGAGTACCTAAGTATATTTTTACTAAAATATATGACACGCCATTCATATTTGATGTTTTTTTATTCAATCTTTCCTTTTTGAAATCCATCATTGACTAAAAAATCTGAAGTAATTGGTTTTCAACTAGAATTTAATCGTTTAAAATCAATATTTGAGGATCAAAATAAATTACTAAAAAAATACATATGAGATCCACTATGTTCTGTTTAAATGTGTAAACAATGCTAACCGAGTGAAAAACACACAACTTTTAATTTTATAGCTAATTAATAATACAAATAAAAATCAAAAGTTCCAACAATCAAATCAAAGTATTCCCTAAAAACATATTATTTCTATACGAATAATATAAAATATTAATTTTATCAAATTTATCAGATCTACACCTAACTCGGATTATCTTTACTTCTCTGCGCGCTTTGCTCACGTAGACAAACGCTTACTTCTCCTTTTTCCTCTTACTCCTAACCACCCAATAAAAGCACAACACGTTGCACAAATTCCACATCTCTAAACGTGCCGTCAAATAATTGGGTGTCACACCGTTTCAGAAATAAACAGAGCCGTTACTCAATTCCTACCCCTGTTCGTCCAGCTAATATCAACAAAACCAAAGCCCACTTCTTTAATTTCTCATCGACTCCTACTTTGCCTCTTCCTCCACTCTCTTTCTCTCTATCCGGCGGCCACCGGAGATCAGTTTTCACCCGCCGGAAAGGAATAATCGACTATTATTCGGATTCAAGATAATGAAGGTTTTTGTAAAGACTTTGAAGGGTACTAACTTCGAGATCGAAGTCAAACCTGAAGATACGGTAATTCATCTCCCTTTCGTCGCTTTAGTTCTTCGATTTTCACGCTAATTATACTGATTGTAAACTATTAATTATTGTTTTAGGGTTTACTTTCAGTAATTAATTTCAATTTGGTGTATTTTTTTTCGATTTTTTTCTAGGTTATTCAGGCTTTTACGTTTTTTTTCTCTATTTTTTCAGCTGTTTAGTTTAATTTTAGTAATTTTCCTTTCTTAATTTAATTTAATTTAGGTGGTTGAAGTGAAGAAAAACATAGAGAATGTACAGGGAGCGGATGTTTATCCGGCGGCGCAGCAGATGCTGATTTATCAAGGGAAAGTACTTAAAGACGATACAACATTGGATGAAAGTAAAGTTGCTGAAAATAGTTTTATTGTTGTTATGTTAAGCAAGGTGAGTTTTCTTGCTTTCGTTACTAATTTTAGTGCAGGAAGCTTTTTAAGTGGAAGGAAATGCTGCGAATATTGAATATACATAACAGCATAAAGCCAACAATTAGTCATTGTTTTGAAAGTTCGGTTATGTTCAATAAATGCACTTAGAGAATTTTGATATTTATACACTAAAAATACTTATTGCTTGTTTGTTTCATTCTCTATTTCCCATGTCAAGATGGTGAAAATTTTCCCGAACTGGCTCTATATTTGGCGGGGTTTGTCTGGTAGGGGTTTTTCGTTATTTCTCATTTTGCATAGAAACAAAAATAGTTAAGAGGGGTGCTGGCAGGGTTTGTTTTGTGACTTATGCATATTTTAGTTTATTGCTTATGAAGAAATATGGGAAGCTTAATAATATTATTAATATTTTGTTGGTATTCTTATAGTGCATTTGTTAAGGCTGTATTGTTGTACCTCAAGGGTTGGGCTCATTAGCCCTTCGTTGAAAATAGCCAACGTTGTAATGCTGATATTCATTTACTCAGCTTTTTCTTATAAAGTACGTTGCTGTGGCTTTGCTGCTTCTGTGCTGCAAATGTATTTTTCTGAACTTATTTAATGGCTAATATGAATTCCTTAGTTATGTTTGAAATTTTTATAGCTCGTGAATGGAATTCTAAGTATCAATGTGGTATAATAATAGTAGACAGCTGGACACGGGGCTGCCTAAGGCTGTCTTTCTATATATGAGTAGTTATACACGGTAAATTTCGTTATCACAGTGATGAAAAATGATGGTAGATTTACCATTTTAAGTCCAATGTAGTTTATTTTAGTCATGCTGTCAGATTTGTAAAATCAATAATATTATTGCACTTTCATTTAGAGTGATGCCAGAAATTTTATAAATTATGCTTACTGATCCATGCATATGTCCAAACATGTGTAGAGTAAGGTATCATCAGGCGGACCCTCAACTGCAACAGCAGCACCACCAAATGTATTTTTCTGAACTTATCTATTGGTGTATATGAATTCCTTAGTGACGTTTGAAATTTTCATAGCTTGTGAAATGGAATTTTAAGTATCAATGTGGTACAATAATAGTGGACAGCTGGACTGGGGGCTGCCTAAGGCTGTCTTTCCACATATGTATATTTGTACATGGTAAATCTTGTTGTCATAGTGATGAAAAATGATGGTAGATTTGCCATTTTAAGTCCAATGTAGTTTATTTTAGTCGCACTCAGATTTGTAAAATCAATAACATTATTGCACTTTCATTTAGTGTGATGCCAGAAATTTTATAAATTATGCTTACTGATTTATGCATATGCCCAAACATGTGTAGAGTAAGGTATCATCAGGCGGACCCTCTACTGCAACAGCAGCACCACCAGCCCTAGTAAGTGTAAAATGGTCTCTACATTTATTTGTTTGGTTGCAGAATCCAAAGGTGCATTCCTTTATTAACTTTTATGAAGAGATGCTTTGGCATGCATGATTTATTATGCTTAACACAGACATTCTCTGTGTTTTGATTTTTGCTGTATCAGTTTGTCTACAGTTTCAAAAGTAATTTCTTAATGCTGAAATTGTAATGCCCCAATCTAATTCTTCCCCATTGAATGCTCTTTTATTGCTTTCACTTCGGATGATGGAATGCAAACACCAGAGGTCCCTTTTGCCTCTGCAAAACTCTCCAGTCCTGCTGCTTAAAACATTCAGATCTAGTTCCATTGTGTCTGACATGATCCAAGTGACAGCCACAATCCATGCTAATTCTGTAAAGCACACCCCAAGAATGATGTCAGCACACTGTTCCCTATTATTGATTTTTATCAATCGTTTATGCCATACCCCCAGTATCCCTCAAGCAATGGACACTCTAAAATCTAAATGTGACTTTGATCTTTCAAATGTCTCTCCAAGAAAAGACACTCTACCAATATTTATAAATGCATTTTAATGCTATTGGTTTAATAAACACCCATTTATTAGATATCCTGATCAAGCAAGAGGATATCTTTTTGTAGCTAAAATTACAGATCTTGAACTTTTTTGCATCCTTCTTTCTGCTTTTCATTATTTTCGCAACAAGCAGCAATAACAGATGCTCTGTTAGCAATATGATTCAATTTCTGAGGTAAACTAATACAAGTGCTTGCTCACAGGCCCAACCTACAAGTTCTTTGCCTTCCAATGTGACCCAACCATCATCAACATCTCAAGCTGCTGTCCCAGCTGCAGCATTGTGGGTTTTGAATTAGAGCCTATTTCTACTATCTTCTGTGTTTTGTTCAAATGTCAGAATATGTTTGCATTTTCTGCCATTACTTGGGTTTGTATTTTCTGGTCTTTTCTGTTCTGAAGTTGTGAATCTTGCAGGCCTCAGTCTGCTACTGAATCCAGTCCTGCTGTAGTTATTTCAGCTCTGTGAGTATTTTCTTGTACTAGTTTTTAACCAATCTTCTTTATTATCACTGTTAAGGGGTTTGATACCATGATCACATGTGTTATGGTCTATATAAGTTTCATGATCTACAGCCTTCATAATCAATTAACTGGATTATCTTTATCAACTCATCTTTAGCATGGATTAGATTGTTTCCTTTTTCCATTTCCTAGCTTTTATGTCACAAGTCATGCACATGAATTTTTTTTGTATGTGATTTTTTTTCCTAATAGAAAGGTTTAGTAATAAAAAAAGGATCTGTAAAAGAATGTTTCCACTTCTTGTTTGTTTACTATTCAACCTTTTCCTTTGTATTGTGTGTTGTGCAGTTTATATATATATATATATATGTATGTATTTAACACATTTTTTTTAAATAAAAATGTAAAAAATGATTACAAAGTATGTATCTTTTATTTATTTTTCTCTGCATTGTTAACAATTGTACTGGTTTTTTTCTATTTTAGTAGGAATTTAATTTTTTTTTGTCCACATCATGGATCACCATGGCTTGTAAAATCATTTAAAGTTCTCATGTTGGCTGAAATTTTAGAAAACAACAACCTATCTCATTGTTGCTCATGTTATTTTCTTTGGTTTTGCTATTAGTGTAACAGTCTATTTTGCATACAGATTTAAATATTTAATTTTAATGTTCTACGAACACCATAATATGTGATATTCAACCCTATGAATGGGAAAATTATTTGTAGCGTAAATGTCAACAGTAGAAAAATACATAGCCTAATCAACTTTCATTATTATTTGGTAGTAAATCTTCATTTAATCAAGAAATTTGTCAGTTAATTTTTTTCTGTAAATAATAAATCTTAACTATGGAAGATTTCTCAATTAAGCAGTGAATTGAAATTTATCACAAGCTCCTGTGATTCGTTGAGTTCTTTTATGAAAAATTTAAAGTTATAAAATTATAGAAGATAACCTATTTCAATTAGAATCACAAAGGAAACAGCTTTTTTTTTAATTCTTGAACCTCATATCAGTGAAAACTCTCTCTTAATATGAGAATACTTATTCTGGACGGATGTAGATTTGTGAGTTTTCTTAATAACCAAATGATAAAATATACAAATCTGTGCTCTTAATAAGAATAATAATCAAAATTATTGGTGGGTCATGCACCAGTTACTAGCCAATTATAATAAATCATTAAATTGGCCTTGAGGTAGTAAAATGATTCATAACAATTTGAACACTTGATGCAATCCCATTGTTATGTAATATTTTTCTTTTCTTGTCATTGAAGCACTTCAGAATCGGAGATTCCACTATTATATGTTTATATATTTGGATATTTTCTTGTTATTGTAGCAGTTCAGATGCAGACATGTATGGGCAAGCGGCTTCAAATCTTGTTGCAGGAAGTAACTTAGAAGCAACCATTCAACAGATTCTCGATATGGGTGGAGGAAGTTGGAACCGAGAGACTGTTGTTCGTGCGCTACGTGCTGCATTCAACAACCCCGAGCGAGCTGTTGAATATCTATACTCGGTAAGTCATTGAACAATTGTGGGTCCATAATTCTGTAACCTGGTGACTGGATCTAGTTTATTCTCAGTTGCTTTCATTTTTTTCTTCTCTAATTGAAAACTGAAAAGTGTTGGTATATATTGTCTGATCTTTGATATTATTTGTTCATCTTGAGCTCTCCCTCCCCCATCTTCTCAGTGTCAAGCCTAAATTGCAATATATTGGCCAGTCAAAGACCTAGACTTCAGCAATAATCCCCCTTCGCAAAAATGGAAACATTCATGAGAAGCCATCATTACATCTATGTGTATATGGTTTATGTACTTGAAATAAATCATCAACATTTTGTTATGCTAATTAGTGATAATGAGATCAACACTTTTGTACTGATAAGAGCGTTAACATTTCTTCTTCTTTTTGTGAGACTTTAGTTTGCTGCAAGTGTAATTTACTCACTTGTTTTGTTTTCTTTATTTACTAGTATGGTGGTAGTCAATTTAGTATTTGGATTGTAATATCAGGGTATTCCAGAGCAAGCTGAGGTTCCACCGGTTGCCCAAGGTCCAGCAAGTGGTGTCGCTGTAAATCCTCCAGCTCAGGCTCAGCAACCAGCTGCACCTCCTATTGGTGGACCAAATGCAAATCCATTAGATCTCTTTCCACAGGTATGTATTTCTTTGATCCGTAGTTTCCAGGCCTCACTAGGGTGGTTCAATTGATGAATATCATTGTTATGGAACCAGGGCCTACCCAGTACGGGTTCTAATGCTGGTGCAGGCAACTTGGATTTCTTACGCAACAGCCAACAGGTATTTTAGATTTTTATTATTAGTGTAACATTCACTAATTTGCTTGAAGCTTATATAGACCCCTCTCCTTAATTTCAGTTCCAAGCCTTGCGAGCTATGGTGCAAGCAAACCCTCAAATCCTACAGGTACTTTGTAGGATTCTGATTTATGTGTTTTTTTCTGCTAGTTGCCACACTTTAAGGTGCTAACCTACAGACGATCAATGACTTTTAATGTATTGCAGCCTATGCTTCAGGAGCTAGGGAAGCAAAATCCACACTTGATGCGGCTCATTCAAGAGCATCAGCCTGATTTCCTGCGCTTGATAAATGAACCTGTTGAAGGAGAGGGGTGAGATGAATCTGTTTTTAGAATGATATGCACTGAATTCCTTGCATGTGATACTAAATTGCTTCTATTTATGGATAATCAGGAATGTGCTTGGCCAATTAGCTTCTGCGGTGCCACAAACAGTGACTGTCACCCCTGAGGAACGTGAAGCAATAGACCGTGTAAGTTCATCTTTTGACACTATTTCTTTGACTATTGGTGTTTTGTTTCATTTTTCACTTAAAATTTGTAGCCGAATCACAGTTCTGAAGTTATCTTGGTCGCTTGCATTTTTCATACATGCCTTGAAAAGTATTGTTGGGACTGCACCTGCTAAATTTGAGTGATATTTGTTTTCCTTTTTCCAGTGCTTCTATGCCTCCGTTAACCTTTGATTTGCACTTTAGGTGCTAGGTGGTCATGTCATATGCCACATGCATTGAAATCCTTGAATTGTCTATTGCATACATCGCTAAAAATTTACTTCCATGGTTATGTGATGTCCTTGAAATTGTGCATTTAATGAGATGATAATTTCCTTCTGCTCTCGATGCTCAAGAGCGTTTACACATGCAGAAAAGCAGAAGTCCTTATAAGTCTCTAATTTTCTATGATCTAAACTATCTTTTCCTCGGGTCTACATTGACAAAGTCAATTTGGCAGCTTGTAGCAATGGGCTTTGATCGAGCCTTAGTATTGGAGGTGTTCTTTGCATGCAACAAGAATGAAGAACTGGCAGCTAACTATCTATTAGACCACATGCATGAGTTCGATGAATGAAACAAGTATTTCTCATGTCTAGTTGTGCTCTATCCCAAACTGGTTTTACCTTGTGGAACCTCGTGAGCAGAGACTGTCAAAATGTTCGTGTCCCCATTTTATCCATGGGCAAACATAGCACTTTCTGCTTTCATTGTTTTGAAAAATTCAGTTATCATAATATCAGAAACACATAATTGTATAATTGTGTTTGAATATGGGAATTGTGCTTCGTTTTATCCATTCTCACCATTACAGTCGTGGATCTCTTATTCTAATACCACAGAAGCATCCATCTACTGGGCAACAAGGCTCGTAGGACATGTGTGGCATTCTGGTATACTTGTCTTGGTAGCCTTTAATGGTGCTTTCAAATTTGCTGTGCAAGGTATGTTTCAGCATGTGCATATAAACTACTCCCTCGCAAAGCCACACTGAAGACGATGGACTTCGGTGCTCGATACGGGGCCTAAGGTTCCTCTCACACTCGGGAGGGATGGCATGATGTCTTGTTGGTTCAACTTTCATCCAACTATGGGTTATATTTGGATTTCTCGCCTGATAATTTAAATAAAGGGTAAAAAGGGGGCTAGCTGTGCTGAATCAATGGTCAAGATGCAATGGGTGTTTAGAATGAGTGCTTGATAATGGTCTAGAATGAACATCATGATTAGATCAATGGTTTAGATTATTTCTGACATGACAGGAATCCACAATGATAGAACCTAATCGTGCTGGGATTTATAGCATTAATGTGAACCCTTAGAGCTGGAATCTGCTAGCTCGTTGAGTTGACCAGGGAAAACCCCAAGTGCCCATTTTCTTTCCCTAACCAAAACACACGCAATCAAGTCGGTTATACGAGTCCGAGCCTATTATATCTTTACCGTCCCAAGTCCGAGCATGCTCTGGTTCCATAAACAAGAGCGTAAGGACTCGGTACCGAACTGGACTTGGAAGTAATTTCCAAGAAGCCCCAATTCAATTTCCTTGGACCTTCAGCCATGAACAGAGTCATGAGAACATGTATTGCAGTGTCGAGCACGCTTTATAGTAGGAGAATTTGTCATGCCATGCCCATAGCTCTGGAAAGACTAAGAGAAGACAGCAGTAGGAGAATTTGACTTCGTTATTTAGGCTTGATCTGACTTGGTTCCAATAATCTGCAGTGTATATTTCGGAGTCTGAACGCATCATTTCAGTTTTGAAAGTTGAAACTTGAGAGGTCCAGCATGCTTATATTCCCATGTATTTATATAATATGTTGAACCAGTCATGGCCATTAAGGCATTCACGTTGCCAGTTTGGGAGGTACAATTAGTCAGCGCTTCCATTTGTCTGTCAAAGAGTTCCATTTTCTTCTCTTTCCAGAGTTAATTCTTTCTTAATCTGGCCTTGATCTCTTACACCATTCTGTCAATCTGAATGCTAAGGCTTTGTTGTTCAACAAATTCATGTAGCTATGTCGCCCTCCCTTTTTTTTTTTCTTTTTTTCCAGAGTTCCATTTTCTCTTGTACGAACTCAAACCCGAATTCTAATCCTTTTATTCTAGCGAACCTAACTCTCCATAAATCTAATTAAAATCATGTGAAATCTACCATAAGGTAGAACCCACCATTGATGTAAAGTTTTCTTTCAAAGGCCACTAAGCTACACATAAATTGTTGCTGATATTTTGCTTTCATGGCCAGGACCCACCTGTATCCAGGAATTCATAAAGAACGGGAACAGGATAGAAAAAGAGGGCAAATAAACAAATTCAACTTGGGATTTAATATGAGAAATGAATAAACTTCTACACAAGTGATGCCCTCTTGGATTACAAAACAGGGTTCTGATACATTCATCATCTCTTGGGGATGACAAGGCCTTTTGGTAAAATATTCAATTAAATGATGCTTTCACAAATTATTGTAGTTTGTGCTGTTAATCCACAGACTTCAAAACAGCATATAATATAACACGAGGCTCATCCAAATCCGCGAAGAACAGTAACACACAGAATAAGATAAATTCCAAACCTTCTTGACAGGCTACTTCAAGTATCGGATACAAGACTATTAAACTCTACTTTGAATTCTGTATTTGCGTGGTCCTTCCTAGCAAAAAAACCCTAGCATGACTCACATTTCAACCCTCGAGTTACACATTAACATGTTGGGTATTGGGTCAAGAAAACTAGAATTGAAAAGAAAATAAATTGAAGCTATGAAAAGATATATTTGTGCATGTCTGAAGGTGTACAGAAGGGAAAAAAAAGTTTTTTCCTATTTTATTTTTGTCTGTGGCTGACACATGCTAAGATAAATATAGAAAGAAAGTGTTGGTCTTTCTTTAGGTTGTTTTCTTGGGAGAGTAACAAGAGAGAGAAAAAAAAAGATTTTTTCTTCAGGATTGCTATAACAAAAAAGCAAGAATTAAACTGATCAGAATTATAGAATAGTTAGAATTCATATTATTATCAATAATATAGAATTTAGCCTATGATTTAAAATTAAGTCCTAAGTAATTAAAATTAACAATATATAGATTGACAAGCTTATTATGATAAGATTCTATATCTTTTTCATTATCGTATAGGGAAGGATAGTCTAAAATTAATTCTAAATAGTGAAATCAACCAAGTTTAAAAAACTCTAATCGACTAAGAAAACAAAGAAGCAGTCGATCATATAATTAGGATTCACGATCAATAAAAGAAAAATAATCAACCACGAGAATTTGAGTGCATGTGAGTAACCATAACGCTCAATCCTGCTCAGAACAAGAGTCCTCAACCTATTAAACTGATCAAATTTGTAGACTAGTAAAATTCACTTAGTTATCAATAAGATATAGTGCAATTTATATTAGGATTTATCATATAATGTACTTTTCTAATAGACACAATCTTTGTAGGCATAGAATTGGATGTTTAGATACAACTTAATGATTGTATTATTATAAATAGGCCATCTAGTGAAAGATAACTAACCTTACATATTTAATTTATGAATTTTAATTTTGTTTATGCTTTTCCTAAAGGGTTTTTATTGTTTAATTTATAAGTTTTTTTTTCTCATCACTTTAAATTCCTACAATTTTTTCCTTAAACTTATGTTATTTTTTACAAGGTGATGCTTCTTGGAATTCACATCTTTTTTTTGGGTTTGAGATCTAGAATCTCACTTCTTATTTAGAAAGTGTTTGTGATGATTGTGATAAATGTTATTTTTTAAAGTGTTTTTGGCTTGAAAATATATTAAAATAATATATATTTTTTATTTTTTTTAATATCATCATATCAAAACGATACAAAAACATCAAAAAATTAATTTAAAGTAAAAAAAATCATTTTAAAAAAAAATACGATTGAACCGCAATAACAACCAATATCTTAATAAAAATAATCATTATCTTGTCACAAATGTTAAGTCCAAAATAAAATTGATTGACAGTTTCATAAAAACTTGTGAAATTATTATTCGCTTAAAATGTGCCAACATTTTTGAAGACCTGAAATTCGACAAAAAAATAATAATAATAAAAAATTGTATATCATGCGGTAGTTTTATGTTGTATTTTTCTCTGCTCTTTTGGCCTTTACACCCTCGTAGTAGGTCATGGCCAACGGAAAAACAACAGTTTCACCTCTTGAGAAAAATATTAATAAAAATAAAATATCTCTGTTTAAATTATAGCTTATAGTTTTCTGAATTATTCCTTCTTCTAGACAAAAAGAAGCGGCGGCCGCCAAGAACTAACCAAAAAATCTTTGTCCAATTCAAAGCAGAGAACGGGCTAAAATCACCTTCACCAATATTGACCTAACTAGTAACATCCAATTTGCTACACATTAAAGATGGCTACATATATGACACCCTGTGAACTGAGAAGCTGACTGTGATAGAAATTCATCACAGACAGACACATCAAACAGGAACTACAATTTGTATCGAGAAATTTTCATGGTCTTAGTTACTCCTTGAGGTTCTTAAACTTCCCTGAAAAAGGTTTTGCTTCTTCAGGCCTTTCATGGTGTTTGAGACCAGCAGCAACAAATTATAGAGTGCAAAACATGGGAAAGAAACTGGATGCTCTTTTCCGGAGGAAACTCAAGACCTCTAAATTCAGTTCTCTAGCAAAACTAGCAGTATCTAGGATCGTCATCCTCAAGAACCAGAGACAAGCCAGGCTTTCCCTTGCAAAGTCTGATGTTATTCAGCTCCTTAACCTTGGACACCAAGAAAGAGCTCTACTTCGCGTAAATTCATGATATTCCCTTTACCTTTTGCTTCTTTAATCTTTCAATCTTTATATATTTGATATGTGATGGAGTTTGCTCTGCAGGTTGAGCATGTCATCAAGGATCAGAATATGCTGGGTGCTTTTGATATGATGGAGGATTACTTACATTTCCTGATCGAAAGAGTTGTTCAACTTGAAACAAACAAGTTAGTTTCTTGAATTTCATCAATCATGTTCACAGGGTTTGAAAACTTAGTTTCCTTTGTTCTGAGATTGAATATTATTAATTTATATGGATTACCGTTGTTTACATAGAGAGTGTCCTGAGTTCAAGGAGGCAATATCGAGCTTGATCTTTGCATCTTCCAGATGTGGTGAGTTTCCAGAGCTGCAAGAGATTCGTGGAGTTTTCACAACGAGATTTGGAAACGAATTCGCTGCTCGTGCTGTCGAGTTGCGTAGAAACTGCGGAGTGCATCCTAATGTAAAGAGCTGAATATTTGTAGATTAAATTGCACCAGATTTTCTTCTCACATCTTATTTAATTGTGTTTTTCTTTTGTTGTTTAAATTGTACCAGATTTTCTTCTCACATCTTATTTAATTGTGTTTTTCTTTTGTTGTTTTAGATTATACAAAATCTTTCTGCAAGACAACCAAGCTTGGAAAGCAGAAAGAAACTGCTAAAGGACATTGCAACTGAGAATGGTATCATCCTGCATTTGGAGGAAGATACTCCTGTGGTTGCACAAGTACGAGTCTTCTACATTACAAAATGAGTACAATTTCCTATGGAATATTGAGGTTTGACAGTCGTTGGTGGTTTCAGGAAAATCTGGATGTCGACCAGCCAAAGCAGCAGCAGCATGAATATAAATCAGTCAAGTTAGATGCTACCGAGTACCAAGCCAGAACCCACGTTTTGCCTGAGGAGGACCTGTCCGGATCATTGAAAGGAAGGACATACAAAGATGTTGCTTCTGCAGCTCTAGATGCTTTTGAATCAGCAGCTTACGCAGCACATGCTGCAAGAGCTGCTGTTGAACTCTCAAGATATGAATCTCAGGACAATGAACAATATGGCCATGGTGATTCTAGTCATGGATAAGGGATTGTGTATGATTCTGATGGGGTCTTTGACACCTGAACTTCAAAGGATATATGAAGCTTCAAAGGAGAGTATGCAATCAAAAGATAGGTTGGTAATTGACAAAATCCATAACATTGACAATATCAATCCTGAATCGGTAGGTGAAAACATGAAATAAAATGGAATAGTGCATCTCAAGGTGTTTGAAGAGAGCAAAACAAAACCTGTATTTGATAGGACACCATTTAATTCAAGTCCGAATCCTAACGATAATGTGATAATTCAATTTTGATTTTGATTTTGATTTTGATTTTTGATTTTTGATTTTGATTTTGATTTTGATTTTGATTTTGATTTTTATATAAATAAAAAGAAAAAGAAAAAGAAAATGAAATGATGAATGGAATGAAAGAAAAAAAAAGAGATTTAGCTGAGTACAACACAAATGAGAAGTTTTTTAGGATTCTTTAGGGTTGAATTATAACTTTGGAAGTTAATTTTGGCAGGAATTGAAAAAATTAACAAGTCTGGAACTTTATTAAACTTTAAATTGATTTAAATAATAATATCAGGAGTTTAATTGAAGAATTGATAAGTTTGAAGACTCAATTAAGTTTAGAATTAGTTTAATTAAGAAAATTAGGGGCTTAATTGAAGTAATATTAAAATTCAAGGCTAATTAGGGTCAAAATTGTAAGAAATTAAAGTCTAAGGACCAAAGTGAAAAGGCAGGGGTATTATAGGAAGTTTAATTTACTTTTCCAAGGGTAATTTTGAAAGAATTAAAAAGTTGAAGAGTCAATTAAGGACTAAATTAATTAAATTAAAAGCCAATGACTGTTTTGTAAAAGACATCGAAATGCAGAAGTCTAATTACAATTTTGCTTAGGAGTTTGTTTAAAAAATGTCAAAAACTTCAAGGATTAAATTGGAAACAAGTCCATAAATGGTGTTGTTTTGTCATTTTCATTCTTTGTTTTATTGGATTTGTTTGTGTTTGCGTTTCAAAAGTTTTTTTGAAAAAAGTTAAATTTTTTTATTATTTTTTTTAAAATTAATATTTTTTAGTTTTTTTAAATTATTTTAATGTTCTAATGTAAAAATAATTTTTAAAAAATAAAAAATACTATTTTAATATATTTTCAAATAAAAAATACTTTAAAAATCAACTACTTTAAAAATCATCTCTACACCCTTGCGAATGAAATACCGACTGTCACCCAGACAGCAACCCACACCACTAGACACCTTGCAATTCCCACGACTTCCCTCACCAATTTCTCAGTTCGTTTTCGTTTCCTTCACCACCATAACAAGCTATTGAGGCGTGGAGGAAACCACCATCAATAGTACAGCAATGACAGGATTGTTGGTGTCCCAATCCGGCCAAGACATAAAAAGCCAGGCCTTATCACTATCATGGAAGATAGTAGCAGGATAGGATGCCTATAAAAGGTAGAGGGAGAAGAAAGAAAAGAGGAGGAAAAAAGAAAAAGAAAATCGCAGGAGAGAGAGAGAGATTGAGAGAGAGTAAAAAAACTAAAACAAGAAAAAAGGATAGAAAAGGAAGCGAAGGTAACATAGAAGAAGAACAAAAGGAAGAGCAGAAGGAGTGCTTTCCAGAGCTGCGTCATCGTCTTCGAACATTCGGCCTTCATTTGCAGAGGTAAGTTTCCCGTTCTTCCCTCGCTTTACATTTAATTCACTCCTTGCTGTAGTAAGTGTGTGTGAACAATTTACACACGCTTGCAGAGAGAAGAAGACCAGCTGGGTCACTGATCTGAACTACTAACCAGGCCAGGTCGGCTGGATCTAGCTCAACTTATATGGATGGGCTAGATCCAGCCCAATAAAAAAATAAAAAGAAGAAGAGTGGGCTGGATCTGGATCTCAAGCCCAACTAATCCAAATTATTGTTTGCTAAGGGTATGTATGTTCGGCAAAACATATCTTTATGCCTTTGCCATGCATTTTTATATCTGTTTTGTTTTGATATCTAGCCAAATGAGCTTTTTTTTTATATTAAAAAATTCTAGAAAAATTTGAGTATTTTTGTTGATTTATTTGTGGGCTCCTTGTACTTTGTTTTTTTTTTTGAGTTTTTTTTTGCCGCGTGCTTAATTTATAGACCTTTAACGTTAAACACAAATTTGTTGTGCAATGCATTTTTTTATTCTTGTTTAAAAATAGCAAATAATAAAAAAGGATAAAAGGCCATATAAATTTTTCACTTGAGCCAAAGTCAGGAATATTGCACTTTCTGAGTTTGTGTGATATTTACCAACACCAAAGTCTGAAATACTTGCAGGTAAACATCCATTAATGTAAGAGTTAGGAACATTATAAAAAGAATAGAAAAAAAGAAGAAGATGAGAACAAATTCTTAGCAATTTTAGACAAAACTAGCAATGCAGCTTGTTTCAGGTAAGACGTTTAAGGGATAATAATATCTTTCCTTTTACGTAACTAGTTCCATATCATATAATCTTTGTTGACCAGTTAAGATTTCTAATAACTATAATGCTAGATGAATACCTTTTAAACTAGATTTTTTTCCTCATAGAATAAAATACCAGATTTGTTTCTTCATTGAGCATAATTTTATAAGATCGTCGTAATATCCGGATGTTGCCATGATATATCTGAAATGAGAGAGAACAATCTTTGGATTCACTCTCTCACAATAGCGAGATGGTTTCATATTTGGTCGACAACAAGGCTGAGAGGGAACGGGTGAGCATTCCATCACCGAAGCACCATGACTTGGACTCGTACTGAAATATTAAATATTTACTTGCAGATGAAAACAACACATCAGACAGCACACTGAAGTGCATGAAGAAATATTAAATTAAATATTTAGGGTTAGGTCTTTGCTCTTCTTTCATGCATGGGTTAGGGCTGGCAGGCACATCCATCGTCATTTCAATAACAACAATTCAAGTGTGTAAAACTAACGTGAAATGGATCTTATCACAGTTGATGTATAATCTATAATTATTTTTTGTTTAATATAAATCCTTCAACGTATATACACAGCCAATGCAGTGAATCTAAATCCAATATAAATACAAATTTATTCATTCTAGAATGGTTTTTTATTTTTATTTTTTTTTGTCCGGCTTCGTTTCATTTTCATAAGGACTCTAACAAAATGCAACTTGGTGAAAGAAAATGACATTTCCTTTCACAAAATACACTTCTTTTTTTAATTTTCCCATCGTATTCATGCTTTCTTCATTGTGGGCAACGATATGCATCCTTCTATCTATAGTTTTTAAACCTGGCTAGGTGGCCGGCCCGGTCCAAGACCTGGGTTCCGGGTTTTGACCGGGTCGGCTGGGTCAATTTCTATTTAAAAAAAAATTCAAAACGACGTCGTTTTAGTAAAAAAAAAATCAACGGGTTGCAACCGGGTTTTTAACTGGGTTTTCCCTGGTCAACTTGCCGGGTCGGCCGGGTCATGAATTTTTCTATTTTTTCATCAACCTGGCTTGGTTTCAGTCCCGAGTTAGCCAGATCCCAGATCGACCCATTAGACTAGGCCGGATTTCAAAACTATGCTTCTATCCATAGGATAACTTAAGCATCAAAAGATGATACAAAGGGCATGCAAAGTACAAGGCCCAAAAGCTAAGTCTATCTAAATAATTTATAGGCCCAATTCAGGAGAGCAATGTTTGGTAATATGAGGAAATGGTTGCGTGAGCTATGGTTGCAGTTCTTTTTAGAAACAAATATGGAATCGGCCATTCTAGAGAAGTTGACGAAGAAAAAAGCAAAAGTCTTGCAGAGACTGAAGGATTTTATATTATAGAAACATGAGCATTGGAGAATTTGAATGTGGAGGAATCGTTATGCAAATGAACACTGGAATAATCCATGAAATTGCAAGCCAAAAAACTTTTAGAGGCTAAAAGAAATTAAACAACAATTAAAGAGACTAATTTGCATAAGGTATTATTCTACCTCCACGCAATGTTCCTCTACCTACATAAACAATAAGAAAATGAGGGAGGTGATAGAGAGTCGTCGGTTGCTATATCTTAACAAAAACATAATCTTGATATTAGGTTCCGTTTGTTTGCTGGAAAGTAGTTTTTTTTTTTAAAAGTGAATTATTTTTCAATGTTTGGTAGTGGAATGGAAAATAAGTTGGAAAATATTTTCCAGTGTTTGGTTATATCATGAAAAATAAGCTGGAAAACAACTTATTAATGTTTTATTTTTTTCAAGTTTATTAAAATAATGAGGAACAAATCTCACAAATTAAAAAATTGAATGAGAATGAAATTGAAAAAAAATATAATTTCATAAATTATCTCAAATAAAATAAATAATAATCAAAATAATAGAGATTAAATCTAACAAATAAAAAAATTAAAATAATAATAATTACCATTTCATAAATTATTTCAAATAAAATAAGTAACAATAAAAAGAATAAAAACCAAATTTGATAGATAAAAAATTTCAATTAGAAAGCGATAAGGGAAAAGCAAATAAAAATTATAAAAATAAGGACCAAAGTTAATATAAAAATAAAATTCTAAGGGATGAAATTGAAAAAAGAATATTCAAAACAAAATACGTATAACAATCAAAAGTTTGAGGACCAAATTTGATATAATCAGCAAATAATATGACATTTCTAAATTTTTCACAACTTCCGGATAGTGTTTTCTGCCCAAAATAAAAGGAAAACACTTTCCTGGAAACCAAGCTAAATTTTCCTTTGACTGGAAAATATTTTCCGTTGACCAACTTTTCTAATAACAAACAAACACAGGAAAGTTTGGAAAGTGGTTTCCAAGAAACCATTTTCCGTTAAACAAAAAAGGCTTTAATGAATTATATTTGATGAGAGGAATTCCATTTAGGTTTTTCTTATCTTGAGGCTTGAGATTGTTTATCAAATTTGGATAATTTTTTAATTTAGATTAATTAGAGATTGCTTTGGGGTTAGATATGAGGTTTAACAAGGTTGTCATAACCCAATTTTTGAACAAATAATAAAAAATTAAATATAGTTGACAATGAGGTTAAGACAACAAAATTTGAAGTTTGGGGATGTAATTTGAGAGTTAATTGATCAATTTTGAAAGAATTAAAAGTTAAATATTTAATTAAGGGCTAAATTGAACAATCCAGAAATTAAGGACTGTTTTGTAAACGGTGTTATAATTCAAGGATTCAATTGAATTTAATCCAACGGCACAATTAGAAATCAATTGTTTCTGATTAGGATCCCAATTGTTAAGTTTAAACTGTTTAGGGACTAAATTGAAAACAGCTATGCCCGAGGACACAACGGCATCGTTTTGGAAGCATTGTTCATCGTCTCCTACGTTTGCGCGGATGAAGCCGATTCAACAGGAAATCTGCAGCAAATCGTGGACCACGTCTTTTGCCCATGATCCCGTTCGTAATTTGAATAACAGTCCTGCAAAGACAGGACTGGTTGAGGGGCAAGTTTCTCTATAAAAGGGAGAAGAAAACCCAGAATAGAGGGGATCAGAGGGGGAAGAACAGAGAAAACAACACAGCGACGGGGGGGGGAGAAAAATGAAACCTAGAAACCAGATGAAGAGCCAGAGCTAAAAAAAACAGAGCAGAAATACAGAGTAAAAAAGGCACAAATTCACAGAGAGAAGGAGAGAAAGGGAAGGAGCAACACAAAGAAGAATCAGCCTTGCTATTGTCTTCGTCCCTGCAGAAAAAGAAGAACCCGAAGTCAGTAAAAAAAAAAACTCTGAGAAAGCCGGCATATCCATTACCTTCTTCGTTAGTTCACCTCAAGAACTGAGAAGAAGATAAAACAGTGGACACAGCGGGGAGAAGGCAGAGAACGCGAACAGAAGAGGAAAGCAGAGGAGAGCAGAGAGTAAGTAAAAAAACCTAACAAACAGAAACACAAGAACAAAGGGGAAGAGACGGAGAGGATGAGGAAGGGAGAATTCTCCGGGAGTGCTCGAACTGTTGCTGTCGCCTGCGCCTTTGAATCGCCAGGTAAGGCTTCCCTTTTATCTTCGTTTCTGCACATTTTTTATTGTAAGAGAAGAGCACGGGGCGAAGGTAATTTAATTACCTTCGCCCTGTGCAGCGCACGCGTGGTTTGAACCACGCGTGCCTGCAGCCTCAACCGGTCACCGGCTTGGGCCGATGTGGAGCCGGCCGGGCCGGTTTGGGTCCACCTAGCCCATGTAATGAAATGAGCCCACCCCAAAAAAAAATAAAAGAATAAAAAATAAAAAATAGGAAAATAAAAAAAGGTAAAAAAATAAAATTTGTATGCATGAATACAAATAATATAAATTTATTGGTTTATTCACTGACGCCAGAGTCCGGAATAAAAATACCAGTTTAAATTTATATTATTTTTATTTATTGTATTTTATTTTTTTTAAAAAAAGTGTGTATGTATAAATAAAAAAATAAATATGAATTTATTGTTTTTATTCATTGACGCCAGAGTCAGAATAAAAATATTGATTCAAATTTATTTCATTGTATTTTATTTAAGTTACATAAAAATAAAAAATATGCATGCAAAATAAAATAAAATAAAATAAATTTATTGGTTTAGTCACTGACGCCAGAGTCAAGAATAAAAATACTGATATAAATTTATTTTATTTTATTGTATTTTACTTTTATTTAGTTACATAAAAAAATATGTATGCGTAAAAAATAAATTTATTTGATTTGTTTATTCACTGACGTCAGAGTCAGGAATAAAAAAAAATACTGATTTAGATTTATTTTATTTTTATAGCTGCGTAATATTTACCAACGCCAGAGTTGGAAATATCCGTAGTTAAATATTTACTGGCGCCAAAGTCAGGAATATTATACGCAAACCATCATAGCATAAACCGACAAAATGTTAGCAATTTATGACAAAACCAGCAATGCAGCCTGCCTCAGGCAGGATGTTTAAGGGGTGATAGTATCTTCCCTTTTGCGTAACCAGTCCCGTACCATAGAATCTCTGTTGATCAGTTAGGGTTCCTAGTGACCATAATACTAGGTGGTGACTCCTTAAACAAAGACCATTCACCATCAAAGAACAGGATGCCAAAAATCCATTCTTTCCATGAAAGATAATTTTTAATTGGTCGCCACGATGTCCGGATGAGACAAAGGTTTATGATATGTTTTAAGGTATTTTCAGGTAAATAAATGTGTTTTTTAAATTCAAGAAGTCAGAAAAGAAGCGAAAGAAAAACAGAGAGGAACAAAGACAAAGAGGAGAGTGAAAGAAGAACAGACGAATAACCAAAGAAAAAAAAAGAAAGGGAGAGCAATTGAGAATGAGGAGAACAAAGACAGAAAGAAGGAGAAATATAAGAAAAACAAAAGAGAGAAGAGGAAGAATCATTACGAACCATTGCCTATCACCATAACACCACCACTGTGAACAACAACACCTCATCGCTAGGTTAGCCCCTCTCCTCCTTCTTCTTCTTCTCCTTCACCGTTAACCAAGCGTTTCTCGTGAACGGAAGAGTGAATTAATTCACTCTCCACTGTTCATTGGGCAGCACCAGTTCTGGCCTAGACCGAAATGGCGGGGCTGGGTCCAGCCCAGTCCTAAAAGAAAAGAAAAATACATTTTGGTCGATACCGGCCCAACACTCTTTTGGGCCCACCTCGACATAATTTCTTCTCGAACGATTTCAGCTCAGAAAGGATGGGCTCAGCCCATCCCAATATATATTGTTATAGTATAATAATATTATATATTAAACCAGAACAAAAACAAAGCAAAAATTCCAAAAAATTTCTAAAAATCCTTTAAAAAAATTATGATTTTCTCGGGTATTTTTTTTTTATCAATTTTGATTAATATTGGTTTGTATTTTTATAATATAAATATACAAATCCGGTATTAAAATACCCGGTTTTCTCTGAAATATTGCAAAAAATTATAAATAAAAAAATATCTTATTTTCTTGCATACGACCAAGTCTTTCAAAGATAAAAGAAAAATCATATCGTATTTTTATATAACAAAAAAATTAAAAAATATGTATCAACATGCATTTTGGCTTTAATAACCAGTTTATTAAAGTCTTGAGAACTAAGCCAATATTTCAAATACCAAAAAATTTATTTTGTTCTCTTTTAGTATCTAGGGTTACAAACTTATACGTAAGACATATTTTTGATATTAAATTCTTTTTTTCTTTACATTAGAACGATTAGGTTTTTACTCGATAAGATAAGGATCTCCTTGCTGAGGAGGATTTTTCTTAAACCTTAGCATATATGAAACAATTAAATAATATTGCAACTTACCTTAGGTAGGGCATATTTGGAATGCTAATACATTTCCTTTATGCAACCAGTCTTTGTGTCCGATCTCTGAGACCAGTTAAGGTTTCTAGTAACCAAATTACTAGATGGTGATTCTCATTCCCTTTTTACATAGATAAAAAGACAAGAAATCTTTGTCACCTCCATTTCCTGATTACCCAGATACATTACAAGAGTGGATGCATTCGCCGCGACACTGTATACATGCGATATAAAAAATACCTAAATATTATCGTTTTATATATAAAAAAACAACTTTTTTTTAACCGAGTCAACTAGAGACTGGTCTGAGTTGAAAAAATTCACCCACCGAGGAAGTTGAGTCTTGAAATTGTGCTTTAAAGGTCTAGTCAATGGAATCGGTGAACCACATGAACTGTTATAGCTCATTTGATATTATAGTGGTAGTTGTTTTTCAAATTGATTTTTGCTAGGAAATGCGCTGAAATAATATTTTTTATTATTATTTAAAATTTATTTTGATATTAGCACATCAAAATAATTCGAAAACAACAAAAAAATTAATTTGTAGTAAAGAAAGAAAATAAAAATTTCAATTTCTTTTTAAAATATTTTTGAAAAACAAATGAATTTTTAATTGCATAGGAGAAGAGTGACTTACAAAAAATGTCAACCATGCAACCAAACTGACTAGTTTCGTGGTGTAGAATGATCATAGACCTCCGCTCCATTTATGATATTTACTTACCTAACTCGCTTCTGGACATTAGCAATGTGCTCATGAGTTTTTTTTTAAAAAATTATTTTAAATTAATTATTTTAAAATATTTTAAAATTATTTTAATATGTTAATTTTAAATGAAACAAAACTGAGAGTACAATTTCAAGATGTGGCAGACAGCACAACCAAAGTACTGAACTTGAGAAGTCAATGGCATTTAGATATGCTAAAAATGATAGCAACTTTCTTTCTCTCAAGGGAAAAAAGAATATGATATCTTTTTCCATAAATTATCAATAGATATTATTTTCATTGTTTGTTGTCATAATTGTTCAATGACTTAGACCCGGTTTATTTACGTGGCCATGCTATTTTTTTTTTAAACTGAATTTTTTTGTTTTAAACTAATATTTTTTTGATGTTTTTGGATTATTTTAATGTCAAAAATAAATAAAAAATTATTTTAATATATTTTTAAATAAAAAATATTTTAAAAATTAACTATTATAAAAATATCAAACACTACCTTATTTGGTTAATGCATGACGAGACGTGATCAAGGTTGTGATTTTAATCGATATTTTATCTATCACATAATTTTTTATTTTAAGGAAAAAGAGAATTCCTTCGATTCCTTTATAAAATGAAAAAATAAAAATAAAAGATTAGCGGTTACCTTAAATTTAAAATTTGTGATTATTTTTTGATTTAATATTAATAAATATTTATTTTTTATATTGAATTGTTATTTTATTTATTATTGATATCATTATTTTTTAATGATATTATTAAATTAACTAAGTTTATTAAATTTAATTATTTAAATATTAAATTTTTTTATTTTTTAAAAAGTATTTATCTTTTTGTTATATTTTTTATACAAAACAAATTTGTCTGAAAGACAGTGCTGACAACCTAACTAGTATACCCTACAGTCACGTGAGGCTACGAGTGAGTCATACAACGCCCTTTAAATATCAATAAGAGTAAAAAATTAGTACAGGTCCAGCTGAAAAAATATGTTATTGTACAGGAGGAAATCAATTTTTGAACGAGGAAGGCCAGAAAAACCTGCATTTCTAGTACCAAAAATTACTCAATTTGTCCTTGTTTTAAATTTAAAATAAATTAAAATTTTGTTATTTAACATATATAAACATGCCTAAAACACAGGATAAGTGATTTTTAATATGATAATAATTAAAATATATATAATAAAATACCCATTGTTATCCCTGTCTATAATCCACTAGTTAATGTCTTAAATAATTTTTTGAGGTTATCATTAAGATATATATATATATATATATATATATATATCGAAAAACAAATAAAAAAAAAGAAAAGGGAAAAATATATACCGAAGTTAAATATTGTAGGACAGTAATTTGTTCCATCCCACCACCGCGTTCATAAATAGAGGACCAAGGCACCTCATGCTTCATCATATCAACAATCCTATCTCCTCTGAGTTCTTTCGAACACTCCTCTTCCAAAAGTGTGAGAGTAGAAGAAGATGAAGAAAAGAAAAAAATCAGGTAACTTTAAGTTCCTCAAGAACAACTATATATTATTATTATTTTTTGATGTTTTAAATTAGATTACACGAAGAGTTTGAGAAAGTCCTTATTTTTGGCCCAGATTTTAAGCAAATCTGATAATATCTCATACGATTATATATAAGCAAGCATAATGATATCTTTACCACATTTCTCCTTCCTTTTAACAGCTTAAATTTTCATTTTTTTCACAATTTAGATGCCATATTCTCTGACCCAGAAAAGAAACTTCGAGAAGAATCCCACCCATATATATATATATATATATATATGGCTTTCATTAGCAACACATGCACAATGATACTCTCTTACCTGATACGACTGAATTTCTCTTTTTGATACGTATGTTATTAAGTTTTTGCAGGGAAGATATGGCAAGAGCCATGCATGGCAAATATTGTGGAAGACTTTGAAATACTCATTTGAGCAAGACAATACTTCAAACTTGTGTTCAACAAAGATCCAAAGACTGGATAGTTAGGAAGTCTCTACCTCAAAATTTTCAGAGGAGAACAACCTAGAAACTTCAAGAAAAGAACACAAGTATTGTATTTCAGTATCTTGTTTTCTTGCATACGACCAAGTCTTTCAAAGATAAAAGAAAAATCATATTGTATTTTTATATAACAAAAAAAATTAAAAAATATGTATCAACATGCATTTTGGCTTTAATAACCAGTTTATTAAAGTCTTGAGAACTAAGCCAATATTTCAAAGACCAAAAAATTTATTTTGTTCTCTTTTAGTATCTAGAGTTACAAACTTATACGTAAGACATATTCTTGATATTAAATTCTTTTTTTTTTTACATTAGAACGATTAGGTTTTCACTCGATAAGATAAGGATCTCCTTGTTGAGGAGGACTTTTCTTAAACCTTAGACATATCAACAATTTAAAAACATGACAATACCTTAGCATATATCAAACAATTAAATAATACTGCAACTTACCTTAGGTAGGGCGTATTTGGGATGCTAATAGATTTCCTTTATGCAACCAGTCTTTGTGTCTGATCTCTGAGACTAGTTAGGGTTTCTAGTGACCAAATTACTAGATGACGATTCTCATTCCCTTTTTACATTGATAAAAAGACAAGAAATCTTTGTCTCCCCCATTTCCGGATTACCCAGATACATTACAAGAGTGGATGCATTCGCCGCGACGATGTATACGTGCAATATAAAAAATACCTAAATATTATCATTTTATATATAAAAAAACAACTTTTTTTTAACCGAGTCAACTAGAGACTGGTCTGAGTTGAAAAAATTCACCCACCGAGAAAGTCGAGTCTTGAAATTGTGCTTTAAAGGTCTAGTCAATGGAACCGGTGAACCACATGAACTGTTACAGCTCGTTTGATATTATGGTGGTAGTTGTTTTTCAAATTGATTTTTGCTAGGAAATGCGCTGAAATAATATTTTTTATTATTATTTAAAATTTATTTTGATATTACCACATCAAAATAATTCGAAAACAGCAAAAAAATTAATTTGTAGTAAAGAAAAAAATTAAAAATTTCAATTTCTTTTTAAAATATTTTTGAAAAACAAATGAATTTTTAATTGCATGGGAGAAGAGTGACTTACAAAAAAATGTCGACCATGCAACCAAACTGATTAGTTTCGTGGTGTAGAATGATCATAGACCTCCGCTCCATTTATGATATTTACTTACCTAACTCGCTTCTGGACATTAGCAATGTGCTCATGAGTTTTTTTTTTTTAAAATTATTTTAAATATTGTAGGACAGTAATTTGTTCTATCCCACCACCGCGTTCATAAATTGAGGACCAAGGCACCTCATGCTTCATCATATCAACAATCCTATCTCCTCTGAGTTCTTTTGAACACTCGCTCCTCTTCCAAAAGTGTGAGAGTAGAAGAAGATGAAGAAAAGAAAAAAATCAGGTAACTTTAAGTTCCTCAAGAACAACTATATATTATTATTATTTTTTGATGTTTTAAATTAGATTACACGAAGAGTTTGAGAAAGTCCTTATTTTTGGCCCAGATTTTAAGCAAATCTGATAATATCTCATACGATTATATATAGTAAAAGCATAAGAATAATGACAATTTCTCCTTCCTTTTAACAGCTTAAATTTTCATTTTTTCACAATTCAGATGCCATATTCTCTGACCCAGAAAAGAAACTTCGAGAAGAATCCCACCCATATATATATATATATATATATATATAATATATATATATATATATATATGGGTTTCATTAGCAACACATGCACAATGATACTCTCTTACCTGATACGACTGAATTTCTCTTTTTGATACGTATGTTATTAAGTTTTTGCAGGGAAGATATGGCAAGAGACATGCATGGCAAATATTGTGGAAGACTTTGAAATACTCATTTGAGCAAGACAATACTTCAAACTTGTGTTCAACAAAGATCCAAAGACTGGATAGTTAGGAAGTCTCTACCTCAAAATTTTCAGAGGAGAACAACCTAGAAACTTCAAGAAAAGAACACAAGTATCTAAGATGTCATCTAACATAGATATGACATCTTGATATGTATGATATTAAGTTTTGTTTTGTTAATTAAAATTAGTTCAGTTTTATAATAAAATAGATATAGAGTAGAAGAATTGTTAAGAACGTAGTCATGTATAATCAAAACAAATAGGTATTATGTTTGTAACTTTGAAGTGCTTGTTATTGGTATTGGGAATATATGTCAGTTTTCATGAAAAATCCGAATTTCAGCAATTTAATTTCACAAAACTACTAGCATGCCCAATTCAAATTATCCAATACCTCCATTTTAACGTCATAGTTTTCAAATAAAATTATAGTTATTTAAACTATCACAGGTTGATTTTCTTTTCCTGCAAAAAAATAATATATATACATGCTTTTCTAAAGCATATTTTGACCAAAACATTTTTAATTATGAATAAAAAAGCTTATGTATGTGTTTGATTAAATAAATCGAGAATCATATAAATGCAAAAAAAAAATAATATTCACATGTCTATTCGACTCGCTTCGCAATGAGTCGGGTAGTTTTTTTCTAATGCAAAAGGATAAATATGTGGGTGCTGTTCATATGTTTTTGACATTGAGAAAAAATATAATTATAAATCGAAAAGTAGATACTTACATATAATAAAATAATATTATTTGAGCACGCGTGCAAGCCTTTAATTTTTTATATTTAGAAATGGAGAGGATAACATGTCATCCGCCACAAAATAATATTTTAAAAAATAAAGCTAGGTGACGTGTTGCTTGCTTTTCCCTGGATTTCAGCTACACTGGTGGCTAAAAAATCAAGGTTAATGGTTTTTTTTTACCTAGAAACGTATTTTCAACTAGTTTTTGACTAAAAAAAACCTTTAAACACCTTGCATACCTTGATAGACGATCTCAAATAACTCAAAAACCAGTCCATAAACCTAAAATCAACCCGAAACCAAAAACGTTTTTAAGTTTAGATCTACCATTTTAGACAATGGAAAGGCCAAATAACACTTATGTGAGATTTTCCTCATCAAATGAAATTCATTATCACTAAAATCGATAATTTTATCTGTTAAATATGTGTGAACCGACACTTTATCTCTCCACCATTAAAATTCAATGATTTTCTCTCTTCCATCTCAAACTATAGACTAAGAAAAAACAAAGATTTGTATCACATATCGAGAGACCAACAAGTTATAATTTAAATGATCGTTGTTAGGTTGAAAGATGAAATCAACCCTTCAAATAGGCTCAGGTTTCAACAGATGATTTTAAATGATCGTTGTTAAGGGCTTTATTTCAATCAACAAAATGATTTGAATGCATTCAAAATCTGAAAAGGATTGTTGTTTGCTGCTGCTGCTTTGCTCTTATTGCCTTCTTAGAATGGAATGCAAGAAGATGGTATATTAGGGCACTTTCGAGGTCAAAATGCCTCATCTCCACGCTATATTAGGGCGATAATTTGATAGATCCACAGCATCTTTTCCTTGAATAAAGTATTGATCGTAAACCTTCCGCTGCAGATTTTCACATGGAATAGAAGGACCACATCGATGTGATAGATTGTTTTTTACTGACTTATCATAACTCAATTAATTCTACCTGTTTTAAAATTAACAGTAATATAAATTTTTAATAATTTTAAAATTTATAAAATTTAATCTGGTAATTAATAAAATTTAAAATTTAACTAATTAAATTATATTTTTCGACAAATTAATCTTCTTCATTGTAAAAAAATAGCTTAAAAAAATTATAATGGTGTTAGAAAAAAAGGACTATCAATTGCTTTAAGTAAAAACAAAAACAACAATAAAAATATATAATTATTTTTTATTTAAATAACTTGAATTGAGATTCTTTTCCATACTTGCTCTCACCTAATTATTAATATCGAGGTTGACGTATGAATATTATTATTTTTGTTTTTTGCCAGGGGGCTGCGGCCCCCTACAGCTAGCTTGTGTCCTTAAAAGATGTAACGTTTGTAATTATCATTGGTGTCATGTCAGCCTGTGAACAACAGTTGTCAACGATGTCGATGGTATCTTTTTATGTTTTTTTTTTTTTGGTTAAATCTTTTTATGCTGAACAGCGTTGATTGTGATATGGATTATATTTCTTTATCTGATAATAAAATCATTTTAGAGTAAGATTGTATGTGAATTGATATTGAATATATTCGTCGAAAAATGTTGAAATCCCAATTTTTATATTGAATTGATATATTTAAAAAACCTTCTAATTATTAATTATAAAATTTGAATCCAAATAAAAGGAATTACAAACCACATAAAATCTAAGAATTTGTTTAATAATATTGACAATAATATTAATATTGGGATTAGGTTTTAAAGAGAAAATGTGGATTGCTAATTACCCCCGTAATTCACCTTTTATAAAAATCTATACCATTAAAATGGTAAATAATTTTTTAAAGTTACTCTTAAGATTGTTTGGTTATTGTACAAAACATATAAAAATAAGGTTGTCTCTAGATTTGGAGTGAATCTTTGCTTTTATATATAAAACCAGACAAAAAAACAAAAAAAAACAAAGAGGAGTTGTCATCTCTATTCCAGCTTCTTTGTCTTAATTTCTGTCTCAAGATAGTTACCAAAAACTACATAAAATATAAAAAAAACAAAGACAACAAGAAAATTATTACCGATGTAGATGTATGACCATAATTTGTTCAATCCCACCACGTTCATAAATAGAGCCCCAGGGTACCTCCTGCTTCTTCATTCGAACACTTCTTTTTCTATTAGTTCTTTTGAGTGCTTCTCTTGTAAAAGTGTACGTGAAAGAGCTGGAATTAAGATGAGGAAAACAAAAAAATCAGGTAACTTTAAGGTCCTCAAGAATAATTCAATTTTTTTTTATTTTTTTTATGTGAGATTATTGGTAATCATATTCTAAACTCTAGCATATATAGTTTATAAGAGTATATAACACTTAAGGGATACTTTTTGTGACTTTTAACGTAAGGGATACCCTAAACCACTAACATTCAAGGGAGAATTATATATGTTATTTTAGCCTCAATTTGTATGTTGTTTGACAAGGATAAGGATCTACAGTACCTAAACCACTAACATTCATGGTGGGGCTTTCTCTTGGCTAAGATCAGGCCACAGCTCGACAACACTATCATTGAATTGACAAGTATGCCAGACAAGCTTGCTGGACTGTGTCCTTGAATTGACAAGTCTACGTCCAACATGTCAGATCGCATGCACCGTCCCATTTTCAATCATTATTTTCAAAAATACGGATGTGCAGGCTACTTTAAGCACACCCACCGTTTAGGATCGGGTGCAAATCGCTCAGAAAAAATTTATTTATTTATTTATTTATTTTTATTAAAATTTAATATATTTTAAATTATTTTGATATGTTAATATTAAAAATAATTTTTAAAAAATAAAAAAATTATTAACATGCATTTCAGTATAAAAAATTATTTAAAAAACAACTCATAATTATACAATTAATATAATTCTAAAACAAGTTAAGATATACCCCTTCAACCAGTTAACCGGTTGTGTTAATTGATTGAATTCTTGTAATGTTTAAAAAGCACATAAAAATTTACAATTCCATCAAATATTTTTCAAACAATATTATTCCATTATTTTTTTTAAGTTTACCGTGCTAATTAAAAAAACTTTTAAATTAAGAGTACGTGAAGAATTTGAGAAAGCACTTTCTCTTTGAGTGCTAGACTCTTTCTAAAACTCCAGCACTCTTGTCCCATAAGATCTTTCCATTAATGATTTTTTTTCCAAAACTATATAAATTTTTTGAATTGTTCTTCATCCATATCTCCTAACTTCCAAGCATTCTGAAACCTAAGTTATTGACACTGCCATAAATTAGAATCCATCCTTGTGTCCTCATCTTCATTTCTGTCATTCTTGAAAATCCATTTGGTATGTGATTTACCATGTGCAAGTAGGGAAAAAAACAAAAAAAAAGTACATTACCGATAAAAATTGATAGATACAAACGAAAATATTTCACCAGTAAATTATAATGATATTTATCAACGAAATACTTCCCTTGCTATATCTGTTTATATACACCGATAAAAAACTTCAGTTAGTGTATATTGAGAGAATTATTGTGAGAAAAGAATGTATGATAAAAAAAGAAAAAGAAAAAATAATGTGTTATTATTACAAAAGGTATTACTGACAAAATAAATCCATTGATAATATTTGTCAGTGAATCCGTTAGTAGTTTTTAAGTTATAACTTGGTAATTAACACCCCCTCGCTTTGTTCTTTTCTTATTATTTTTTTTTTTTTTGCATTATGATGATCCTAACTTTGTTCTTCAATGAGTTGAATTAAGAAGTAAGATTTTTTTTTTTTTTAATAACACTTATTCCCTTCAAATCAAAATAATTGTACTATCAAAGTTTTTTATTCTCAATAATTATGATGATTATCAATGAAAATAATTAATTGTGGTCGATCAAATTAAATTTTTATAGAATTCCTTAATAAATTAGTTGTAGTTAATTTAAATTGCAATAATTTAAAACAAAAAAAATATATTTATATTAAAAAGTTAGAAGTTATAGAAATGATAGGAAGCATTACCATATAAATATAATGAATAAAAGCAAGAATCTTGTACTAATAGACACATGAAATAAATGACCTAAAGGTTGAATAAAATCAACAGTTGTGGCAACATAATATTGATATGTATTTGCTGGGAAATAAATTTTAGGTAGTCTCTCATTCAAAGGTGATGTTGCTGAATTTATTTTTTTTAAATAGAAATGTTTTTATTTTTCTCAATCATTTAATTTTTGTAAATGTTTAGAGGAAAGTCAGTAGCGTGTCATACAAACAGGATCAATACTAATTCTTCTTGTTAGTTTAATATATTTTTTTGGAGGAATAACTTACTATTTAAAAAGAATATAAAAAATTCTATAAACTAGTAAAATATAAGTTTTTCACTTAAATAATATTTATATATTAATTTAAGAAAATTTTAGAAATTATCTTATTCAATTCCTTACTTGATTTTTCTAGATTTAAGAATATAATTTATATATATTAATTGTATTTTAGTTCTTAATTTTCAAAGCAAGATTGTTAATTCACGCTTGAATGGAGATGATTATTGTGGCAAGGTTATAGAAATTGACTCCCTTCATTATTCAGATGGTGAGTCTATCTCATATACAATGGATACCTTCATGCTATTGCCCAACCAAGAAGACGATGATGAGTCTGATGAGTTAAGAAGAGTCTGCACAAGCTGATGTGGCTACAAATTCTAACGTGGATAGGCATAATTATATTGCTGCAGCTCATATGGAAAACTTTGAGAGTTGCTCCATGACTCTACATTTCACATATACAAATGGCACGACTCTTCTGACTATGCGTTGCAATATTTTTTATTATTATTAATATGTGTTTTGTTCAGTTTGCATGTATTTTAATTAATTTTATAAATTTTAAAATTAATGATGATATAAAAATTTAAACTTATAATTATTAAAAAATAAACTCAAAATTTAATTCCATAAATCATGGGATTTTCTATTACGTTAGTGTCCACCATCAACACCAACTCCCTTGCCTCTGTGGACTCTAAAATGGGTGCTTTTCAGGGATCGGGCTTTAGTCCTATGGACTCTCATGACCAACCAGCGGGCTGTAATGCAAACAACGAGATGGGCTGTCAGTTTCTTAATTCCAGTGTCACTCAAAGAAGTAGATATCGTAAGCGAAGACTACTCTCCAGTATATATAGTAAGCTTACAGGACACGACAGAGGAAGTAGAGGATTCTTCAATGGATTCTGCAACTCGCATTGGAAATAGCAGATGCCAACACGAACAGCCTGTGACCATTGTAGGTGCACCAACAACGGACGATGAGGTCTGTAGTATGATTGCGGCTGGAAGTATTTTGGACATTGGTGGGGGCATTACACTGGAACATTTCACAAAGGAGATTAAAATTCAAATGGCAAGGGAGGCTTCAGATTGGCGTGCTATGCAGTAGGCTTTCTTCAGAAGGTAACTCGTGGGATTTATTTTGTTTCTACAAATAAAGGTTTTCTCTTGGAATGTCTGTGGCTTAGGAATGACCATGAAACATAAGGCTTTCTCTAAGGTCCTGTACACCCATGATGTTGAAGTTTGTTTTCTGCTTGAAACCAAAATGCCTCCTTGTACAAATAGTATGATATATAAAATATGGAATGGGAAGGAAGTTAAATGGTGGACTCTTGATTCGGAGGGTCGTTCAGGTGGGATGCTAGCACTTTGGGACAAGTCTAAATTTAATGCCCACATTGTAGAATATGTCTCTGGATGGATTGCTCTGTATGGAAAACATATGGCTACCAAATCTAATTGTGATGTGGTCGGTGTTTATGCTCATTGCTCAATTCAAGTATGGAGGTGTCTCCGGAGGGATTTGACTATTCTAAAGTCAGCTTTTGATGTTCCATGGTTCGTGATTGGGGACTTTAATGAGACTTTAGAAAGAGAAGAGCATAGAAGTAAACTCTTGAATATTGTAGGTCCCAATTCACTCAAAATGCTCTTAGAAACTTGTGATTTACATGAGTTTCCTCCTGTTGGTCAACGCTTCATATGGTTTCGTGGGGGATCAATGAGTCGCATTGTTCGTGCTTTCGCTTCTCCTATTTTTCATATGATGTTTGCTGGTCTGCTATTACAGTGTCAGCCTAGGAGACTTTCAGATCATTGTCAATTGCTTCTAGCTAGGGTGTCAAGAGCAAGATACAGGTTGGAAACCATTTCAGTTTTTGGATTGTTGGTTATATCATCCGCAGTTTCTGGCTACTCTGACATCGTTGTGGGAAGTTAGCTGTCTTCAGTTTCTAGGACATTATATGTAGCTTAAGAAATTAAGCTATCTTGCTAAGCATCTTTGTCTATGGAACCATGAGATTTTTTGTAACCAAGAGAACAGGCTGCTCACTCTAAACACCAGAATTGCTGAGATGGAAAACAAGCCGGCCGATAGTATGTTGACAGTGGAGGAGACTTTGATGTTAGGTGAGCTAATTAGGGAGTAGTGGGATGTTAGTAAGCATACTGAGAGTATTTGGCGTCAAAAGTCACGATAGATCTGGTTCAAATTGGGTGATCATAATACAAAGTTTTTCCATATGGTTGCAAACTTCAAATGCGCATGAAATTATGTATCTGCTATTACTTGTAATGGAAGCACCCACATCACGGCAACGACTATTAAGGAAGCTGCAGTTGGTTTCTACTCTGGCCTTTTTCAATAGCCTACAACGAAGAGAGCTAGTATTTTGGGTTTTAAGCATCTGACACCAGAAACGTCTGCATGGTAGGAGTGTTTAGTAACAATGGAAGAGCTTAAAGCATCATTGTGGGACTGCGATGGTTCAAAAAGTCCTAGTCCAGATGGCTTCAACTTCGAGTTCTACAGGAAAGTTTAGGGGCTGATATGTCATGACTTATTGGCTTTGGTTACTGATTTTTTCACAACAGCAAAATTACCTAAGGGACTTAATCTTGCTATTGTAACTTTGCTACCAAAGACCAAGTTTCCAACTCAATTCTCAGATTATAGACCCATTAGTTTGACTCATGGTCTCTATAAAGTTGTTGCAAAGATTCTTTCTAACAGACTCAAGCATGTCATTCGGGATCTTATTAGTGATAGTCAGACTTTTTTTATTACTGGATGTCGGATTGTTGATGTTCTTATGATAGCTAATGAGGTGGTTCAGATTTGTAGAGCTCTAGTGTGCTTACAGCAAAAACTTTAGAAATGGCAAAATGGAAACTGGGTATGGAACGTCATCTGGAGGAGAACTCTTAGAACTTTTGAAGTTGAACAGGCAATGTGTTTACATCAAGTCCTTCAGGAGGTAAGACTGGATCATACTAAACCAGTTGAAGGTATGGACTCTTTGCAAAGATGGGAAATTTACTGTGAAATCTTGGAATACTTCAATTGATACACAGGTTTGGAAGTCTATGGCTCCTCAAAAACTTCAGACTTTTATTTGGTTGGCCATTCAACAAAAACTATGTACTACATGTTTCCTATGTTGTCACCCTATTTTATCCTTGGATCAGACCTTTTGTCCATTCTGTAACGCTGTAATAGAGACTTCAAAAAATATGTTGATTCACTACCAATTTGCGTGGACATTATGGACAAATTCTTTTCATGATAGGGGACTTTTTAGTGTGTTCCACACACACAGTTGACGAGCTCCTGAATCAATGGCCAATGATGATTAAGGGCTCATGCTTTTGTCCGACACTCTATCAGTTATTTTCTTGGTTAAGGAATTGTAAGGCTAATTTTCTTTACACAGATAATGATCTTCATATCAATGTTGAAGACATTCAAACCTGGATCAATAGCAGAAGGCACACTGAATGTTTGTATGGCCATGTCGCAGGCATTTCTTTTGGTTATCTAGTTCTTTTCTTTTTTCATCAGTTGGTACTCCTTTTGTAATAACTTCATCTTTTCATGGTCTCTGTCATCTAAATGGCTAGCATGTTCTTAATAAACCTTCGATTATTATAAAGATAAGCAATACACTATAAATAAGAGAAATGCTGACGAAAGGAAAGGCTTTCAAGGACAAGCAATACCCTATAAAGACTAGAAGAGGAAAAAAAACCCTATCCTGAAATAGTTGACTCGACAAAGAAAATTCATAAGAATTCTAGGTTCCTCTCCGACAAACACTGAGAAACTGCAAATGTTGTCAACTACACAAAATTTTACCACCCTTCCTTCCAAAACCCACCAAATGTTGGCAACTACACTAGTATGTATGTTTGTTTTTATGGTGTAAATGATTTTTAAAAATAATTTTTATTTAAAAACATATTAAAATAATTTATTTTAGATTTTTTTATTTTTAATATTAGCATTCCGGAACTACCAGAAAATATTAAAAAATATCAATTTAATATTTTTACAAGCTAAACACATATAAAAAAATTAATTTAAGAAAAAAAATCAAAAATTTTTAGAAACGTGTTAAGCTTCAAAAGCAAACAATTTTTAAAAATGTGTTTGATAATGCATTCAACCCGTTTTTTAAAATGATTTTTAATACGTGTTTCCTTAGGAAATGCTCTTCTTATCAGAAGGGATCATTGCAGCAGTTGCAGGTACTATTTTAAGATAACCCAAAGATACACCTTGCAAAGGATTCGATTCCCTTGATAGCCTATCATGTTCCCCGCCTAAATAATCGAGTGGATCTCTGAAACTCAGATTATATCAGAAACTGTATTCTTCAAATACACAGTTATAGTTAAAGGATGCTCTTTTAAATTAATACATGTTCGTCAACGCTTTTAGATGGACTCCAGGCAAGAAATTGGCAAAAAGGCTGCTTAATTCAGAGTAGGTTCTTCCCACAAAGAATCTAAACCCATGGTAGCTTGCCTCTGATGCTTTTTCAAGTTATTACATTGCCATTAGCCTTCCACAGCAGAAATATATAGAATGCAGATCAAGCGGAGTCAATATGTAGGGGGAAGATAACACAGGCAAACACTGGGCAGACTAGGACTTTCACAGAACATGCAAGTGACCTGAAAGATTCACATTCACCACTGCCATTAGTTTTCTTCACATGGCCCATATCGACAGATCCTTCTTATCATTATATCTTAACACTGTTTCTACAGACTTGAATGGACTGATGGTTAAGAAAGTGCTTCTCTTTTAACTTCAAAGTACACGCAAATTGGCAGTAAACTTATTCATCAAATATCCCGCATCACCTTATCTGCTTTTTTTATTCTATATGTTTTAGTCTTTCTTCCTCTCACTTTTGAGCAAATCTCTCAGCGGGAATCCCCAGCCAGATATTAGATCTCTTTATCAGCAATCTGTATGGCTATATGCTGATACAAATGGAGCCTTAATTTGACGAATATGACATAGAATTCGATTTAGTGTTCTGTGCTGTGCTCATTTCAATAAAATGAAAGCTCTCCAAAGTAGTGACAAAAATATGCCATACGATCCAGAACATGGTAATCCGATCTCACTCGAATAGGTTCACATCCACTTTCATCACTAAATTGAAAATCAGGAATAATAATTATCCATGTAAAATCCATAAAAATAAGCTCCATGGGGCTGACTAACCAGTTAGGAGAAAAGAAAGAACACTACAGGTCAGATCAGAGAATTATTCTAAAGAAACATTACAGCAAAACATATAGCAGCGAAGTACAGAATGCTAAAACCAACAATACAGCATAAAATCGAAACACCTAGTTCTTAAACAATGGTGGCTCCAGGTCCCAAAGATTCACGTACGTGTCTTAGAGACCAATCAGGGTTTTGATCAGAATAGCACCAAGTCGAAGCAGTGAAAGTATTTGTCCATGGATACCATACACAAAACTGAAATAGGGATTCTGTATTGTCACACAATTTGGAGGACATGTAAACTTTCAGGGATCCGGTATTCCTGTATGAGTGTTATTTTAGAAGGCTAACACTAATTTCAAAAATGAAGGAACCTCAAACAAGTGTTGGTGATTTGTTTAATGCATGAGAACAAACAAATGAAATCTGATTTGAATAAGCATAGAGATTAACTTCGAAGACACTCGCAATAATGAAACCAAGATGAGTGGCAGAATAAGCATAAAGCAAATGAAATTTCAAAACCATGAAAACGTAAGTCATAATGAAAGAGCAGAACATGAACTCCCGTGTGACACGAGTGGCATGATGGTAAGAGCAGCTCAAAGAGACCAAGACAGGTTCCCAATGTTATTGGAAATTAACCAACATGCAAAAGAGACAACAGAGAAGCTCTTCTTTTTAGTCTGACTAAAAGCTGCTATATTCTGCAAAAGATCAGGTGGTTGTTAAAACCAAGCGACAACAAAGGTTCCAAGGTTGTAAGTAGTATGCGCCAGCAGCAACGATCATTCAACACATGACTATTTTCAGCTGTGCCAAGAGCACATTCCTTTTGTAGAAACTCCATTGTAGGTCTTTCTTTTTTATTTATTGGGATCATAGATTGTTCTTTGAGATCAATACAACTCAATTTGAAATATTGAGCAATCCACCATCCTTCCAACTAGTCAAATATAGGAAAGAGGAGCTTTTTTATAAAGCAAAAGCAAGGTTACAATTATTTACCACATTCTGACTCTGGCATAACAAACAGAAAGTAATGGGAAACCAGCTTAAACAGGATAAATGATACGGAAAGCAAAGGCCTACATATAGATACATGTGTGAAAATACGTATCTTATGAACAATTAACATTAACGTTATCTAAGCTATGACACAGAATAGATACTTCACAAATAAGTTGAACAGTAATGACGAAACATGGAACCCTTTCCTTCTGTCATTGGTGGATGAAAGCCTTGAGATGGGACACCATCTCTTGAACGCGGATTTGGGAGAGATGAGAATTAAGTAGAACTTGAAATGCATGTCCAACTCCTTTGTAAATCATTTTTTCTACTCTCTTACCAGCATTAACCAAAGCAGCACAAAACTCCAAGTTTCTATCCTTAAGTATATCCATCTCAGATATGCATACCATTGTTGCTGGAAATCTTTGATCCCGCAACTTGCTTGCACCGTTTGCTAAAGGGTTGCAGTATGGATGATCACGGGTAGACCCTAAAGGTAGTGATAACAGCCAATACGTGTCAGAAGCCGATAGAGTCAGTGCTGAGTTAGCTGGTTGAGCCATGTTTTTCTCGGACAAAGTTCGTGCCTCTCCTCCGAAGAAAGGTTGGATCAAGATGATGCCCTTGAGACACAAAGGCTTAATTATCATGCAATCAAGATTGTTACTGGACCCTAGCCTTGTAGCCATATTGTATGCTATGTTTGCTCCAGCACTGTCACCAGCTAAGAACAAGCTAGAGAAATTGCACCGACTTAACCACCAGTTATGCTCAGGAGAACAATTTAGAGTCTGTTGTTTTACCCACATAAGGGTCTTGATGCCGTCTTCGTAAGCAGTAGGGAGACGATTTTCTGGGGCTAGACGGTAGTTTACGGATACGATGATGCAACCTGCTTTAGAAGCAAGATTGGCCAAGAACTCATGGTAGCAAATCCAAGCAGCTGAAGCAACACAAAATCCACCTCCATGGAAGTAAACAAGCAAAGGCAGTATGCCTGAGCGTTTTGTGACGTAAATGCGTGCCCACAAATTAGTGAACTTATCGATAACTACATCTTTTGCTGTCACATCATCTACTGGCGCTACATTGCAAGGAATATTAGGAACTATAGGAGGCCTCTCGATGCGTCCATCTTTGTAAACTCTGATGAGTCCTTCAATTTCTTCACTGATTACACCGTGAGAGTTCTTGCTCACTTGAAGATTAACTCTTGGATCAAACGAAATGGCAGCCATATTTTTTCTTATCATGCAGTGGGGTGTAATGGACAATTTGGTATGTTCTGCTATAAATCTGAACTCACTTTATATAGAGAGTGAGAGATTAGGTCAAGGATAAACTTTAAATTGAGAGGGAACCCTCCTTTTCTTTTAATCTGACAAGTAGTCCGGCAGTTGAGTTCATGCTATGACATCACTTAGATTCTCACATCATGTGGAAACTGTTAAAAGATTTATGAACTTGTAATTTTTCGAAATGGCTGTAAATGACTATCACTGTCATCAAGAAACTTTTCTATATGAAATTTGCTGCCATAGTTGATCAACATGAGCCAACACCTGAGGGAAATCTTATCCTTATCCACTTAATATACCTTTTGAAGAAGAGTGAATGGCACAGCTCGAATTACAATTTGACTTTTGTTGTTGGATAGATACATGTGGATACAGTCTGAATTCTTCATTGTAAATAGGGAAGATAATGGAAATCAACGTGTTCAACTTCAAATATGATTTAGAAGAAAGGAATATGATGGAGTCAAACTTAATGACAGTTAGATTCCTAGTTTATTCTTTGAATTATTCTGACATTTTGCATTTTTCCACATTCTTTGTGGTTGTCATATTGTTATTGCTGCTTGCTTCATACCATAGTCCAGTTACAGAATTACAAATGAGTATGCATGTATTTAGAACCACCAGTCTCCGTCATTGGACAAGGTTTATCCACATATAAAAAAAATATTAAGCAAGCAAAGCATGTGCTTGGTACACAAGGAAAGCAAGTGTATTTGAGAATCCAAGATCATGTATAGCAGGGGATCTGCATACATATCTACTGCTGCAACTAAAGTTCAAAGTTAGAAATCTTGCTATTGATATGCCAAGGCTTTTAATTACTGCACTCTTGAGTTGACTTTGGACGGCGAACTTTATACACCAAATATCCTCCAACATTATTATCTAACTTTTGACTCTCTGATTTCCAAGGTGTCCTCTTCCAACTTCTTTCGCGCAAATCCTTGTGTTGTAATCTTCAGATGGAATTTAGATCTCTTGTATAGCCGACATGGAGATAGGAAGATAATGACACAATGGTTAGTGGTGCACTTGCCATATAGATATGCTGCCCCATTAGACAGAGAGATGACTTGACCATAGAAGATAATGACAGAGTTTAGGCATTAATTTCATTAGAAACTGAAATCTAGTTTGAGCTCTCTGCTCGTTCCAACGGTACAAAATTCTTCCTGTAGTTCAAAAGTGGTACTTGGCAAATGATTCTTTATTCTGCAGATATATCTCCTAAAGGATATGATCATGCAAACTATTGTTGAGTTGAAATGAGAGCAAAGCGAATCCTTTTCACATCAATATTGCAAGATGAACTTAGTTTCCTATCAAGACAACTTTAGCTATAGACTGTTTAAGCTCATTCATTCACCTGTACCAGATATTGCTTGGTAAGAAAAAGAAAAGGATAACAGGAATCTACAGGGAGAAGTATTGAGCATGTGTTAACTGTTAGAGAATAATATAAATTATATTTTGGACCTAATAGCTTAAGCTATTGGGTTGAGATGGTTTCTTAACATGGTATCAGAATCTTGATGACCAAGCAGTCACGAGTTCGAATCTCACCATCCCTATTTACTTGATAAAAATTAAAGTAAAGTGGGTTTGTGCAAGTTTCAAGCCCAAAGAGTTTTTATTTGAGGGAGTGTGTTAGAGAATAATATAAATTATATCTTGGAACCTCACCCAACAGCTTAACTTATTGGGTTTACATGGTTCCTTAACATTAAGATTAAGAAGCTTCTTGAATTTTTATTCCTTTGCCCGAATCTTGCCTTCTGTTCACCTTTCTAGTATTCGTCAACGAAATAAAGTTGTTTTCCTAGGCATTTTATCTCCCCCGGTTAACGGCAAATGAAAATGCACTCAAAGTATTGATGATTCACCTTCATATTTTTCTGCAAAAGAATGAAAATTGAAGTTGCAAATATCGCTAGAAAAGAATTTGTGCTCTCTAAGGGCAGAAAATGAAGCTTTCGCCACCCTTTGAGTTCTGTCAAATTTGGGGAATCACCCATGCCTATATTAAACATCATCTAACAAAGCCCTTATTGCTCAAACACTTTTTTTTAAAAAAAATGATGAACTTTTCAACGTTAGTTATATGAGCACATAATGCATTAGTCAATGGAGTCACCGAACTTCCGTATCATTCAAAATCTTAAAATGCTTGTTTGCAAGCTCTTAAAGTAGATTCACGAAGAATTACAGACTGAAAAAGGAAAGTAAAAGATTCATTATAGAACCATTTTCTTGGAAGGGAAATGTGCGGATATGCTTTACAGAATTGTTCCAGGAAGTGTTTGTGAACTCAGAAAATCCCCCAATGATGGAATCACATTTTCAGCATTAAAGAAAGGCACCTAAAATCGCTCTTTCTGCCATGAAAATCTCGAACATGGAATAAAGAGCCATGTAATGTGTCAGCTAAAGCCGAGCAGCATTATTCGTGAGCCTAAGGGGTACGGTTGTTCTAGGTTGAACATCTCAAAGAATCATCTCAATCCAAAAGCTTAAGCTATTAGGTGAAGTTTTAGGATATGATTTATATTATTCTTTAACATACCCCCTCAAGTGAAAGCCCTTTATACTTGAAATTTATACAGGCCCACATTACCTTTATGCTTAATTTTTATCAAATAAATGGGGATGGTGAGATTCAAACTCGAAACCACTTGGTCATCAAGGCTCTGATACTATATCAAAGAACCATCTCAACTCAAAAGTTTAAGCTATTAAATGAAATTTTAAGATATGATTTATATTATTTTCTAACAGAACAAGAAGTATTTTATTTTCATGCGCAAGTGAAACTTCCACGCATACTTGGAAGGTGGAGGTACCTTCTAAGATTAATTTGACCGTTTCTGTGGTGCATAAGGAAGTTCCATTTCACTTGTTCTTCTCTTCAGAAAATTCATATTTTATTCCAAATCATAAATATTTACGTTGTATCACTGACTAATGCTAAAAGATTGAACATATGAGAAAGGTAAGATACTTTTGTTCTTTTTTTTTCTTATTGGGAAGTAGTGGCAAGATCAATGTTTCTGCAAGAATGCAATATTGAGCTGGTCCCATTTCAAAGATTTTGTGCCACCATAATCATGAAAAAAATTATTTACTTCAAAGTCTAATCCCATTGAGAAATTCAAAGCTGAAGATCTTTTTCACAAGAACCAGTGTCTGATGGTCATTTTCACCTCAGATAGCCTCATTAGAGTAAAAGTCTAGATTCTTCTGATCCTTACATTCCACCAGAAATAAGTCTTTCGAGCCCCGATAGGCAAATGGGCTGCAATCTTTCTCTTTATTCCTAAATACACTTTCTTCTTTCTGATCTCCTTTTTGACCAAACTCCGTGGACAGGTGAAAAAGTTATTTATAATGAAATCTTACTGGATCAATGTTCTTTTTCATGAGATCTCATTTGGATCAAAAATATTCACCAAAAGTAACTTTTCTTGTTAAAATTTAGAAAACCATGAACTGTTTCTTAATGTCAACAGATGCGCGCCTCAGTGCCAGAATCAACATGGCCAGCAGAGACTGGTGGTTTGTAGAGACCATCTCCACCATTTCTCTATCTTCACTGATAAGCACACCAAGAGTAGCAATTCACTTGCTCTTCGATCATTCTTGGATTTGAATTCTGTAAAAGTTTGATACTGAGCATTGAATGTTGCAGCCTTAACTTGTTATTGTTCATTCATCATTCTTCACCTTACACTTCCTGCCATGTTTCAAAACCATATTTTCTCAATTATTTTCAATTGAGTCCCTCTCTCAATGTCCATCTACGGATTTAGTCTAAGGTTCATTCTTCATGCAAAAAAAAAAAAAAAAAACAGTTCCCCTTTGATGGGAGTTTGTCGTTTCCATATTTTTATGATAATCTCATGCAATATTACACAATTCAAAATTTCTACTTAATTGACAAAAAAATTCTTTGAGGATTTGGTTGAAGTTCACGATATAGTTGAGGAGCTAATTCGAGATTTTTTCCGAAAAGATTACTATATATTGATGCATGCGATCTTTTATTATCCCATAATGTTCAGTTTTGATTGGCCGGTACTCCCCACAGCATTGGAGACTTAGGTAACGTTTGGGAACGCGGCCCAGCAGCGTTCCTAAAAAATTTAAATTTTTTTTTGTTAAAATTTAATATGTTTTATATATTTTAGATCGTTTTGATGTGCTAATGTCAAAAATAATTTTTAAAAAATAAAAAAACATCATTGACATATATTTTAGCACAAAAAATTATTTAAAAAACACTCACAACCACACTACCAAACACGCTCTTAATATTTAATATTGGTCTTAATTCAGATTTTTCAAAACATTTTTCCATCCTGTGAATTGAGACTTGGTAAAGCCTTGGAGACCGGCCCAAACCTGTTTTTTACTCCTTCCATAAAGCACAAAACTCACATGTACCAAAAAAAAAAAAAAACCCTCAGCTCTATACTTTTTTTTAAAAAAATAACAGTTGAATTACAGGTTTATGAATCAGAACAGAACTTTTGTTTAAAAAGAATTAAAAATAAATTGTACAAAACTTATTTAATCATTTTATTAACAAATCATTTTCTTATTTTTCACAATTTTAAAGCTCTCGTTTTATTTGGATCAACTTAAGATGAAACTAGAAAATTTTTGACAATCTAATTTTTATTTTTAAAAAAAACCCGAAATCAACTGAAATTGTTGTTATTTTTTGACAATGTAATTTCAATTCTTAATGTCAAAGAGAAAAATAAGATAGTTAGAGAAAATATTGCTCAGTTTTCTTTTGTGTTGCTTTGTATTTACTGGACGTACCACAAGTGCTTCAAATATTTGTTTATTCATATTCAGACTCTTGAATTCAAAGTTTTGGTTGCATGACCATGCATTTTCAATATTTTTAGGCATAACTTCTAAAATTTTAAGTGTCCTCCAATGCATAGTCACAAAGTTAGAAAAACTTCAAATTAAATTTGAGTCTTTCTATGACTAATTAATGTAATGGTTTTATATATATATATATATATATATATATATATATATATATATATATATATATATAGTAATAGTCACACAATCATGCACCAAAAAGAAATAATGATGACAATATTCATTTATATAGTTCAGTTTTTTCATTGATTGTTAGAAACTAGGATTCATTTAAAAATTTAAATTGCTACTAATTTCTATGTATGTAAATAATTTAATTTTTAGAAATCAAAGATGTAAAAGTTTTAGAACCCCACAAAAATTAATTAATATATAGAATTAATGTTTTTATTTACCTCTTTTTTATTTCATAACAGAAAGTATTTTCGAGTAAGTTTATTAGTCAAATGATGTTAAATCGTCCCTCCAATTGATTTCAAATATTTGCTCTTCATATCAGTTTGATGCATTTAAAAAAGTTTAATCAATTTTCTTGAATACTAATTCTAAATTTTAAATCTATAAAATTAAAAAAAAAAAAGACAACTCCTTAACCAAAAAATATATTTTCAAAGTTATTCGAATTATGATTTCAATGTAGAAGTCATGATATATTCTCATGATACATTATTCTTTCCCCTCACTAAAAGAAAAAACCAATAACTACAAATCAACCTTCAACTTATTATGTACTTAACAAGTTAATCCTTGAAGTATAATTTTTTTTTCTTAATCTTAACAATTAGTCCCCACCATTTGCTATCCTAATTTCAATAAATTTCTTGTACGAAATGAAGAAGGTTAGGACTGATTTATTAAAATCAAGATTAAGTTAAGTGTGTTTTAAAAGATTAACATATAAGAGACTAACTTATGAAACTTATAATAAGTTGGAGGTTGATTAGTATTACTAAAAAAAAGTCATAAGGAAATATCTTGATGGATTTAAGATACTTGGAATCATCAATAAAATAATTTAGTTGGAATCATCAATAAAATAATTTAGTTCGAACTTCAAGAAGAAACGAGTGACATTAAAAATATAAAATGATCATTTCTCATCGAATATCCTAAAGCTTTTTAAACCTCATGTATTGAACAAAAACAAAAAACATGAGAATTTATATACTTTGTATATAATTTTCTTTTCTTGTTATTAGGTTGTTCACATTATGGTTAAACATAAGATATTTGGTGCATTTATAATTAAAAGAAAAGCTAATGATGATTCAAGAAGCCATCAACTTCTATAACTTTAATTTTTTAAAAAAACTAACTTACCACCTGCAACATCAGATTGGGATGAAAAAATTAGTTTTTTTAAATGATCTAGACAAAAGAATTGAAGTTAAATAAATAAAAAATATTGAAATAAAACTTGAGTCGCTCTGGGTTAACTTGACTACTCTACAATTCAGGATAACTCTATGGAAAGGAAAAACATAAACAATTATAAAACTCAAGACCTAATAGTCTAATATCAAATGATGAAATTGAAAAAATAAAATAAAAAAACATTGAAAAGAATCCCAAAACACCTCAGGTTTACTTGACTAACCCACGACATGAGATAACCCCAAAGAAAGGAAAAAGAAAAAGATTATAAAGCTTAAGGCCCAATAACCTAATGTCAAAGAATAAAATTAAAAAAAAGACAAAAGTTAAATTGGACTAAACTTTAAAACCAGTAACCCGGGTTATGAGATCGAAATGACCCCGTAGAATGCAAAAACAAAATATATATATATATATACAAAATTCTTAACCATAAAAAATTAAGAAAGAAACCAAATAGCAATTAAAACAATGAGGACTAAATTTGATATAAAAACTAATGAAAAAAAGGGAATAAATTGAAAATAAGATAAAAAAGAAAAGGGTAAAAAAGAGCAATTAAAAAAATAAGGACCAAAATTGGATACAAAACAAATGCAATAAATTTTTTAGGGACAAAATTAAAAGAAAAAAAAATTAAGAAATAGATTAAAAAAACAATTAAAAGAATGAGGATCAAATTTAGAAAAAAAAATGAAATAAAATGTTGAGAGATAAAATCAAAATAAAAAATTAAATAAAAAAACATCAATAAAAAGAATGAGCATCATATTTGATATAAAAACTACACAAAATCAAATGAAAATGGATGAAATTGAAAAGAAAGAAAACTCAAAAAAATCCAAAAGAAACAAAGACCCAATAAAAAGAAAAAGGACCATAATTGAAAGATAAAATAAAAGAACAACCGTGATTTTTGGGTGACCTAACACGAATTTCAAGAAGATAAAAGAAACTATAAAGGGAAAGAGAAATAAAAAAACTCAATCACCGCTAAATTGTAAAGAACTTAGCAACACAAATGTCACTCTATTAAATTATTTTTAATCAATTTACAAATAACATTTATATCTCTTGAAAAATACAATTTTATCCTTGCTAGCAAGATAATTTATTTTTGTTTAGTGAGGTGAAAACATGGAACTCAATAATGGTTTTTCTCATAATAATTCACTATACACAATACCCACGACCCTTCTATTTTTAGTCTCTCTCTCTGTTTTTTTTTGGTAAAGTTGAATTCCAAACTAAAAGATATATAGGTAAATTTCTTAAATTAATTGAACATATAAAAATATATAGTGATATTGTAGCAAGAGTTGTCTAAGATAACGCTCGAATTTATTGCAATTATAATTCTCATGGGATTTAAAAATCTTACATATTCTTGTAAGTAAAGTGCTAAAACACTTTCGAGATTAAATTGAAGATTTTATATATTATTTTATTGTTGATAAAGCTCGTGATAAATAAAAAAATAAAAGAAAATGGATTTTTATTTAGATTTGTTGATAAAAATAATATCCTTTTAATTTAATTAAGTAATACAACATTAATTTGAGATTTCAATTATAATATTAATATTGATGCTACTAACCATCATGAGTTGAAAAACTTTTCAATTATGTCGAGTCTTTATAAAAATAGAGAAATAAAAAATTTATTATTTTCTTGATTTGTTTTATATTAACCTTTTTATAATTATTACAGAACAATTATTTTCAATAATAAAAATAATTAAGATAAGATTTCAAGAGATGAGTTTCTTTGAAATAATTTAATTATTTTTACTAAAAAGAAAATTGCTAAAAAAATTAATTATAAATCAATCATTTACTATTCCAGGATTTTGAAAGAATAACGAGCACAAAATTTTAAATTGATTTAACTATCTTTTTGTTGCTTAAATGATTTTCTTGTTTAAAATATGAACTTATTTTCTCGAACAAATAAAGAATTCAAGAATTTAGGGATCCATTTTATAATTAATTCAGAGTTACGGTACCACTTTGAGGTTTTCCCTAAAACGAAATTATTAAATATTACATAAACTACCAGAAAGCCCTAAAAAAACCCAAACAACGCAACGCAGAGACAGTTCCTCTCTTCACTTCCATTAAAACTCCGAACAACAGTAAACTCACTCACACTTCTTCTCTTTCAAATTTTGAAAGGAAAAAAAATGTCGATAAGATTATTAAACCCTAACGCGGAGGTTCTCAACAAATCGGCGGCGCTTCACATGAACATCAATGCCGCTAAAGGTTTACAAGATGTTCTAAAATCCAATCTCGGCCCCAAAGGCACCATCAAGATGTAACTCTCTCGCTGTTTTGTTTTTTTCTCTCGGAATTTGCTCCGTGTTCCTGCGATTTAATTACTTTGCGTTTTTGTGTCTTTTTAGGCTTGTTGGTGGTGCTGGAGATATAAAGCTGACTAAGGATGGAAACACTCTTTTGAAAGAAATGGTTAGTTTTCTTCCGTTAGGTTTTCTCGATCTGAATTTTTGTGAGTGTTTGCAGAATTAGGGTTTAATGTTATTATTTCTCTTTTTAGAAGCGAGTCTGCCCTAAGTGATTAGCATATTTAAGTTAATCAGCTTTAGGAGCAACTTGATGTGAGTTTAAATTTTAAATGCTGAGATAGATCTAGTACACAAAGGTTGTGTTATCTGGTGTTTTGAATAAACAATGGGTGTTTATTGCTGGGGTTTTTGTGGAATTGTGAATTTGCTTGAATTTCTCTGATGGTTGCAGCAAATTCAAAATCCGACCGCCATTATGATTGCAAGGACGGCTGTTGCCCAAGATGATATCAGTGGAGATGGTACGACGTCTACTGTGATTTTTATTGGAGAGCTTATGAAGCAATCTGAACGGTGCATCGATGAAGGTTAGTGATGTTCTTTAGTTTGAACTAGCTGTGTTACTTGCTGTGGCTCTCTTTCTTGAGTCACATACTTCTGAGTTTTCTGTTTTAGTTTGAGCTAGGAATCTTCTAACACTGTTTTCTATTCTTGATACGCTTATTGTTTCAAATGTTTTGAACCGAATAAAGAAATTCATGTTGTGACATGATAGGATAGTAAACAGTGTTAGAAGATTCTAATGCCTTAAAGTTCAAACAAGTTGGTGTTGTTCAAGGGTTGCATCTGTGTTGTGCATGCGTGTTGCACAGGAAATAATAGAAATTTTCATATTCTTGTGTATTTGACCTTTGGCTAATAAAATATTTATTGCACTCGAATTTATCATCAAGGACATTGGTTCTGTTTTTATACCTTCTCTGATGAAAAAACAGTCGTATTATGGTGGTTCTTTTAATTTTTTTATTCTGGATACTTGGTGTGCGGTCATGAGTTTCATGTCAGAAAATCTTGAACATGCTCATTTGGTGTTTTAGTGCTTGGCAGGGTAACTTGTTTTATTCATGGGAGTACTTTTTTCTTCAGGGATGCATCCACGTGTATTGGTTGATGGTTTTGAGATTGCCAAAAGAGCCACTCTCCAGTTTCTTGAAAAATTTAAGACTCCCGTGGTCATGGGTGATGAACCTGACAGGGAAATTCTTAAAATGGTTGCTAGGACAGCCCTAAGGACGAAGGTAAGTTCTATTCATTGGTTTACTCTTATTTTAGGTCCAGATTGGATCTCATTTAAAGTTGACCTTATTCTCTTGTACAGTTGCATGAAGCTTTGGCAGATCAGTTAACTGACATAGTTGTCAATTCGGTGAGTGTAGCCAATGGTGTTGATATATCTTGAGGCTGCTAGAAAAGATGTTGAAGTACAATATTGAAGACTTCTATTTTTGCATTAACTGTATTGTGCATTATGCAGGTGCTTTGTATTCGAAAGCCTGAGGAAGGCATTGATCTATTTATGGTGGAGATTATGCACATGCGTCATAAATTCGATGTTGACACGCGGCTTGTAAGTTAATCCCTTTTCATTTAATCTGGATTACCATGGTATATTTTTCAGGTGGGATGTGTTAAAATTGACTTGTAACTCCTGACATCCTGACTAAGAATGGGGAATCTAAGATCTCCAAGAACCCTTCCATTTGAAATGGAATCATTGATCTTCAATGGGAGGCAGTAGGTGGAATCACTGCCATTTTCCATCATTCAACCTTTATTTAGTAAAATAATGCTTCATGTCAAAATTATTTCTCAATGCTGGTACTTTGGATTAGGTGAACTTTCCAAGAAATTGATGATTGGTTTCAATTCAAAAGTTCCCAAGTTCATAGCTTGGACAACTTTTAGTTCTTGTTCATCCTTTATCTGCTTTGATATAATTTTGGTCTTTTGTAGATAATTTTTCTTCTCTTTTCAAAAGTTTTGGACCCTCTAGTTACTTGTTCTGCTTTCCAGGTTGAAGGTCTTGTTCTTGACCATGGTTCTAGGCATCCTGATATGAAACGGCGGGCAGAGAACTGTTTTATCTTGACATGCAATGTGTCTTTGGAATATGAGAAAAGGTATTCTTCTTGTCAACTTGAATTTAATTGGAATTGATGCTAAATATGAGATATCAAGTACTCTGTAGATGCAGCTGTGGTCAGTTTCAGTTTATTGGAAGCTAATATTTTTCTCCACAGTGAAATAAATGCAGGTTTTTTCTACTCAAATGCAGAGCAGAGGGAGGCAATGGTTACTGCTGAAAGGCGTCAGGTCGATGAAAGAGTTAAAAAAATTATTGAACTAAAAGATAAGGTTAAGTGACACAATTTTAATACATTTAATGTTCATGCTACTGTCTCTGTCATACATGTTGGGTTTTCTGAAATGTTTTTTATACTTTTGGTCTTCCAGGTTTGTTCTGGTACAGACAACAATTTTGTGGTTATCAATCAAAAGGGAATTGATCCTCCATCATTGGACCTTCTTGCACGAGCAGGGGTAAGTCATGGAACAATTATGTTTTGTTCTTTAGTGATCCAATGCTAACAATAAATAGCCACTTAATATACATGAATTCACATCAGTTTGCTGCATATCATGCTTTATGTGTTAGTGCTGGGCGTTTCCTTTTGGTTTTCTTAGGGTGTGTGGCATGAATAGGGGTTAAATATTACAATGGAGATCAATTTTGTTTGTTGGAAATATTATGAAAGGGTGGATTGTTTAGGGAAATAGAGTTGCCCTCCAAGAGGGTGCATCTATTAACCTTGGGAAAAGAACGAAAAGTTTTTTTTACTTGGGGGGATGGTGGTTGGGTTTGTGTTTCTACGTAATCCTTAATTCTACAGAGAAGTTTTAAGAAGATAACATTATGTCGAACCGATTCTGAAAGTTGTAATGAGCTTTAGTAGGATCATGATTCCATAAGTTGTTAATAGTTATATGTGATAACAAGTGGTTGCACATTTTGGTAGCCTTACAGCCTCATTCTCTATTTTTATTGTTGTGAAATCATGTTGCGTGCTGAATGAAGTAATTATTAAAAGAAAACAAGCAAGATGCTTAAGTTAATGAAGATACAATATCCAAAGGAGTATATCTTTTTTTCTTTTCTCATTATGGAAAAGCATATTCTAGAGACCATTTGATGCTTCTGTAATTCTATTGATTTCATGAAACTATGGATGTGGGAATGGAGACTTGAAATGGTTTTTCATTATAGTTTAGATTTTGAAAATGGTAGAATACCTGCCACCTGTATGTGGCTCCAGTTTTAAATTGTTACAAACAAGACTGGGCTTGTTAAATGCTTTGCCTTGGATTGGATTCCTTTTTTCATGGTACCTACTGATAAATGTAAGATGACTTTTGCTAGTTTGAAAAGTGGTTGGTCTACCTGCATGCCCTGTTGTTGCTATATTGAATGTGATTGATCTAATTTCATGTTTTGTAGATAATTGCCCTGCGAAGAGCGAAGAGGAGAAATATGGAACGCCTGGTTTTGGCTTGTGGAGGAGAGGGTGTGAATTCTGTCGATAGTTTAACTCCTGACTGCCTCGGTTGGGCTGGACTGGTGTATGAGCACGTCCTTGGTGAAGAGAAGTATACATTTGTTGAAAATGTAAAGAACCCTCATTCTTGCACTATCTTAATAAAAGGTATAGAAGCATTTAACATTGCATAATTGTGTATGATTTTCATTTTTTTTGTTTTAATTGCTATCAGTTGGTCTTCAAACCATCTGAATGATTTTTATTTTGTTTGTTTTAATTGCTTCCATTAGACCATTTAGCCATCAGGCTGGAGGATTTAGTTTACGTTCAAGATTTTCTCGTATATGATGTGTATAATCCTTGCAATTGAGCAATGCAGCAGGGATCAATTGTCACTTGACTTCTTTAATGTTACAGGACCCAATGACCATACAATTGCCCAAATAAAGGATGCTGTCCGTGATGGCTTGAGAGCTGTAAAAAACACCATTGAAGATGAAGCTGTTGTGCTTGTAAGTTCTGCTTGAAGAAATCTATGAAACTAAAGTTTGTCATATATTGATTTATATAAAAGCCTAGTTGTCCTCGTTGTTGGTGGCTTTGGAAGTTAAATCATGTATGAGCAAATTATGTTGCTGCTCAAGTGCCTTGTGCTTCATAAAAAACAAAGCAGTTTTCTTTCCCACTCAGATATTCTCGCTTGTTTTCTTCAGGGAGCAGGAGCTTTTGAATTTGCAGCCAGGAAATACCTGATCAATGAAGTCAAGAAAACAGTTAAAGGGGTAAATGTCTGCCTGTTTTCTGTATTTGAGTAATTATTCCCATCTCCCGGTTAATTTTGAACTAGTGTTTGCAAATTTGGAACAGCGTGCTCAGCTAGGTGTTGAAGCTTTTGCTGATGCCCTTCTCGTGGTGCCCAAAACACTGGCTGAGAATTCTGGGCTAGACACTCAAGATGAGATTGTCACTCTCACGGTAACTATTGCTGGGATCCATGCATCGTCCTTTTGTATTTTGGGGGCAAAAAACAAAAAGAAAAGAGAACTGATTCGATAGTTTCTTGCTTGTTTATTCAGGGAGAGCATGACAGGGATAACATTGTTGGAATAAATCTCCAAACAGGAGGGCCCCTTGATCCTCAAATGGAGGGTATCTTCGACAACTACTCTGTCAAGCGCCAACTCATAAACTCAGGGTACTCAGGAACTCCAAACTTTTTTGTTCTCTATCCCTCCCCATCTCTCTTTCCTTGTTCCAGTTTTTCTTATGTTTTAGTTTCTTCAGCATGCTTATTTAACTCCTGTAGTGGCCTGTGGCTTATGGACTGCATAAATGTACATAAAGAGATACTTTTGCCAAACTTCCCATGAATGATTAAACAATAAGGAACCCCTTGAAGTTCTTAAGCTTTGAACTTTTAATACATCTAACTCAGCTATAATCATGCTACTGTAATTTTCCAGGCCTGTTATCGCATCCCAATTGCTGCTGGTGGATGAAGTGATTAGGGCTGGGCGGAACATGAGGAAGCCAACTTAGTCAGTGATGCTCCAGCACATTTTCTTTTTTGCGTCTTGAGGATGCAGTGCTGCCTGGATGTGTAACAAAAATCTTTTGTGCTTTTATGTAATGGAGGATGGTTGTGTTTGTAGGATTGTGATAGAGGGGATCTCGTTGTCTCATGGAATTTTGATTTAGAATGAACTATCACTTGGTTTCTCGTCTGTTTACTTCCATTTTAGCAAGCTGTCTTTTTTAACCCTTCTGTACTGTGTTTGGGGGCCATTTTTTATAGCCCCTGACCAGAAATTGCGTTTTGAAAGTTGTGTGTTCAATGTAGTCCATTTGGTATCCTTCTTGTGCAATTGCCCTTAAGCGGCAAGGGACGGTATCATGTATTTCGAGGGTTTTCCAAAGTTCTCGTGGCTCCAAAATTTCTGTGCTGCTCGGCTTGACATTCTCCCTCGAATCTAGGGCATTTGGATGTTCTTGGGTGTTCAGTCTTTCTGAGTTGCATGGCCTGTCGTGCTCCTTTCGGCAGTGTGCGGTCTTCGTTGCTTTTTTGGCAAGGTATGGTGGTTAAGGGAGCGTTGGTTAGGGCCAAAGGTGACGACGCTAAAGCACATTAGTGCTGTTGTTGGATGTAGCACTCTATAAAGCCCGATGATGAAAATAAAATTTTCTTTTAGCTTTTTGGTCTATTCACGTATATGAATTGGATTAACGTAAAAATATTAATAATTCTCTCTTTATAGTGGTTGAGTAAAATAACCAAATAATCTAATTTATTAAAAAAACCCAATATAAATCTAACCATAAATAAAAAATCAATTCGAAAGCTTTTTTAAAATTTTTGGTTTAATTCATGTTTTAGATATGAGAAACTGAAATATAAAAAATAAATTGAATTAAATCAAAAAATTTTAAATATAAAAATAATAAAGACTTATGAATTAATTTGAATTTTTAAATCAGAATCGAATGCAATAATTCGTTAGAATTAATTATTCGATTCGATTTAAAATTTTAAAAAATCTATTTAGTTGGATTTTAATAGAAATAAACCATTGATGTTCACCCTGCTCCTTTGATTATTTTTTTGGGGTAATTGTTTTGATTAATTTGTGTAAAAGAATTGGAATAAATATACATAGTGGAAGTTGTTTGTTGATATTGTGAAAGAAATTACAAGAAATAAATTACCACAACAAGATTACCATAAGAAATATGGTTCATAGTTTTTTTAAAAATAACCTGATAATTCCCTTACAACTAAAATTAATACAATTAATTATTTCCCTAACTATCATCTAATTTATTGCCAAAGATTAATTCCTGCAAAACAAAAGGGTTACCGTTGTGACTTTAATTTAATTAATCAACTCAAAACGCTGACGTTTAACACGACGCAGCTGTAATCAAACCTGTCTTTCCAACGGTCATATTTTTCTTCGAAATTTAAGAACCCTCTCCCTATAAAAACAACGGTCCTATCTCTCTTTCTCTCAAAGAAAATTTCTCCGCGCCTCAAAAATTAAGAGAATCAATTGTCAAGCAGCCTATAATCGATCACTTCCACAATGTAACTTTCTCAAATCCAACTTCAATTTATCATTAATTCTTGGGATTGCGTTTTAAATTCTTGAAGTTGATTTCGTTTTCTTGTATTTCTGGTTAAATTTACTTTTGACAAACCCAAATCGATTTTGTTTTCTTAGAAGTAAATGTCATCTTTTTTTTCTCAACAAACAAACAACTCTCTCCGTCTCCGTGCGATTGTAATGTGTTTGTGATTGATCTTTACTTGAATCATAAATAAATGTGATTTTTTTTAATTGATTTTGCTGCTGTTGTTTAAAACCCTAGTAGTTTGGTTTAGGGTTATTGTTTGTTGCACTTAATTTCAATTGAAAAATAATCTCTGTAGTTTAATTTAAACATGAGGTAACTGAAAGGCAATTAATGAATCTTTTAAGTTGATGGGTCTTGTATTCTATTGAGTATTACTATCATAGATATCTGTGATTAATTTTTTATCTCCCTTTCTTGAACGATTTGCTTCTTGTGTGTTTAGATTCTGGAAAATCAATCTTGTTTCTTGCTTTCACACTCAATTTTCAGTTTCGCTCGTGTTAATGCTCACTGTTGTTGCTAGATTTTGTATTATACAGTGTACTTCCAAATCTCAAGTACTTTGAATTTTTGAATCGTTCTAGTGTTTAGCAAGAGATTAATGTAAGAGGGGTGGTGGTCTCCAATTCCATGTTATTGTGTTCGATAGAAGATTAAAAAATAGTTTAATTTGTCATCACTGCCATTTTTACCTGATATTAAGTCTGTTTCACGAATTCGTCCATTTTATTGACAAGTAGTGTATGGTAGAGCTACAGAGATCACAGAAAAAGTTATGTAACTGTCTTAGGGTTTATCTGATTTTTCATGATTTGCTTGGTGGAGGGGTTGTGCTTTTGGGAATAATTCCTTTTAGTTACATTTTGAAACTTAATTTATGTATAAATCAGTCATTTTTCCTTATTTTGCATGGTTTATCTAGGTTATTAATCAGTTCCAATGATTTTGCAGAATATTCCTTTGAACTCATTCACAGCACCAATGGCATCACTAGTGAGTAGACGGAAACCTCTTGGTGATTTGTCAAATTCAATGAAGACTGATGCCCCTCGAATTCCACGTGATGCAAGCAAGACGAAAAGTATCTCAAAAGCATCAGGGAAAGTGCAGACTGCTGGTAGAAAACCACTGTCAGACATTTCTAATTCAAGGAAGCCTGAGACTAAAAAGAAAAGTTTCAATGCAAAGCTAAGTGTTCTGACAGAAGAACCAGATCGAACCAGTGCAATTGCTGAGGAAAAGTTTCTGCACAATCATGAGGAGTGCATCAAAGCACAAACAAGAGCTATGGACATCGATGAGTTTCTGCAATCAATTGGACTAAATGATGGTAATGTAAACTTAATATTCTTCTGCTTATTATCACTAAACACTCTTTTCTTGTGAAATTCAATTCACATTTTATTCTTTTGCCTAGATTTCTCCAAGAAGTTGGGAATTTCATGTTCACCGCCGCCAGCAATTACAATGAAGGTCAGTTTGCTTATTTCCCCTCTTACACATTGTTTCATTGGGGTTCTTTCTTGTTTCAAAAACTAATCTCTTGTTTATATGGATTATCTAAATAAAATACTGGTTTCTATTTAATGCTCAGAGTCCCCCAAGGCCCTTGCAATTGGAAGCGATGACTGAGCAGCTCCATGAAGATAAGTTTTGGGAATACAAACTTGATTCTTCATCTCCTTTCAGAACGCCAATATCACCAAAACAATATATGGACTGTTGGAAGGACCATGATGATAACTGCATCAACTTCAAGTTGATAGAAACCCCATAGTTGCCAAAGCATTGATTTCTCTCTTTTCAGTGCTCATTCCAATAGGTATTTCTGCATCTATATTTGGTCAATTCCTTAGCCTTTTGAGTTGAACTGGAAAGGAAATTTCTCTGTGGTGATATGCTGTAGGCCATTGTCCGTTTTTTAGCATTTGTGTTGTGTTGCTAGTCTTATGATGATAACAGTCACATGGTTGCATGTTTTTGTGACTCATGAAAGGTTTCCGGATCGCTGATATTCTTATATATGACAAACTGTTCACCTGTGTTTATCGTCGTTGCCTGCTAATTTGGATTGATGCTGCGTTTATCAATGTTTCTTCAATTTAGTTTCGTTTTTTGTGTTTGCATCCTCTCATGTTTCCAGGGTTTCAAATCTCATAATTAATTTAAATTTTAATGGTTTAGATCATGTAAGAAAAAAAAATTGTTCAAGTGGTTGGCATGCATCAATGATCAATTTCTTTTACAGCCAGCAGAACAATGCTTCGGTGGTCACATATTTAGTTATCTTTTCTTGGTGCATTTATAATGGTAATTGAGAGAAATATATGACTGTTATACTATTTGGTACTGACGGGCACAACCCAAATAGTCCCGAACCAGGAGTAGTGGTTCGAGATTAGCCCCCGAGCCAACCTATTCATTGTGTGGGCTCGGGGGCACTTGGGGAACCCACCATCCTGAAGATGGTCCGGAAAGGTGATGCTCGAATCAGAACCCACTGGTCCACCGATCATGCTAGCGGTGTGGGTGAGCTTGACTCTTAGAGTTACGTCCCAGGGAACCCTATTTTCCTTGTTTTGTGCTTAGTTGAATTCAAAGTCAAGCGATGTGCATTTAATGCTAATTTGACCTCTTACCATCATTGAGGTATACAAAACGGTTTTAAAACACGCTTCTTCTAGGGCTTGACTTACTTGAACATCTTGTTTTACACGTTAACCGTGCAACCATCCATAAAGTGGGTAATTATTTTGTACAAGTACCTTTAAAAGTAGACTCTGCGCCCGTCTTGACCTCTTATCTCATCAAAGTCGGGGATCGTGTAGGTAGTGCTGTCGCCAATAAATACTACCTGCTTGATTTTATTAGTTGTCTCAAAGATTTAAGTCATGCCTGTATAAGCATGAACTAATTCAAATTGTGAAACTGTAAATGGTATTTGCTATTCAGATAATTCTAGTAATTATAGAGTTAATATGTGTAATAAACCCATCTTTTTAAAGGGATGCATTTATTAGCTAACTCCATGTTGGCTCTACCCATTACTATGATGATTTATGCATTTATTACCGCGACGTCTCATTCAAATTTTTGCTTTGTCAATTTTTGATGGTAAGATAAAAATCTATCATAGTGATTATGGGTGACAGAGAATTAAGGTTTAATTTTGGAAATGAGGCTTGAGAAACAATTGTTGTCGTATCCTCATCCTCATGTGTCCTTGGAACGAGTTCAAGGTGATACTTTTTTGTTTAAATTAAAATATACTGTTTTACGGATTTTGAATAAAATTTAATTTGAATTTTTGATGTTCAATTGCATTTCTAATTGGCTTTGAACTTTTAATTTTATGTGTTTTTACCATCGCCGAAATCCAATATCAACCTTGAATTTCAGCGCCTTATCTTTTTAGTCATTAATTTTAGATTTATGCAAATTGACCCTTAGTTGACTAATATACTTTTAATTTGCTTCAATTTCACCCAAATTGAGTCCTCGAAGTTTAGTATTTTTTTTTTAAAAAGGTTCTTGGTTATGAATATTTTTAATTTAATAATTGATCATAAACTTTGATTTTCTTATAATTATGCCCCTGATTTCAATCAATTGACTTTGTAAAAATTGAATTTGGTCCTTTTACATCCCAATCTTCTCGATTAAGACCGAATTGGACTCTGAAACTTAATTTTTACCAATTAAGTTTCTAATAAAATTAATTTGACCCATTAAAAGTATAATCAAGTCCTTACACCTAATTAAATCTTTTGATTTGACCTAAATTAATTTTTAAACATAATTAAACTCTTAATTTAGCTCATAATTAAATTAAATTGACCTATTAAAAATCTGATTAAGTCTACAAACTTGATTTTTATATAGATTAGTCCAACAATTATTTAATTTGACATTGATGTCAAATATCAAAAATTGCACCAGGCATTGTACACCAAGCGATATGAGATTGTGAATGACATTGTTGAAGTTGAAGGTAGAGCTGCAAATGACTGGGGTGGGGGGGGTTGTCCCAATAAAGAACAATGATATTCTAGCTGAGGTGGTTAGTGAGCGTGATGAAAGAGCTCTCATATGCCTTAAAGATATTAAGTGGTGTGGGATGGAGGATTCAAATGGATTTAAGCTCAAGTTCTTCTTTGACCTCACCTCTTATTTCAAAAACTGTCTTGACAAAGACGTATACCGGGAAAATGCTTGACTCGGATGCTTATTAAGGAGAATCACGAGCCATGTACCAAAATTGAAGATGGAGAAAGGTTTTTCAACTTCTTCTATCCACCTCAAGTTCCCGAGGATGATGAAGACATTGATGATGATGATGATGATGTTGAGAAACTCGAAAGCCAGATGGATGAAGATTATGAAATTGGGTTAACCATTCGAGACCAGCTTGTCCGCCATGCTGTAAATCTCTGGTTGACGTAGTTCAACTCGTGGTTCATGGCTTCTTGCTCGAGAATGTTTGGATTTAACGTTAATAAACCAAATGTTTGTATTTTAGATGATTCTATTTCCTTAGATGTTGATGTAAGAACAAGTTAATTTTCTGATGCAATAAAGGTCTTTTAACTCTTACAAAAACAATTGTATGCAAAATTAGGATTCAAAAAACTTCCTCTAATATTCGGTGTAGCAAAATATTCTACAAGTAATTAATCAATTACTAAAACACACATAAGCCAAAATTAAATACCATGCATGATTAAAACTGGAGTTATTAGGGACGGTATAGGGACCTGGTTACAGGGAGGCAAATTAATACTGGAGTTTGTTCTTCGGTCTGTGCAGAGTTATGGGTAGCGACTATCAGTTTGGAGTTATCCTAGGCAAAGGAATATCGGAAACTGATTGTGGAATCAAACTCAGTAATCATGAAGGCTAAGAACCTGTTAACAAGGGAGTGGGATGTTCATACGGATCATGTTTACAGGGAAGCAAATTCTGTAGCAGATTGGTTAGCAAATTATAGTTTAACAAGAAACCCGTCAGACAATAATTCTTATATTCTTGATGATCCACCCGCAGGTGTGTTTTTCACTTTGTATCATGACCTTATTTGGGTCAACTGTTACTCGTTTAATTTAGTTGGGCATTTCGCCCTCATTTTCACCCAAAAAAAAAATACCATGCATGATTATTTATACGTGCTAAACCGTACATGTTAGTGCTGTAATGTCGTCTATATGTTATAGGGTAGCCAAATCCTTGCGACAATCAATCATCTTCATTCTTGTAGCCATCCAAGCAAATATTGCACATGGGACATATATATTTCATTCAAATTAATTTCTTCTACTCTTTCTTTCCTTCTGTTTCCTTATATAATATATAGTCATTCATAAATGCTGAAGATTATCCTGCACTGAAACGTACATTGTATGTATTAGTGACAACAATATCAAAACCTAGCTAGCTCATGCTGACTTCAATCCCATGTACGTACATCATAGAAGACCAATTATAGCTTAAAGATAGGAATTCAAGTTCTCCAAAAGATTGTTCCTGCAGCTGCACCGGTGTTTGCTCGGCCTACTGCAGGTTTGACCTGCCTTGGTTAGCTTGTGGGTGTGGTTGATATTAATATTTGATTGTCGTCAGCCTGCTTCTAAATCTTGATCGGTTCCAGTACTCTATTCAAGTTGGATGCTTGAATCGTTTTCAGTCATGCATGACTAAAGATTAGGGTTAGTCCGGATGGTTTCAATTGATAACCCCTATCCTAACATAAAAATGATAGATATTAGGCCTAAAGATTGTGTTTTAAAATTAACAGGCATATACCCTTCACATGTTCCTCAAAAACCCTTGTGGAACCCATATCAAAACGAAAAAGTAGCCAAACTGCAAATTTACAATGTTCAAAGTTCAAACCAACTGCTTCATGAAAACATTATCCGATATATAAAGTTGTTGCTAGAAATTTTTTACTTTCAAGTGCTCATTTGGTTATGGGATCATCAACGGGAATCAGTTAGGCTCTCAAAGGACCCTTGACATCTTGTTGAAGCGTGTATTCTCGCTTCATCTCTTCCAAGACAGCATCATTTGTGCTGAAAAACAGATACACCAAAATTATGAGATACAACAAATATTGAGTTCAATAGATGTCAACTATATGTTTTGATATCTATACGACAAGATACATGAATAATTATAACATTTTCTTCTTAAAAAAGAAAAGAAAAAAAACCTGTTATATTTCCTTTTGATATCTTATTCCAAGGTAAAACATTTTGGATTTTCCCTTTAGATAGTATTCTAGTGAAGAACCAACATTAAGATTTGGAATTATGTTTAAACAGCAAACCAGTGTCACTAAACCATTATTCAAAACGTAGGTAAAGGTTGCTTTAGAAAGGCACCTATGGCAACCGTGAGCCTTTTATCTGAATGCTTTCATCACGGTATATATTTGAATACATATCATATCCAAATCATGTTAAGGCCACTTCTGGCAAACTCATTCTTTACAAGCACAAAGAACGAAAAAAGATGCACTAGTGTTGAAGGAAGGTTGAAGAAACTGATGGTTTTTCTTACTATTTGCATTTCTATTTCAGCTGTGATTTAGACTGTTAGCATACAATAACAAGAAGATAAAGGAATCATTCCTGTTAGCAAGTGATCTGGACAAAGAGCACAGAGGAAATTTAAAGGCTTGGGCAGAAAGACTTGTATGAAAATGACTAGTGGGTTGAGCAGTTAGAGCTCAATGATGAAAACTATTGCAATTGACCAAGAACAAGTTGCTCTTTCTAACACACTTCATTTTTATTATTCTGCAATTGCAAAATTAGCAACACCAATAAATTGGAAATGACAATCGGAAATTTAATGCAAAGTACCAGCATGCAATTTTTGCTGACTCGTCAAAAGTGCCATGTTATATCACCAAAACAGATTAACCTAGCAACTATCTCTACAAGGCATCCAAATCCCATCAGAAAAAAATATTAATGTAGTGGTAGTAAGAAACACTTGAATGCTTCATAAAAGAAATTTAATTGCCAACGCAGAATAAAAGCAAGGAGGAAACATGGTCATCTGCCACAAACCAACTTTTAGCAAACCACATATAGAACCATAGATATTTCTACTCTGCCTTATTATTTTTTCAACTACAATAGAATCTATAAATGATATGTCCTATCTGGATGCATCGGTCTCAACCTCAAACAGTAATCCAACATTTGCTACATGGATAAAATGGACCAGAAGCTGAGAGCATGTTCAGCACTTTACCAATTGAGCTTAGCTACTTCTGGCTTGCCAATGTCCCACTAGACCCCTATCATCCAGTATTCACTAAGCAAAGCATGTGCAGACTTAACCCGCAGAGGGGTCCCGAGTCGAGTCAAGTCACACTATCAAGAAGCAAACCGTAAAAAGACCTTAGGGTACCCATTTATGTAGTCCACTCAGGCATACTCACTTTTCCAGTTGCACACAGTTTATGCCCTCATGACCTCATAGTAACTTTCTACATGAGTAACATGGCAATTAAAGCACATACAACATACAGTACAGTTGCAGCAAGTGAGGACCACCGGTTGACTTGACTACAATAGAAACCTTGCCATGCACTGACATGAGCACAGCCTCAAAGCATCTCTACTTACCCAACAAATAAATGATATTTCTAAGAAGTCCACAACACTAGAACCAAGTCCAACTAGATTTATGAAATTACCAGTAACAATTCAAATTTTGTTTCATCAGGTAAGTACCTTAGACCTTCCCAAAACCAAAAGGAAGACCTCAAAGACACTTGAACTTCATTCCTACTCCAAAACAGGGAAAAAGGTCTTCAAACTCGATATCGCCTTCTCCATTCAGAGGATGGGAGTCTAATATCACTCGCTTAACACAGCTTATTCACACAACTACTCAACATCTGAGAACCTATCAGAAGGTGAATCAGTTATCCAACTCTCATGAAAACCAACTCAAGATCACTCATATCAAGCATTAATCAAAACCCCTTAAACCAAAATTTATACACTCAAAACACACAAAAAATAAAAATCCAAGAAGAACCCATCAAGCCGCTCCAATTGAGAAAGACTACACAAACACATAACGAATCAATTTCCCATTAAATCACAACACGTAACCTATCATCATCATCAAACGCACAAACACGCACTCAAACATGCGCATACATGATGTTATAGAGAAAAACTCAAAACAAGAAATCAAACAAGCAGATACATCAATCAAACTTACTATTGATGAAGGCATTCATTTAATTCTTTAGCCTGTTTTCTACACTGCCACACAACAGACATTGTTCTTCCAGTTGCACATTGCGCATATTTGGATGCGTGTTCCTCACATTGTTTTAGTGCCTTCTGCTTCATTTTGCTTCTCAAAGCTAAAAATTTTAATTCAATAAATAAATTAACTTTAAATTCAATTCCACTAAAAAAAGATAATCATCAATATTAAAAACAAAACACAAAACACAGAAACACATTTCATCAGCAAAGATCGTTTCTTTTAGCAAAAAAGAAAAAGAAAAGAGTTTTGTTAGGGTTTAAGAGATGGTTATAGGTCAAAGCAGTACCTTCTTCTACTTTCTTCTTCACATGATTCTCACGTGCTTCCTGTATGTATCCCATTTCGATAGCTCAAGCTACTCAACGACGTTGGATTGGGATTTTTTTAGAGTCTGTGGCTGTGCAAGAGAATGAACTCCGGTGAGTCAGTTTTGTGCTCAAAATGGATGTGGTGGCGCTGCCTTGCTTCTGAGTTGGGTCACTTAACAAGTGAAAGTTGGGTCGGGCTTGGTGGCTGGGTCCCGGACCCAAGTCTATATTACCCATATGGGAAAAACTAAGTCGGGTATGAATATGATATGATGGCTCTTTTTATTAAGTATTTGTTTTTCTAAATAATTAAGATAAAAAATAATTTCCAAAGTTTTATTCCATGTTCATGATCCATTCCAATACTGAATTGTTAAAATTAGTCAGAAAATTATTTATTTTAACTGTTTAATTAAGTTTATTTTCTTCAATTTATAATTTAGTTTATCTAGATCTTAGGGAATTAAATTATAATTAAATTTAAGTAAATTTTTTATGTCTCAAATAAAAACACATTTAGGTCCACATATAATGTGAAAAAATAAAATAATATAAAAAGAATAGTCGGCAAAGCTTAAAATTCCAATTCAAAGTCCCAATTTTCTTGAGATGATGAACATAGCAAAGAGAAGAAAAGGTTGATTATAATTGCGTTTTAAATAATGTTTTTAAAATAATTAAAATTTTTTTTGTTTAAAATTATTTTTAATTATTTTTAATATTATTTTGATATATTAATTTTAAAAAATAATTTTTAAAAAATAAAAAATATTATTTTAATATATTTTCTAAAAAAACATTTTAAAATTAAACTCTAAACACCGTATAAAAGAAACCGAAGCCCACAGACACACCACCAGTCAATCATGAAATGATGCTTTAACACTTTTTAACAATCTTCAAAGTAGCTGTACGCGTGCATTGTGTACACGCACACAGAGGATAAACCCTTAGGGCATCTCCAACAGATTGCCAGATGAAAAGCCAGGAACAACGACGACGGTTAAAATGGCTGGTTTTCAACTGTTAAATAAAAATATTAAAAAACTAAAAAAATTATATGATTCGTTAAAATGTTATTTTTATTGAATTACTATATAAAAAAAAGTTAAATTACATTATTCACAACACACTCTGTCTTCAAGAAGTCATTACAGAAGCACTCTGTTGCCAGTCAACGCCAGCGTGTCCTAACAAAAACAATAAATCCGAAAAGAAAACTAAAATCTCCACGAAATCACCGCCACCCAACACCTGTCACTTTCCCATTGGACGCTCCCCTCTTGACCGCCCTTTTTAATAAACCCAAAATACCCCCTTTTCTATCACGCACAGGGAGGGAGAGAGAGAGAGAGAGGTCCGTCTCTGCAAATCTCTTTCCACGGTAAAGTTTTTTTTTTTTTTTAATTTGATTTTTTTAATCAGTCTGTTCTTTTTGGTTTTTAGGGCTAGATCTGTGGTTTGTATTTGGTTATTTTCATGGATTTATGTTATTTGTGGTTTTTAATCGATCTGCTGAGATTTGTGTGTTTCTAATTTTTTATTTATTATATTTTTCTCAATTTTAATGTGTTTCGGTTGCCGAGATTTGATGAATTTTTTTTAAAAAAAATTGATTGATTTGGGTAAATAGAGCAGATTTTTTGTTTTTTTTGGGAGATGCTAAAAATAGAGGGTCAGATTTGGTTTTATGATTTGCTGAGGAAATAAGAATCCATAACTAGAATTAGGTCTTGTAATTTGAGGCTAAGAGGGTCAGTTTCTGACAAATGAAACGTTTTTGCAAGATACAGTGTGATTTTGTTGTTTCCACATGGATGAATATGATCTGTTTTGGTAACGAGAAAATAATGGAGAAGTTGAGGAATAGGTGTTTGATTATTATTAATTTGGGGGTTTTGGAGGGGGGGGGGGTTGTGGAAGTTTGGTTTTTATTTGTTGAGTGACTGATTTGTGATTTTGATCAATTTGGGGCTTTATTTTTTTCTGTTAAAGATGAGACTTCTCTTCTTAAATGACTTTTAGAAATCTGTTTTCTAACTTGAATTGGGGCTTTGGTTTTGTTAATGTAGCGAAGATCATTGTTGGGAATATGTGTTTTTTCGAAGTAATGCCTCTGGCTAAACTTTATTCAATCTTGAGGTGTAAAAGGTCGGGAAGTTTTGTAAATTATCACTAACTCAAGGATGAAAAGTTAGGAGTCAATGGATTGAGACGTGTTATTAAGTGGTTGATGGAAGAGTTGATTCATGACTGTGGAAGCTAGTTATGTAATAAAATGTAAGCATTAAAGTTTGGTGTTGTTCAGGTCTTTCTAATGATACTTGTGTTTGGAATCACCTTGCAGAAGTAACTTTTAGTTTGATATATAAAGGATGTCTCCAACTGAACCATCACGTGAAGAGAGTGTTTACATGGCCAAGTTGGCTGAACAGGCCGAACGTTATGAAGAAATGGTGGAGTTTATGGAGAAAGTTGCAAAGACAGTCGATAATGAGGAGCTAACCATGGAGGAAAGGAACTTGCTATCTGTGGCCTACAAAAATGTGATTGGAGCTAGGAGGGCTTCATGGAGGATCATCTCTTCCATTGAGCAGAAGGAAGAGAGTAGGGGAAATGAAGATCATGTCACAATCATCAAGGAGTACAGGGGAAAGATCGAAGCTGAGCTCAGCAAGATCTGTGACGGAATCTTGAGCCTCCTTGAGACACATCTTGTTCCCTCCGCCTCAGCTGCTGAGTCCAAGGTATTTTACCTCAAGATGAAGGGTGATTATCACAGGTATCTTGCCGAGTTTAAGACCGGGGCTGAGAGGAAGGAAGCTGCTGAGAGCACTTTGTTGTCTTACAAGTCTGCTCAGGTGGGTCCTGGATGTGCCAGCATGTTGCCTTATTATTATTATGAAGTTGTATAGTTATCATTGTTGTTGTGGTTTATAGGTGCAGCTATTATTTCGATGCTCATTTTGCTTATGTTTTGTTTGTTGCAGGATATTGCTCTTTCTGAACTGGCTCCTACCCACCCAATAAGGCTGGGGCTTGCACTTAACTTCTCTGTCTTCTACTATGAGATCCTTAACTCTCCTGATCGTGCTTGCAGTCTTGCTAAGCAGGTACTTCCTTGCATACCTTATCAATTGGCCTTTATCTGCCTCTATGTTTAGGCAAGTTGCGAAATTCATATTCTTCTGTTTGGTTTTCATTATTTTGAGTAAAAGGAAGTGATTTATGTTTTTCTTTGTTGATATGATTATATTTCTCTTATTCAGTTTAGCTTAGTTAGTGAATTTTATAACTGGCATCTAATTGGATTTTAGCTTTGAACTTGATGGAAGTTAAACGTTTTGAGTGCCTTGGTAGTTTTGGTGTCAAATTTTTTATGCAAATTGTATTGCTGAAAGTTGGTTTTGGTGTGAAGCATTGATGCTGGGACATTTGGTCTCTTCCTTAAATGTAACTATATATTTGTCCATAGGGTTGACATCTTTGATTGATTGTTGTTTATTGAGAGAATGTTTTTGTCCTCTCTTCTTCAATTTACTAAATACTTTTACATATTAGTGAAATCTTGCTTTTTGCCTTTTGTATTACCAAGGCACCGTTTTTTGTTTGGCTTGATAAAGGCTTCAAATTGATTTTTTTTTTAATGTTTTTTTTTATGGTTTTGATGTGTCAAGAATTTAAAAAAAAATCTGAATTTTTTTCTTCATATATTTTCAAGCAAAAATCATTTTTGAAAAGCATCTTGCATCACAATACCAAACACACAATTAGTAATTGGTTCATAGTAGTACATTTGTTCTTTTATGTTCAATTTGATCCGTATTAATATAAGACCTAGTTGACAAGGCCTTGTTTTCCTAAAGATAAGTTGATACCTATTCAGTCCTTTAGGTTGATATCCTTGATTGCATGCAAGTCATTGACCTATCTGTTGGCCCTCTTGACATCCCTAAAATATACTTTATTTGGTCAGGCTTTTGATGAGGCTATTTCCGAGCTGGATACTTTGGGTGAGGAGTCTTACAAGGACAGCACATTGATCATGCAACTTCTCCGCGACAATCTGACACTCTGGACTTCTGATATCACGGTCTCTCTCTCTCTCCCTCCCTCTCTATTTGTACAAGCTTGCACAACCCATGTGTGCATCTATGCAAGCATGCATTTAATTACATGTGTTTCATGTTGATATTCGGTTGGCCGTGATGCGGTTGAACCATTATCGTTTCAGATTACAAAATAATCAAATCCTGTCCTGGAGAACTATATGCTATATGTGCAGCATAATAATGCATTTCGTGCATTGCATATTCTTAAGAACATTATGTGCTTTGCTCTTGGCATGTTAAAACTCCTACTTGATTGGACTGCCAACAAAGTGTTTTAATTTCAAGTTCAAAGGGAAATCATGCCTGATACCGATATTATGTCAGCAATGTCATACGGTGGCATGTTTAGGTCTCTTTCTATCATAATTCATCGTTTTTTGAGGTTATTGGCATCTCGTGAGAGACCGAAACAGAAAATCAAGTTTTCTGATATCAGAAATGGTCCCAGGTGGCTGTGACCTGATCTTGCTTATGCATGAGCAACTGCTTGTGACGTAGGTCTGCTGGTTATATGCTCATTGTATTCATTTTTTCAAATTTTAGGATGAGGCTGGGGATGAGATCAAGGAAGCATCAAAACGTGAATCAGGCGATGGGCCGCAGTGATGAAGTTCAGTTCATAGGATAATGCACTCTGTACTTCTATCTCGTGACATTTACAGACGCCATTTGGGTTATTATTGTAGCTGGATGTTTTAATGAATTTGATAGCCTTGAGTGTCGTGCTGAGCAGTACTTGGGATTGAAAGGTACCAACAGATTATCAAGTTTTTAGTATCGATGCCTACAATCTCTGTTGGTGTTTATCATTTTTATTTTTTATATATATCCTCGGATCTGGTTTGAATGCATCCTGTGGCCCTGCCATGTGATGTCATTGTTCGACCATTGTTTTCTAAATTATAAGGTGTCGTAATACCTCAGTGGAGCAAATTGCTGGTGCGCATTTGTTGAAAATCTTTTTTATTTTAAATTATTTTTTATATTTTAAAATTGTTTGGAATTTTTTTTTAAAAAAAATATTATTTTAATATATTTTAAAAAAGAATTAATTTTTATGTTCCAAACATCAGTAGCCACGTCGGAGTTCCTCTAGAACCATATTGCGTTGGAACGCATTGGCTGTGAAGACAAAGCAAGCCTGAAAAGAAAGAAAACGTCATCGTTTGTTCCTTTCCACGTTCTTGGATCCTCCCATGAGTCCACTGGGGAGTGAGTTCCAGAGTGGACCACCGTCGAATCCAATTCGCATAAAACCTCAGTTGTAATTATCAGATTTTACTAAAAAACATTTAGATCAAATTGCAACCTTATATTAAAAATAATTCAATATACTCAATTTAAACATATATCTATTCCAACCAAATTCCTATGTTCAATTTCAACATGATTCTTAATTAATCTAAAAAATAATAATTTAAAAATTTAAATTAACATAATTCAAATATATAAAATACAATTCAAACTCAAAACCTCGAATATTTAATGGACAATAATGACAATCCATGATTAAAAAAAAAAAAACCTAAGTTCCTTAAATTTTGATAATAAAATTTTGTTAAATGAACATAGAATTCTTGAGTGTCTAAATAAAAAATATATTTTTGGTTCTATAATTGACCCAACATCCAAGTCACTGAAAACATGGGTTGATAGGTCAAGATTTTAACTGGTTTGACTAATAACTTAATCTAAATCAGTCTAAATTTTTTAATCAACTAGTTGAGCCGGAGGAGTTTTATACTATATCTCAGTCCCACTACCACCATTGACCTAAAATAAAAAATAAAAATTAAAACACCTCTCCTTTTTAATATAATATAAACTAGTTTATAAAGTTATTGGATTATATTAATTTTTTTAATATAATAAATAATATTTAAATTATAAAGAATTATTTGGTATTTTTATTAAGCTCAATTCAATAGATCAATCTTGAAATCTCATAATACAACTCATTGTTTAGCTTAAGTTTAAAATAAAAGTGTGTAAGAGTTGGTCCAATACGACCTAATCAACTTAATCAGTAAAAAATTTTGAAGATAAAATTGAGAGAAAAAAGATGAGATTGACACAAAAAACCCTCGCAACTCGATATTTTGACAACCCAAGTTTAAAATTAAACCGCATAAAGTTGTTTCAATGTGAACTAATTAACAAGGGGGTGTTTGAGAGTATGATAATAGTTGTTTTTCAAAGTGTTTTTCACTCTGAAATGCATCAAAATAATATTTTTTTTATTTTTTAAAAAATTATTTTGACATTAGCATCTCAAAATGATTTAAAAATACCAAAAATATTAATTTAAAGCAAAGAAAAAAATAAAAAAAATTTAAAATTTTTTCAAATACTTTTGAAACACAAAAACAAACATCATCTTGGCCAATCCAAAAATGACTTGGTTTGATGAATAAAAAAATATTTAAGTCAATTAATAAAAAAAAATGGATGATTAAATTAAAAAAATAAATAAAATTAACATAAAATATCTTATTAATTAGACTCCCTACCTATTATAAATTTAAAACTAAATTATATAAAAGTTGCTTTCATCCGTCCAGTTCACCGGTCTAAAAAAACAACTCGTATCATTGTCAAAAAAAAAAAGAAAAGAAAAGAAGAAAGAAAAAAGAAAAAAGTATAAAATTAAATGAAAAAAAAAGAGGGAAATGAAAAGGAAAAAACAAGAGGACCTTCAAGTTTCTCTAGTGTTTTAGTACAGGGGGTAAGACACCCCAAGCTTCTCCATTTCTAATGGCATCCGAGTCCTCTGTGATTGCCTGGTAACTACTCTATCTCTCTCACTGACTCTTAACTGCAGAAAAATTATGATGGAAGTGTTTTTGGTTTAATTTTGTTTGTGAAATAACAAACAGGGGATCAGGTGAGGATGGACAACTCGGGGTAGGTAATAACGAAGAAAAAGAATGGGTTTGCGTTGTCAAAGCTCTTGAGCCTTACAAAGTTCGCTCTGTTGTTGCTGGAAGCCGCAACTCTCTTGCCATTTGTGATGACGGCAAGGTTTCTCTTTTCTTACCCTTCTCTTTCTTAACTGTGAAAGGAAATACTAGTATAAATGGTTAGAAAAAAAAGTAATTGATTTAAGTTTGTTGATTGAAAGTTCAGATTTTTTTTACTTCTTGTTATAGTAAAGTTTTTAATTTTGATTCCTTTAAGTTTCTGACGGTTAAAGTAGTTAAAATTTTTAGTGAAATAAAACTTAAATTTATTTGGATTACAGTAATTAATTGAGTTATTGATAATTGATTCGGATTCGAGCCAAGATTAAAAAAATGATCAACTTGAATGAATTGTTGAGGGTGCTCTTGTTTATGTATATTTGTTTTTTTTTTAGTGTGTTTAGATAAATGGTGATAAAAAAAAAATGTTTTGATTGATGTTGCTAGTTGTTTACTTGGGGTTGGAACCAAAGAGGGACATTAGGGCATCCACCGGAGACCAAGACTGAGAACATTCCTAGCCAGGTCAAGGCTCTTGCTAATGTCAACATTGTTCAGGTAATAGTTTTTCTTTGTTTTATTATTTTTAGTTTTTAAAAACCATTGTAACTATGCTTTCCTAAGGTTATGCGAGGACTGGTCTGTATGTGTGTTTGTGAATGTTAATCATTTTTCTTCTAACATTTGGTTTTTGGGTTTCTTGATTTTTAGGCGGCTATTGGTGGATGGCATTGTTTGGCTGTTGATGATCAAGGACGTGCTTATGCTTGGGGTATGCAATGGTCCCCTTTTAATTTCCGTTCTCTTGTTAATCATCCCATCATCTGCTTATGAGAATGAATCATTGAGATGCCAGGATCATTTTTCTTCTCCTATACGAGTAACGTTGCTTGGTTTTGTTCATTGCTGTATGTAAGAAAAGAGTTGCAGAAAATGCAATGATCTTTTTTGGATGAATCATGACTCATGTTCATTACTTTTTCTGCTATTCTTTCTTGTGATTGTAGTTAGGTTGCTCATTGTTTGTATACCTGTGGAAGGACTAGCAGGGATGTCACTTGTGATGAATGATGAATCTAAATATGATGTATCTTGGACAATGTAGGTGGAAATGAATATGGCCAGTGTGGTGAAGAACCTGAGAGGAAAGACGACACCGGGAGGCCTTTGAGAAGGGATATAATCATTCCCCAACGCTGTGCATCAAAACTTGTAGTTCGCCAGGTGATTTTCTTTTCTACCAATCATTATAGAGTGCTGGAGTCAAATTATGCTGAAAAAATCTATTTCAATATCTTTCCCCCCTTAAGCTGCATGAATATGGTTTTAGAGTATCTCCTTGGTTATTATAGGTGAATGAATACTCGGGCACCACCATTTGTTTTTAATTTCATTCCTTGTTTTTTTTTTTTTTTTGGATTCTATTCTCTCTCCCATGAATACATAGAAGAGGATGTTTAACTATGCATGCATATTTTTCAAGGTATTTCTCATTGAGTTAATAATAAGTCAACTCAAGAAGGTTGACAGATAACATTAGTGTGACATGAATACTTAAGAATGGTATCTGAGACCGTGGAATGCATGAGTTGTAATCCTGGCCCTTATATTACAGCATCAGGGTGTTACTTTTTTCCTTTTAATGTGGAAATAGATTAATTATAGTTTTGGAATCCATATTTTTCTGCTGGTGGCGTCTTACTCATTAGTCATTGAGATGTAAGTTATAAGTATCAGTTGTATGCATCATACCACTTTGAGACTAGCATGCGAACTACTTACAGATTTGCTTTTGCTTACCTCACTTCTGTATTTGAATATTGCACTTGTATGTTAAATTTGAATATTGGTTTCTGTCTGTTCTAATTGCTGATATGTTAGGTAGCTGCTGGGGGTACTCACTCAGTGGTTCTCACACGTGAAGGGCATGTATGGAGCTGGGGTCAACCATGGCCTCCTGGAGACATGTACAGTTTCCTTGACTTAACTGTCAATTATGTTTTTAGATGTCCCTGTTTCTTGTCCATGTTACATGCTTTGGAAGTGTACTTGTATTTATAGCTTGCTGTGTCCTCGTATTGTAGCTGTTTTAATGTATATTCATTGCTTACATTGTTTACTTATTTGCAGAAAGCAGATATCTGTCCCTGTGCGTGTGCAAGGCCTTGAAAGAGTGAGGCTCATTGCAGTTGGAGCATTTCATAATTTAGCTCTTCAAGAAGATGGAACTTTATGGGCTTGGGGTAATAATGAATATGGACAGCTTGGAACTGGTGATACCCAGCCAAGATCTCAACCTATTACTGTCCAAGGACTTTCTGGTCTCACTTTGGTTTGTATCACATTCTTAAATCCCTTGACATTTGACGATTTTTTACCTTCCATTTCACTAGGCATGGTTACTTGCATAATACAGTTTCTCAAAAAAAAATTGATCTGCAACACGTGGCTTCTAAAGCATTATGATTTTATTGATGATTGGGTTCGCAATTGTTGTTGCTGCTGCTTTTTTTTTTCTTTTGTGAAAATCCTTTTTCCCAGATTACCTGAATAAATCCTTGGAAAATATGCCTGTTTTCTATAATTGGTTGTTTGGAACATTTCTCTGAAAAGATCGGCATGTGTGAGAGTGGCCTTATGTATAGTGCCTTGGCATGCTCAAGGTATCACTTTTCAATTTAATTCTGTAGATATTAAAGCTTATAAAAGGGGTAAAGATCTGTGTTGAAACCTTGGTGATGCAGAGAATCTGCATTTTAAAGATGTCCAACAACTTGTTAACTTCTAATGAAGGCTTACACTCTAGATTTTGATTGTTAATGTTGGTGATATAGAATGAGTTTTCTTTATTGTTAAAACTTTAGACATTTTGTGCTTAATTTCATTTTCATATCTACAATAACCTGAGTGTATGTCTAGGTTGATATTGCTGCTGGTGGATGGCATTCTACTGCATTGACTGATGACGGGGAGGTAAATATGCTCTTTGAATCTAAAAGTTTCATAAGTTGACTACATGCTTGTCATTTTTATGACTTGTTCTAGTGCACAACTGCAAATAGCGAGAAGTTTGTTCTATTTTATTTTTTACATCTTGAGCTTATTGTTTTATTCATTTGTTTGTATCATTTTTGTTATTCAACTGTACTAGAATTTTATGTGGCAGAACTTTCCTAGCTTGGGATCTTAAAATTCACACTTATTTTTCTTGAAAAGGTTGTATTTTAGGTTAAAGTTTTGCTTTTAGCTGTTGGCTTTGAAGCCTTATTCCCCCTTCTTCTCTCAGATTTTTTCACGATGCTTGAATTGGATTTTTCTTATTCGAAATCACAGACATACCCTCCCTCTTAGTCGGGGAACTGTCTCCATTAATAATATGCTCTGTGAATAAATCTAGCTTCCTTGTAATTTTGTTTTCAAGGAGAATCAGGTTTTACTTGCCGTGTAGCATATACCTAATCTGGTTTTCTTTGTCTTTACTATTTGAGATGAAAATAACTTCTTGCATAATACCTGTGCCTTCTTTTGCAGGTGTATGGCTGGGGAAGAGGTGAACATGGAAGGTTGGGTTTTGGAGATAATGACAAGAGCAGTAAAATGGTTCCCCAAAGGGTTAATCTTTTAGTAGGGGAGGACATTGTTCAGGTATTATCAACATTGTGCCATATGCTTTTGGGTACTCTTGGAAGTTCTTAATTGCACTTTGGATATATTACAAATTATTTGGCTTTCTTTTGTTTGTCTTGGTGTATTAGAGGATTGTAAAATAACAAATTCCGCAGGATAATGCATATATGTACGAAAATGCTCATTTATATCGGTTGATAAAGATCATCGCTTGTGCCCATAGTATATTAAAAGATGTTCGTCTTTTTGAGGATTGCGAGCGTTTGGTAAATTTTGCTTAGACTTGAAACTAAACCTGGACTTGAAATGGTGGAACCATTTCTACAAAGTAAATGACTGGATTACATGCTCACTCATTTGTGGGGCCCATTTTCACTGGAGTTTTGGGTGCGTATTTGCAGCCATCTTAGTATATTGTTAATAGTAATACTATAATTAAGAGCACTTAATCAAGTACGGCAACAGGTTTTCAATCAACCCTTGCAAGGAGATGTAGGAGCTATGAGAACTGTTTGATGATGACTTACTAGTCTTGTGTTTTTTAATTTAATTTCTAGTGATGCCCAACATTTGCAGCCCATATTGTCATGACAATTCTCATTATTGGAATTGATTCTAAAAGAGATAAATCTGAATCGGTTACTATTTTTTAGCATGCTATGGCTAAGCAGTCTAATATCCTCACTTGGTTCAAGAATGAACTGATTTATCGGTGATCCAGGTATCTTGTGGCGGGACTCATTCAGTTGCATTGACACGTGATGGACGAATGTATACAGTAAGTATAATCAGCTCTTTCTATTCCAATGGCATGATATATGGTTGGAGTGCAGTTTTTATTCCTCCTTGTAGTCACCTTTCACTGGGAGAATCATAGAGGTTGATTCCTATATCCCGCATCCATGTATATTTATTATGTCACTGCCTCTTAATATAATTGCCTCCATGAACGCTTAAAAAAACTTACATAGGTATAGATACTTGCATTTCAACCACATTCTTAGCGAATGACTTTTGTTTTAATATTGACCAGTAATGTATACTTACCGGTTTTTCTGGCAGTTTGGTCGAGGTGACCATGGACGACTTGGATATGGGAGGAAGGTGACTACAGGCCAACCAATGGAAGTGCCAATAGACATCCCACCTCCTAAAAATCTTACTGACAGTGGAGATGCGGGACGCTGGATTGCTAAACTTGTTGCTAGTGGAGGTCGCCATACCCTGGCCATTGTGGAATGGCACACTGGTGATTCTAAATAGATATGACATGATTGTGTCTAAAAGTCTGAACTAGACAATGCAAGACCAACGCAGAGAACATTAACGTAGGATAATTGTCTGTATTACTTCCTGGTGATTGGGATGGTATTGGACTTTGCCACATTACTTACAGGAAGAGCTGTTCAATTTTCATGTCAGGGCCATGGATTTCAAGCATTCTGGTGACTGGTAAGTGATAACTATTAATTGAATACTGTCTTTGTAATGATGAAATCTTCAACCTAGCTTTCGGCGCTATCAACCTGACTCCATCCCTTCTTATCATCTCTCTAGTGATTCTAAACGCGCGCACAACAATTCAACATCGACATAATAAGGAAGAGAATTGCATGGTAATAATCAATCAGTATGAAGCGAAAAAACCGAGGGTTTTATCTCTTTTCTACAAGCTAAAAAGAGCGACCCCTCGCTGAGATTGTAGGATCTTTCGATATTGCATGTGCACGGTGCATTAAAAAAGACTCGTACATCTGTCCCGACGCTGCAGCGGCAGCATCATGATCGATCTCTCTTTGGCCACTAATGCCAGTCCTCTCAGGCATGACGTAGAATGTCTCTTTGCTTGAAGTTGCATCTCTGGCCGCTCCCTTGGCAGCTGCAGGACGGGATTCAACTATTTGTGTGGGAGGAGTTTCTGGTTTCTTTGAGTTATTGTCCCCTGAAAAATATTAGAGGGTGACGCAAATAAGGTGAATTTTTTATTTTTTATAAAATACGAGGAGCAAGTATTAATAGAAATAGAAAAGGAATTATTGTCCGGAAACAACATGCAAGCAAAAAACAGAGAATTTCCACGAAGCTGCTAATTATAAATTAAATTTAGAAATTAAAACACAACAAAAAACAGGAACAACTAAAAGGAATAAGTTTGATGAGAGCTTATACCAGAACATGCCAACAAGAAACTCATATTTCTGACGCGCGGGAGAAAATTGATGAAGCAGAATTGTTGCTCGGTAACTGAGCCTATTTGAGGTGTATGTACGATGTTGACGGTGGGAGGCAGCCAGGCATGCAAGTGCAGAACAATATAGGAAATTCGGAACCTGAAGCATTATCGGAAATGTATTATTAATATATACAAACCAATTCATAATATATATGAAAAGAAAACAGTGCCTAATTAGCAATATAGTACGTATTTCCTGTTAAGGATAAGTTCATGTAATGTTACTTCTCTAATCTTATTCCTGTCAGAATAAGTTCATGTATAGGAAATTCTTGTGCTTTTATCATTAAGCTGAAGGAGTTTATATTTTGAGGAATTGTCTTTTTATTGTTTATGCAACTCAGAATACCCTTTACAGCTCAAGGAGACAATATATACATTGAGACAAACTATCTTTTCAAAGTCGGAATTTGGGATTGAGTCCTAGTGACCAGGAGATGCAGTAGCATGGCTTCGCCTGTAAACCTAGCTTCTTGCTCTTCACTTCATTCCAATATTCATATTTTTTCTCTGCAACTCATTTTCTATTCCTATACGTTACAGAGTACTATAAAGTCACTTTTAAAACCTCACCTAACAATTTAATTTTCTGAGTTAAGATAGTTCTTCAATATATTATAGCTTCAAGTTTTTGGATTGGAATTTATCATTCCAACTCTGCATGATTAGTGGCTTTCTCTTCCAAGGATGCAACTTTATAGGCCGGGATATAGACTTTTAGGCATTGAATGTTCTATACCGGTACCAGATGAAAAAACCATGAATGGGTGGCTGAGTTATTGAAGAGCTAGGGCCAAGAGTTATGCTCTTTCTATGGTTTTCAGTTCGAATCCCTCGATTCCCTCTGCACATTAATATTGATGGCCACGGGCATGCCATGTTATTGACAGCCTTGTTTGGGGAGAAGAGATTTAGTGTGGTGCGCGCAAACGGGCTTATGATATCTTTCTTACAAAAAAAAAAAAAAGAGTACCAGATGAAAATATTAAAAGACAAATAAGCACTTTGCAATCTTTTGCTCATAAAACTGGTTCGTGTAAATTAGGGTCAAATAATTAATGGGTTCATTATGATGAGAATATCTGGGGAATAAGGACTTGGATGTAGGAGTAGGTAGCCTTCCTCAGATACTTGCTTCCTAACTAGCATTCTGAGTTCTTATACCAAGTTATAAATTGCTCCTAACTAATGTTTATAAGGTTCTAAATCTCCAAAGCATAAGCTACAACTTACTTTCCTTGTCATTTATATCATTGCTCAAATATTATATCGCAGAGATATCAGAAGCCAAAATGAAAGAGGTCAAACTTTACAGGCAAATATAATTAAACAAGTGTTACAATTTGGAGATTCCTTGTACATGAAATCTTTTAACTATATAAAATCATCCAGCAGTACTTTCTGTTTTCGACAAATTAACCTAACCATTATATTCTTTAATGTTTTGGTAGTCGTTTATAGGGCATCAAAGGATGTCTTAATTAAACAAGTCTTCCCAGTGAACATTAATGATCAAGCGAAGTGCCCCAGAATAAAGCATCTGATTATTTTTCTCTCTATTTTCTCTACCATCTTCTACCGGCCAGATTCTGCATCCCGGCGAAAATGAGCCTCCTCACATAGCAGGTATGATCATGAACTCAATTAACTATTTTCTCTTTAACACAAAATTCTACTGTCACCATGCTTAGTTTTCATATCTTCTTGTTACTTATGACCAGGGGTTAACCAAGTCCCTCGCCATGACAATTCTTTCAGAAGTTGGTGATAGGACATTCTGTGTTGCTGCTGTAAGTATACCATTCACCTGTCACTTTTAGTATATGCAGTTCATAACATCTCTTAGGTACATCAGAGATTTTTTATACATCTGATGATGTTTCAATATTTTGAGTAGCTGATGCCTGATTGTCTCTAAGTATATGAATAAATCAAAAGGTCCAATTGGCAGAAAAAAATTCTTGTATTATTTGAGCAACCATACTATATCAGATTCTTGATTGTATTTCCTTCTGACACCATAATTGAATGTCTTGGACATGGCTCAGCACAAGCATGTAGTAGTAAAGAAACGTAGGTTCTGCAAGTTCGATGCATATAAACAGAGACATGCCAGAACTTTCATGCTCAGGTGCTAGACATATGTGGCTCATTGCCCACGGGGATGTCGCCGACAGAATCACTGCCATAATTATGGTAACCAGGTCCGTATCTGCTCCTGAAAACCCCAGCGTGGAGAAGCACCACATACAGGAACTGACTTAGGAGTGATATTATAATCAGTGCTTCCAAAGTTTTCTGCATGCACATTACCAGTTATTAAAGTAGTGATAGGGTGGCAATATAGGAGAGCTTTTCTAGCTCTTCTCTTGGCCAAAATCTCAGAAAATACTTCCTTAGGATAGTAGATGGCTAATATAAACTATCCACTTTAGAGTTCTTACCAATCTTTTTTCTCTGTGCCCTCCTAATAAAATTTGCTTGCATTCAAATCTACAACAAGACACTCAACCAGATTAGATAGAGAGTATAATCATATTTCACTTGATCAATGTTACTCGAATTAAGAACAAAAGAATAAGTGAAATACAGATTCCTAAATGTATTCTATATACAGTTTCTTTCTGTAAGTGTAACTTATACAGGATTCATCATCAAAAAGTTCTCCAACTCCATCCCAAGCCTCCAACAAAGTATTTGTAGAGTTAAAAGAAATCCCCTTGCCACAAACATCCTAAACACTGCCAAAGTCTCGATGATTTGCAAAAGAAATCAGAGAGATTTTATTTTTCAAAACAAATACAATTGTACTTCAGAAGTGCAATGTTCAGGCTCAATTTTAGCCAGAGAGAACATACCCAAAAGCAAGGGCAGTAATAGCCCAAGAAATGATTGCCATGGCACTTGCACTTGCTAAACTATCATTTCTCCATGCACGAAGATGGACAAACCCAACAAGCATTGAACTAGCACCAATTACCCCACTTAGCAGTGCATATATCAACATGAAGCTTGTTGCTGGATTGCCACCCAAATCTGAAAATAGCATAAAAGTTTCAGGCCCAAGCTAGCACTAATTGGTATCTCAAGAGCAAAAGAACTGCAGATTAAAGATCAAGAGTACTTACGTTGGTGATTCTGTTCACCATTGATGTATTTGTCAACTGACCAACCTGCTAGCCCAAGCACAATGAGATAAAATACCAAGTTCACTGCTAAAAGTGGACCTATTAAATCTTTACTATCCCTTCCAACAGCCATCATCAAGACCACTCAAAATCCGAGCTTTTATTCAAATCCAAAAACGCGCTCTCTTCAGAGTAATCTCAGAAAGAGAAGGGCTTGTGGGGTTTTGTTAATGTTGGTGAAAAAACGGTTAGGGTTTACGTGGCCCTTAACGTGGGAACCTGACCTCGCTGGTGTGTGTTGCGGAAGGATGCAGGGTCTTGAACGTGGGAGGACATAGGGATTGTTTGGATACATATAAACAAACACAAAGAGCTTGTTGAGGTTCCAAAGATTAGTTCCAGCTTTATCTTCTTCCTTCTGGAAGTAGCTACTTTTTAAAGAGATTCGCATTGATTTATTTACTGGTGATGTAATAGGACTAGAAGGGGATAGAATGTACTCGGGCACTTGTCATTGACTGACCCTCAAAAGAACATCAAATAAAAATCCACTACAAAAGGAAATCAAGAGAAAAAGAAGTGACACGTTTGCGACATGCACAAGGCCACAGTAGACAGCAGCTCATGTCACAGGGGACCAAGATTGAAGCCAACTCTTCTGTCCTAACATGCTCTTTTTTAAAATGAATTATAATTTTTCACTGTCCCTTTCTTTTACAAATTCACAGAATAAAACAAGAAGGCTAGTGTTTTTTTTCCCTTTGAGTGGTCTCAGTGACTCAGTGACTCAGTGACAAAGGATGCATGGGGCACCTCAGGGATTTAATTAAGCATAGGTATTGCTATATGAACTGACAGTATTGAGTTACGAACTGCAGTAATGCGATGCATACAGTGAAGCTTTGACCGAAAATTCAAATCCTGGAAAGCCAAATGTAGTGAATTTTGTAGGGTTAGCTTGTTTAGTGAGCTAGGCAGGAACAATCGCATAGGTTAATTTCTACAAACTTCAGTTAATGGCCACCTGACTACGAGGTACTGATTAGAGAAGTGATATGGAATTTAGTACCACATAGTCCCATTTGATATATGGTTTCAGAATTTTCAAATTCCAATATATTGAAGCAGGTTCCATTATCTTCAAAATAGAGCAGAAAAACTCCTACACAGCCAGAAAAAAAAAGATGTTTATTACAGAACTTTATTCTATATATACGCACACATCTGTCTATTCCTTTTCCAACTAAACCACTCAGAGACTTTCTATATTGGTCTTGAAAAGTAAAAGCGAGATTTTGAATCCTATGTTTTCACAACTATACGGAGTCTTCAAGGACTACTGTTTCTAGGGGAGGTTCAACAAAGAAAAGCAAAGAGCTTAAGAAGAGAATGAAGATGGTGAATATAATGAGTGATTTACAAGGATCTGCATGTCTTTTAACAAGCGCAATGCCTTCATCTTGACCACTTCTTGAAGACGCATCATCCAATTGTAGAGTTGCACATGTGAAAACACCATAAACTATGCCTGTCAAAACTGCTCCCAAATGTGTCCTACAGAATGTAGCGGGTAAAAAGGCTTAACTATCCATGTAGCAGAGTACAGCAAAACCATTTTATGCTTACTGTTCTTCCCATAATGTTTCTATTCAATCCTTCTCAAGTTCCAATAATCTTGTATCTATATGATTATGTGGTCAATTGAAGTATCTTTTATGAATTATTAGCAGTTATCTTACCAGTCATCGATTGGACCAAAATGGCTCAAGATGAAGCTAACAGCAGTAGTGATTACTGCCTTCTGGAACATACGATCAAAATCATCCTTCGATATTACATCTTTATTTTGATTCTGATAAATGAGCCAAGCTCCAATAATGGCAAATACTGGTCCCTGCATTAATATCAAAGTTTAAATAGCCAACATATTACTGGCATATCTTTGAAACATCTGGGCCTGGAAAACAAATTACTAACTTACTGACAAGTATGTAAAGAAATACGGAAATAAGGGAAGCAAAAAAGAGGAGGTGAAATGATGCTTACTGTGCCACCAACAGTTGGCTCTGGTGTGTGGAGAAAGCTTGTCAAGTTTCCTGAAATTCCTCCAAGCACGTATATCAAGAAAAATGTGAAGGAACCATAACCTCGGCAAACTTCAGGCCCAAAGGTAAGCAGTGACCAAGATCCAAGAACCACATGAAAAGCTCCAGAGTGCTGCATATACCATGAAGTATTAGAGACTACATTTTGCAATGTCAAAGTAACAATGCATCAGTCTTGCAAAAACTCGAACTGATAAACTGTTTCCTGCATGCTAAGTATTATGAGTTTACTTCATTAATTACAACATTTACGACAGCAATTTATCTCAGGTACGGATAATAACGTTTTAAAATGACAAATGCAGACTTGAAATGGATCCAAGTTGCTATGGATAAAATTGCCTCTTGTAATGAACAAGGTGATTGTTGCTACTTTCAAGTTCCAACATTTGCCTTGTTAATCAAGAGAGATGGAAAACAGTAATAGAATGGGAACACGAACCCATTTGTCAATCTTGTACCAGAAACATTGGTGTCACAAGCCTCCACCACTCTCCAACTAGGATCAAATCATTTATCTTTGCGCCATATAACAGAGGGAGTGAAAAGAGCGCAAATTCGGAATTCCTCACCGGACTAGCAATTTCGAACAGAAAAACGGCAATATTTATGGAAGCCAGTGTACCTCTGCATTCAAATATGGATAGGCAGCAATATTATCTAGAATGCCATGAAATAGCAACTATGAAACTATTCTAGAAGAAAAGAAGACAACATGACATCCTGCGATGGAACTAGGACTTCATCAAGACAGGATATGACTTACATTAAGTAGAAATAAGAGGTTTCATAATTTTGCTCTAAAGCTTCAGACCTCCTCGAACCACTTTCAATATACTGATTTCTCAGTTTCCTGAAACTTCTCAGTCTCTCTTCATTATCTCTTCTAGATTCTTTACTGACTGATATTGGTTTTACTATTGGATTTTCCTCCGTAGCTTCATCATTGAAAGTTGATGATACATTATTCTCTAAGTTTGCATCTGGAGGCACGCAGAAAAATTTAATCAATTTTTTTCAGCAGGAAAGCATAATCGAGGAAAAGGTGATAAAATCACCCCGAGCTAAAAGAACTAAATAGTGCTGATAAGTTTTAATATGAATGATATGAAATGTTATCCACTACATGAATCTGCAAGTATAGCCTGAATAAAGACAGCATAAAAAATAGTGTATATCACACTAGCTAATTCTGTTTCTTAGAAAAGTAAATCGACAACAAGGAAGTTGGCTTCTGCTGTTGCTCCTCAATGGTGCAGAATGTGGTTAATTAAGGTGTGTTGGAAAAATGGACACAGTGAAGGGTAGAGCTTGAAAATTACTGAGCTGCCTGAAAACTAAAGTAAAAGAGCAGGAACAACAAAAAAACTATTTGAGCTTGGAATGATTAAAAACTCTTTCAACTAATTCTGGGGTGGAAAATAAGGGACTGGAAAGTTTACATGTTTCAGCAGGCTGCTTATTGGTAAATTTTTTGCCTTCGATGCATTGACAAATCGATATTTGTCGTGAACCTGAACTGCTAAATCTGTTATTCTTTTCTAATCTAAATTCTCAAAATCCTCTCCCAATAAGCAAGTTGTCGTGACTGGACTGGACTACAGGTGAGATCCTCTTCTAGCGTTTTTCTGTAATTATCATAGAATACTGTAAGGGCTGCAGCTGCACAGCCATTACTCTCATGTAAAAGGAGATTCATGGTTTTCGAGTAGCCAGATTTTGTAGTTTGTGATACTGATGCTATAACCCTTACATTACTTGCATTTATGTGCACACAAATGTCCTAGTCCAGGAGTCACTAGCAATCAAAATCTACTAATATAAATATTGGGGACATGATAACTTACCTTTATCAAGCTTGTCAAGATAAGCATTTAGATATTCCAGCTCCTCCTTCACATTGATTTGCACTCTTGTATCCAAAAAATCTGTCCTCTCGTTACAAGAATCTGCAGAGGGCTCACTTACATTATCTTGGAGTTTTCCAAAGTAAGAATCTAATAATCTCAGTTGCTTCTCATTTGTACCAGACTTCGATGCACAGCACGCCACAGAGAGATTTTCTCTACTTGTTCTGTGGATTTTATGCAGGTGGGGTACGTCCCTCACGCTCTGAAATTTCAAGAGACCCTGGTTAAGAATCGTTCCTTTTGAAGCATTCGTCCTACCTCTAGTCTTAACTTTCACCAGAACATCAGCAGTTGTATATATTACTGGCCAATTCCTCTGCACATCACTTGAAATTGAGAGGTAACTGCCCCCGTGTGCAATAGCAAAACAGGCACAAAGAAGACCTCTCTCGTGTTGCCTTGCTGAATTTCGAGTTGAGAGAGTATGATCTTTACAGGGGATTTTGTAGCATATTGGAACTACAGCCATGTAAACCTGCAAAATCAACCGAACAAAATGATATCAGCAACTAGAACTCTGGAAGAGAGAAGAAAAAAAACTGTCTGTCGAATTACGATTGTACTTAGAACTCTGTTCTAAACAGCTACAATCAATATCATTTTCAGTTTCAAGAAAATACATAAATACAGCAGAAATGCTACTCTTCACATCAGCTAGTCAATCCAAAGGGACAAGAATCCGATCCGACAGACCTATTGCACGGTAAAGATTTTATTTCACTACTTTGAGAGAAGAAATTTCAAACAACATAATCACTCAGATTATAAATATTTTGAGGGAGTTTTTGTTATGGAAAACATTGCTATTCCCAAGTGAAAGTTGACAAAAATTGCTCTCTTAAAAATATCTTCTAGATAATTAAGAAGCTATCTCGTATGCTTATAAATGATGTTTTTAAGCCACAACTAGCGTTCAACACACTCTATAGTGCTTTGTTTGCACAGTAACCACTGAAATGATAAAGTTAGGTGTCTAATGCAATAAATTCAAGTTTGATGTCAAAAAAAATGTGTTCTTGGAAGTCCCTCTGTGCTACAATCTACCCCAGCACCTGCTCAGTTTAAGGAAGCCAACTTCATTTGGAAGAACCCAAACACACCAATTCATGACTAGTACAGGTTTGGATATGCCAAGCCTGAACTAAAATTGAAGAAGTGTGTGAACTGGCATTATGGTATTCACCAAAAACACAAAATCTCTTGTTTTGAACAAGAACTTCACAGTGCAACATTAATCAATTGAACGAAGAGAAAGGAGAAGGAATTTCCCTCCTTTTTCTCGCTTACTTCCCAGTTCATTGAAGTGAATAGCAATCGTTTATTAAAAAACTTTATAGTTCAGAGAGAAAGAAAATGATCACAGAAGCAAGATAGCCAAACCAGAAAAAAAGGAGGGTAAAGGAATGGAGGAGTACCATAAAAGGATGGCAGTTAATGCACCGCCAACTGCCAAGAACGACAAACTTTGCCGTGAAGCCACAGAAACTTGGAACTAATAAGAAGTGTCGCAGAGAGCAGTTAAGGATGCACTTTCCTGGTACTTGCATTAATGTTCTTATTGCAAGAATCTTGGAAGTGAAATAGCTGTTAAGGATCAGCCGCAATCTAGTTATCCTTTTCTTATCTTTGTTGGCCCATTTAAATGCTGCCACGTGTGGATTATGGAAATTCCCACCATATTTGTGGTATTGGATTTGCCCCACCATGGATTTTCATGGACCCACAAAATGTGGTTCACGGAGATCACGTCTACGATAAAACTTGCACTCATGCTGGTTTTTTTATTCGATCATAAATAATATTTTTAATCAATTTTCACATAATAAAAATTAAATCTCATTAGTAACTAATTTTAACAGCACATCATTCTCACGTCTTCTTGAAATATTTAAAGGAATTCAATATTTTTTTTGAAATATCGTTTTCAAAATATGAATTTAGTTAAATAAAAAAAAATATATTATCTCTGAGTACCACCAAGACAATCTTTTGAAGTTGACATTGATAATTATTGAGCTTGGTAAATTATCTAAATTTTGTAATTTATTTGGGTTTTTTTACGTGCTAATTTTTACATGTTTTTTTTACTTTTCGATTCGTTTCCTGGGCTTTATTTACGTGCTAATTTTTACATGCTTATTTTACTTTTTGATCCATTTCCTTATGTATTAGAACAACAAATTTTTACATATAGATCGGTATTAGAACTGAGCTAGGTTTCAAAAAAAATAAAAAGAAAAAAAATTTAGTATGACTCGGTTGAATCAAAAATTTAGTTATAACGTATTAATTTTTTTATTTTTTTATTAAAATGATGTTTTTTTAAAAAAAAACTATGATTTAAACAATTCCTTGTTAATGACGACGAATTTGTGGAATGATAACGTGAAGATAACCTTTCTACTATAGTTTTACAAAAATTTAACCATAATACGAGAAAGAAATTTGTAAGTTAAAGAAGAAATATATTTCACTGGAAATGCTAGAAAAAGCCATAAAACTATCATATATATATATATATATATATATATATATATATATATATAAAATCCATTTTTCCTGCTGTAGATTGCTACAACAAACACAACTTAGATTTAAAAATAGAAAAAAGATTCTATTCTGGAGTTATTTTGCCAAAAGAAAACGAAAAGAAAGATAAGAGGAGGCCGGTGGCAGAAGACTTTGGCAGCATCGCTAGCAAGATATGGCATCGATCTTGCAGCTGCCGAATTTTATTTGTCCCTTGACAAAGGCTACATTTTAAATCTTCTATCGAACTGGCAAATCAATAATTCTTGTTCCTCTAAAATGGCAAGTGAGTTTTTTTTTTAACCATTTTAATTTTTTTTTAAATGATTCAGGAAACATGTTCGGGGAAGGGATGAGAGCAGACACCATTTTCGCAGTTTTACTGCAAGAATATGGAATAAAATTAACCAAAACTAATACCACTTGTAAAAACACTTTATATATGTAAACTTTAAGGCATTGTTTATTGAAATATTGTAATGATGATGTTTTTTATCTTCTCACATGAAATTATATAATTTATTATTAGGGTGTCTGAGACTCATAGCTATTACAAATTATATAATTTCATGTGATGAATTATAACATCAAACAGCTGCAAGGATCTCTGAGACTCATAGCTATTACAAAAAGGTTTGTGATGAATTATAGAACTACTTGTAGACCTCTAACTAAACTCCTCAAGAAGCATGTGTTTAATTGGGATCAGGAAGCCATTACTACATTTGAATTACTTAAGGAGGCAATGGTCAACCCTTTAGTCCTAGCCTTAACTAATTTGAGTAAACCATTCCTATAAAGACTAATGCATTAAGGTCTGGAATTGGTGTTGTGTTGATGTAAAAGAGATATCCTATAGCTCACATCAGCAAAGCTTTAGGCCTCAGGCAACAAGTTTTGTCTAACTATGAGAGGGGCAACGAGTTTTGTCTAATTATGAGAGAGAGATGTTGGCTATTTTACAAGTAATAACCAAATGAAAACACTACCTGTGGGGAAGACCTTTCAAAATCAGAACTAATCATGTCAGTCTTGAATACCCGATGAATCAGAAGATAACCTCTTCATCCTAACATTTATGGCTGACTAAATTGCTAGGGTTCGATTACGAGATTGGATTCAGAAAGAGGAAGGAAAACATAGAAATCGATGCCCTCTCTAGAGTATCTAGCAGTGAACTCAATGCACTAGCTTTATCTACAGTTTCCATTAGCTTACTTTCACGAAAAAAAAAAAACTCATAGGAAAGGGACACCAAGGTGAAATCCATTATCCAGGACTTAATGAAAGATCTTGGTACTCATCTCCACTATAAGTGAAGTCAAGGAATGATCATGTATTGCAAAATAAGTTAATAGTCATTTATCAGAACACTGTCTTGGGGGGTTCCTCAAGGTTTTTAGTCACAACAAAGAAGATCGGTAATGTATTCTACTTGAAGAAACAACAAAAACAAGTCAAGCAATTTTATGTGGGAGTGCCTTACCTGCTAGAGGTACAAGTCTAAGAATGTGGCTTACCCAGGGTCACTACAACCTTTGCATATTCCAGAGGCAACCTTTATATATAGACATCAACATGGATTTCATAACATGTCTACCTAAATCTAAAGGTAAAGAAGTTATGTTTGTAGTGGTGGATAAATTTAGAAAATATATGCATTTTATGGCACTTTCACACCCCTATACTGCCATTTCAGTAGCTAAGTCTTTATGGATTCAATTTACAAACTTCATGGTCTCCCTGCCACCATAGTTAGTGACCGAGACTCGATTTTTTTAAGTTAGTTTTGAAAGTAACTGTTCAATTTACAAGGAGTCAATCTACATTACACTACTGCTTATCATCCATAATCAAATGGACTAACCGAGATAGCTAAGAAATGTTTGGAGAACCATCTCGGATGCATGATAGGAGATGCTCCTTCATAATGGTGTAAGTGGCTGCCTCTAAATGAATGGTCACACAACCACTAAGCTTATTCTTTACGAAGTCCTACATGGTTTTGCCCCACCTATTCACATTCCTTATTTCCCTTAAGATTCTCCGCTGGAAGCAGTAGATAGTTACATCAATAAAAAGAAATAGATTCTACAAATAATCAGACAGAACTTGATCAATGCGCAACATATAATGAAGCAATTAGCAAACAAGAAGAGAAGTGACAAGGTTTTCGATGTGGGAGACTTAGTGTATTTAAAGCTACAACCCTACAAGCAGAAATCAGTACCACAACACAAGCCAACGGCTATAAGTCTTATGGTCCATATGCAATAATTGAGAAGATTGAAGAAGTTGCTACAAATTGAATCTCCCGCCATCAACGACAATCCATCCTGTCTTCCATGTCTCTCAGTTGAAGAGGGGCGTGGGAAGCAAAATGGGAAACACTGATTTAGCAATCTTGGATCGAAGATTGGTCAGAAGGGGGTAGCAGGCTGCAACTCGAATCCTAGTCCGAGGGCAAGGGCTATCTCCATCAGTTATGCGCACCGTTTCAATAATAGACTTTAACAACTTGTACTGGAGAAGAATATTGAGTCATTATTCTGTTGTTCCATTATTTGCTCTTATAAATACAATCATTTGTAACGAATAGGGTTTGGACAAAAATGAATGAATGCAGTAATTAATCCAGCTATAGTACTCTTCTTCTTCTTCTTCTTCTTCCTATATTTTCTCTAACCACTCTGGTACTCTTCTTCCTCCTTCTCTTAGCTTAGCTGGCCACACGCCAGCTTCAATCACTCCACTGGATTCAATCCAGGTGGGAGATTTTCTGTTTGAGTTATCACCTAGAGAAAGAACTTTTATACCTGCTACATGGAGAAATCTGGTTATGGCCGTGATGGTATATACAGGTCATTAAGACCAACACTTGTCCTTCCTAAGGATTCTAATCTTTCTTTGGTCTCATTTCTTTTCAGAAACTCCAATTCTTATCCTCATAAACCAGCTCTTATTGATGCAGATTTGTCAATAACCTTATCTTTTTCAGAGCTCAAATCCATTGTTATCAAGTTCGCTCATGGATAACTCAATCTGGGCATCTCTAAAAATGATGTTATTCTTATCTTTGCTCCCAATTCATACCAATTCCCTACCTGTTTCTTGGCCATCACTTCCATTGGTGCTGTTGCAACAACTGCGAATCCTCTTTATACAACCTCAGAGCTTTCAAAACAGATTAAAGATTCTAATCCCAAGTTGGTTATCACAGTCCCTGAATTATGGGACACAGTCAAAGGCTTCAATTTGCCTGCTGTCTTTCTAGGACCAAAAGAGGTGTCTTTGCCATTGAAGTCAGGTTCAAGAATCAGAAGTTTCCATTCTTTGGTTGAGTTAGGAGGGTCTAACTCTGAGTTTCCTGTGAGTGATGTGAAGCAAAGTGAAATAGCTACGCTTTTGTATTCGTCAGGTACTACAGGGGTTAGTAAAGGAGTGATCTTGACTCATGGGAATTTCATTGCTGCATCTTTAATGGTCAGTATGGATCAAGTAATGGCTGGTGAGATACACAATGTGTTCCTTTGTTTCTTGCCCATGTTTCATGTGTTTGGCTTGGCTGTGATTACTTACTCACAGCTACAAATGGGAAATGCTGTAGTGTCAATGGGGAAGTTTGAATTTGAGACGGTTTTGAGGACTATTGAGAAGTATAGAGTGACCCATATGTGGGTTGTGCCCCCAGTAATACTTGCTTTGTCTAAACAGAATTTGGTTAAGAAGTATGACCTTTCGTCATTGAGAAATATTGGTTCAGGCGCTGCTCCTCTGGGAAAAGATTTGATGAAGGAATGCGCCAAGAATTTGCCGGATACTACAATTATTCAGGTAGTTGATATGGCTGATTTTAGTTCCTAAGAAAAATCATAATTCAAGTTTGAGAAAATATGAAATGTTTTGATTTTCTCGTTTATGCACAAATAATCATTTCCTTTTGATTTCTCAAATAATAATAATAAAAAAAGATCTTCTTCTTTCTGAATCAAGATGCTCTCTGTGGTTTCAGGGCTTTGGCATGACTGAAACTTGTGGCATTGTTTCATTGGAGGATTCGAGAATAGGTGTTCGACATTCTGGTTCTGCTGGAATACTAAATGCAGGAATTGAGGCACAGATAGTCAGTGTGGAAACTGCAAAGCCTCTCCCTCCTAATCAGTTAGGGGAAATATGGGTTAGAGGACCCAATATGATGAGAGGTAAGATGCTTATTGGCCTGCATCGTTTAGAAACTTTCAGTTCTTGCACAAATGGCTCCTAGAATTTAGGTGGTAGTACAAAAATAAAATGTTTGTGGCCTAACTAGGTAATTTAAATGACTAACTTCCTGTGTGCATGATTGGTCAGCTTGATGCAACTGTGGATTACAATCAGATTTTCTTGCTGGAATCATATTTCAAATATCCATTTAACTAAATCCACCATGTTGTGCAATCCACTGGCAGGTTATTTCAATAATCCGCAAGCCACAAAAGATACCATAGATAAAAAGGGTTGGGTACATACTGGAGATCTTGGATATTTTGATGATGATGGACAACTTTTTGTTGTTGATCGGATTAAAGAGCTCATCAAGTACAAAGGTTTTCAGGTAATATCTAGCAAAGAAAATTCATAAATATTTGTAAATTTGTTTTTTGCCTGTAGAAATACATTGCAACACAGCTCCTGCACTTTGGCTATTCAATAGCTACTGAATTCTGTTTTCCTTTTGTCTCCATTGATTTTCACTAGGTGGCACCCGCTGAGCTAGAAGGGCTGCTAGTTTCTCATCCTGAAATTTTGGATGCTGTTGTCACCCCGTAAGTTGAACCCATGCATTTGTACCACTGACATCAATGAGCTCGTAAAAAACTACTTCCATGTTAATGTATATCTAATATTCGTACAGTTGATTAGTTGTATTACTCGCTGTAGATATCCTGACGCTGAAGCTGGTGAGGTCCCAGTTGCATATGTTGTGCGCTCACCCAACAGCGTACTGACAGAAGAAGATGTTCAGAAATTTATTTCTGATCAGGTAAGTGGCATATAATGGAAAATGCTATGCTCTCTTGAGAATCATAGTTCATTTAGTAGAATACAGTTATGTTTGACTCATTTTCTTCTTCTACCACCTTTTTGGTAACCATGAATTCTGGAGGTGTTGCATTGGATTAACATTAGATGACTGCAGAAAACTTGGGTGAACCTGTTCTGTACAACAATCGAAGATTGGGTAGCACATGTAGCATAGCAATGTAGTATTATCACTATCATAACTGTTGAATTCTATTTTCTAAAATAAATTCATGCCATCTAGTTGACGAAGTTGTGCTGAGTGCTCTATAATGGTCAGCCCAGCAGCTCTGTTCCTCATTGTTAAAAAAATTACGGCTTCTTTCTTTAATTTGCATGTGATGTTTGAATAAGTTTTTGCTGTAATTTGCTATCAAGTTCCTTTTATGAAGTTGAAATGCTTAAAAATATATGTACACTTTTTTTTTTTCCTGTGATAAGCTCACCAATGCCGACATTTCCTTCAGTTCACCATCAATTCTTTTCTCTGTTTTGCAGGTTGCACCTTTCAAAAGATTGCGGAAGGTGACTTTCATCAATAGTGTACCTAAATCAGCTTCAGGAAAAATCCTCAGAAGAGAGCTCGTTCAGAAAGTGAAATCCAAGATGTGAGGTTGTGCAATATGTTTTCGTTTACTTGTTGCAAACAAGGACTACTAGCTTGCAGGAGAATCGACCTTGATTCCTAACTTGGCTTAGAGCTGCAAATGTCTCTGCACTCCATTTCTGTCTTCTTATTGTTTACTGCAAAAAGTATATGTATCAACTGTTCTTCAAATGTTGTTTACGGCTTACTTCAGTCTTTAGGTTTCAGCAGTTGTCCTAAGAAAGATTCGTCAATGAGCAGCATCGATAAAATTATGTATTCAACAAATTCTTGGCTGGAACTTGGAAGGGAATGGAAATTTACATGATGCTTCTTGTTGGTAAATGTTTTTATTGAAACAATTATTGATATTATCTAAATATCTATATAATAGTATGAGAAAGCTCACTAGTAAAGCTTTCAACACTTGGAGAAAAAGTATGTCTTTTTCAATATAGTAATTATTAAAAATTTAAATAATGCAAATATTTTGATTGTCATATATATATATATATATATATATATATTCATATATACATATAGAATATTATTCAAAAATTAAAAAAAGAAGAAGAAATAGAGAAAATGAATGGTGCCACGTAACAATAATTTTTTGGCGGTTGAAACTAGTTTTTGGATCATCAAACTGTAACCTCTCATTCTTATTCTCTCCAAAACCAGATACATAACATAATTCATACTCAAAGAAAGAAACAGAAGAAAAAAGTCTGCAAAGTTTTAGAGTTAGAACCAAACTCTAAAAATCAATCAATCAATCAACCACTACCCAATGAAAGCAATAATATTATCAGCTTCTGCAACAGCAAGAACCACCATTTTCCACTATGATGTACAATTTGGAAGGTTCTGTACTAACAAGCACAAAGGTCGCTGCTTTCTCTCTGTACATTCTTTGTCACCATCAAAATTGAGTCCTAAACAAAACCACAAAGTTAAGCTTGTGTTCTTAACCAAAGCTGCTGATTCGAGTCGGGCTGCTTCTTCTACTACTGGTTCCAAAACGATTGTTACTGATGATGAGTTCTCTCTTGCTAAGGTGTTTCTCTTCTTGCTTCTTCTTATTTTTTTGTATGGAATTGATTTTTCTTCATTAAATTTTGTTGTAACAATTTAAATGAAATAGACCCGTTTCACGTTTGTGTCAATTGTTTCTAAAGTTGAGGTCTTTACTGTTGTTTGTGATGATGATTAATTTGTTTTTGATTCACTAAGCGAATATATTGGCTGTCAAAGGATTAGTTTAGGTGTTTATGGATTAGAAGTTGTTCTTGTTGTCGGTAATTTTTTTTATCGAGGCTTGACAATTTTATGAATTTAAAGTAATGGGATTACCAAAATTCAACCTGTTCCTTTGAAAATTGTATGAGAAAATAAAATGCTGAAAAAAATGATGTTTTCGAGGCATGATGTTGGGTTTAAAGTTTGTAATTATCGAGTCATGATTAATTGGTTAGGTGCTTGTTGACTAATTCTTATTCCAACTGGTGTACTTTGTTGTTTGTTACCCTATGTGCTAGGGCTGTTGGGCTAATCTCATTTGTTGTAGCTGTCAAGGATGTAAAATGTAGTCTTGTTAATAGGTGAAGAGGGGTTTTGGGTAATGCCACATTTGTAAGGATAAGCATTGGTTAGCTTTTGCGTTAGATTCTTGGATACTAACGCACTGACTTCTTTTGTCACTTATGCTGTTCCTAGTTGTTTGAATAAGTGATGAAACTGTCTTCAATGGTTTCAAGTTAATGGGATGCATTATATAGTTTTGTGGGCAAATTTACAGTGATAACCAATAGCCAAACAGTTCCCTCATCTTCTTCAGTCTTATCACTTCTCTGAACCTGCTTTGGTTAAGACTTGATGCAAGCCTGCTTACTGCATAAAGTTTTAGCAAACCTGGTGTCATCATCTGTATGTTCTGATGAATGAAATTATGATGTTTTCTATTGTTTGCAGGTCTCATTTGGTGTCATTGCACTGGGTTTAGGGATTTCGCTCCTGTCGTGAGTTTCTTTCCCTTTGATCATACCTAAATAATCTTAAGTGACTGCAGATCACAGATACTGTGTGATCCGCAGGTACGGTTTTGGGGCATATTTTAACATCCTTCCTGGATCTGAATGGTCAGCAATAATGCTAACATATGGCTTTCCTCTTGCAATAATTGGTATGGCTCTCAAGGTAAAAGTTTTTTTTTCTGCATCACTGGGATTTTATGACAATTATGTTATAAAATATTTTGGTTCTTAATTTTCTTATCGGATATCATTCAGAGATTGAGGTAGCAAGTATAAACAGTAATTCACACTGCTTGAAACATATCTGTTATAGTTTGTTTTGGGTAACCTGTTTCTTAAGTTGATATCTGCCCTTGTGTGTCTGGTTACATATGGTTCTTTATATATTTTCTTTCAAAGGATGGCTTTAGAACCGTAATGGAATGCTAAAATTTCTGTGACATAGCTGGTTTATTTAAGTGGTATTGGCAGTGAAGTAATGCTGTTTTCCTTTTGACTTCTGTGAAGTATGCAGAACTGAAGCCAGTGCCATGCTTGACTTATTCAGATGCTGAGATTTTAAGAGAAAAATGTGCCACTCCAATCCTTAAACAGGTATTTTCACCATCGGACACAATGTCAGCAAGCAACATCAATTAGATCCTATTTTTATTTATTCTAATACTTCTTCTGATTAAACTCCTAACTTAAGGGACTTACCTAAGGGAATCTGATAGTATGATTGGACATCTCATCCAGACTTAGTCTTTTCATACTAGGGCGATATTTGCTTTCTTCAGCAATCTTTTTTGGTCGATTAGTCGCTTGTTCCACCATGGTATCTTTGTTTTGAGTCATGTGGTTGATATTATTGACAAATCGCAATTCCATACCTGATCTTTGGTCAAGGTAAATAGGGACGACCTTTGCTCATTTCTGGAGCAATTTCGAAGTATTAAATGAAAAGCAAATTGGTGAAACAAGAAAGACTCGTAAACTTACATTTGTCTTTACCACCTAGGCCCAGCTTCTTACTCCTTCCTTGCTATTATTTTACCATCTCTAAATTTCAAGATTAATGTGCATCGTTGGTGACTAAAATGTTATGCCCTAGTGAGTTAAAGATATAGCATGGCATCCCTTTCAGACTTGTAATATATTGTTGGATAATATAACTTCATCGTGAAGCTTCTACCTGTTAGGATATTGTGTTGAATAGCTGTTTTATGCAACAATGTGAACCTTATTGCATTTTTTTCTCTTTCATAAAACAGCCTGTTCTTGTGCTGGCTGCAGAAAACTTTACCACATGCAGTCTATATTATGATAATGCTTTCACAAGTAGACAACAGAGTATACTCTTTTGACATTTTGAATATAGTATAATATCTGGAATTACTTCTTTATCTATTTAATCAGGTCAGGAATGATGTTATAAGATATCGTTATGGAGATGAGCAGCATTTGGATGAGGCATTGAAACGAATTTTCCAGTATGGTCTGGTATGCTATTTAATAACTAATATTTAATAGTACGAGGAGCATGCTCTGGATCATCTGTTATATCATGAAAGACGATCAGCTTTTGTTTTAAAGTTCCTGCCTACAAACTTTCTCATGTTTCAATATGCCAGTGTATATTGAAGGCAATAAGTTATCTTAGATTCAACTGATCACACATCATTTCTAATTCTGCTCGTGTAAAATTATAGAAAAAAGAAATGTGCATCTGATGTTGATAAAACACAATTGAAAAATCTCTTCCTGGCATTCGCAGTCGAGAGCATTCCTAAAACTTCATCTTAGGGAAGAGAATTTCCTTCTAATTGTGGACAAAGATCTGGAACCGATTATTTCCAGATTTTTTACTTCTTTTTTGGAGGGTATCAGTCATTTCAAACTGAGTAGCCTTTTCAGAATGCCATGTAGTGTGTGAACTTTGATATTGGTCCCAGTACATCATGTCAGGGATAGTTTCTGGTCACTTGACCTACTATTGCTTGAATCTGTTTGGTTGATTGTTAGTGATGACAAAGTGAAACTAAGTACTTATCTAAGAATAGAAAAATCACTACTTTTACATTTGAGATTATAAATTCTGTACATGACCTGGCATTTTATGTAGTGGTGCATTTATTTAAATAGGAGATAATTCATATAATTCTTGTTCTTGTAGCTTTATATTCTCATGTATTCTTCCTTGCATTTCAGGGTGGAGGAATTCCAAGGCGGAATGCACCTATTCTGCAGATGATTCGTGAAGAAGTATGTTCTTTCAATACATATTAAATTCTAAAAACAAAACATAGTGATTATCCAACCTTCTGATTGACAGTGTCTTTGGCTGCAACTTCTTCGATCATATTATTGGAATGCAACTTATGTGCTAGTTCACTAGAAGACTTTCGATTGCTCACAAGCAAGCATCATTTATTAGTCAATAATAGTTGAGTTGCTTAGAACTCTAAAATTTTAATATCTGTTTCATGAAGCTGCTAGGGTTTTTTTTTTCTGATAATGGAAGCATCTCATTACAAGCTTCTTTCTAAATAACCTTTTTGTTCCCCTTCTCTCTGACTGATTCTGCAACTCAAAAGATTTTAGAGAGCTTCTATGGCTTGAAACCATTTGAACCTAGCCTTGCTTCCTAAAATGTGGTTCTGATCTCTAAATGAGTGTCTTCGTTGACTGGTATCATATCATTACCTTGTTTCAGGTCACAGAGGATGGTAAATACTGTCTTGTCCTGATCTTCGAGGCAAAATCTTTGCAGTTATCGGACTTTGAAAAAAGACAGGTAAAAATTGTGCAAGCTTGGCTAGAAGTTAGCATTTTGGTGTTTATCAAATTTTGAGCTTGTGGAAGAGTTCTTGGTTGTCTGGGTCTGGAATTATTAGTTCATTTAGAGCCTTCCACCTTGTAGTTCCATTTATATCATTAATTTCAAGAAAGGGGTAAAAAATAATTGCTTGCTGATTCCTTAAGCTCAAATAATGATTTCAGGGAAAATTTACTTCATTCTTTGGACCAGATATCACAGCTGAGATCGGTAAGATCTGCCTTTAATGCTGTGGTTCAAATATATGCTTTTGAAAAACCTTAAAAGGCCTGCAACAGCTCGGAATCCATCTATGTAATGAATTATGGAGGTCATGCTAATTAATAATCGTTTGCAGGGATAGGGGAAAACAACCTATACGAAGTTCGACTTATTTCCAACTTAAATGCCGATGCATCACCTTCATGAAGTGCTTCATGGTATCATCTAGCTCTGCTATCTGTTTGGTCTTTTCTTCATTTACATATGCTCCCTCGTGAAAAATTTGTATAAAGATGTTTAGCTTTAGTTTATCACCTTTTTTTGAATCTCGGAGAAACTTATGCATGCTACATATAATCCCAATGGAAAGCCGGAGAAGTAATTTGATTATCATGAATCTGTTCTTTAAGCAATGCACAAACCCAACAGGATTTTCACCATAAGATACCACTACATTCAATGCAAAGAGATTACTAAATTCTAGCTGCCTAGCTGCATTGCTCCCTCAGCTCCTAGAGTTCTCTTATCAGCAGATTGCAATGTAATTCTCAGTTTTCTGAACATGATACATTTTCACACATAATGATCTTAACGGTCTGCCACTGGTTTATGAGCATGTCAGACATGGATTTTACAAGAGACCAGAGAGTGTAAGAGCACAATTTCCTTGAGTTAAAGATTTCTTCATTGATTTTAATTACAAATATAAAATCTAAGAAGTCAAACACTTAGGAAACTTTCTATTTATTAAATCCAGTTTGGTCTGGTCTGGCAGGTGTACGTAAAAGCAACAAAAAAAAAATCAACTCAGAGTTGATTTAGTTTGCATCGGATTTAAAAACTAAATTATTGAGTTGCATTTGGAGCATAGTTGTATGATTTCAATCAAAACTAGACATGCAAGGATGAATTTAGGGGTGGCCGTGGCCCCCCAAAGTTTGAAAACTTTTCAATATCCCCCCTGCACTTGTAAAACTTTCCAGGCACTTTAACGCAATAGCACCCAAAAAAAAACATTATAAGATTTGACCCTCCTAATTTATCAAGTCTAGATTCCTCCCTGTAGACATGGAATGAGTGAAAACTACAAACATAAACTTTATTGGTATTGTGGTCTAACCGTTTTTTAAAAAAAAATTGAAATTTTTTAGTTTTAAAAAATAAAAATTATTTTTTGTGTTTTAAAATTATTTTGATTTATTAATATTAAAAAAATAAATTTTAAAAAAAATTATTTTAATATATTTTTAAACAATATTTACTCACTAACAAACAGATTAAATAGATCTTAAATGATAAGTCCAAGCATCTCATTCTTTCTTTGTTGTTTTTCAATGTTTCTTCATCAATCATCGTATATGTAAAATTCGAAGCTTTTTTTTTTTTCTTGAAACTAACATTTAGCAAACTAACATAGCCTCAAATATATTTTGAGAAATATTCATTTAGAAGGTGGTTCAATGATAAGAGTTTGAGACTAAAAGATTTGCTCTTTCTATGGTCTCAGGTTCTCAAGCTTTGTGGTTGCTAATATAATAACCATTGGAGATTTATATGGTCGTGGGATTAGTCGAGATATGCATAAGCTGACTCGAATATCCATGTTAATAGAAACAACACAACCTAAATTTTCTTTTGAAATATAAAAGTTGCACTGTTTGAATAGCTAGTGTAACCACTTCAATTTTTTTAAGGTTACTTTGTTCCTCTATTTTCAACTGCATAATCATTTTTTAATATTTTCAACAACATGCATGGTTTATTGAAAATATTTTAAAAAAAATATTGTGACTTATAAATTGTATTGTTTTCAACATCTTGATTTTACATGTTGCTAGCAGCACAATCCAGGAGATGTATTCTTTTTCTAAATATTTTTTGAGTCTATTTATTTGATAAATATCTTTTTCGCATGAATTAGTTTTTTTTTTTTAAAAAAAGAGCTCTAAAATCCTTCCCATTAATTAAAAAAAAGAACTCTAAATCCTTCCCATTAATTATTTGTTGGTGAATTTTACATGGGAGAGAAAGAAGAATCTATCCATTCTGAAGCAATAAACAAAGGAGTGCACGTGACCCCAAAAGCTGTCAGCCATTTTCAGAGCTAAGGAATCAAACACAGCATCACTACCTGCAACAAAAACCCAAGGAAAAAAGGCAACCAACATAAGACACTGTCTTTCATTTCTGTCCATTCATGGTTGCCCTCAGTTAAGCCCCCCTCCCCCATAGACAAGACCTCTTCAAAGAAATCCCCTGGCTCCAGTGTATATTCTCTTACCATCTCTAGCTCTCCTTTTTAGCAGCACCCTTCACGTTAAAAGAGAAAATGTTGCTGTTTCTTGGTTTGTGTCTCTCCCTCTGCCTTTTTCTCATCCATGATAAGCATCCACCTTGCTTGCTGATGCTGCACATCCACATTTTCTCATCCTTTCTGCTCTGACTTTCCTCTCTAGTGCTCTCATTTTCTGTGCTTTCTTCTTTCCCTCTTGTTTCCTTTACCTGAACCTGCATGTACCATATATTCATCATATAATGCACCAGTCATTTATTAGAAGATGACCTGAAAAGTTAAAACAGGAAAATAAAATGAATGCATTACGAAAGAGATAAGAGGAAACAAAAAGAAACATAAGAGGAAAGAGTGTTCAAGTTAATGATTTGTATCTGCCCACATCCGAAATATGAAAAATGAAATTGAAATATAAAAAAAAAATGAAAACTCAATTTTAGAAGTGTGTTGTTATGGGTCATTATTGACCCGTTATTTGTAATATTACACTCAATAACACCCATTACCGTTAGTTATACGACGTATTATAGCCGTTATTGTTGTGATTTGACAATATCATGCTATAACACCGAATAACATTACAGGGTAGTACCATATAAGAAAGTGGCAAGTGCAATAATTCTAAGCAAATTGTCCAAACCCCATGTATAAAGGTAGACATGTTAACCTCTCATCTTTGTTGTGGTGGTGGTCAGGTGAATCTACTGTCTTGATGGGTATTAAACCCTAGTCTCTGCTTTCATAGCACTAACAATTAACCACTGAATTGTCCAAAAAAGAAAAGGAAGGGCTTTACTATGGAATAAGACTTCCAATCCATTCCATGTTTTTCTTTTCCTAGTTTTGGTTTGAGTAAAAAAGCTTAGATAAGCCCAACTGTGGTGTGCATACCTAAAAATCCAAACCCAAGATCGTCAACCTAGAGCAAATTAAGCATGTTCAAGTAGGGCAAAACAAGGTTGTCACGGTTTGCACCTTAGGTCTCTTCCGTAGTGTCTTTAATGTTTCTATGGGGTTTTGTGCTTCCATGGAAATTAGGCTAGCTTCTGCTAGTATACTAGTAAAATATGGTGGCAGGCAAACTCCAGTCAAGATCTCAATAGTATATCAGATAGCACACGGTCAAAGTGGTTCGAACATTTGAACACCTGAAGAGTATTACTGCATTAGTCATCGTTTTACCAGACCATTCAAGTCACAGTGTACCACACCACAGTGCCCAAACAAAAGATTATAGAGGGGTCAGTGTCACATTAACCAAACTTGCTTGTACAAGTTTGCCACATCAGTGTAATGTCAAGATCTAATAATGATGTGTGGCTCCAATACTGTGAATGATAATAGCTTGATGAAGGAGTATTTTCGTATCCAGTGATACCACTATTCTGTGATTCAGCCCTGAAACACATGGCTGTTTTGTCCAAAAAGAAGAAAAGGAACTGTGAGAGGCAGTGAAATGCTACTTTCAATGATGACCCCAAAGAATCTAAAGCAAAAGAAACAAAAAGGAGATCAAGGAATTGAAAGCATCTTCAGTGCCACCACATAAAACAAAGAGAAGAGAAGAACTAAAGAACAAAAGAGGAGTTCATGCAAGTTTGAATAAAGAACACAGTTGAGGATTCACTATCAGAAATTGTCAATTAGCAATGGAATTACGGACGGAAAATATTATGTCAGTAATCTCTGATGACAATAGTATTGAACATCCTAAAGGGCTTTAACTTTCTTCCTGTTTTTACTCCTCGAGGTTTTTTTTTTTAAAAAAAAAAAAGTAGCCATGAAGCTGAAAAAAGAGGAAAGACCTTTTCTTTTGACAGGAAAAATGTTTCCGAGAATCATAGATAAACGCAACCTTTTGTGCTGGAATGCTAGCTACCTGGGGCATCTTGGTATACAATTAGGGCAAGCACCCATCATTGTTAGAGGGACCAATTACCACGTATTATTGTTAGTCCCCCACAATGGTAGGGCTAAGATCAGTCATTTGTTCTCTGAAACTTGCAATTGGTGCAAAACATTTTCTAGTATTTTTGTAGCATACTGCCTGCACTTAGGACACCTCTTCTTAGTGACCACACCCCATTAAATAAGGGACCATTTCACCTAATTGCTAGTTCCCCACCATGGAAGGGCTCACGGTGATACACACACATATATCAGTAAATACATGACCAATTCCCAAAAAAAAAGAAAAAGAAAAAACAGATGCGTGATGGCAATGCATTGCCAAGCAGCGACTAGAATCACGAGAAAATCAAAGCAATATCAATAGTTTGCACCTTACCTACTCTTTCTAATACAAGAACAATCTGCAATAAAGGTTGAGGGAACCACAAGGCTACACGCATTGCTTCAGTCTCATTAGCATGGTTTCATAGTATTGTGTATATTTATTATGAAATGGGTCCTGAAAGGAGTGCCTAGGAGTAAAATGAAATAAACTCTAATGTACAATCAACGAGTTAGATTACCTTTAAGGTTTAACAAATGTCAGGTTCGAGTCCCGTATAATTTTAAAAAAAAACCATGCCCATAAACTTGAAGGGAAAGTGGGAAATACATTCGAAATGTCATACAAAGAATCTTGTATAGCCCTGCTCATACAAAAATCTCAACGCTGTGGAAGTGGGAAATTGCATTTAATGAAGTGAAAATAAGCAACGAAAACTTACTATTCAGAAAAGCAAAGGAGACAAACTGACTTGACAAGAAAAACATGTCTCTGGTTTAGCTTTCAACTTCGAACAAGTAAATATAAATGAGCGTATTGGGTTGAGAATATTTGCAGAACATACCTGTCCTTGAGCTTTCAGCTTTGAATTACAATTAGGTGTGTCTCCACCTTCTACTTCACATCTCTTTCTCTCTATAATCGAAGGCGTTGAAGCTGGACTAGGACTACTTGATGAACTGACGTCAGGAGGAGTGCTTTGAGTCCCGACATCTCTAGTGTTCAGCATGCCCTCCATCTTATCTTCTGCAACCAAAAAAATATCCTGAACCAATTCAAAAACAAGCTTTTTTTGTCTCATCTGCATAAAAATAACAGCAACAAGTAATCCAATTACAACCTTTAATTGGAAAATGATTGACAATATCGTCATGTGTAGCAATAGAAGTAGTAGTCTTTGTCTGGATTTGCCGCGAATGATTAGAGTAAACAAGAGGTGCAGACATTGTGATTCTGTTTGTTAAGTTTCGAAATGATCTTCCACTTAGTGTTTTAGCTGATAAACACTCCATCGGTACCTCTCCTGAAAGCGGGTTGCATATATATTTCTCTGCTTCATTCCATTTGGAATGTAAAGCAAATCCATCTGGTGATGAGCATTCCCAACTGTTATAATATCCTGACCTTGCTTGCAATGCTGCAGGAAAAAAATAAGAACAAATATAATCACTTAAAATAACTAATCTCGACGCATAATACAAATATTATAAGCGTAAGAACTTGAGCTGTCAGATAATGACGTGCTTGACTATTTGCATAGTCAATAAGTACCTTTAAGAGCTGTGGTGAATGAGTATGTTGAGGGGTCAATCTCTTCTGAAAATGTTAAGATAAGATGGATTAGACAATTGATAGTCACAAACAAGAAAATAAAGCCTTGCATCAAAAGAACAGTAGCAAAAGAAAAGGACAAGACTCAAGATTACTACCTCTTATGGAGTAGCCAGGAGATGAGGCAGTGCTAGAAATAGTAATGTTTGATCTAAAAGACCTTGCATCTTCTCTAAAACTTCTGATATTTGAACCTGAAAACCTTCTTGATCTCGTGTTTTCGCGGCTGATTTGAGCCCTGAATTCCCATTCTCTTAAATTGAACTCAGGTTCCTCTCGTCGTTGAAAGTTTGTGTATGGAGATTGCTCCATTGTGGAAGCCATGAATGAGTTTTACATTGCTCGAGTTGAAATATGGAGGCTTGTAGTTAGTTATAAAGTCTTTAGCTAGCTGTACTTGTGGGGTTTTTTTTTAGCGTGTGAATCTAGTGAGCAATTTCCTTGTTGACACATAAGCAGATGAGCCAAGCAACAACTTACCAAGGTGTTGAATTTAAAACAAGAAATATCCTATTTGTTTTTGCAAAATTATTGGTTGACAGCATATAATTCTGCTGTTAATATGAATACTACAGGGTTTTTGTGTCAGCATTGACAAAAGATAATTGGTATTGGAAAAACATTGATTATTCATATTTAGATTTATTGATTATTGAAATAATGTAATCATCATTTTACTTTTCTCAAGAAAATTTGATGGACTGACTATTGGGATAATATGGTCATTATTAGATTGATGAAGAATAAGTTAGTCTTTTTATATTTTAAAGTATACTGAAACGACTAAAATATCATTGAAGCAAAAAAAAATTAAACTAACATTTATGAGTTTTTTTGTATTTTCATTATAGTTTTTAAGTTATAATCACTTTGATTGAGTGACAATTTAATACTTTAATGAATATAAAATATTATTTAAAAACAAAAATATATAGGCATGTGCAATGCACGTGTCAACCTATAGAAGACGTCTATGTTTTTTAAGAAATGTGTGAGACATCTCCTAGCAGTCAAATGCTAGCTTCTGCTATGGCATGGAAGCACCGCGCCGAGATCTTCCTTTTGAGCCAAGGCATGACAGTGGTGGAGTAGCTATGCTAATCCGATGGTCTTTTTTTTTTCTTCTCCCACTTTTCTCTCTCCTTCTCGATTTCCATGCATGAATTTTTAAATTTTTAAAACAACCCTTCAATTTGTTTTTTCTTCATATTTGGTCCATGTTATTTTGATTACTATTTATTTTATTTGAAACAATTTATAAAATTGAAAAAAAATTCAATGCCATCCTCCTTTGATTTTTTTATCTGTCAGATTTAGTCCTTATTTTTTTTATTACTATTTGTTTTATTGGACATAATTTTTTAAATTGAATTTTTTTATGATTCCATCCTCCTTTGGTTTTTTTTCCTATCAGATTTGATTCTTATTTATTTATTTTTTTGCTATTTCTTTTTTACTTTGGAAAAAAAATTAAATTGAGATTTTTTTTTCGATTTCAACATTAAACATTAAATTGGTTGGAGATTGAGTTTCTTGACTGAGTCTAGTCTAAGATTTCACGAGTTATGAATTTTGAGTTTTAACTCAGGTTTAGAAGATTCGTTCAGGTTTGCTTGGTTTTTTATTTTCTTTTTATAAACTTATGTTTTTTCAATTTCATCCTTCAGCAATTATATTATTAGAAATTAGGCTCCATTATTTTTTTTCTGCTTTCTATAGGGTTTTTTGCTAATTTTCAAAATGACCCGAGTTATCTCAAATCTTTTTATTTTTTGTTCTTTGTCAAATTTAGATTTTAAAAAAAATGAATTAAGTTAAATTAATTGATTAAATATAAGCATGAAATGCTCATTTCATGATATTTTATTTGGTTTGAAGTCTTTCTCATTAGCGTTAAAATCATATTGATGAGCTCTTTCTTATAGTGGAACGTTGTTCATAGCAGAGTAACGGTAGACTTTCTTTCTTCTCTTTCCAAGTATGATATTAGTGGCTCATTATTTATAATTAATTCTTGCTAATTTGTTTTGTTTGATTTATCTATTGTCATTGTTTTTTTAATCATATTATTAAATTAACCGAGTTTATTAAATCCAGTCAAGTCAATAACACAAATCTTATATTTTTCTTCCTTCTTTAAAAACACTATCATTATATAAGTTTTTTTTTGTTTGCGCGCTATAAAATATTTGGTTTATTCTTTGTAGAAGTTACATTGATAGTTGTAAATCTTACCCTGCCATTATATAATTATATACTATATTTAAAAAAAAATATTAGTCATAATTATTAAACTAGTTTATATGTTAAAAGTTTAACTCCAGTTGAGTTTTTAGTTAAATTAAATAAGATATTAACCCAGCAAAATTTGATTGAATCGATTAAGATTTTACCAATTTAGTTAAAATGATGAAAACCTAATTAAATTAACATCAAGAAATTAAAAAAAAAACCAAAAAAATATTATTTTTAATAAAAAAAAAAAGTTGACCCCTTATTAGTAAGTTGACCTTATTCACCTAGTGATTTGAGTATTTTATTTAATCAATCCTAAATGACATTAATGCGTACTTGTTGCCTTTCCCCCACCATTCCATGATAGTGCAACAGCGTGTTGTGTACCATGCATGTTTGTTATCGTTGTATACGGTATTTTTTAAAAAAGATTTTTATTAAAAAATATATTAAAATATATTTTTTATTTTTAATATCTGTAAATTAAAATTATATATGATTTTTTAAGGTAAATATTCTTTTAAAAAAACCAAAAAGCAAAAACGAGTACACTTACAAACAACACCCCAAGCGGTGTTGTTTTTATTTTTTGGATTAGAAATATTATCATATTTCAACTTTTAAGATTGCATTGCTTTCTTAAAAAAAAAAAAAAAAAACCTACATGGACTTTACTTTTTTTATGATACAATTTGTAAACTAGATCTCGATTGCTCTCAGAAATTTGTTAAATTAAGCCATCACAATTTATTTTATTTTTGTCTCTGAAATCATGCTCATTAATGTCTTGTTGGCAACTATCTAATAGGTGGTTCGGTGGTAAAAGTTTGGAATTAAAAGATTTGCTCTTTTTATAGTTTCAGGTTCGAGCCTCGTGGTTGCTAATATGATGGCCACTAAAAGCTTACATGGTCGTTAACTTCAGAACCCGTGGGATTAGTCGAGGTACGCGCAAGCTGGTCTGAACACCAACGTTAATAAATAAATAAAAAAACTCAAAGGATTTTTAGAACTTGATATTCAAATAAATGGTTGGTGGAGCGCAGAAGATGATATGCAGTTCCATCTTAAATAACATTAAATGTAGCTATTTTACTGCCAAAATATAGGCTGACATTTAAAAAAAAATTATTAATAAAAGATGTAAATTCATTGAAAAAATAAAAAATTCATACATGGCGATTGTTGAGGATTTTTCAAAGAATTCATAATAGCCCTTAATAGTTTCTAGACATTTGCCCCGTATTATTGGAAGCTTGTCTAATGTCCATGGCATACCATACACTTTCATAATAAATAATAAACAAGAAATTAAAGGGTGAGACTAATTTATTGTAGTCATTCTCATCATATATTATAATAGTGTTTTGTGGTTTTTTTTATTTAGTTTTTAATTTTAATTTCACTCTCGTACCATTAAATCTTCTTTTCTTCTCTTTTAGTTTTCTTCTTAATTTTATTTTTTATTTTAGGAATTGTGATTCATTATTTTTTTAGATCCTCTTCTGTTAGGTTATATATCAATCTTATAAATTTGATTTTTATTCAATTTCAACCTTTAATATAAAATCTGTATTAAGTAGAGCTTTATAATTTCTTTTTAATTTTTTTTCTATGAATCTCATGATTAGCTCGGATTGACTCGAATCATTTTATTAAGTTGCTCTTTTTTCTAATTGATTTTTTTCGATTTCATCATTCAATCTAGGTTAGTTGAAAATTGGGTTTCGTAATTTATTTCAATTGACTTTTTATGAAGTTATCTCGATCTCATAATCCAGATTGCAAGTTTAATAGGTTAACTCGATTTATTTTTTAAGTCTTTTCTAATTGAATTGTTTTCTCAATTTCACCCTCCAACAACTCAATCTTCTTTATATATTTTTTTTTAATTTCATTCCTTAACATTAGTTTTTTTTTTTTTGAATTGTGCTTTGTAGTTTTTTTTTTATTTTCTTTTTGTTAGGTTATATACTGGTTTCATGAATTTAGTTTTTTTTTATAATTTCAACCTTCAACATTAGATATGTTGGAAGTGGAGCTTCGTTTTTTTTATTTGCTTTCCATAAGGTTTTTCTGATCTCATGACCTAGATCGTTGATTTGACAAATTAATCCTAATTGATTCAGGTCATTTTTTTATACTTTTTTAATTCATTTTATTAAAATTTTATTCTTTAGCATTAGGTTGATTAAAAATTGATCTTAATAACTTATTTGATTTGTTTTCTATATGGTTATAACGGTCTCATAACCCTGTTTTTTCTTTTTATCTTCTTCCCTCTTTTCTATCTCTTTTCCTCGGTTTTCGCATCATTCTCCTTAAAATAGCAAGAAGTCTTGTCATTTTATTTTTATATCAAATTTGAGTCTATTTCTTTTCATTGCTATTTGTTTGTTTTAGATACTTCTTTAATTGATATTTTTTTTTTAAATTTTATCCTCATTACTAGGTTGATTGGGAATTTGAATTCGTAATTTTTTCCAGTTTGTCATCTATGAGTAATCTTGATCTCATAACCCAGGTTACGGATTTGGAACGTTAGTTCAGTTTGACTTTGATCTTTTTTAGCATTTTCTTTAATTTTTTTATTTCATTCTTTAAAGGTTGGGGATTGGGCTTCTTTAATTTTATTTGCTTTCTTTTATACAGGATTATCTCGTTCTCATGATTTTGGTTGTGAGTTTGGTGTATTAGCTCGGGTTTACTTTGGATTTTTTTTGTTTATAATTGGATTTTTTTAGCTACGCCTTACAATATTGGGTTAATTTGAGAATTGAGTTTTGTAATTTTTTTAAATTTTCTTTCTACAAGAATATCTTGATCTCACGACCCGAGTAGCAGGTCTAGATAGTGTGCCCACGTTGACTTTGGGCTTTTTTTTGTCTTTTTTTTTTAGTTTTGGCCTTCAACAATTAATTGATTAAGAATTGAGCTTCCTGATTTATTTTTAAATTTTTTTTCTATTAAGTTATCCTAATATCATGATCCATTTTATAGGTTTGTTGGCTTAACCTGGGTTAACTCTATTTTTTTATGTTTTTTAAAATTGTTTCCTTTTTTATTCCAACCTTCAACAATATGTTGGTGTTGAGTTAGGCTTCTTAGTTTTTTTCTTTTTTTATGTTGTAATCTCGTTCTCATGAATCGAGTCACAATTTAGTTGATTGGGAATTGGGCTTCATAGGTTTTTTTTCTAATTTTATCTCTATTAAGTCATCTTGATCTTATGAACAAGGTTTGTTGGGTTAACTCGGGATGATTCAAATAATATTTTTTTTATTCAATTATTTCTTAAATAGTTTCATCCTTCAATAGTAGATTGGTTTATAGTTGTGCTTCATAATTTTATTTATTTATTTTCTATGAGGTAATCTCATTCTCACTATTCGTTTCACGAGTTTAACAATTTTATCAAGGTTGACTCAAACTGCTTTTTTTTTTTAATTTTCGTCCTTTAAAATTTTTACTTATTAGAAATTGGGCTTCTTAATTTATTTATTTTTACTTTCTATAGAATTATCAAGCTCTCATGACTCAAGTCGCAAGTTTTGTAAGTTAGCCAGAATTGGTTTGGTTCAATCTAATATGTTGCATTTCAATATTTTAAAAAAAAAATAGTATTGTTTGATACATCATAATCTCAATATTTAAAAAGAGGTGTTATCCAATATGTATTAGATTTTTAATTCATTATTGATTTTTTATGTTAAAAACACGTTACTAATGCCTTTATATTTTTTTAAATAACATCCAACCCGCAAAATAGCATGGCCAATGATCTAGTTTATACTAAAAGTAGAATGTAAAAAACCAACACACTTTTATAAGGACTCATATGGTTATCAAAAAATCAAATTAGTTTTTTTACCATGGTCTAACCCGATAGGTCAACTCAATGACAATCGACCTGACCTTGATTCGAGTCGGGTTTCAAATTAAATTGGGTAAGAGTTGATCAGATGTGACTTAACATGTCAATCCATGACACAGTCAAAATCTAATTTGACTTTAATTTTTTTATTAAAAAAACGTTATTTTAGATTGACCAAAATCAACAAAGTTTCACCTGCCCAGCCTATGACCTAAATGTTAGATGGGTAGGCTAAACCGAGTTTAATAACTTTTCTTTTACCCCTTCTAAGGACATCATTATATAAAAAATATTTTTTTTTGGTAAAAAATCATTTGGTGAAAAACATTTTGATATCACTTTAATCATTTTATGAACTTACCTTTAGCTAGGAGACACTTGCAATTTGAATGGGATTTCACAAATAATGGTTGTTGTAGATAGACCTCGAGAACAACGTATCATAGCAGAAAGTCTTGAAAGCAACATATGTTACACAAATTCGATTCAGATTTTTTAGCAAAATATTTTATTCATAGACTATTCCCATATACTTATCAACTCCTAACAATCATTAGCTCTTTAAAGCAACAGAGCTCCATGGAAGCAAGTGCACAAGATTAGCTCTCCATGAGAGATGGGTGCGTTACAACATGTTAGGGTTTGATATATAACTAGATAACACTGCTGTGTCTCTTTCAATATTGGGTTGCTGGATGGAAAAAAAGAGGGGGAGGTGGATAGAAAAGAATGAGAGGGTGTCCATGAGAGTGTCTCTGTGGTTGTCCTGAGCATGTCCATGTGCATGTGAAGCTGCATGCCATGTGGTTGTCATCATCTTCTTGAAAGTGAGTGAAAGGTAGGAGGACCTCCTATCGCAGGAACAGGAGCAGGAGGGTCCCCTGCTGGGACTCATCATGGCCATTAGTTTTGTCTGATGTGTATGCAAAGTAGGTTTCATGGACAGGGATGGGTTGTTGTGGTTGCCAGTAGATTTTAGTCCTTCTTCTGCTTCATTTAATTGCTAAAGAGATATGTATCTTTTATCTCAAATCTTGTATTCGATTTCTGAATTCTGACACCCCTTGCTTCTTATCTCAAAATATTTCTTCTGAGATTATTTATTTTGCCTCGGTTTAGAGGCCCAGAACATGAACAGATTCCGAATCTTGAAATGCAAACATTTCATATCATAGAAGAAAATGCCCTTTTAACACCTGATAAACCAAGAGGAAAAAGAAAATTAGACACGTCCCATGGCATAAGACCCTTGTGTTAAGCCTGCACTCATTTTGATCCTTAAAGTCTCCGTATCTTGCAGTTGCTACGGCTCCCCTCGGTATCCTCAAGTCTCAATGCCAACATTAAAGCGCCTTTCAGGGCTTTTCACCAGTTTGACATTGAGCAAGCAAATATTCACTCTAGGGAAGTAATTCAGGTGCCCCATAACATTAAAGTTTTAATAAATTTCAGTTCTGCAATCAAATTCATCTTGCCACTTAAATTTCAGAAAATGAAGCCATTTTTTTTCTTGTAACAGGGTGGATAACGACTTTGAAACTACTGTCATATTTCTCTAGTAAGAAACTGTTCGTCAAATGTAAGGTTCATCGGAAAACAACCACGGAATTGAATTCAAACTTAACTTAATCAGGAAAAAAGGAAAAGCACAAAGCACAAACCGAGCCATATGCCTCTAAAGGCAACCCACCCCATATAAATGTTGATACTACAATTCATAAAAGTGAGTTTCATCATGCAACAGAACAAGAAGCCAAGCACATCTTCATAACATTCGGTAAACTGTTCATTTGGTCTTCAGCTAACAGAGCAAGACACGAAGTAAACTCCACGGAGGGCAAAACAGCATAAGACATGTTTTCCAACTCATGGTAGCTGGCTGTGCAGCAGATGTGGCTTTCAGTTGCCGAATAAAGTCCATCTTCAAGATCCAGTACAAGTCGGTTCTGGTTTCACCATGAAATAAAGAATTCGATGAAATTCAATGAAGTCAACCATGAGATGCAAACAAAACAGGAAACAACACAACGAAAAATCTAGCAACAGAGTTGAAAATGGGACAATCCCACTCTACCCTGTAGACCAGCTGAAACAAGCTTTGATGAACTCAAAAAAGTGAAGCATTCCATACAATGTCATCCTATGATATACAGTTGCTCTGGGTCAATGACCACAGCAAGATGCTACAAGCAAGCACCTTTGTCGCCTTGGAAAAAGAAAACCCCACAAATGTGTGAGGCTCTGTGATGTGGCCATCAACTCACTCGTCAACAAGGTGTGAAAGTAGGGGTTAACTAGAGGCTCCCTGCACCTTCATCCAGTGAGATTTTCTAATTGTTTCAACTTCAGTTGCCTTGGTATGAAAAAGAATTCTCACCACCCAAAGCACTATCTTTCCTTTCACGGGCAAAACTTATGTCAATCAAGTTTAAACAACCCCAGCTATCATAACTGTTGATGTACTGTGCTCTATATGCCCTTCTCTAAGGATGAAGAATGGCACATCTTTGAAAACCCAATATATTCCTTAATAATGAACAGTAGAGACATTTCAGCTTTTCTTTTCTTTTACTTGTACTTTTTTTTTTTGGTTGTCTACACTTCTCCACCATATTAACCTAAAAAGTAATATGATTAGCTTCTGTGATGATTTTTCCTATTCGGAAACTTAAAGCCCCTCATCTACATCGTTAGTCTTCCTTAGGAAGACACGGAAGACTTCTTTCTGTGGTAATTGCCATATTAAGCATATCCTAGAGCCCGAACATAAAAGACAGACAGGTCCCCTTAATAAACGAAAAAAACCTGGTGATACTCTCAAAATTTTATAGAAAATCAACTTAGCTAGTGGGGAAAAAAGAGCAGAAAGAAAGAAGAAAACGAACCAATTTACAGTTAATATGAAGTACAATGATTAAGAATGTACTTGTCATGCATAATTAATCACTATTAGCCACCGGAATAACCCTGTTAAGAAACTATGTGATAAACAAAAAGAAAATTGATCCAATTCATTTGTTAGAAGGCATGCACAAACGTAACATTCTAAGATGCTTCAGAACCAAATGTACAAAAACAATACTATTTGTGATGGTTTCTCAACAAAATTTTGATGAAAGTTTTCCCAGTCCAAAATCTTCCAGCCTGTGATATTGTGGGTGCTTTTCTTTGATTTTTATTTCTTTTTTTTTTTGTGTCCATAAACTTGGTGTAGATATAATATTGCATGAAAAACATTTAAAGTTACATACCTTCACGAGCTCAGTGTCTTTGAGTTCTTGTGCACCAATATACACATGAAACAACTACAGCAACACAAGGGCAAGAAAAAACCACGATAATCAGAGAGAACGCATGGCAGTTAACTGATATTCAGGAAATATGATCAGTCAGATCTGTGGTAAGATTGACTACATTATGAGTTAACTAGAGAACTACTTTCATGAAAATAATGGAAATACTTACTGTTTAATAACAATGATCCCGGAAACCACTATAACTGTAACAAATATCTATTGTGATCTGGAGCATAGATTTCCTATAAAACATTCAAGTTAGATGGTTAGAGCAAGGCACAAAGAGAACAAGATTTATGATATAAGAAGAAACACTATCAGATATTCACCACCAAAAGATAGATAACTTCCAAGTGCCAAGCATCTTCAAGGGATTGCATATGAATATATATTTCCTGCTCAAGAAAAAGAAAAACATAAAATTCCATTCCATTATTCGAATTTGAAAAGACAGTGGAAAAAAAGTTAAAGTTTAGTTACTTTCCAAAAAACATTTTTTTCTTGATTGCATGCACTAATGTGGAATTTAAACTTCGGATAAACAGTGTAATGGAAAATAACAATTATACAAGAAGAAATCATAAAATCTTGATTAGTGATTCTTTACATTTTAAAAAACTCCCGCCTACCATCAAAGAGAAGATTATACATAGTAGACTTTGTTTAAGGCCACCAATTACATGCCAACAAATGAAATAAACAATAATGATATAAAGTAATTTCTCAAATCTTCCCATTTTTTTAGGGGAGAAAAATATAAAACTTAAAAGTGCGAGTTTATAGCATCTTCTTTTTCATTTTATGTTCCATAGTGTGTTACCTAAGCAAAACAACTTAGACTGAAGAAAGAAAAAAGTTACCTTGTCCAAGAATCAAAATACCATTTGCACCCAAAGGTATAAGATCTTGTATCTTTTCAGCAGAAAAAATTGCTTGAATAACTAGCAGATAAATAATACAAAAATAGTTTAGATAACTTCAGCATCAACATTTGAGAACAGCTGCCAGAGCTTTCATTAACCCAAGGTGAGTTTAATAAAAAGACAAGGCATGTACAGTAATAATTTGAAAAACTATGCCACTATAAAGGGGATTAAAGAAACCTGTGATCTGAATTAACTTTTCCTGGGTCTCATCTTCATTGTTTGAATTGACAGCAGCACCCATGTCAGAAAGAGTAATCGTGTGCACAGAATGAAGCCCATCTGATACCCAAAATGTTGGCATTTCTGCAAAGCAATGGCAAGTTCACTCAGTTGAAGAATCTACAGATAACATTTATATATATTAACCAAGACCATGAGATCATTTCCCTTTTTTTTCATGAAACAGATTCCAAAGGGCATTCATTATATTAACAAAATAAATAGGCAAAATCAAATTTTATTTTCCTCATTGAAATGTCATCTGTTTACCACACGCATTATGAAGTTTCGTTTTCATTTTATTTTACCAAGTATGATACCTAACCACTGAGACATAAGTTAGATTCCCTTATCACACATGAATTTCCAATCCCGATAATTATCGGTTCAACGTGTAATAAATCATCCTTGGATCAAGTTTTTGTAAGAACCCACAAACACTTTGATCACAGAACCATTATCACAGAATCATTGCTGGACATGCAAGAAACATCAAAATTTAGAAGAGAGAGAGAGAGAGAGGGAATTTAGAATAGTATACTCAAGGAAATGTCTGGAAGAACAGCCAGCTTCTGCACTTTCATACTATGAGGCAACCGCCTCATGTGAGCCATGAAATTTGATCCAATAACAGGTCCAGACAGGCACAAGATATGTAAATCTCCCATAGAGTCCAAAATCACAAATTTTTTGTGAGACAATGCCTGAATGGAAACAGCCTTTGATGTTGTAGGTTTCAAGACCTCAACCTCCTCCCTCTTAAATGCCACAAAACATGCACCCCCTTCACCAGAGTCTTGTCTGCACCTTACGGATCTCAGCTTAACTGTGAGTTAAAATGCAAATTAGTGTCATAAGCCAACAACACAAACATTTTTTGAAACCAAAAAAAAACAATATTTCAAAACAACTTCCAGTTCTATGTATAAATAGGTAACTTAGATTCTGCAAGCATCACAATTACTCTTCTAAAAGCTATCAAACACAGAAGAAAGGGTTCAGCAACCATTACTTGCCAAGGACAAAAACAGGAGAGAACCCCTAATCAAATATGTCTTTCTAATAACAGTGAATTACCATCTAGAGGCATTCTTATGAATCTAACCACAGGACAGCATCTCACTTAATATGAGTTCATCCATTTCATGGTCTAACAGAAATTCCTAAAAACAATCTGTCAGAGCAAATTGCAAATGTATAGATAAAGAATACCATAATGATAGGATAAATATGTTACAAGGTAAGAAGACACCAACCCCGAAAGAGAACTCATTCACCAAGGCGATTCAATAAAGCCATGAATACAATTGAACGTTAAAGTTCCACCAAAACAAATAATGGAGCGTGGCCGCTGTTTACGTTAACAAGATTTTTAGTATTAATTAGGTGTTCTGTTATAAGTTTTTAGCATTTATAAGGAACTTTATTGTCTAGGCCATTCTTACCACCTATCCAACACAAACAAAAAACAGCTCATGGATAATGAGCTTTTACTATTAATTAAGAATTCTGTTATGAATTTTTGCATTAATCAGGAATTTTTTTGTCTAGGATGTTCTTATTCCTATTTTGTTTTTGAACTATTAGATATTTTGTTCATGCTTATAAGAGCACGCATATTATGTTTTCGAAAGGCTTTTGACAATCGACATTTAAAATCTGAATATCAACTCCCACTGCTCTCCCCCAACATTCTTCTATATTTGTCTCCTTTCTATGTCTTCAACACCTCTTTCACCTATTCTCTCCCTCATCTCCTTCTCCATTCTACATCAACAGAAAAACTGACAAGTTCAAACAAAAATATTAAAAATAGCAGCCTAAGTAGAGAATTGAATCATTCACCCATCTATTATTCATTTGCTTTCCCCTCTAAATAATTTTACTCCTACAAAATCCTAGCACTGACATATGCCTTGCAATTTTCTTTTCTTTTCAGAAACGTATTAGAAGTGAAGCGACATCAAGAATCTGGTGACTTAATTCTAAAGAGAGAGAAAATCCTTGTTCTCTCAAGAAAGCCAATCTAAGGGTGCCATTGACTATCTCATGTTGCTTCTGCAAATCCACAATGTGTCCAGCTTATACAAGCTAAATTTGCTGAATTCCTTTCCAATTAACTAAGGTCAACATGCTGACTGCCCTCCAATTAGAATACCCAGGCTAAAATGAAATTAAAAGTAATCATGACAAAAAAAAAAAAAAACTTATTTGTTTAAATAAGTGATGCTGAAGAGAGGCTCTTCTTGAAGACCTAAACATAGCAAAAGGTATGTGATCTTCAATGCTGATGAAATCTACAAAAGACAAGGATAATAAACATGATGGGAAAAGATAAAAGAAGACAGGAATTTTGATCCATAACTTATCGAGACAACTGATTCATAAAGCATTTAAATTAGCTGCATAGGTGCAATCTTAATTCTGTCAAACCAAGAAATCTCACGTTCAAGATACTCAAGTCCCAATTCCTTTTATTCTCTGGAATTACAAATTTCATTCCTATTCAGCGAGAGCCTCTTCCCCAGTAAATTTCATTTCTCATTAAAAATAGAAGAAAGGCCATTAATAAACTGTCAAATGGTGCTTTGCCTTGCAAATTATGTTTGGATTTGAAATTGTACATCCTTTAAACCTACAACACAATATGATTGATTCTGTTGGAAATCTTCACCCATATCAAAACAACAGTCGATGAATCCATTATCAAATTATACATGTCATATTCACGAAGCATTGAATCCTAAATTAATAGAACATTCCCAATTGAGAAGAAAGAAAATCCTTGCAGGTCAATAGACCACCTTCATACACAGTCCAAGTTAAACAGAATTAACTCTTCTCCAACTTCAATGGAGATCTTCTAAAGTAAAAGGGACAACACTGCATAATTTGCATTGCAAAACTCTCAACTACAGATTTCTCTATGTCACAAAGCTAAATAATCACATTTATTTACCCTAACTCAATGCTAACTAGCAAAAACAATAACTTTTTCAACACAAAATGAACAATAAGAAGAGCTCAATAGTAGCACACTTACCAGAAACATATTGCTTATCAGTCTTCATATCCAGTACACCATTGCAACCATTCCCAGAGCTAGAACCGTGAAAATAGTCATCCCCAACAACCCCATTTGGCAATTTCAACCCTTTACCATCCGACTTTCCATTTGAACTAATATCCTTGACATTCTTAACCCTCCCTTTCACCAACTGCCTCAAATTAAAAACCCTGACCCCATTATCCTCCCCTAAAATCAAGACTCCAGAAGAAACGCTAATTGACCAAACAGGCACACTACACTCAATCACAGCACACCTCATTAATTTCACCATCTCACCATCACCATCATCAATATGTTTCACTGCAAAGACCCAAACTTTCTTGCTTGAAACTGAATGCAACACAAAAAAATTAACAGAACCAACAATCTTTATAGAAACCCCATGATTTATATCCAATAAAACACCAAGTTTCGAATCAAAAGCAATACCCTTTTGGTTGCAAACAACTTGGGGCTTACAAAAGATGTTGTCTTTTTGCAAGAGATAGAACCTTAAGAGAATCTGGGACCCACCCTTATATGGGCTAGCAACAAGAAAAAGCACTTTAGGGATAGGGTCTTGGTGGATGAGAAGGAAAGAAGAGGAAGAGGAAGGAGAGGGAACTGGAGTTTGGGGTTTTGGTGGGAGAGGAGGGGAAGGAAAAGAGAGACAAGGAAAGAGGGAAACAGAGGAATCAGTGTGCATTAAGGCTAAAGAAAGAGAGTTTGGTTCAAAGAGAATGGATTTTGTTGGTGGAAGAGAAGGAGGGAGAGACAGTTTTGAGGATTGTACAAGTACCATGAGGAGAAACAACCTTTGAACTTCTTGTTAGTACATTGGAGAAATTGTTTTGGCTTTCTGGGATACCTATGTTTTTGGTTTTGTAGATGGGGTAATCACTGACTTTGTTGATGGGAGATCCAAAGATTAATTAATTGAATATTTAATTGATAATGTAGATTGTAGAGGAAGAGGACAAGAAGGATTGCAAATCTATCTCTAATTTTATTTAGTTAAGACCATAATATAAAATTTGTGATTAAGTAATCGATTAATGATTATATAACAATATTTTTCTCTGGTTGTCGGATCCTAAAAAATGAAGGTTCATAGTAACCTTTTCTAGAGATGTTTATGACTCCAAATAAATAAGATTATGTGGTTTTTATAAAATATTTTATTGAAAGATTGTCAACATAAAATACATTATAATTAATATTTAATTTTAATTTATTTATTAAACAATATTTGTAGCTTATGAGGTTTTATAAAATATTTTATAAATATTAATCCATTTATAATAATACTATTACTTCTCACACATTATAAAATATTTCTATAAAGATTTTACATTTATAAAATGTTTTCCACATCTAAATTGAAAACAACTTGAAAAATCAGCAAAACAACCTGCTAGTGAGAGAGAGAGAGGGAGAGAGAGGGGAAAAAAAGTCAAAGATTGCAATGCAAGTTAAATTGACTGCTATCTTTTTTCTTCTTATATATATTTTAATGATTTTAATTTGGATGTATTGATTTTCATACTTACTCTCTTAAATTAGCCAAATAAGGGAACTGCTAGGTATATAATAATTTATACAACATTTCTTATTCTTAACTAATACTCTAAAACGCTAGGAAAAGTACTCGAGCTTTCTCTATTTTTATTTTTTTGTTGTACTTTTTTTGTTTTTTTTACATGTTTTTTTTTCTTTTTTTTTCCTTTTTTTTTGGTTTTACATTTTTTTCTTTTTTTTTTGTTTTTTTATTCTTTTTTGTTTTTGAGTTTTTTTAAAATTATCTTTGTTGAATTTTTTTTAATATTTAATTGGTTAAGAATTTAGTTCTGTAGTTTTTTTCTTTAAAACATTATGGATTGGTACAATGTTTCCTTACATGATTTTTTTTCTTTTTTTTTATGAATTTTTTTCTTTTTTTTTCCAAAATGATATTTCTCGATTTTATTTTTTCATATTGAGCTGGTTGAGAATTTTGCTTCGTAGTTTTTTTCTTTAAAACATTGTGGGTTGCTATAATGTTTCCCCATATGTTTTTTTTCAAAATTATATTTGTCGAAATTTTTTTTTAATATTGAGCTGATTAAGAATTTAGCTTTAACTTTCTCCACATGTTTTTTTCCCATTTTTTTCTTTTTTTTTCCAAAATTTTCTTCTTCTTTTTTTAATTTTTGTGTTTTTTTTTAGAATTGTTTTTGTCGATTTTATTTTTTTCATATTGAGCTGGTTGAGAATTTAGCTTTGTAGTTTTTTTCTTTAAAACACTGTGGATTGCTACAGTGTTCCCCCACATGATTTTTTTTGTTATGATTTTTTTTAAAATTATCTTTATAGATATTATTATTTTTAATATTGAGATGGTTGAGAATTACAACTGTAGATTTTCTCATGAAACACTATAGATGTGATGTATTTCCCTGCATTATTTTTTTTGTTATGATTTTTTTCAAAATTATCTTTATCAATTTTATTTTTTTAATATTAAGCTGGTTGAGAATTTAGCTTTGTAGTTTTTTCCTTGAAAACATTATAGATTGCAGCAGTTTTTCTCTATATGATTTTTTTTTATAATTTTTTTCATAAATCCACGAAAGCGCACAAACATACCACAAGCCCGCAACATCACGCGGGCATGGCATCTAGTCTTATATAATTCATGCCAAATAAGGGAATAACTAAATATTTAATAATTTATCCATCATTTCTCATCTTATTTAATTCATGCCAAATAAGGGAATAAATGGATATATAATAATTTATACATCACCTTATCTAATAGATATATAATAATTTATCCATCATTTTTCGTCTTGTCTAACTTGTCCCTTTCTTATCCATCCATCTAGACAAACATAGTATATAAAACTTATAATTTGTGAAAGTAATTAAAAATAATTATATGACAAAGGCATTTCTTTCATGTTTAGTTAGTTATTTGAACGCACATCTTAGCGAGTCAGATAATTTTTTTCACTGAAAAATAAATAAATATGTAAACTTTTCAAAAGCATTTTTTAACAAAAATATAAATAAATCCTAATCATAAATTAAAAAATATATTCATGCATTTAATTAAATAAATTAAAAAATATTTGTGCCAATAAATGTAAAAAAACAAGTGTTAACGTATTTATTCAACTCGCCTCGTTATAAGTCGAAGAACTTTTTTTTTCTAACACAAAAAAATTAATATATAAGTATTATTTATTATTAACATGTTTTTTAATATCGAGTAAAAATTATAATTGTGAATAAAAAAATTGATGATTACATATAATAAAATATAATAAAGATTATATGTATTTATAAAAACATATAAGATACCAAACTAATTTTTTAATGTAGTGAAAAATAGGACAATGTTTCATTGCTACAATAAAACTTTATTTTCTTAATCTTTGTATAATATTTTAAAAAAATTAAAAAAAAAGAAAAAAAATTATAAAAGAATGGTATGAACATGTCAAATGTATAGTGATAAATATTCTAAATATAAAGAATAAAAAATAATATTTTTTCAAAACAAAGTATACATAAAAAAAGAAGGAAAAACTATAAAGTAATTACAAAAATAAAAATAAAAAAAATATTAATAAATAGACAAAGTGTAAAATGATTAATATGACATGTATATATATATCTTAAAAAATAGAATTTATAGTTTTGTCACTGTACTGGCTACAATAAAAGAATTGATTATAATTATAATTATACTATTTTTACAATAAAGTTTTTTTAATATATATAATACTCGTTACAATAAAAAAAACCAGAAAAATTTATGATTATATTATTTCTACAGTAAAATACCATGGTATATATGTATATAATGTCAGAAGGAGTGTCAAAACAAAATTTCCCTTACATCATTTCACTGCCATATTTATGCCCCCACCGTCAACAAAAATACTCCACCGTCATCATATTAAAATTATTATTAACAATGCCCTAAAACATTCAGAGAAAGTACTATAGCAATAAATACTACTTTCCTTATATATTTTAGTGTGGCCTCTATTAAAAAAAAAAAAAAACTTTTGTTTTTTTTTTGTATTTGTTCTTTTCTTATCTTGAATTGTTTTTTAATTAAACCTTTCAAAATAAAATATATTTTTTATTTAGTTATCTTACTTATATGACATAAATCATGAATTTGACAGATTAATCTAGTTGACTATGATTTTTTTATTTAATTTTTTTATTCCATCCTTTAATATTGGTTAAATATAAAATTAGATTTTATGATTTATTTTATTTGTTTTATATTAGGTTATTCTAGTCTTATGATTAGGGAATAGCACTTAACGGGTTGCCTTAGTTGACTTGGGTCATTTTTTGTGTGTTTTTTAATTGATTTTTTTCCAATTTTAACATTAAATATTGAGTAGGTTGAGAATTGAATTTTATAATCTATTTTGATTTATTTTCTATGAAAATATCCTGGTCACATGATTCAGGTCGCGAGTTTTGGTATTTTAACCTCGGATAAATCAAGTATTTCGAATATTTTTTTATTTTATTTCTAAAAGATTATCTTAGTCTCATGTCCTTCAACATTAGATTTTTTTTATAGGGTTGTTTGTGTCTCATGCCCCGAGTTGTGGGTTGGACATGTTAATCCAATTGACTCAGATTTTTTTAATTGATTTTTTCCCCATTATTATAATTTAATATTTTGTTTGATTGAGAATTAGGTTTTATGCTTTATTTCAGTTTGATTTTTATGAGGTTATCTTAGTCTCATGACCTGAAAATAGTGTTTAACGAGTTAACCCATATTGTTTTGGATCATTTTTTGTCTTTTTTAATTAAAATTTTTACAAATTTCATTGTTTAACATTGGGTCTAACATGATTGACTGAGAATTGAGCTTTATAATTTCTTTTGATTTATTTTTTATGAGATTTTCTCATTATTATAACTAGAGTCATGGATTTGGTAAGTTAAATTAGGTTTATATTTTTTTATTTTCTTTCTATGAAGTTATCGCGGTCTCATGACTCGAGTCATGAGTTTGGCGTATTGTTTTAGATCATTTTTTATTATCTTTTTTAAATTGATTTGTTCTTTTTGTCTAACCATTCAACATTGGACTAATTGAGAAATGAACTTTGTAATTTATTTTAATTTTCTTTCCATGGGTTATCTCGGTCTTATGACCCGAGTTATGAGTTTGATAGATTAACTCATATCGCTTTTTTATGTTCTTTTTTAATTGATTTTTTTTCTTCAGTTACATCTTTTAACAATAAGTTGATTAGAAATTGGGCTATATAAGTTATTTTGATTTGTTTTTTTATAAGGTTATCACAGTCTCATAACCCGAGTTAAGAATTTGACATGTTAACCTAGATTAACCCAAGTCAATCAAATATATTGTTATCTTAATATTAAAAAAAATATTATATTGAGAAAAAATTTATGTCAAATTATATTTTTATTAGTCATTCAATTTGTTTTTTGACCCACAAAGTCAATCAGGTCATTTCAAGGTAACCCTCACATGGTTTAAAATTTTTTTCTACTAAAATAAACATTAGCAATATCTAAATATTTATTTTATGTTCAAAAAAAATTTGACCCGATCTGCAACATAGTAATTGAGTCTTTCAATTTTTTTTAATTACATCTTTCTACATTGAATTGCTTGATAATTGAGTTTCATTATTTTATTCAACTTGCTTTTAATTGTGTTGCCCTGATATCATAATTAAATCGTTGATTTGGCATGCTAATCCAGTAAGGCTCATATATTCATCTTCTTTTTTATAGGGTTGCCCTGGTATTGAAAATTGTTTTTTTATTATTTTTGTTGTTAATTTTTTTATTTCGTATTATCGAAATATACAATATTATTAAACCTAGTAAAATCAATGATCTTAGTCTTAATTTTTTTTTTAGAAATACTTACATCTCCTTGACATCTTTTTTTTACAATGAAAAAAAATTAAATCAATAAGCGTAACATGGACCACCTGTATAGTTTAAACTATGCTATCTAACCCCATACAAAAAACAAAAAAAAAGAATATCAAAGCAACGAAAAGAAAAGGAAAGAAGCAACAAACACTGTTTAATATTTATTTATTACTCTACAAATATTCCATTGCGAAAACGAATAATGATTAAACCACATTCCACACGTAATTAGTCACTATAATTAGCGATGGTAGCATTTAGCGATGGTAGCATGTGGCTCAGCAGCCTTAGCCGCAGGGGTCGGCTCAACAGCAGGGGTTGGCTCAACAGGCTTCCCAACCAGCTCCTCAGGCAAATCGTTCTTAAGACCCTTCAAATAAAATGTGTAAAACAGCTTGAAAGGGAACACAAGCTGCCGCAGCTTAACCTGACCATACGCCCCTTCAAAAATACCTGACCCACCAGTCACAGCGAGATACGTGTCCTCGTAGGTCAAATAAGCTCCCTGCACCGAGAGGTGACCGTAGTCACCAAAGTAGAAGCTGTAGACTGCCTCATACCGGTCACCTTGCTTTTCCGTTTTGTGTTGGATCAGAATGCATATTCCTGCTGTTATTCCTATGCGTTTCTGTAGGTCTCCGGTGTAAAGCTGTAATAACGTGAAACAACAAATCATCACCGTCAACAACGCTACTGCAACCACCATATGGCTTTTTTTTCCAGCAAAAACCATTATTATAAAAATTGGTTTTGCCCGTGCATGCAGGTTGCTCCAAGTCTTGCTCAACCCGATTTCTCAGCTAACTGGACTGACGGACTTGCTTTCATTATTGTGAAAATAAAATAATTGAATCAGGAAAGGTGCAGCAAAAGTTGACAAAGATTTTCCAGGAAAGTGTAGCAATTTGCAGAAAAATTTTGTTTCAAGAAAACAAATAGAAAGTCAAAAGCTAGAGCTCCAAATTCAATATGAGAGCATGGAATAATTTCTTTGGGATACAAAACAGTGAGAACGTATCAAATAATGTTAGATTTTCTTGGGAAAGAAAAAAAACAAAACTTAGATCATGTTGAGGACTCACTTTGTCGCTGAAAGGCACAAGATCACCAAGAGTATTGACAGGCCTGTAGCTCAAACGAAGATAAGCAGGGCTTCCACGGTCTCTCTCATTGATCTCATAAACATTCAGTTCTTGAATTTTGGCTGTAACAAGAGCACGAAATCCCATAAAGGCGTCACTAAATAATCATTTTTATGTACAAAAACAAACAGAGAAACATGAAAGATCACTTACTGGCCGGTCTTGAATCCTCAGTTGAGGCAGCTTCGCTTTTGCAAGAGAAAGATCTCTTAGTCCCTGAGAAGTTGCCAAAGCTTGAAGATTTTGCTAGGAGTCTTGGGTTTTGAGCCTGCTTGAAAGAAAAGAGTGATGGTTTGGCAGGCACAACACCATTAATGTTTGATCTCGGTGCAGCTGCTTTCACAGAAGTAGCAGAAGAGAAGGTTCTCAAAGCAGAGCTTGAGTAAGCCATTGATCTTGATTCTTGGTTATTGTGAGGTTAAGGGTTATCTTTCTTATGGTGATTTTAATCTTATAACTAGCATTTTACTTATAATCATTATTTTATGGAATAACCGATAAAAAGAGAGAGAATTACAACTTTTTTTTAAAAAACCATATTAACTTTTCAAACTCATGATCTAAATTATTGGACTCGAAGCACTCAATCTGGATAAACCATGAATTCAAATTCTCAATCAATTAAATATTAAAGGATAAAATTGAAAAAAAATCAATTATACAAAAAAATTTTAAAAAATAGTAATTAAAAGAATAAGGATTAAAATTAAAATTTAAAATAAGTTTTATATTTGATTGAAGGGTAAAATTGAAAAAAAATTAGTAAAAAGATTAAAAAAAATTCAAATGAATGAGAGTCAAAATTGATAATAATAAAAAAAAACAATGTTTTGATTGAATGATGCAATTGAAAAGATTAATAACCTTTACAAAAGGGCCAATAAAAAAATTAAAAATCAAAATAATGAGGACTAGATTGAAAATTAAAAATAAAATTAAATGATAAAATTAAAAACAAATAAAACCTTTAAAAAAAACCAATGCAAAAAATTAGAAACTCGGAGAATGAGACCAAATTGGAGAATATAATATTTGGTAAATTGGGATTGCATGATGAAATTAAAAATAAATAAAACTTATATATAAGGACCGAGACAAAAAATTAGCAATTAAAAAAAAATATGAATTGAAGTTGAAATACCAACAACCAAGATGGTTAAACTGTAATTTTTTATGGAGGGGAGATAAAAGAAGGGAAAAAAGCCAATTGGTGACAAATCAGACCACTATTGAGGACTTGTGTTGCATCAACAGGAAGAGGATGCAACGACGCTTTTAATGACATGGTGAAATAATATTTCAGATGTTAGGAGGTGTTGCATGCACACATTTTTTTTTTGTTTTTTTTTCTTATACGGCCAAATGCCAAAGTACCTTTGATCTGACTATATAATTATAGAAGAATCATTGTGAAAAGAAGAAGAAGCCTCTTGACTCTAGGTTTAAATTTTTTACAAAAAAATACAGTGAGGGATTGTCCTTATTTACCTCGATGCATTTGATTTTTTTTTTTCTATTTAGATTATAACTTTTAATTTAATTAGTATTTTACTAGTTATGAATCATAATGCTAGATGTATTATATTAGTTAGGTAAGTTTTAATTAGGAATCATTTTCCTATAAGGATTATAGGTCTAGAACTGGTATAAATAGAGATGTATAGTTTGTTTTTGTGAAAACACTCAAACTATTCAGGCTTTTAATAAAACATTAGAGGTTTTATCTATTCATCTACAATGTTTAGGGTTGTAACCTTAGAGATTGAAAACCATAATTTTTTTTCATGTATACGTTGCTTCAATAATCGTCTATTGCATACTAATTAACTAGGAGAGAACAAGAAAAACACATGGTTAAAGATGTGACAATCAAGATTATGGCTAGTTAAATGTTCATCATTGACCATTAGTTGATTACCTTGAGGAGGAGACTCCATTATAATTATAAAATATACTAAAATATTTAGGTAAAATACTGTTGCAATCCACAATAATTTTTTTTTCATATTTTTCCTTAAACTTTTCTTTTTCCAACTATTGCCTTCTATGCCCAAATTAATGATCAATTTCTTCAATTATTTTATAGAAAAAAATTTTCAGTAAAAGAGGATCAAAGTATAAAACAAAGAGAAATATCATGGCTAGTCTCAATTTTGTTAGAAAAAGTTATGTTCAGTCCACTTGTTTTTATTTTTGTTACTCTTTAATCTTTTATGTTTTTTTTTTGCAATTTTAATTTTGATTCAAAATTTTATTTTCTTAACATTTCAGTTCTTGAATTTAAGAAAGGAAAGATAAATTTAGTGAATGACCACTTTTTAACAATGAAACTGGTTGTTTTGGTGTCAATGAGTTTCATTTAATGGGGATTCTATTGAGGTATTTTTTAAATCTTTATCTTGTTTGAAAAAGTAGATTGGGGTCGAGATATCATTTTTTTCTTAATTTGATTTTGTGTTTCTAGACTATTTTAGGGTTTTTTTAGGTTGATAAGTCGTTTTTTTAGGTTCTTAGAGGGTTTACTAGGTGTTTTTAGATGAAAATAGGTTTTAAAAAATACTATAGTAATTTTTCAGCCACCACTGTGGTAAGGGGATTTTTGGCAGGCTGACGACACATTGTATATTGTAATTTTTTTTAAAAAAACCGGTGGTTGACATGTCTTCTGCCCCTTAAAAATATATAAAAAAGCATAATCATATTGAGTTACCTAGGCCCACGCATATAGTCTGTTTTTTTTCCTCCATTGATTTCTTTGTATTAATTTGTTTTTTATTTTACCATTCAATATTAGATTTTTTTAATTTTTTTATTTCATCCTTCAACATTTAGTTTGTTTTGAACTGGGTTTTGTAATTTATTTTGGATTGCTTTCTATAATGTTATCTTAGTTTGAAACAAATGTCCTGATATTGAGTTGGTGTTTAATTTTGCAAGCATCTATTTTTGTTATTGTATAATTAAATAAATAAAAAATAATTAAAAAAACTAAGTTATTAAACCTAGGGAAGTCCAAGGCCCAGATTATCATTGTCTTAAATGATCACGAGTTGGTTAAGAACTATAATTTATAATCTTTTTCAATATGCTTTTTATGAGATTATCATTGTCTTAAACAAATATCATGATATTATATTGGTGTTTGATTTTGTAAGCATCTATTTTTTTATCATATAACTAAAAAAAATAATTTTTTTAAAACAAAGTTATTAAACTAGTGGAGTCCATGCTCTAGGTCGTGGGTTTATTGAGTTAAGTCGCGAATCTTGGGTTGATCCAATATGTTGCCATTTTAATATTTTTAAAACTATGTTGTTGTTATCCAGTTTTTGGTTCCCTCACAAAAAATAAAAAAATACAAAAAAATATATCAAAAGATATTCGAAAAAAATCCAAAAAATAATAGAAGCGACAAAAAAATGTTGGATCTTGAGATTTTTAAAGTCAAACCAACAATATTTTTACCAAACATCTAAGTTTTTTTAAACCTACTAAGTCGATTGGGTAACTCCAAAGTAACTCCAAAACAACTTCCATATACTTTAATTTAAAACACATGCTAGACAATAAAGATTTCATATGTTGAATGAAGATTTCATGTGATGACTTGTTTGGCCTTCGTGCCCTAAACATTTTTTTATACATTATCCAGTACATGCTAAAAGATTTCATTAATTTTTTCAATACTTATCAAAAAAAAAAAAAAAACAAGAAGAAGAAGAAGGAAGCATTCAGCATTCAGCATTAATGATTAAAACTAATTATTTCAATAGCTAACTGAAAAAATAATAAGCAAATTAACTTCGTAGAGTCATAAATTGAGATTAATTGTAGGAATTAAAGCTCCTTTCCTTCAGAATTTTTCTCCCCTGTTTTCTTTTCAGAGGTAAACAATGTATTCATGGCTGTCATAAATAAGCTAACAGATTCAGAAAGCCCACCATCCTCGAGACTCCAAATCATATATATTTTTTTAATTGTGATATCTAAAGTCTAAACTAATTTTCATGCATTTTAATTAATTTTTTGAAATCTTAAAATTAACAGTTAAATAAATTTTTAATAACTCTAAATTTTACAATATTTAAATTAATAATTTTTTAAAAATAAATTTGAAACCTGAATAATTACTCTCATCTCAACATTCTTATGTATAGGCACATGCACGAGCATGACCACTCTCCACATTTTGTTGCTAGGTACTCCTCGCTTCCCTCACCCACAATAAACCATCCTCACCTATTTTAGCATCTTTCTCATCAGCCCCACACGACTACAGGCCTCTCTCTCAATGTCTGGTCTTGTCTCACTCTGACTCACGCTTGCCCCACAACCGGCCGGAGTGGCCCAGCCTCTCTGCCTGCCACCCCACTAATATTGCCCCCTCCCACCAAGCAAATAAGAGACCTCCCCTAGCTAGCTAGTCTAATTCAAAGCAGCAGCAAGGAGGTGTTTGGCAGTCTAACTGTAATTTTGAAGATTTTTGATTTTTTTTACATTAAGATCAAAAATATTATTTTAATATACGAGAAACAATATATTTATATTTCAGAACTGACACTAAATTAATAGTTGCCACATGCTGCTACTCATCAGTCATAGCACCCAACACAACGAGAGTGGTTGTCAAGCTCTCCATAACGCGTTAGAGTACATATGTCCTATCACCTAATGTATTATCCCATCATCAATCCTTTCTTTTGGCTCCTTCATGCCTCCCCTCCTTCCCTCTCTTGTAACCTTACTCCATGGCCACGGCCCACTTTGCCATAAAACTGAAAGAAAAAAAACAAAACCACGTTGCTAGCTTGCGACGACCATAAACACAGAGACAAGGCACTCTAGACAGGGAGCAACACTAGCCCAGATGGCATTAAAGGATCCTTAAATGATCCCAACTTCATATAACCAACAGGAATGATGAGATGAAGGAGAGACAACGTTGGCAACCAGAAGAAGATGCTATCCTAAGAGCCTATGTTAAGCAATATGGTCCGAAAGAATGGAATCTCATCTCTCAACGTGTGGAAGCTAGTGGCAAAACCCTTAACAGAGACCCAAAATCCTGCCTTGAACGCTGGAAAAACTACCTCAAACCAGGCATCAAGAAGGGATGTCTGACCCCAGAAGAGCAAGCCCTTGTCATTTCTCTCCAGGCCAAGTACGGTAACAAGTGGAAAAAGATTGCTAGTGAAGTCCCTGGCCGTACAGCAAAGAGGCTTAGCAAGTGGTGGGAGGTTTTTAAAGAGAAGCAATCAAAGTCCAAGTCTTTATTGCACCATCACCATAATACACAGTACTCCAATCAGCACCACCAACGAGAAGGGAATATTCCGGCCACCGGAGATAAAACTTCTTCTCAAGGAAAATACGACCACATCTTGGAGACCTTTGCTGAGAAGTACGTGCAACCGAAGATCCTCAACCAGGTTCCATCTTTTCCCTGTAGTTTATCCGCTATGATGCCTCCCATGCCCGACCCTGACCCGGTTCTCTCCCTCGGGTCTGCTTGGATGAACCCCGGTTCAAACTTGTCATCTTCAACTAGCACCACAGTTTCAGCCACACCGTCCCCATCAGTGAGCTTGTCGTTATCTCCTTCTGATCCGGGATTTGACCCGAGCTTGACCCGGATCATTCCGGGTCAGCAAATGGGTACTTTGGTTCAGTATTGCAAGGAGCTCGAGGAGGGGAGGCAAAACTGGCTGCAGCATAAGAAGGAGGCAACATGGAGGCTTAGCAGACTAGAGCAGCAGTTAGAGTCAGAGAAAGCAAGGAAGAGAAGGGAGAAAATGGAGGAGATCGAGGCAAAGATAAGGTGTTTGAGAGAGGAAGAGGCGGGCTTTATGAGTAAGATCGAGAGCGAGTATAAAGAGCAGTTAAGTGCATTGCATAGAGACGCTGAAATTAAAGAGGCAAAACTTGTCGAAGCTTGGAGCAGCAAGCATGCCAGGTTTGCCAAGCTTGTTGAGCAAATTGGGGTGCATTTTGGTGGTGGTGGTCATGGGGTTTAATGCAGCCATGGATTAGCATTGTAATTGAACTGATCATGTCATGATCCATGATGATCAGCATATATTTATATATCATTATTGATGACATTGTTGAGTTGATTAATTTAATTTACTGTTGGAGGAATGTCGTGCTAATATTACTGTGTTAATTTTCGGGTTTGGGGATTGTAATTGTTTGAGCTTTGAACCCATCATATATATATATATATATATATATATATATATATATATATATATATATAATAAATAGTAATTTCATTATCTTGTTGATGACCATTTTGGATTATTCTTTCCTCTTGATTTGTGGGTAAATAAGATATTATGAAAAAAATTGTTAAAATTTTAACTCATATTTACAAAAGTATATTATAAAAATCAACTAAAAATATTAAGTATTAGGAAGACGAAGTGGTTGTATGAGAATGAAGATGTAGATGTGGTTAAGTGTTTGTTTGAAAGTGTGGTTATGGTTGTTTTTTAAATTATTTTTTATTTAGAAATGTATTAAAATAATATATATTTTTTATTTTTAAAAATTAGTATATTAAAATGATTTAAAAATATTAATTTAAAAAAAAAAAAAATTAAATTTTTTTAAAATACTTATGAAATATAAAAATAAATAGGATAGAAAAAATTCAAAGCTTTTAAAGAAGGAAAGAAAAGCTTAAGAGTTTTTTTTTTAAAATAATATTTGAAGAAAACTTAAACCTTTGGAAATCATTTAATAAAAAAGGAATTATTTAATGTTTAATTTGCATAAAAGATAGGAAAGGTAGGAGTATTTTTGGGACTTTTCCAACTCCTAAAAAGAGAATGAAAAGACATAATGACAAGAGCAGCGGAATCGGATGAAGGTGACTGGCAACGTCAGTTCTTTTTCAGACATAATTGCTAGGAGAAAAAGAATGTACTGTGGACGATGACCCTCTCTTCAGAGTTGTTAATAGTGTCTTTTATATTTATTTGGATGCCGTGGTTGTAAAAGTTATTTTATAAAATGTATTTTTAGTAAAGATTTGTTTAAAAAAATATATATTTAATTAAAATTGTAGTTAAAATTAAGATTTAATAAAAAATAGTTTAATGCATTTTATTAAAAAAATATTTTTCAAATTGAAGTCATAAAATAATTAAAAAATATTTTTAATTTAAATATTGTTGATTTAACTACTATTATTACATCATGAAATAAATAATATTGATATCAAATTTTTATTATTATTTCATTAAACTATATGCAATGTCATCACATATGAAATCTATCCAACAATGACTATTTTTTGCATGGTTTTTTAAGCACGCAACAACAAAAACTGAATTTTTTGTTACGTCATTAAGTGATATTCTTCTAATTTTTTTGAATAAAACACAATTAAAATAAAAATAAAAACTAAATTTTTCCCAACTGGGTCAGACCCGGCAAGAACATAATTGGAATTGCGATCAAATTCCACAAATACTACGTCATCATGCGATACCCTTCTAATTTATGTAGTGTTATTAAATAATATTAAATACTAGTTTTTCGAGTAAAATTCAATTTTTTTTAAAAAAATTACAATTTCATTACGTACAAAATTCATTTGACAAGAACTACAGTTTTCATGATTTTTTGAGGGTGCAATAAAATTAGATAAAATATTATCAGGAATAAAATTGAGATTACAGTACGAGTAAATTTAATTCACCTTAAACTACTTTTTTTAACAAAAAAAATTGTTCACGTGAATAGCGCGAGTAAAATCAATTAATTACACTGATTTTCAGAAAAGAAAACCCCTAAACTTTTCATGTAAACAATGCGAATGGGTTAATTCACTATTTTTCAAATTCTTTATTTAAAAAACTATTCATTTTAGTGAACAATCCTATAGTGCAATAAAATTTATTTTTTAAAAAATATTTTTAAAATTCAAAAACAAATAGATTCTTAAATTGCAGCTTTTACAGCTACTATCCCTGGCCTTGTATAATAAAAGAGTTTTTAGAAGTATGATAATATTTGTTTTTCAAATTGTTTTTTATTTGAAAAAGTATTAAAATATTTTTTTTATTTTTTAAAATTATTTTTAACATCAATATATAAAAGCAATTTAAAAATATAATAAATAAATTTAAATAAAAACAATTTTAAATTTTTAGAAAACAGTATTTCAAACTTGTTCCTAAACGGCTCCCAAATATGTTTGTTATTTAGGATTTTTTTAATTAGAAATATATGAAAATGTTAGTTTTTTTGTATTAGTACATTGAAGTATTAAAAAATATTTAAAAAAATTAATTTAATATTTTTTCAATAATCTAAAAAGCTGAAATTATCACAATATTAAAAAAATTAACACTAGGAGCTTGTTTGAAAGGGTTGTAGACATGATTTTTTCTCTGGTCACTATGATGGTTAGGAAAGAGGGACCGTCTGATTTGGTTATGATGGGTTTTTTTTTCATGATAATTTGATCTTATTTATTTTTATGTTTTAAAAATATTTTTTAAAAAGTTTGAAATTTCTTTTATTTTTAATTAATAATTTTTTAATATTTTCAAAATATTTTGTTCCATAACTCGCTTAATGCCTAATATAAATAGGCGAAGGTCACGGGTGGTTTGAGTGCTTGGGTGACCTGTTGTTTGTCACATAAGTTTTCTTTTCTCTCTCAAAACAAGAAGGTGTGGAAAAAGCAGGCCTAGATGACTTTTTAGGATCGAAGTATTGTGGAATTCAACACAATTTCGTTGAAGGGCCCGTGAGTTTGTATCCTTTGGTATTAAAACATAGGCGGACTCCAAAAACGGGCGTGGAGCTTAAATGATTTGGATTTAAAATGACTACAAATAAAGTTTACAAATCGCTTTCTCACATGGACCGACCAAATTTGGCCATGTGCTTTCTCCAAATGTCGACCTGCACGAACTTACTTTTGGAGGGTTAGAATAGCATATAAAGATATAAAGGTGCTATAAAATAGAATAAAATAAAATAAAAAAAAGGAAGAAAAATGGAAAAACAAAGGAGAAATTAACACACAAATTTCTAGAAAGAATAAAGTAGCCAATACACTACAATACCAAACAAAGCAAATGGACACATCAATTTTATTTTATTTATTTATTTTTGGTATGATTGATCTCCATATTTAATCTACTAATTTGACAATGAAAACTGAATCTCAGGTATATTTTTTAAAAAATTATAAAGAACTAGAACAAGAAAAAAAAGAACATAAATGCATAAATAAAAAAAATAAAAATTCAATTTCCACTTTCATGGCTATTACTTAGTTTGTGATAGAATCAAACCTACCAAAAATGGATCCAAAAGCTTCATACACAGAGAGAGGGTTCCAATGGTAAAAGAAAAAAGAGATATCATTAAGTAAATCAAGAGTTGTCCTCTTCTCTCTCTCATCAAGATCCCTACTCAAAGTGCAAATTCATTTTATTGATGCTATGTTGGGGGGAGGGGTAGTTCTGATTAGGAAATTTTTAAACAGCTACTTGTGACTTAAGCTAAAAAAAAACAACCTGTGGTAACTTCCTTTCTCTATTGCTGTGCTTGCTACTCAGATTCAGAGTCCGACAGCGGCATCTGGTAAGCACCTTTTGGTTCACTATCAGTTATGGAAGGAGGTCGATCTTTCTTTGCTGCGTGTTTTTCTCTATCTCTCCGCCTCGCTCTAGTTTCATCCTAGAGACATACACATCAAGAATTTTCTCAAAGTGCTTTAGACAGATAGATTGGACACTAGAATCAAAGGGTAAGATGCAAAGGTGAAGTACAGGCAAACAGAAATAACATATGCATCACATAGAGTTGGAGGCAACTAAATGGATATTTGAAAGGATAAATCAAGAATAAGACAAAGAATTACAACAATGAAAACAGTTCGAGTTCTATTTGGAAATAAGATTCAAAGGATTAACAATTATACGAAGAATGATTATTGTTTGCAACTTGCTAGGATTAACAAGCACAACTTTCGCCTGTGCTAGGAAAAATTGCTGGAGATAACTATCATATTCTGCATATTCTATGGCATGATACAAACAAAAAAGATTTATTTCATTTCATCCTCTTTCTCGTTGCGCAAAGATAAGGCATCCATACCTAAACAATGTTGGGTACATTGGTGCATGTCACAAATGGATAGGCAATAATATACAATAATGTTTTATAAATGAGTCACCTACAATATAATGGTATATAAATGGTCATGTTATAGTAACAAAATTATAAGGTTTAGATAAGTTTTGTTGCCGATTAACCCCCTTGCCATTTGCAATATTAAGGTTGCGCTTGTGTAAATTTTTTCAATTTTTCATAAAAATTATCTAAGAAATAGAAGCATACACTAACTGGAAATGAAAAATATGTTGTTAGAAAAATGTGTTGTTTTAAATTCTTTTAGAAAGTTGAAAAACAAAATAATGGTTGTATTTCAAATTCTCTATTATAAAAATAAAAACCTTGTTTGGTTCACCTAATATTTTATGATCATTCCTTTTAATATTTTCAATTTAAGCCAAACAAGGCCCTTGTTTTCAATTTTGGAAGATATGTATTTGGTGAATATGTTTCCTTAATCTTTCACCAAAAAAAAATCATTTTAGAGTATATAAGAAAACTAGAGATGGAAACAAAAACACAATTTTCTAAAAGCAAACACAGCCTGAGATTTTCTATCAATAGTTGCACTCATGTATCCAATTTGACCAAACATCGACTCGACAAAGTAGACCTTTCTTGACTAGGTTGACTATCATAATCTCAACCAATTAGTCCAGCTTTGACAATCTTTGACTATGTTTGACCATTAGGCTAAAACTACTTAATCCCCCCCTGCACCACTCTGCCACTGCCATCCACAACCCCCTTCACTGCCTCTTCCATCTCCACCAGCACCACCACAAATACCATTACCAACAATCAAAGTTGATTGTAAATGGTGCAGGTAGCACAATAGTGTTGGTTGAGGAGGTGGTGGTGCAAAGAAGATTTATAAAATACTCAAACTATAACTACATGAGAGAATTAGTGGCACCACTTCATAACACAATCTTTCCAAGGTACAACCACAATGTGTTGAGAAGTGGGTGATGTCACTGGTTACTCGAGTAGTTACAAACTCAAGTATTGCAAAATGTATTGATGGAGGCAGTGATAATGGAAGAAAAAATGGAAGTCACAGTGGAGGAGGTAGGTGCTGGTGATTTGGTGGTTATGCTATAGGTGATTGTAGTAGTATGATAATGTGGTGGTGGCATTGTGGTAGGAGGTTGAGGGGCAGTGGTGGTATTTTGGTGGATCATAATTCTTAAGGTAGGAGTGTTGATAGTCGGGCAAGTGATTGAAATGTTAGTAATAATGGTGATGGTAAATGTTCGGTGGTGGCAGTAGTTAAATGAAAAATTGATTAAAGCAAGCTGGTAAATATTTAACAAAACTTCAATGAACAGGGTCAGGGTGGTCAACTAAGTTAAATTTTGGTCAAAGGGATGATCATAAACAACTTTTATACAACTTGCATGGCACATGCTTCATAATTGTATCGATTAGTTTTTTTTAAATGACATCTTTTAAATTAAAAAAATAATATAGCAACTCAATTCAATGAAAATAAAATAAAATCAATACTAATTCGATAACAATAAAAAGTCATCGTACCTTCTGTGGCTAGGGAGATTGAAATGTTACATCCTCAACATAGGAATATATAAAAAGGTTTCTTTGAATTGAATTATTTAACGTCCTCTTTAACTTTAATAAAACTTTCATTTAATCGATATTCTGCTACTTTAACAATAATTATCTTCAGCGAAGCCATTTTCAGTTTTACAACAGTGGATGTTTCATGAGTTTCTAATGTTATGAAAGGTTTTTCTATTTATCAACACTCTTTTTTCTTGTTTCTATACTAAGAAGACATACTTCTTGTCTTCACAAAAATACCCTCTTCCCAATTTTTCAATAATTTTCTGTTCTCTACGTGTGCGAAATAATTAATCTATGAATCTATGAAAAAATCAAACCAATAAAAAAAAGAGTATCTTGTATTTTTATCATGATTTATAGGATAAACCAGCATATTATGGTTGCTTAGTAATCAAATAGACCGATTGTTTCCTCCTTAGGATAACCAGCAAATTGGTTTTTTTTGTTAAAAAAAAACCCGTTTTTCCCCCCCTCCACCAAATTATCATTTCATAACTTTAAGTTTTTTTAAGTAAAACCATATAAATGAATTGAACAAGCAAAAAAATAATTGTTAAAAAGAAATAGAGAATAATATCATCCAAACCATAAAATTCTTAAAAAAACAAACAAACTAAATAAAAAGAGGACCACGGCTATTAATCACAACATTCTCTAACCAATAACCAATGATATTTAATTTGAGACACAAGTTGCTTCAAAATGAGATGCACTCGTGAGGTGGGGTGCGTCATCATGTGCAAAATTAATTTTTGTAAGACTCACGAAATCAGTTTTGGGTGGTGTCTTCTCTTTCTCTTAAACTAGAATCATTGCATATAAAAGGACAACACAACAAATAGAACAGGATAGTATCTAGATCAATTATTTAATTGTAGTTTTACTTTAGACTTACATAATAAATTGTTTATCTTAGGTGAAACAAACTTTTAAAGGTGACAGAATTATTGGTACTTTTTAATAAAAATTCATATATCTATAAAGGAGTAACCTGACATTATATATTGTAACATGCAGTCAATAGTATTATTTTTCTCAATTATTTATCTTTTAATTCATCTTAGGGTTGAAAACAGTGGAGATCAAAAGCTAGTCTAATAGAGTAACAATCCATGTTAGATTTTTGGGTGAAGTGAGCTGTTTTAAGTTTCTATTAACACTTTTAACAAATCTTTAAGCTGTTTGAATTATTGCATACAAGTATTATATGTGAAATAAACATGTCAAGATAAAAAAAAGTGAGTAACATTGAAGTGAAAAATACCAATCCATATTAGAATATTTAGGCTGGGAACTCTCTCCCTAACTTCCATATCTTTTATTAGCATTTTATAAAGCATATGCATGCAGGAGCAAAAACTGGATACTTATGCTTTGCCCATATAATACCACCTATTGTGGAGTAAGTAATACGAAAATCGCGATATCAGCAATAAGGTCATTGTAGTCAATTAAAGATTTTAAGGGATTTGTTTTTTTATATGAAATTATGGATTATTGTAATGTTAGGTTGATTGGTGAGTGATGACAATGAAAAGGAATATTAACGAGCAAAGCTAGGGACATAGGTACCATTTAAAATATGAATGGGACCAAAGAGGTGAGACGTTAAGAGTAACCTTACCCATCTTGGACCCACCCATACCTAACCATTCATGCACCTACTTGCAATTGCATAGGTCATGGACAACATGTACACACACAAGCTGACTAGCATTCACAGGCAGACACTTTCAGTGTCATCACTTACCTTCGCATTTGACTGGCTTGGCTGACTTGCTTGAGTAGGATGAGTTGACTGGCTCCTAATCAACCATATGGTACCAAACGACATCAAGGCTCCCAAAAGTAATATTGGGCCGATTCTTGGATCCCCTAGATAATCGTAAATTCTGCTAATATTGTTGTAGATCCTCCGCTTGATTCCTATGCTTTTGGAAAAGATGCTTTGGGCACCTCTTGACCAGATAGGCTCTGAATCCTCAGGAACAAGAGCAGGAGTTTTTGATCTCTGCATTGCAAATGGATAAATGTGTGAGCAATTGAATTGAATGTTTTAAATAGAAGCATCTACTAATGTTCCCAAAGAACGTTTTCACATCCAAATATCACCACTAAACCATGTAGAGGCTTCATGAAGCAGTGTTTGCACATATATAATAATAAGGCAAGGGGTCAAATCACATCCCTTCGTGAAGTGCTCGATCCCACTGTAGGATCAAGCTAAAGTTAAAAGGGGTCTGGTTTCTGTGCAGTGCCAGATTAACTTTACCAGCAAAAGTTGAAATGCACTAGTCTATTCCATACCATTATACCACTGTATATTACACTAGATATGCAATTTACAGCGACACTTCATAATGGAGATCCCCGCTTTGAAGTGAATGTCACAAATAAGGCTGCTTTACAGCGTTGGCCAAGGCCAAAAATTATGTGGCTTACATAGAAGGGCAGATTCCTGGTGTCACCATCCCTGATTATTTCAGACATCCATAGCATGATCTGTACCAAAATAAATAAATAAAACACGGAGAAAAAATGGAAAAGGTGAGTCTACGCAATAATTGCCTGCCATTTGAAACCTTCCCCAATAAAATAGACAGAAATGATTAAATATATGATAAAAAAAACCAAGCCCCAGGACACCCCCCCTCCCCCATCAAATCTAAAAAGAATATGGAGACTTTATCATTATGTGACTAGAAGATTATTCCAGGGGCACACGTTCACAGGATACTACTAGATATCTTTCCTATAACTTTGCGTTATCCTTTTCTTGTTCTCTATTGTCTTGTTTTCACCAATAATCGATACCCACAAGTGCAATTGCAGAAGTGGATTTCAGGAATATAAAATATTGGACCAAACCAAGGGATGGTGTGAAAACTAACATAATAAGAATTGTTTTCATTCTGAGGTGGAACTCAAGGCTGATTTCTTCATTTCCAAGAAAATTGATGCAAGTTTACAAAGAAACTTGTGACGTAACAATTTAAAAGGATTTTTAAAAGTTGAAGATAGAGAAGTGGTGGGGGATCAGAGAGGATTATAGTGAAAGAAATTGAAAAGAGGAATGGTACAATACCAAAATTTTATTTGGGGTTTTATAGATACAATATAATATTTTGATGCTCTTTTTGAATATAAATTCTTTACAAGGATATTTTTTACCTTAAAAAAAATAAAAAAAGCCACATCATTACATGTGTCTTAGCATGTCTGAAAGGTTTACCTGACTCACCGTCGACACAATTTGAATGCATAGGACCAAATTAGAAACACGTGCAAAGAACTCTTGGAGCAAGACATGGTCTTAAATTCTAAACTGAGGGTTTTTGCAAAGATCAAAATATTGAACTAAAGAAGTAATGAAAGTAGCCAACAAATCCTTAGAGAAGGGCTATACCTGTGAAATTTCATCTGAGCCATTGTATCTGGCAACAAGTTGTGATGCAGGATCCACGTCCACATCTTCAAATACATTAAATATATTCTTTGGCTTTGTATCAACCTTGATATCATCCTCAGAAGCATTCCTTTTATAGCGCACAATAAATAACTTAGGTACATCAATCAAATCCCTCCTTGGTCCACACGTATCATAGCTGGTTTCTGAATGAAGGTAGTAGGAACAATATTTCTGGATGAAAATCAGAACTGTTAGTGACTTTGAGCCCAAGAATAATGAAAATATTCATTTGTTGTTTGAGTGGTAAGCGATTATCAATATTTATACAATTCTGTGAATCTTTGATCAACAATATATGTAAATGATATGGAGGGTAAGATTATTTTTATAGGGAAGAATAATTTCCATGAGAGGACAGCTAGATTATTTTTATAGGGCAGAATAATTTCTATAAAAGGGTGCTTGAGCCAGTTGTACTACATCTATATTTGAACATTGCATCTCCAAAGATAAAACAAAGAATACATCATTACAAGTTGTAACACCACAATAAGGAGGCATAACTTGTCAGTTGACCTAACTTGCACACAAAAATGTAGTCTCTTTCCCTTTTTCATGAGAAAGGTCATAAGTCATATCGGGGTGTTGTTCTCATGGATGATGGGAAAGTAGTAGATTAGGTTTTTCTTAAGATGCATAGCATGGTCTGGGAGAGACATAGAAGCCTTGAACTGGTCACGACAAGACTCCACCCAAGACTTTTCCCACCTCATAATAAGTCTTAATACTAAAACAACATACGTAAATGGAGGTATCTATACAGGTCCAAGGAACATAAATTTGAGGTAAAAAATTTCTCAGTAGATAAGCTAACAGATAATTCTACTTTTCCTTTAAAACATTAATGTCAATTTCTTCATTGCTGTATATAAAATCCCCACCTAATAACATATACACTGTGGCCCAGATGGGCTGCAAGTAAATAGGGCAGAATTATCACAGAAAATATTCCATAGGATCTAGGTATTAAAATCACAAGATTTAATGACTAAAGCATTTGCTTTAAGAAAAAATTATCTACACAGAACTGCTTTCATTTGCTACCACTTTGTGTCTGTGTTCAACTGAACTAAGTGCAAAATCAACAGCATATTTGGAAAAAGAAGATTATGTAACAGAACTCACTTCTTGGGCTTCCCCGTCAAGCCAAGTAAAAGTCAATCGTTTGCCTTTAAATGCACCAGTCAATGCTAATGGTTGCTCTTTATCAGCTTCACTTGATTCACTATCTATTGATAATCGTTCTTGTATCCTGCGCATAATCTATGAACTTATTTTATTCACTTAATTTCCAGAAAAACAGGCAGCATTTCCAATGAAGGAAATATTTTTCATATTAGAATATTAGACAAAAAATGAGTATTTGAAACAAAGCAATATAAAAAGCACATTTTATTATTCTTTTTGCTCCCTCACCCAACCCATTGAGATAAAAAAATCCAAATATTGCAAAACTAGTTCTTAATTAATTGTGTCTGCTCTTCAATTTAAAAATAAATACATTACAGAGCTGAAAAAGAAAAGAGGTCACGGACTTAGGATTGATTCAAAATGTTATTAAATATTTAATAATATAAACAAAATTGGAGACAAATAGAAGAATAGATATGAAAATCTATAACAGATATCATCTGAATTGTAGGATGGCAGTTAAAAGCTTTACAATCCTTTTCTAGCTACATTGATTTTTAGTCCTACTTCCAGTTGATTAAAAGAATAATGTGTAGAATAAATTTTCAGAAAACAATTACAGCTTGAACACAAAAAAGTTAAAAAATGCTTACTTCACGCATCTTGTTAAGTTCTGGGCCCAGCCTTCCTGCTAGAATAACACAATACCATGATATGGTATCATTTCCAGCACGAGAATGGCCTCGGGCATCACAGCCAAGTTCCATTGATGTTGCACTTCTTAGTTGAGGAAGTTCTGAAATTGCACATGAAAATCACTTTAACTTCTCTGAATATAAAACATTGCTTCAATACCAAGTTGTGTTTAAATAGCATTACTGATATTATGAGAGTTTCAACATCTCACGGAAAGCTTGAAATTATGCAAAATTATAATGTTGCTTCATTCTTCCTTCAAGACTCAAGATAACTTGAACAATGAAGATATCAAGTATGTAAATTGCATTATCAAATTACTTTATCAATACGTTTAGGATTTTAACAAGCCCAAATTTCCACTGGAAAGGAAAAACAGTACTCTTGGGAGAACTACAACAATGACAAATTTCAGTTTTATCTCCATTCTAAAATGCATATGAGATCAAAGCACCACTCCACTACTGCATCCATTCACTTAGTTCTCCACTGTCCCCAACATCACTTGACATTCTCACTGTCAACGAAGTTTGATGTTGCCCAAGTATTGCCTAATGATGTTGCCCAAGTATTGCTCTCTTTATTTCTGTTTCATTACTTGCATGTCACACTATCTCCTCTCATGCATATACTCATAAGAGAACCTTGCATCTACAATTTTAATTATTAGTTTTCAAGGCTTGATGAGTTTAAGCAGGCGAGTGCATCTCATTGATACTTGGAATTTAATTTAAGCAGGTGAGTGCATCTCAAAGAGACTATAAGTCATATCATCATAGTTATAAAGCTCATAACTTTGACAATTTTTCAACCTTTACTTGTATACAGAGCAGTCATGTCAATTTAATATTTAATAATGGAAGCAAAACCAATCATACAGAACATTATGATTTCCCCAGCAAAGAATGCATAGAAAATATTACAATTTGAAAACCAAAATATTTTCTAATGTGAGAAGATAAACGTTGGCAATAAGAGAAAATCAATGAGCCAACAAATTATTTAAAAAATTTATAAAATCCAATGGTAATGTTAGCGATGACAACTCATCGACTCAAAACACCAATGGTTTATTTTGAAAATCTAAAACAACTAGTAATAAAAAAATAATGAAAAATACCTTGTTGTTTATTTTTTTCGACAAGATCTAAAAACTCTGAATTATTGACCATTCCTGCAACACAATATACAATGCTAAGTTAGCTGAAAGAAGCATAGAAACCACATCGCAAAGTTCTATAGGAATCGAAACCAAGTATGAAAATCAAAGAAAGACATACCATGGACAACAACAGGTTTCACCCCCGAGTCTTTCACAAAAACAATAGCAGGGGCAGATTCCACCTCAAATCTGTTAACCATGAATATGAATCCATCAATGTGCATGTTATGCCAGAAATTAGTGAACAATATAGTGTTTTTCCAGGTTAAACAATCATAGATGCACAGGTGGTATTTGTTAAAAGAAGGTATTAGTTCAATTTGCAAAAGGCTGGGCAAGTTACTGAAATTGAATGCACAATTGCAGGCTCCATGGCCAAACAAATAACAGGACAGTGTTTGGGAAAGAAGTAGTCCACATACGCATTCCACCATACAGAGAAATCCTCCTCCCGCCATAACACAAATGCAAAAGAGGTATAAGCCCAATAACTTTTAGCAGTCTGGCGTACAAATGGAGTAGCACGCGCTCCTGTTTTTGAGAAGAAAATGACCTTGACCTAAAATTCACATGCACAAAACCATCAGTACGATTACAAAGTTATCATCAAAGCTATACACACATCAAAGAATGGATATTAAAATTACAAATCAAACTCAAAGTTACTAACATCTAGCCATAGAATTGGTTTCTATTTTTATCTTTTTTCTGTTTCCTTTTCTTTTCTCTCTTTTGCTATAAAAATTTGGGATGGAGGGGCTAGCCGCACACCTTCACCAAAGCCAGGTGTTCAAAGGAACCAAGACCAAGGTTACCTCACATCACATGAGTGATTGAGTGTGTGTTTGGCAAGGCTCAGTCAAGCAATCAGAAAGAATGATACTCGTTGTCATCAAAGCATTGAACTGCATATGCATTTGTTATTTGATATATAGTGTATCACTCCAATTATGTAGATACCATCAACGAGACAAACATCCTAACAATAAAATGTTATTTATGCATGCCAAAATGTGCATTTTTTTTACAGACTTGAAGACTGTCAAGTGGAATTAAAAGCAAGCACCGAATAACAGAGAAGATTATAGATTCTAAACCTGTGGAAAAAAATGTGATGGATTCGAGAGACTAGAAACTTCTGACTCCACAACAGCACTGCACCTCTTTTTATAAGTACCAAAAATCTCTCTAATCTATTGCAGTATGATAAAACCCATGTTGGTGGTATTGATAATTGAACCAAATAGTTGCTTTTGAAGTCTCTTGTGTTCATATGACTAGGAGTTAATTCCATGATGTTTACTTGTCTAAAAAGATCAAAATCTCAGAAAAATTACATCCCTACGTAATTCATACTAAGATTTAATTCATACTATGTTAACTTAATTTTTTGGACAATTCCTACATAGTTCATACTCACTTTGACTGCACAAAGTTGGTCCTTGGTCAATAGAGAAAAGAGCTTGCATAATGACAATGAAATTAATAAAATAACATGTAGAAGCATAATAATAGCACAAAGAAATATCCAACAAAAAATATCACATCAATTTCGATTATTAATATGACACAGAAAAAGATACTCCAAAAGGTAAAATGTTATAAACGAGAATCCAATTCAGATATCACACTAGTGTGCAAAACCTAATTTCCAGGTTTCTAAATCTACTTGAGATCTGATTTCACAGTTCATTGCTTGCATATTGAGTTCAGCTCAGTAGGGTCAATTCAATAGTACTTCATATTATCAACAAAAAACATTACAAAATCAACAAGCCAAACTTCACATAAATGAGTTTCTAGCATGAACTAACATGGCTATCATATAGGCATTATCAAATTCAGTGACGACATACAGTTGACTCATTCCAAGATACAAATTTTATCAAGAACTTAGAAGTTAGGAGAATGTACAAACATGGAGATAATCATATATTTCATCCCTTTACTCTTTGATATTTCATAGTGAGGACCATCTATATTTTTTCTATTAAGACCATCTGTTCATATCCGTTATTAAAAGTGTTATTTTTCCATTAGGAGAATGTACAAACATGGAGATAATGAGATATTTCATCCCTTTACTCCTGATATTTCTTAGTGTGGACCATCTATATTTTTTCTATTAAGACCATCTGTCCATATCCGTTATTAAAAGTGTTATTTTCCCATTAAGACGTGTTATTACAAGTGTTATCTTTCCTCAATTAATATTATCCTATTAGAAAAGGTAATGTATAAAAAATTTCACAAGCTAGTAGCGCCCTTAAACCTCATCAAAAACCATCAAAATCATTTTTCTCTGATTTAAAAGGTCCTAAAAAGCAATCATTTAAAATATTCAAAGTCTCAAGAATATACACCCATTCTTTTCCTCTTCAACAAGAACCTAAAACCAGTGGACAAGGCTGCAATATCTGAATTAAGCAATAATTTATTGTGTCGATAATGTGTGAGAGGTGTGTTGTGCATGATCAAAGGCTTTTGGGTGGTTGAAGAAATTGGTGGTTATGAAGGATAGAGTTCAACGTGATGAGAGAGATTGTGAGGCTAGAGTAATGACAAGAGAGATAGCAAGGCCAACTGCTGGGATGTGAAATAAAGAGCTCAGTAATGACAAAATGCATAGGGAAGTGATGGTGATGAAAGAGGGTGGTTGCTGTGGTGAAGAAAGAGAGGAATGATGATAACTAGAGGAAAGTGATTTGAGAGGGAGGTTTTTTTATTATTATTATTGGGTGGGGGGGGGTATTCATAATTTTGGTTCTTTATGATGTCTTCATTTAATTTTATAAAAGCATTTTTTTTTGAACTTTTTATTTAATTCCCTTTAATTTAGTCTTAATTTTATCATGTAACAACTAAAGTAAGACATGTAAACATCATTATTAACAGCAGTTGATGAAGGGACCACATTGTTAATGGATTTCTTTAGAATATAGAATTAGCAACATAAATTAGCCAAACAACATGAGTAAGGCCTGAGTTAAAAAAATATAGCATTAGCAACATAAATTATCTTGACAGGCAAGCACGTAAAAAATCACTTCAAGCTTCTTCCTCCATGACAATCTATCATGGAAGCAGCAGAAATTGAGAGATTAATAAATCCTCTGATAAGTTCAAAAACAAAAATATTTCTTGAAAATTTGAAGTCCAAATTACAGACAAGTTTTATCACAATGTCTCAAGAAATGACTAGTTAACTCATTAATTTCAACACAAACTTGACCACGAATCAAAGTTGAAGAGAAGAATCATATAAAATCGAGATGATAACATTGTAAATAATAGATTGAATGATAAAATTAACTTGAAAAAGAATTTACCTTGTGGGGACCACTTTTTGCCAGAAAATTTTGTCCCTGTATTATAATGAAGTTTCATATCATTCAAGCAGTAAAGAGACTAGGAGACAAAAGAAAGATAATATATATGAAACAAGAAAGGAAACACAGTAATGCCTTTTACCTGCATAGAATATAATGATAAAGAGTGATTTCAGCATTATGTATCAATATGGTTAGTAACAATGAAAAATAATTAAGCAACTCAAAAAATCCAGCAGGTTGTCTAAAAGAACCATGCAGAAACAGCTAGACGACATATGGTGACAGATAGCTTGTGCAACACATGACCCACAAATTTACTTGAGAATGCAATGTTGTGGTCCATTTTGATGACTTTTTCTTCACACAGGTTCTCTCATGTTACAGCATGATGCTTTGACTCATGCAAAAACCTTCTTCAGTCGAAATAATAGAAAGCAAGAAAAAAAAATTTGTCATTAAAAATGATTATGATAAGCAAGTGCCTTGAATTACCAGTGATTCCTTTGAATAGTATAAAATGCGAGGTAAACCCAGCACGTTTGTTGCAAACCAATCAATGACTGCATCAGTGGAGAGATCACCCTCAAACCTAGCACGAAAACCAACTTTAGTACTATGCTATTGTCAAGTCAGTTAAATATTACTTGGAGCTGTATAACACCTTAAGAGATTTTGATATTGCTGGTATCAAATGAAATGCAGAGTCTTAAAGGTTCTAAAATTGACTCCAAAATTTAAAATTTCTCTCCCTCCACCAAACCATCTTTTTTAATTGCTTTTCCTTGCTTTGCAGTGTGATTTTTTTTTATATTTTCTCACTTTTTAATTCAATCTCTAATTTTCAACCTACCTAACAAGACAAGCTGATGCTTTGCAGCCCGATGGAAAAGCAACAAGCGAAGGAAGTCCTGTAAGCATTTCCATCAAATTAAAAATAAGAAACAAGTTATGCTGAAGCTAAAGTTATTCAGCAAAAGTACATGCAATTTGAGAGGCACACATCAAATCAAGAATAAGATATTGCCAATATATAAATAAAAACTATGCATAAATGCAAATAATAAAGGTGTCTTGGCATAAAGGATCAAATGAGTTCAGAGATGCAAGAATAAAAAATTTCTGGCATCAAATATTGACTTAATTCATTTAATTCTTCTGACCAGTACTTTAATGACCAATCTAAGTACTGCTCCCTCCATCCCACAATGGGCATACTCCTTTGCCTTTTGTTCTATCCAAAAGATGTGTCCATTATCAAAAAGTCAAATATTAATTCTCTCCCCTATTTCTTCCCTCACTAAAAATTAAATTCCACACTTTTTCTCCAACTACTTATCTGTTAAGACAAATCTGGAAATAAAAAAAATGAAATATTGACTTAATTCATTTAATTCTTCTGACTAGTACTTTAATGACCAATCTAAGTACTACTCCCTCCATCCCACAATGGGCATACTCCTTTGCCTTTTGTTCTATCCAAAAGATGTGTCCATTATCAAAAAGTCAAATATTAATTCTCTACCCTATTTCTTCCCTCACTAAAAATTAAATTCCACACTTTTTCTCCAGCTACTGATCTGTTAGGACAAATCTGGAAATAAAAAAAATGATTGGCACAAAATTTATTAGCTATTCTTGGTCAAACAGGACATCTTTTGTGAGAGGGAGAGAATAAAAGACAAGTCTAGCACGGAAGGTAGTAACAAGGTTGCTCTCCAACTCAGCAATATGCTAAGCATCAACCTATGACAGAAGCATGAGAAATTCACAACATAATCGCCTTCAAGGAAGCTTTTGGCATGGAACAAACAATGTCAACATATAACATAGACAGGGAAGGAGCAGAATTATACAAAAAAGATTGCTAATTTACTATTATGCCCCTAAAATCAAATGCCAGGTTCCTGTCACTAAAATTTCAGCTGTAGAAGCAAATGACTTGTACTCATTTTCTGTCTGCCAATCCAATCCATCTGTATATCAAAGAATAAACTAGCATTTCTAATCATTTTACATTGCATCCATTGAATTGTTCTTTTTTTTTTTTTGGTTCATTGTTTTACACTTGTTCAATTAAAGGAGTAGAATAATGACTAAAAGTAACACTCACCATTCCGAAAGAAAAAGTTTCCAGTTGGCTTTCTCTCAGCAAGAGATATTGCAAGTTGAAGCTCACCAAGTTCCAAAATGCCAACACCGGCAACACCATCCAACAGACCAGCTGAATGTCAAAGCAGATAGAAAAATGAAATAGCAAATGGTGAATCATACTAAAATTGATCTCTTAAAAAAACATTCAAAATAGATAAGAGATGGATCATTAGGAAAAAGTAAAAAGCAAAATAAGTCTTTTAAGATAATGATTGCAATGAAAGTCAACATGGAATTAGATTAAAAAAAAAAAACTTAAAAGTTGTCTTAAACTTCCGAGATACCTCAAACCTAGTTTCTTTATCTATTTATAACCAGCTAAAACTTTTAAAAATAACCCAACACGATGATGAAGAATCAAATTTTCACTATATTTATTCCTTTTTCTACTTCTTCTTCCAAGTACAGGACAACGCCAAGGGGTTGATGGTTTTTTTCTACCAATTGGTACCCTCCCCTCACCACCACATGGGGATGGTCTACAAGGTTCATAACTACTACTACAAGAGGTTTACCTAGCCAACATTTAGATGCGGTTCTACCTAAACTTTTCTGGTTCACTTGTCCGAATATTGTTGAGCAGTTTTTGCTTCGATTAGACACTCAAGTCCACAAACTTTAAACTTCAAAAGAAGTGAAGATATCCTGTTTACAATGTATTAGAAAGGATGCACACTGTGATATATGACATATTTTAGACTTTTTATCAAGAGGCCAAGAAGTATAAAGCTTATCTTAGTTGCATGGAGCAAACTAGGTCCAAATGGTTTTACCATGGCCTTCTAAACAAATATTTAAGATACCACCACATGAGTTAGTGTTTCATTTGGATTCCATGAATGAGAGACATAGAATTGGATTCCATGAATGAGAGGCATATGAATAACTAATTTATCCATATTATTGAGCTGTTCGAATATTGATAATGAGAAAAAAAAATGAGAATGACAAAATCAGAATTGGAATAAAACTTCAGAAGAGGTAAATCAAGAATCCAGACGGCTAAGGTTACAAGTCTAGATGAGAGTTCAAGAAGGGATATAAGAAAGGTTCTAAGTACAAATGATAAATCAGAAATGTAAGACATAAAATTCAGCAGGTTATCAACAAACATAAATCTTTTTGAAGAAACATATAAATAAATGAGCATAATAAGAGATACAATTACACAAAATGACCGATCAACCCAGATTTTAACTAAAACTTTGATAATTTAGCAAATGAAACACATACTGATATCGATCCACGAAGAAAAGAATTGAGCACATTTCTTGCTCCCAAGTGAATATACCTGAATTGAAATTTCCACACACAATATTGTTAACAAAAACTTGGCAAGAATTGATATTAATTAAAATCTAAACCACCTACAAAGGACATGTGGAAGAATCATCTCCCCCCCCCATCAATCTTCTTCTTCTTCTTCTTCTTCTTCTTCTTTTATTGTTCCAATTAATTTTATTTATATTTCAGCCATACTTCTGTTTGTGTTGCTTTCCTCTTTCCACACTACATCAAGAATCAAGTAGAAATCTTTTTTTTTAATGAGAAAATAAGTGTAAATAAAAAAAAATCCAAATACCATGTGTTGCTAGTTTCCTGTCTTCAAAAGCTAGAAAAGTAATAATACTTGAAAATGATACACTTTTTAGAAAATCAATTCCACTTACAAGTTCCAGAACAAGGTATCAATTTGACATCAATATCATCCCATAGCATGGAAAAACTAATCTGCAGAAATAGTATATTAAAATGCTCTAGAAATCAAGCATACCAGAACCAGCCATGGTTTAGAACTATCAGACATAGGTGCAAACTCTTGAGATGTAAACTCATTAAATGTGTGAAATCCAAGATCTGAAGGAAAGACAAGATTATTCATTCATCAGCCAAGAGTCAAAATCATACACATAGAAATAATCTAGTTACAATAGAAAACAAAACCAAGAAGAAAAGTTTTTAGAAAGTGAATTGAAGGTCTGATAACAAAAAGTAGTAGCATATTGACTAACCAAAAGCAGTAGCTTCTAGTAATGGAAGATCTATGCCTGAAATGCTTTCCCCAGCATATTGCAAGTTAATCTTGTCCATAATATGCTGCAGCCAGGAAAATCTAGTCACTTATGAAAAAACTCATGATCTAGATCAAACAAAGTAGTTGGAGGAATATAGGGGAAAAAAAACTGGACATAGTAATCGATGGTGCAAGAGTTAACTACTCACAGCTTGCTCATCAATGCCAAATATGTCATAGTCCCTTTTCCATAAAGGATTCGTCAGCAGCTCATAAGCATATTGGATCTGAAATAACCACATATTAGAAAACGATTCACCAAAAAACATAACAATAACCCATCACATACCAGTAATAAAGTTGCAGAATCAGCATATCAGACAAGAAGAAGAGATATAACTGCTAGAGTTGTAGTAACCTAATTGAGCTTTTGTCATCTAAAAAGGCATGCAGAAAGAGATCTTATACATTATGTCATTTTTATTATCAGTCTGTAGCCAACTAGTGGAGAAATCTTGAAAAACTTGATTTTAATAGGCTCGTTGCTTCTCAAAGCTTAACATGTACCAAAGAACACTTTCCAGTTTATTAATTATATGAATTACATCTGAAGCAGTGTACTGAAACTCACATGAGAATGAGTACTTCTAAACAGTTTGAAAACTTCTGCAAAGTGCATCTCAAAACTTGCGATCACAATTTCCATAATTGTTTTCCCATATTTTCACTCCTCCTCACATTTAAAAACTTTTTCCTCGCTGCTTCAAACACTAATCATGGGGAACCAGCCTTTCAAGGATGGTAATACTAACACCTCAACTCAACTTTACCTCTAGATACCATCCAACCCGCTTGGCAAGTAGAATGATACAGTACTTCATAATTAAAACTTGAAAGGAGAAAAAAAAAAGAAATTAGATTACCTTTATAAAATCACTAGTGGCAGGAATTCCCGCTTCTGAATTCCTGAAATTAATTACGATTGATGCTAATTAAATTAAAAATTAATTAAACAAATAATTCATAGAATTGAAAGAATTAATACCATTTAGAAGACAACTTGTCGTATGCTTCTTTCACTTCTTCAACAGAACTATACCGCTTTATCCCCAAAACTACGTTCGTTTACAAAAGAAACAATCAGAAATGCAATTGATAGTATACAGATACAAGGAGGACACAAGTAAATCAATACCGTCGTAATGAGAGGCAGGGAAGGATCGAGGAAGGACGACGAGCTGGTAGAAGACGGAGAGGGAAAATAGGAAGAGAGGGACGCTGTAGGCTTTGATCTTCGATGCCATTGACGACATCGCCGCTTCTGATGGCAGGGTGCTTCGCCGAACTGCAAACCGTTAAAGAAGTGAAAAATGGGAAGTGACAGCTAGAAAAAAGAATATACGGTACATATTTTTATATTTGAATATGAACGACGTAGTTGTGATTTTAAAAAATTCGAGTATGAGTGGGCCTTATAGTATGTAATTCTCTGACTTGATGGGCCTTTGAAAATTAATATTGGGCAAATAAGCCCAAACGTACAAAGCCATAGCACACGGCCCAAACGACCATCCAGTGGCAAGAACCACTTCCAGTCCAAAAGCAATTAACCCAGCCCACTCGAAGCTTTTATAGGCTCAGTTGGGTGGTCAAGGACTATGATGTAGATGCCACAAGCCCACATTGTGAGCCACCATTTGCATGGCATTTTGGTCAAGTAAAATTAACACACATCTTCTCTGTCTAGTGCTTTTCTCGTCCAATATTTTTTTTTTTTAAAGATAAAACTTGAATTCCTTCCCGTCACATTCTTATTGCTAGACTCTAAAGCAGATGGCTAAATTTGGAAAAACAAATCAATAAAAAAATAATTTTCTCATTAAATAAATAATATTTTATTGATAATAATAAGATAAGAAAAATTACGATGAAAAGTAGAGATAATACCAAGAATAATTGTGATGATAATATTTATAATTATACCAACAACAACAATAATAATAACAACGATGATGATTGTTGTTATAATATTAGTAGTTGTTATAATGGTAATAATGAAGGATTTATGATAGGATAATAATAAAATAATGGTTATATTAGTAGAAAAATAATAATTATTATCATGGTGGTAATGATATTAATGTTGATCGATAATGATAATTAAAATATTTAAGTGATTGTTTATTGTGAACTAATAGTATTAAAGTGTAAATTTTCTTTGTCTTGTTAGATTAAAATTGATATTATTCAAGAATTGATTATAAATTTGTTTATATTAATTTATATTTCAGTATTTGTTTCTCACTAACAATAAAGAAAAATATTTTTAATAAAACAAACCTAATGTAAGAAAATAAACTTTAGTTGTTAGACAAAACATCCCTTTGTATATCCCCTACCACACACAGGATCTCGTATCTTTTCCCTTCTGTATCATGGCTTGTGCCTGCCCCCATGAACACATCCCTCGATGCCTGGTTTTTGTGCAGTAATAATAAGCTCCTAATTTCGAGGATTGAACATCTATTACATGAAGGGAAAAACGAGAGGAGAAAAGTCCTGATTTTTTGTTAGCTAATTAATGGTTATCTGTTGAATAATCCAAGATTTTAATACTAGTAGTATACAGGGCTAAGTTTCCATGAAATAATTAACTAGCTACCATAACTATAGCTTATTTCCAATGCCAAGCTAACTACAGTCTACATACAAATAGCAAATGCACGAAGCCTACATATTATTGCCAAAATGGTCTCAAGAATACCTTAACCCATGCTTAGTGTTTCTCCAATTCACCATTAATGATCCAACTAGCTAACACTCAGCTTAGGTTACAGGACTGACCTACCTTGCAAATGATGGTCACATAATTAGAGTTTATTTGGCTGTGACAGTTGTTTTTCAAAGTATTTTTCATTTAAAAATTTATTAAAATATTGTATTTTTATCATCAGTACATTAAAACAACCTAAAAACATTAAAAAAATAATTTAAAGCAAAGCAAAAAAAAAAAATTCTTTAAAATACAAAAATATGCTAACCCTTAATCCACCATGGACACTAAAATATATATGATCAAGTTATCTCACTTAAATGAACCTTACAACTTGGAAATATCACAGGACATACATGACCTTTGAAAAAATCAAGACGGACAAGATCATAGTTGCAAATGGGGTTAAGCAGAGAAGCTCATTAGATTAAAAAAAAAAAGCAGCCCCTAATTCGAATTTATGGAGTCCAAAACATGATCATAAGCAACTAAATCCAGTGAACCGTACAGTACATTTGGAGATGTCCGGATCGTACTCTCTGAATTAACCAAGACAAAGATACGATAATTTATTAATTAAATGTTGATTAATTAAGTAGTTGATTCAGGTAATTGTAAACCAACAAGTGCTAGCTAGACCAGAAGCTTCGACCTGGTGAGATGAGAAGAACAATAAATAAAAATCAAAGTTGTCTACTAGATAAAAGGCAAGGACCATGTCGCTCACCAGATTTTCACGTGTAAGCATGTCTTCGATGCACACTACAAGTTTGTGATTTTACTTACAATTTTATGCAAAAACAAAACTATTGCAAGCAACAACTGGGACAAAAACCTGGTCCATTGTTCTGATAATGGTGTTAGAATCCAAGATTAGTTTAGTAGAGCATTGTGTCCTAGTTATCTACCTCATTTTCGGCATGGAAATTTTGTTCAAAGAGGCCACCACACCGGCGCCACAGGGACCTACGCACGCAACATCCATGGGATAAGGTTATGATATTTTATTTTCTAGGGTTTGGCCAGCTATAATATTCCCATTAATTGGCTATTATATGATTGTGTTCTTTGGTGGGTCAAATTAGCATAGATATTATCAAGTATAGTAGCTTGATACTGGTCAGCGGAAAAAAAAAGAAAATCAAGCACGGTAGTGACAGGCCAATCACTCAAAATTTGCTCGCCAGTTACTGAGAAAAGAAACTTTTCAAAAGCATGCACTAGCTAGTTTAATTGGTAATCGATTTATTTGACCATATGATGGAGGCCTAAAACCCAACTTAGACATAAAGTGAATCTAGGGAAGAGGAAATCTCTGTGTTATATGATTAAAGATTCGATAAAATGTTTTTTAAAAAAGTTCTATAGTCCTCAACGATCCTAGGATCTTCATTCTAATGGTATGCTACGCCGGTGGGCTACTCATTTTATTATATATGGTTTTAAAGGTGTATTTGGAGTATGATAACAGTTGTTTTTTAAAGTATTTTTATCTAGAAATGCATTAAAATAATTTATTTTTTAAAATTATTTTTAATATCAACACATCAAAACAACCTGAAAACATAAAGAAATTAAATTTAAACAAAAAATTAAAGGAAATCTTTGTATTATATGTTTAAAGATTCTATAAAATGCTTTTTTTTAAAAGTTGTATAGTCCTCAACGATCCTAGGATCTTCATTCTAATGGTATGCTATGCGGGTGGGCTACTCATGTTATCTTATATGGTTTTAAGGGTGTGTTTGGGGTGTTATAGTAGTTATTTTTTAAAGTGTTTTTTTTCTAGAAATGTATCAAAATAATATTTTTTTTTTATTTTTTAAAAATTATTTTTAACATCAACACATCAAAAAAATAAAAAAACATAAAAAATTAAATTTAAATAAAAAATATTGAATTTTTATAAAATATAATTTACACCATGGTTCCAAACGTTTCCTGATACTTTCAAAGACCGTATAAAAAAAAGTTATAAACATATCAATATGGATTTACTATCTAATCTATGTGCTGGAAAAATAATAATATAAACATGTTATATAAAACTTATATTATTAGTCTAAGAATAATCACATTAAATAATAATGAATCATTCTTGTTATTTACTGTCTAGCTAAGTGTATCTTATTTGCAGAAACAATTCTTCTTTGAGTTGACTCGAGAGTCTCTTTCTTCTCTTGACGAAAAATATGTTTTTTTTTTTTATATATATATTTTATTTTCCTGTGTCAAGTTGTTTGTTATTATCAACAGGATTATTTATAATGATGAAAAGTTACAACCTTCGGCGGCGAAGAGTCACAATCTTTGACGGTGAAGAGTTATGATGTAACTTTAACTTTCCATCCTTATCTCTTATATTACCTTATTAATATAAATAATATTAATATGAAATCATGGTGATCCAAATTCAATTTTTTTTCTTCCCTATGAAAAATATAATTCGACATATGAGAAAATTAATTTTAAAAAAATAATACATGCATGTCTTTGAAATTTAAAAATTCTTCAATTAGTATAGATTAAATTATTAATATAATTATTAAACACAACTAAGAGATTGACTTGATTTAAGGGTCATGAGTTGATTCGAGTTAATTATTATTATTTTTTTAAATTCAATTAAGATTTTAATTAGATTAACCGAGTTAAATCGAATTAACTTTAATTGATTTTTTTTAACATTCAACTTAAATCAACTTTAATTGACTTTTTTTTACATTTAATTTTAATCGATTTTTTTTATATTCAACCCGGATCAACTTCAATTGACTCATTTCAACATTCAACCTTAAATAAAGGATGAGTCAATCTCATCGTGAGTCAATCGGACATACTAGGCTTGATAACACTAATTAAAACAAGCAAGGTGGACTCATGGGATAGAAAGTTATAGTTTTTTTTATTAATATAGTTCAAAATATAGTGGACCTCCTAATGGATTATTAGAAAAGAGATTGTCAGCAACTAATAAATGGGATTGGCGTAGCTATAAGCCATCTGGCTCAGTTCTTTATTCCTTCTTCTAAAGCTTGGAGTTTACAGCAATGGAGTGTAGATTCCTCAAGATTGATGGAGTGATAGGGGCCAGGTACAGAACCCATTAGAATAAACCTTCCTGCAAAGCGATACGGGAGGAGCACGAGGCAAACACATGTGGGATTATGCTTTGTTTTTCTAATTTAATCAGGAGTTAATTCTGTGCTGGGTTTTAAGAAGTCACGTTCCATGGCAATTGTTTTTGAGTTTTGAGCATTCTTGACGACATGGCCAGCTTGCAAACCCTAAATTGTCCCCTTTTTTATTCATTGTTGATGAACTAAACTATACTTACTGGGAACATCCACTGAAAAATGGAACTATATAGAGTTGAACACTTCAATTATTTATTAATATTCAAATGTATACCAAAATTAGCAATATACACGAGTACTGGAGGTTGATTTAACTACTAATATCATACATGTAATTTGACTGTTTTATTTATTTATACTAAATCAGGAAAAACTAGGAGTACAATATCAAATCTGGGAAATAATTTGTGAGCCCCATTAACTTGTCCTTATTTTATTGTCTTTTTTTTTTTTAATTTCTATATAAAAACCAATATTACTTATTTTTTTATTTAATTCTAATTGTATAAAAAAAGTTTTAAAAAGTATAAACTTTAATTTTTCCTATGCATAATCTTTGAGATTTTTAATCATTAAAATTAATTAAAATATTAATTAAATTTAATTTCTATTAAATTTTCAAAACATATAGGGGTGTGCCCGGCCCTTTCTCTCTCTTTATATATAGAAGATATCACTCACATCCAAATAATGTAAATCATCAGATAAACAAACAAATGATTTGATTTATATTGAATTGATTTTTTTAATATTTTCTGATTATTTTAATATATTAATGTTAAAAAATTAAAACAAAATTACTTTAATACATTTACAAATAAAAATTATGTGTGAAAATATTACATGCGGTGCCGAAGTGATGGTCTGATAAACAATAATATCAGGCGTTAGGCCATATGCAACATGCATTCAAAGTGCAGACAATGGATAACATCATAGTTTCTTCCCAATATTGTAAAATATTGTTCAAGAAAACACGCATGGAATGCAGCATCGCAAGTATCAAAAAGACTTTGGTTCAATTTTTACTTCTTTTTTTTATCGATAAGGAATCAAAATTGCCGACCAATTGTCTAGGTTGTTGATAACTCACATAAATGTTGGTGCAGGGAATGATGTGGCAGGAAGAGAGGGGAATCAAAGTTCGGTCGTGTGTGGGGGCCTAGTTGCATGTTCTTGGGAGTTTTGGACCCCGCTTCACTCTCTTTATAAGGGGCTCCCTAGCTCTTCTTTGCCATCACTCACTAGACAGTAGACACTACAAGCATCACTACTAGTTCTCAAGTGCTTTCTTCTTCTTTCTTGAAAAACAAAATGAAGATGATGAGCGGCGCAACCATGGGAGAGTCCAAGAAGAAGATTTCATGCAGAAGGCTTGGAGGATACCTTAGACAACAGAAAGGAAGGCTCTACATTATTAGGAGATGTGTAGTCATGCTTGTCTGCTGGCATGACTAAGCCGAAGATCGATCAATTATGGAGCTTGGCGCCATCACTGGGAAGTTGAAGAGCTATCAACCAAATCATCCACCATTGCTAGCTGTGAACTTGGAACCAAGCTCCCCAGTCTTTTATTTTTATCTTTCAAAATGTATATAGAAAATAGAAAAGGCTACCTAGATATTAATTAGTTGATTAATTTTACTACATATCCCACCGCTTGGACTTGTTGTGTACAAGGAAATGTTTCATACCAAATGATCTGATCTCAATTCTCTAGGAAAACAAGTTTTGCAGTCTCTATATGTATAAGAAATTATCTTTTTTCCCAGGTTATTTTCTCACTATTATCCCTGGAGTCTACTTCTACAAATATCTCTAAAGCACTTAACTGGGTTATAATTAGAATATTTCTTGCATCATTGAGCGATGAGATAGCCCAGTATCTCTCGTTTTCTACTCATCCTTGCCTCAATAGATGCACATGATTTATAGATAAACTGCTAATCAAGCATAATTAGTGATCAGATAAACAATAGATATGCTTAGTTCTTAATTAGGCATGGTAGCTTGAAGTAAAGCAGATTGAAGAAAGTGTATAACAAGGGGAGATATTCTCCGAAGAAAGGCGATTGAGAATTCCACACTTGTGATGATTTTCGTTGTCTATTTCGCAGGATCCATTCGTTGTAGTCTTGTCAACTACTCAGAGAAGTGAACATAGCTCCAAAGTATTGGCTGTCACATGTGGATTGTACCAATCGATAGTACAGTTATATTCATTTGAATGGTGTAAAAGAGAAAAGGAAAGAAAGAAAGCATTTATAGCTCAAGTGCGAAGCACTTGTTTTCTTTTCTTCTTTGCCCTTGAATGTTCTATTCAAAACAGTGAAGGCAATGGAGCTATTGAATTTAAGTATTGCCATGTAGATCAATAGTGTCTAGTACAGGAAAGACACAGTGACTCATCAGAAAAAACACCGCATCCTAGCTTTGAACAGTGCATAATAATTCATTGCTAATTATGATATGGCCATCACGTCACAAATCAAATAGGTTAATTTACATTATGATGAACTGGACATTTTATTTTCAGGTTAATTTACATAATGATGAACTGGGCATTTTATTTTCTTTATTTTTATTCGAAAATACACTTTGCTCACAAATTATACTTTAGTTTTTGGAGAAATTAGGAATCTAAGCAAGCCCACACAATCAAAAAAAAAAAAATCAATCAAAGAATCTAAATATTGAATGAACTTAAGGGTGTCCAGGGATAGTAGCTTGGCCTGTAACTTGAACAACTGCTTAGTTTATAAATGCTATACCAAATTATTCTTGATGTTTAAAAATAGTTCCTGATTTCACATGGATTTATAAATTATTCAAATTCCTAGTCATTTGACCTGCGGTACAGGCCATCACGCACTGATAGCAAATAACCTAAGGTTCAGTTTCTGAGGTTAAAAACGCAACCAATGTTCTAGCCTTGGCTCGTTTGTTACCGAAACAGTCCCAACACAAAGCAGTGAGCAGTGAAAAACTAATGGCTAAAATTCCGCAAACCTCAATAAGTGTCTCACCAGACTTTCATAGAGTAATAATATCTCAGTCTCAGACCCGTCAACACGTGCAAAGAGTGCTTGTACTGATGGTAGAATGGTCAGATTCTAACAGTGATGCTTACTGCTTGCTTTGGTCCCAAGTTGTGCAAAAAAGCAGGCAAAGCAACCAGAGTACGCAGAAATGGACAGAGCAGAAAACATGCGTGAAAGGTTGAAAGCATGACAATACTCTTTGTACTTCGGTGGGTCAAATGTGAGCAGAAATTGGTGTTGGGATCACCATTTTCTGCAACTAACGACTAATAACTCTCCACCTCTACCTGAAATTTTATCAATTCACTTTAACCTACAGGGTCTAAAATAGAAAATGTCAAAATGATGTAAACCATTATCAATAATAAGACAACACCAACTGAGCGAGAGGCTTTCTAGTCTTCCTATTGAAACATATCACTATCACTACTATTAAGAAATTGAAACATAGCACGAATTAGAGGAGGAATTAGCTACTTGACCCTCGCTAAATACTACAAAGCAAAGTAGATCTTTTACATTGCAATATATATATTGTTATTGTATTTTCTAGCAATAAAAAAAATTATTTATAAACTTCAAATTTAATGCATATATTAAACATGGTAAAAAAAATAAAATAGGTGCACAAGTTCTTTTTACATAGCAAGTTTGAGTTATTTGTTTACAAAAATATATGTGTCTAAGACAATATTCTATAATTATTTAAAACACAATTTTCAATGAAAACAATTGCTCAACAATTTTAAGGCGACTTAATTAAACATCATAAGAATAATACAAAAATCGTGTATTACCGAAAAGAACTTTTTGGGAATGTCATTAGACTGACCTAACAGATCAATCTTGAAATCTTCTAATTTAACTCTTTATATAACTGTTTCTAATTAAACCATGGAGGGTTGACTTAAAGTGACAAAGACGATGAGTGAAAACCAAGTTTGATTTAAAAAAAAATCAAAATAAAATCCTAATTTTTTAAATGTTAACATGAAGGCACCTTGGATCAACCCTTCCAAATGCACAATTTAGCTCATGGACAAGATTAAATTTAATAACTTTATTTTTAAAAAATTTTTATTTAACAATATTTTAAAAAAAATAGGCACCCGCAAGAAGGCCACCAAATGAATTCTTAAAAAAAAAAAGTGATCATGATGGTAAAAAATAATATTTGTTAATATTATTAAAAGATACCTTAATCTTATTTGTAAAAAAGTTAAAATTGAATGATATTTAAAAAAAATATCTAAATTTTATTTTTAATAATTTAAAATTTAACAAAATAATATATTCAATATTTTTTAATGAATTTTTAAGAAATTTAAGTTTAATTTAAAGAAAAAGCACCTTGGATCAACCCTTTATATTTTTTAAAATTCATAGATGATGTATTATTTATTCATTTTTTTTATAAAAAAACAGATGATGCATCGTTTTCTAACCTAGTTTTTTTATTTTTTATCACCATAAAGATGGTCCGAAAAACAAACTAGGGTTGAGAATCAAAACTAATTTTTACCTAAAAACACTCTTGTAACCTCAATACATTAGTTTCTCTATTATAAAGAAAAAAAACATTAATTTCTCAACTTAAAAACACAAAATTAAAATGAAAACCAAAAAACCTCTCTCAACCCTAATCTATCTTTTTTGCAGCATAAAAGAAAAAAAAACAAATACATCAATGACACTCTTATTATCAAGAGAAACTCTACTTTGACACTAAAATTAGCTTTTTATAACAAAATGTTATCAACAAACATTTTCTTTCTTATTTATTATTTTGTAACAACCTTTTTTCTCATCTCTCAAACTTAGAGATTAATACGTAAAAAAAAAAAATTCTAGACAAAAATATATAACTGTCAAACTAAAAAGATCAAAAAAAAATTGTAAAAAATATAAAGCATTTTTTTAGAAAAGGCATTGACAACATAGTAATTTTAGAAAAGGGTTGCATGTTTTTTTATTGTGAAATTTGATTCCCAAGATTTTAATTTTTTAATTCACAAAATCGTATCTTATCTTGTCAAATCAAACATTAATTTAATACCAAAATTATTATTTTTTTGACACTTAAACAACCCTAAGCTTGTTATAACAAATTTTAAGTAAAAATCTTATTTAATTTAATTTTAAATAATGAAATTAAAAAATAAAATTAATAACTGAAGTATAATAAACTCGAAGAAAAAAATTTGCATTGCATTGTTCCAGTTAACAATACAATTTAAGGGAGTCCTAAGTGATTTTGCCATGAGATTTAGTTTTAATGAAACATATAGATGTGTAACTTCACTTTAATTATATATATATAAAAAAGTATTGAGTAGATATCTTATATAATGTACGTATAATTAATCAACCCTAAAATGCCTAGATTATTAAAACAAATTAAGAAATTGTACGACATCCATGCATTTACAAATTACAAATCTTAATTAATTCTTCCATTTCTCATGACATAAAGTTTTGCTAGAGAGAATTATGAGTTCTAGTCAACCACGCTGTCCCCGAAGATCCACCGTCTCATGACCAAATCTTAAGAGTGGTGGGCCTCCGCTATCAGCTGCCCCCATAATCATGTACGCATGCATGCCGAGTCTTCTCCATCATGGAGACAAGAAGAAACTGTTGCTGTTTTCCTCTTGGAGCTGCAAGTACATTTAACATGAAAGTTTTAGGCAAATGAAAGGGCCGGGTGTCCATGGCCATGTGGTGATAATGAACTGGAGTATGGAACCAGCTGTGAGGTCCCCAACCTCTGCACGTATATCGACTCAGATCGCATGAAAATCTTGCAGTCGGGCCCGTCTTGAATGGCTCGGTACACTGAACAGATTATATCCCATTGTCATTCACACGTCCATCTTGTTATACCTTCACATGTGAGGCTTGCCAGACATGCACGAACCTCGTTGACTGATGAATTAGTACTCTCGCGGTAAATATGATCAAGAATCGAACAGTTTAGAGCTATCAGATTCTTGCTTGATCATTGGGAGTTCAGCTGATCTCTTTTCTGGAGTTACAGTAAATCTTGATAGGTGTCGTATGGATGTGAAGACAAGAAAGAAGAGAAAAGAAAAGCTTGTATTAACCTTGAAAGACTAGCTGAAGCATCATTGGTGGGCTTGTACTGGGTGTTTCATTTTTTCACTTTAAGGCTTGGTGAATAGCTGCTGTAATTGGGCTCATTGCTTTATATTTTCTGGGCTTTCAGTTGTAGGACATGTAGAGTGGTAAATTGGACAGCAACAACAAATGGGTTCTCTCTCCCAAACAAGTCACAAGTCATAAGAAAATATTTTTATGCATCAAGTTTAAATGTACATGATTTATTTAAATCCAATTAAAAACAAAAAAAAACAATCTTAATATACGAAAACTAACATAAGAATAACTTAAAAAATTAAATCCAATTAATTGTTATGCAATCTTAATCTAGCAAAAACTCACCCCTTTTTACTTATACTATAACCACAAGAGCAAAAAATAACATTTATGAACCAATTAGAAAAGTAAACCTTCACACCTAACTTACCAAATTCAATGACCTTAAATTAACTATGGTAACTCAATCTCTTAAAGATCCTAAATGGTATTGGGCTATGTCTGATTAGTATAATGCTCTAGCTTAGAATAGAAAATGAGAACTTGTACCATATGATCTCATTGATAATATCATTAAATGTAAATGGATTTTTAGAATTAAACATAACTCTAATGGTTCTATTGACATGTTTAAAGCTTGTGTAGTTGTAAAAAACTTTCATCAATGACTAAAGGTAGATTATTATAACATTTTCAATACCATTGTCAAATGAACCAAGATTTATATTATTCTAAGTTTTGTTGTGTCTCGAGGTTGGTCCTTAAGACAACTTAGTATAAACAATATTTTTCTTCAAAGCCACCTCTAGACAATGTTCATATGACATAACCATCTGGCTTTGTTGATCAAGATAATCCATCTCATATTTGCAAATTTAGAAAAACAATCTATCACCTCAACCAAGCACCTCGAGCTTGGTATCATGAGCTTCACTATTTTCTCATTAATTTTGGCTTTAAGAATTCTTATATTGATACATCTTTGTTTGTACTTGATGTTGATGTTGATGGACATATTATATCTTTTAGTATATATTGATGATTTCATTCTCATTGGTGATAATTTAGAGATTGTTGATTATTTTGTACAAACTTTTGCTCATTGGTTTTCTATTAAGGATCTTGGTTTTTTAGGTGTGAAAGTTATCCGAATCCAATATGGAATTTTGCTTTTCTCAAAGATGATATATTATGGACATTCTAGCTTGTATTCATATGACAAATGTGAAGCCACTTTTCACTTCTATAAATTGGTGGAAATCTTGTTGGTCCTCTCGTCATTTTTTTAAAAAAGTCAGGATCGTTATTTTGCATTTGTACATGGTTGAAATTCTTAGCATTTAGACTAATCAATTCATCATATATCTTCTTCATTTTGTTGGCATCAACTTGCCCTTAACATGAAACAAAACTGGATTATATCAGTTTTTCTGATTTTTTTTTAATTTACCGAACCGAACCAAACAAAACAAAACAAAAAATGATTGGTTTGAATTAGATTCAGTTTTAAATTAAAAAAATAAAAATTCAGTTTGGTTGTTTTTTTAAAATAAAAATCTAACCGAACTGAAAATACTCACTCCTAATTCTATGCGCACTTGCGTAAGGAGAAAGTGGGAGACAATGTTGTGATTTCGACATTCTTGCCAAAGGTGGATAACTATGGAATGATGAAGGTTAATCCATTAGCAATCTTAGACAGAAAAGTAATGAAGAAGGATAATTAGGCAATAGCTACAGGGCTTGTTCAAGGGTCCAATTTGTTCAAGGAAAATAGCACTTGGGAAGATTTGGAGGAGCTAACCATTCAGTTTCCAGACCTTAATCTCAATTCTCAAGGACAAGAATCTTACAGGAGAAGGTATCGTTATTATCCAACAGATAACATGAAATAGAGGCATGAAGGCAGCAGAAGCAAAAGTGGCACCAACAACAAAAGATATGGCATCAACAGCAGTTAGAAGGAAGTTAGCTAATAAGTGTGGAGAAATTAGTTAGTTGTTAGTTGGCAAGTTGTTAGTTGTTGGTTGGAAGGTAGGTTGTTAGCTAGCTAATTAGAAGAAGAACAGAACTCGTATAAATAGCTTGTAATAGAAAATTAACGTACAAAGTCAATGCAATAATTGAAGAACAGTTCATGTAATCTCTCTTCTTTACAACCTCTTCTTCTTCTTCTTCTTCTTCTATTCCTGTCTCTTTTCTTGAATTCTATAACAAGGAAACCATGACACATCACTCCAGAAACCAGAAAAGTCAGGTACAGGGGGAGTGTTGAGAGATTACAGGGGGTAGGCTTATCTGCATGTTCTATTATTTAAATATTGCTCACCCCAATCACTACGCGGTTCAGAAGGAAGAAAAAGAGAGTTATTTTAGCGTTAATCATGGAGCTTGAAACACGGTTTTAGCTTATTTTAGATCCTCACTTTTATGAATTATTTATGAATCCCATCTTCGATGAGAAGTGTGGTCTAATCAATCCACCAAGACAGCAGAGGATGTTCATGGAAAGAACTGAAGTGACTGCCATTATAATTTATAGGCCAAAAGGATATGCGATCATCACTTTAATTAGATGCCAAGTAAATGGAAGCAATGGTTCATTTCATGGGGTTATGCACTCACTGTCACTCACTCAGCAAACTTTTCATGCCGCCCATCCCTGTCCTTTGAGAGCAACATTAGAACTACTCCTTCAAGGGTTTCCCTTGTTTATTCATCCTCCAGAGACGATTATGATCATATGGTGCATGGAGGGAGAGAGAGAGAGAGAGAGAGGGAGATGCTGTTCAAATGGAAAGCTTTAGACTGTATATATAGTGCTATGACTGGGCACATCACCCGGAAACACGGGCATTGATCCATGGAAACACGTTAGTAGTATGGAATATAAAAAATGTGTAAGTTTCAACGCTGAGGCATCTGGTAAATTTGGTTAAGAATGATATTAAGTACGAGCATGCACATCCAACATAATTTTACCCACCATTTCTGTATGGGTTATCTTTTTTTTTTTTCTTTTTTTTTTAAAGGTTGATGACAGTGGAGTTAGGAGGAAATCTTGGATTTAAAATGAGTGACTAATCTTGAGGATGAGAATGAGTTAATTTTACACACATACTATTTATATAATAGCAAAAATTGACCTAGCCTCCATAGAAGAAAAACTAACAAACCAAAACTAATTAGAAAAAAAAAATTAACACAATTTTTTTTTTCCAAAAACTCTTCTATGGCAAATTTAAGGACCTACTCGACATCATTCATCCAACCCCAAATAGAACTCAGCCTATAGAAATCTTTTATCAAAATTTAAACACGTTCCAATATTCAATATTCAGATCAAAATTTACAGGTGTTTTTTCATATTAGATGTTTGGTGTGTCCTGACTTTTTCTTGGAGTTTGCTTTATCTATCTAGACAATAAATGCATCCATAACATGTTCCACGCCAACTTGCGCATTCAAAGGATCAATGTAATTTTTTTACAATTATATTTAATATTAAAATTTCTAAACATACTTAACAATTTATCCCTTCACAACTTTTTATAGTATTAGTTCTTAACCCTTAAATATTACCTGCTTAATTATCTTCTCTAGTTTTTCATTCAATATATACCTAAGGCAATGTTCTCATCAATTAATAAAACCTAGATTTATAAGAGTGAATCACAATGGGCAATATTGTAAATCCATCTTTTGAAATTAAAGGCCAAGTCATTTTGATTTTAAACTAGTTTATTGGCTATGTTACATTGCGAGCCAAATAAAAAAAATTAATATAAAAAAATATTTTGGTAACAGGAAACTATTTGACGTTGTTATTAAACTCAACCCAATGAATCAATTTTGAAACTTTTTGACTTGACTCCTTATTTAGTTTGGGTTTAAAATTAACCCACATGAAGTTGTCTTGATATGATCTAGTTGATTTGGTGGGTTCAGAAGCAACTCGAATGATTGGTAAAAAAAATATGGTTTGACTTTAAAAAAATCAAAATGAAGTCTTTTCTTTTTAATATTGAGATGGTAATATATCAGATCAACACAGGCTTCACGACTTAATTCACTAAACTCACAACCTGGATCATAAACTTCACTAGGTTTAACAATTTTTTCTTAAACAATTTGATACTTAATGATACAATAACAAAAATAGACATTCGCTCGCAAGAAAAAAATTGAAACATGGGATTTAAAAAAAGTAGAGAAAAAAAGTCAAACTAGCAAGTAAACTTTGAGACCTCTTGACTTGACTTTTTTTTCTAACCTAAATTTAAGATTAATTTGCGTGGTAGTTGCCTCAATGTGACTAAGTTGACTTGGTAGACCCAAATACAACCCGACCAACTAGTAAAAAGAGTGGTTTAGCTTTAAGAAAAAAATCAAGATTATTTTTTAAATTTTTTTTGAGATGACGACATATTCAATCAACTCATACTTCACGTCTTAACCTGTCAAACTCGCTATTCAAATCATGAACTCCACTAAGTCTAACAACTTTATTTTTTTAAAACTATTATTTATTTAATGATATGATAACAAAAACAGGTTCTCGTAAAATTGAGCATCAATCAAATGACATAATGTTTATTTGAAATTATAATAACCTTATAAAAAAAACCCGATATAAATTATGAATACCAATTCAAAATCAATAAAATATTAAGGATGAAAATAAAAAAAAATCATTAAAAAAATTAGAAATGCGGTTTAAAAAAACAGAGAGAAGGGCAAGCTCCTTCACTGTTCATATGTTTTAACCCCAATTATTTTTGCATAGAAGGAATTATTTTAAAAAGGTTAGTGAATTGATTATACTAATACAACATAAACAAACAATTATCAAAATAAAAGGTGTGGATAAATTACTATAGCAACACCCACAAAACATTATTCATTTGAATAGTGTTGACTCGCATTCACTCGCGAGGTTCATGATAAAATAATAAGATTATATAGGAGAGATGGCTAGGTAGTTTATGGCGTAGCATTGGAACTGCTATGTAAGTTTTTGTTTACCGAGGGTTCGAATCCCTCTCTTTTTGCCAGTGGAAGTTGTAGGCCTTTTTCTTTTTTTAAGATGGTAAGGAGGAGTGAAACTTTGTGTTTTATTTTTCTTTTTGTTGTTTAGTTGCTTTTCTTTTCTTTTCAATTTAACCCTTCAACAACTCAATCTTCTTTTCTTTATTTATCTTTTTTTTTCAAATTCATCCTTTAATATTAGGTTGCTTTGAGAATTATGCTTTGTAGTTTTTTTATTTCTTTTATGTTGGATTATGTACCAATCTCATGTATTTAATTTTTTTTTCTTGAATTCAACCTTTAACATTAGATCTGTTGGAAGTGAGATTCATAATTTTTTTTCAGTTTTCTTTCAATGAATTTATCCTTATCTTATAATCCAGGTCACAGGTTTAACAAGTTAAATTGGGTTAACTTTGATTTTTTTAGGCTTCTTTTTCTAATTGAATTTTTTTATTTCATTCTTCAATATTGGGTTGGTGAGAAATTAGACTTTATAATTTTTTCAATTGGCTTTTTATGAAATTATCTTAATTTCATGACCTGGATCTCAGGTTTTGTAGGTTGACCCGTGTTTATTCTATTCACTTTTTTGGGTCCATTTTTTATTGAATATTTTTTTTTCTTTCTATAGAGTTATCATAGTCTCATAACCTGGGTTACGGGTTTGGCAGATTAACCCAAGATAACTTGGTTCATTTTTTTGTTCCTTTTTTAATTTATTTTTTAAAATTTCACCCTCCAACAACTCAATCTTTTTTTTTCAATTTCATCTTTTAATACAATATTGTTTGGGAATTGAGTTTCGTAATTATTTTTAATTTGCTTTATGTGAAGCTATCTCTGTTTCATTGATTTTTTTTTTTTGATTTTAACCTTCAACATTTGATCTATTGTAAGTAGAGCTTCATAGCTTTTTTTTTTATTTTTTTATGAAGTTATCTCATTATTGTAATCTAGGTCACGAGTTTAACATGTTAGCTCGGGTTGACTTGGGTTGTTTTTTTTTTTCAGCATTCAACATTGAGTTGATTGAGAATTGTGATTGATAACTTTTTTCAATTTGTTTTTTATTGGTTTATCCTGATATCATGACATAGATTGTAAGTTTGTTAAGTTAACTCGAGTTAACCCATGTAGGTTTTTTTTATCCTTTTTTAAATTTAATATTTTTATCTTTTAAAATTGTATTGATTAAGAATTTGATTCCATAATTTTTTTTAATTTTTTTAATATGATTATCACAATCTCATAATTTGATTCTTATATTTGACAGGTTAACATGATCGATTCAATATATCACAATTTTAATATTTTTAAAAAAATATTATTCAATATGCTGCTATATCTATATTTAAAAATTATATCATTTAATATATATTATATTTGGAGTTTATATATATATATAAAGAAACTCCACGGGGAAAGAGAAAACAAGAAGAGCCTGACATTGAGTGGTTCAGTAAAAGAGATGCTAGCTTGCTCACTTCGGCCCCGTTTGTTTGCTGGAAAGTAGTTTCCTTTTGGAAAGTGAATTCCGGGGAAAGTGAATTCCAGGAAAGTATTTTCCGATGTTTGGTAGTGTAATGAAAAATAAGTTGGAAAACACTTTCCAGTGTTTGGTTATGTCATGGAAAATGAGCTGGAAAATAACTTATTAATGTTTTATTTTTCTCAAGTTTATTAAAATAATGAAGAACAAATCTTACAAATTAAAAAGTTGAATGAGAATGAAATTGAAAAAAAATATAATTTCATAAATTATCTCAAATAAAATAAATAATAATCAAAATAATAGAGATCAAATCTAAAAAATTAAAAAAAAATGAAAGGTGAATAAATTAAAATAATAATAATTAACATTTCATAAATTATTTCAAATAAAATAAGTAACAATCAAAAGACCAAATTTAATAGATAAAAAATTTCAATAAAAAAATGATAAGGAAAAAGCAAATAGCAATTAAAAAAATTAGGACCAAAATTAATATAAAAATTAAATTTTAAGAGATGAAATTGAAAAATAAATATACAAAACAAATTATATATAACAATCAAAAGTTTGAGGATTAAATTTGAAATAATCAGCAAATAATGACATTTCTAAATTTTTCACAACTTCCGGAAAGTGTTTTCCGCCCAAATTTTCCAGGAAAACACTTTCCTGAAAACCAAGCCAAATTTTTCTTTGACTGGAAAGTGTTTTCCGTTGATCAACTTTTCTAATGACAAACAAACACAGGAAAGTTTGGAAAGTGATTTCCCGGAAACCACTTTCCGGAAAACAAACACAACCAAAAGGAAAAACACTTTCCTGGAAACTAAACCAAATTTTTCTTTGACTGAAAAGTGTTTTCCGTTGACCGAAAAGTGTTTCCGTTGACCGGAAAGTGTTTTCCGTTGACCAACTTTTCTAATGACAAACAAACACAGGAAAGTTTGAAAAATGGTTTTCCAAAAAGTGAATTCCGGAAAACAAATATGGCCTTCAGCTCTATGAGTACCTAGTCCTTACTCCTCCTGAGTTTATTGGCTTGTATTTCCTAGTTTATCCTCTATTGTTAGACTAAGTTTTTTCTTTTTCTTTTTCGGGTAAGCCATATCCTCTACCCTCCACAAATTAACACGTAGCTGTGTATTTACATGTAATATACAGACGTCCTACGAAACAAACAAACTCATGGTAGAAGCCTAAATGCTCATTTTACCATGATTATTCCATGATATGTTGCTAAATATAACCTAATTGCACCAGAAGACTATTAGCCCTAGACTCGTTTTCAGGTTTCTGCTCTCTCTACATTTAATGGGAAACCTAGCTACCTATCTACAGTCTAAAACCTAGTTACTTGTTTCTAAATTAGAAGGCTAAAAGTTGGGCAGATTGCCACACCAGTCCCTACCATTCTTTGCTGCTACCACATTAAGAGGCACCAAACCGTGCGGTGGGGTTATAATTGTTTTTTAATTTTTAAAAAAATTATTTTTTATATTAACAAATCAAAATAATTTAAGATATCAAAAATATTAATTTAAAAAAAATTAAAAAACAAGAACAAAAATTACCTCCTCCAGGAGAATCGTTACTACGAGTGTTTCTCTCCTTTATTTTGCCCCAGATTTGAAGGGGAAAAAAAAAAAAAAAAGAGGAGCAAACTCTATTAATTATCCCTAACATTTTACATTTACCATTATGTTCATTTATTCAATCCAACCCTTTGTGTTTAAATTACCCTTCTCTTTCGCTTCAGATCTCATCAGTACATGAAGGTCTTTCAAGAAGTTTTATTCATTCCTTTTTTGCGAAGAAGTAAATCTGAAAAGACTAAAATTGGGTGGAGCTTTTGGTTGGCAACCACAAGTAGTTTCCTCTTTTTGATGTCAAATTGCTTACCTTTCTAAGAAGCTAGGGCTTTCTAGGTGCCATTGAAGCCACAGATGTTCTCTTCCACCAGCAGTACTATCCATCTTTTTCAGAGCCTTTCCTCTTCTCCTTTCAACCCCCCTCCTTACATTACTGACCATGAAACTACTGACATTTTCCATGAACACCACCACCACATTGATCCGCTCACAATTCCTTCAGTATCAACCAACCCATTACCAGTCACTGAGACCGTGATGAACATGGCAGCTTCAAACAACAGCATGATGTCTGAGCGAGATGTTACTGCTCTCGATGGAGAACTATATAATCGTTCTCATTTTCTTGCTGGGAAAAAATCTGTGAAGAAAGATAGGCACAGCAAAATCTACACGGCTCAAGGCTTGAGAGATAGGAGAGTGAGATTATCCATTGAAATCGCGCGTAAGTTCTTTGATCTCCAAGAGATGCTAGGGTTTGATAAAGCAAGTAAAACCCTAGACTGGCTTCTCACCAAATCAAAATATGCCATTGAGGAACTAGCCAAGAATGGAGGTGAGAAATGCTTGTCTTCTACTTCTACTAATTGTGAAGTTGTATCCGAAAGTGGGGACCTAGAGGACAGAGTACCTTCAGAGAGTCAAAAGCAAAAGATGAAGAAGATGCAAAACATGGCAGTCGATCTTCTTGTCAAAGAGTCAAGGGCAAAAGCTAGAGAAAGAGCCAGGGAAAGGACTAGAGTGAAAATGTGTACTAGAAGGCTCCATGAGACAAAAAAATGTCCTGACTTTAGTTGCTTGAAGCAGCCAATTCCCTTGAACCAACATCAATCATGGGAGAAATCATCCTCTTACAATGGCACATCCTCCATGAAGGTTGTTGCTCGTGGTCAAGTTGAAGATCCAAGCTCTCACCATTCACTTGCCAATCATTCTCCTAAAGGAAACATCATCGAAGAATCGATAGTGATGAGGAGGAAGTTGAGGCCATCTGCAACAATGGTTTATCAGCAAAACCTTCTAATGTTAAAAGATGCAAGTTGCAACAACAACAGCAACAGCAGCTACTTACCCAATTTAGCCCAAAATTGGGACATTAGCAGTGCAATTGCGCACTCCAGCTTCCGTCCTTTTACCACCATGAATCCGTCTACAGGTTTGTTATGAGAACACAAAACTTCTCACATTTCAGTCACAATTGATTCAATCCCAACCTCGATTTTTGCAGAAATACAACTGAATGGAAAACTTTGGGGGACTGGGAACAATTGATGTCAACAGTATTGTATAAGATGGTGTTATGAACAATACTATTTAAAGATGTAAGCTTCAGTTCTCTTGCTGAATCTCTTGGTATCCTAGAAATAGAGTACCTTTCAAATAAAAATAAATTAATCTCTTATCTCTGTATATTTGTCTCCCTCAATCCTATGATATTTTGCTAATTACATTTTGGTTTAGCAGATAACAACTCAACTTAATGTTGGCATACAGATCCAGTAAGTGCTTTAAAACACCAATATTGCATCTAAATCAAAGTACAAACTTAGCTAAAATATGGCTCTCCATATGTTTTATTTTATTTGAGTGCTACTACTAAAAGTTTCCTCAAAATTTACCTACTCTTGTTCTACAAAGAAAATTCCCAACACCAGAAGCTCCCTTTTATTTTCAACATAAGAAGTTGATTCCATAGCAACCACACACTGGAAGAATGATCAGTATGGAAAATAGGGATTCACTTTTGTCAAGGAGGATGTTTCATTCCTATAACTATTGGTTAAAAGCATTATAAAACAAAATTTTAAAAAAAAAAACTTCAAGCTGTATATGGAACTAGCAACCACTGAGCTTTAGAGGATGATTTATTCTTTTCCATTTTTTCTTGGATTTCTTTGGAACTGATTATGGCAGACACCATTCAGAACATTCTACCTCCAAAGTTTTACATGCTGCATGCCTTGAGAACTGCTAAAACTAAATAAAGTTGGAGCTAAAACCATATACTTCCTACAAATAAAAAATAAAAAGAATTTAGAGTTTACTGAAAATAATTAGGGCAATTCAACTGTGCTATACGAAAATTATTAATAGTAAAACACATGCACAGGATTTAAGTTAATGCTTTGAAATCCTTACTGGCAATTTAATTGTATGTAGACGAAGGTCTAGCCTGTGTTCACTTTCAAGTAAACTTGACCACTTCTATACAATATTTCTTGATTTCACATTTCTATATACTTACCTCATCTAGAAACATCAATTAATTTTATAATTTCCTCTTCTTGTCTGACTAAGAAAATTATATAAATCAAATGATTTTAAAAATTAGAAGCTTGTTAACATGTATAATTAAGAGAAACAAAACCCTCTTATATATGCATACTAATCTATGATTTACAGGTTAAGAAATTGCTAGAAAATTATATGCTCTTTTTTTTTTATCTATAAAACAAATATTCATCATTCTATGACATTACCAATTTACCTTTTATTGTATCCACATAAGTAGAAAAATTACAACTATAAAAAAGAGAATTAATCACATTTTGGTGAACTGAAAAAAATCTCGATATACAAACTACCCCCCCCCCTCCTTTCATACTTTATTTACCTTCAAGCGTCTGTGGTGGAAATCCTGAAAGTTATTGCATCCATGCTTGAACTTGCTGCTACAATCTTGTTCATTCGTGTGACCAAAAGAGAAATGATATATCTCCTGTTTCAATACAAAATGATATACTAAAACCAATTTGATTATGGGAAAATTAATGTGTTCATCAGTTTCTGGGAAATAAAAATAAGTTTGAAGAGAGAGACACATTTTACTACTTGTTACTTTTCCCATAGAATCATATATGGAGATCTACCTCAAGTTATTTGCTTGCACTTGTACCTACCTTCCTCCTGAATGAGATGTGTCATATTACACTCCTATATTGTGCGTGTGTGTGTTACAGATGGGTATTCGTATTGTTGCTTCTCATTATCGCAGATGAATTAATTTGCAGTATACTTTGTTTTTTCCAGAAAAAAAGAAAAGAAATTGTACAGGGTGTATATATATAGTATGGATGTTCTTTTATTCCCTATATTTAGGCCATGCAAATTTCTCTAGCTAATATTCTTAAACATATGTTTTATTACTTTCTCCTGATTTTTTTTTTATTAAGTGAACTCCATAATTGAGAGGAAGATGATTCTTAAACAATAAATAATAAATTTAATAGTTAAGTCTAGATTTCATTTAAAAAACTATGATCATTTAACTTTCTATCTTATTTTTACATATTCTAGTTATTTATTTTATATGGGATTGGATTTCTAACATGACATATATATATATCATTGTCACTTAAATGAACTGATGTAAGAAAAGGATAGAATGTTACTATTTCCTGTCATCATGCTTTCCATGATGTTTGTGACAGTTTTCATCACATCTAACAACATTAATTTCTGGGACATCTAATTAATGCATTATAGCAAGTACGTTTTGCCTTCTAGCATTGAGTATGAAAAATGAGAATAGATGTTTAACCAAGTTATACAGCAGTCCTATAAAATCTCCATGAATTCCACTTTCTCATGTCTTCCTACCAACAGACAGAAGCCTATGTTTAAGTCAACAACCTTTTTGACTCAAAGGTCGAATTGCTTGTAAATAAGTAGAGCCACCATTTTATCCTAATGCTTTGTAAGCACTACCTGCATATGTAACTAGTTATATCTGACAACAAAAATGCAGTTTGATATACATTTGAATATCATATTGTCGTCTATGTATACAGTTTGATATACAATAAGAGTATATATAATCATTCTGTCATTTGCAATTAAGAATATACTTAAAATAAGCATCACATGAAACAGATAATGACCCTTCTCTATCTTCTTCTTTTTTCTTGAGAAATATTTAAATATATAGATATTTGAAACAATTCAAGCTCTTAATTATAATCTGTTTTCCTAGAAATTAAGGACACATATCTTAAGAATTTATTATGCTAAAACAAAATTATTGCATTATGCATTCCGATGGCAGCTATCCTAATAAATTAACTCTTTTTCTCATTTGAAAGGTATATATATATATATATATATATATATATATACATATATATATATATAACCCTAAAAAAATAAAATAAAATAAAAAGAATTATAAAGTTCAATTTCAAATTCATCTAGTATTGAAGGATAATATTGAAAAAAATTAATTTAAAAAGATAAAAAAAAAATAACATAAGTCAATCCAAACTAACTTGTTAAACATGGAACTTGAATCATGAGATTGTGATAACTTCATAAAAAACAAATAGAAAAATTATGAATCTTTCTTCCTAATAGATTCAATATTGAAGGTTAAAATTGAGAAAAGAAAACTAACTACATCAATGAGATCGAGAAAACTCAACAGAAAGTAAATTAAAAAAATCATAAAGGCTAATTTCCAAGCAACTTAATAATAAAGGATGAAATTAAAAAAAACAAAGAAAAAAAAATATTGAGTTATTGGAGGGTGAAATTAAAGAAAAAATATTCAATTAAAAAAATCCAAAAAACATTAACTGAGTCAACTGAGATTAACCCATCAAACTTAAGACTTTGATCATAAAATTGAGATAATCTCATAGAATTAAAATCAAAAAGAAATTATGAAGACTAATTTCTAACCAACCTAGTGTTTAAAAATGAAATAAAAATGATCAATTAGAAAAAGTGACAAAAGAAATGACTCAAGTCAACTCGGACTAAACTATTAAATTAGAAACCTAAATCATGAGATCAAGATAAATTAATAGAAAAAAACTGAAAAAAAATTATGTCCAATAGATCTAATATTGAATGTTGAAATAAATAAAAAACTAAATCAATGAGACCCATATATAACCTGACAGAAAGAAAATAAAAAAAAATTATGAAACACAATTCCCAAAATAATCTAATATTAAAAGATAAAATTAAGAAGAAAAACTAAAAAAAAATGGGTTGTTGAAAGGTGAAATTGAAAAACAAAACTAAAAAATCATGAAACATTATTTTAGTGAATATTGTTTGATGGGTGTGGCTATAGTGATTTAGCCATACCTTTTAGGGTTTGGTTAATAAAAAAAGTAGGAAGATATATATATATATATATATATATATATATAATATATATAAATATTTAATCTTCAATAACAAAGTGCTAGATTGGGACCCGATCTTTGTTTTGATCCTACATCATCTATCTACATGGTTGTAGACCACTAAGGCGAATTTTTCTTACACTAGTAATGATCTTTATCGTAGTGTGGATGGCATTTTTAGATGAATAAACTAAAATAGATTTAGTTGTATAGTTTATCTTATTTAGATCATATGTAAACCCCTAATTAATAAAACAAAAAGGATAAATATGAGTTAAATAGGGTAATTATTAATTAAAAAAATAATAAATATGGGAGAAAAATGTTGAATGATGGTAAAATAGTAACTAGCCAAACATGGTCTAGGGTTATTAAAATTGGAGGTATAAATACAATGAGACAAGAAAATCAGCTCATTTTCTTTTCTTTTAGGGTCGCTCAGGACACCCCAAAAACATTTTCCTTCATTGTTCCTCTTCATTGAATCCTTTTTGTATATCTTTGCTAAAACAATATTGAGTGAGATTATGTGTTTGTAAAGAGAGAAAGCTTTTTTCCTTCATTTGTTTTCTTAAAATCTTAACAAAATAAAGGGGTTAGGGAGATGATTGAGAAATTTAAGTGTGAATGAAGTTTCCTTTGAGAGAAAACACATTGAGAGCAGGAACTTTGACATATATATCTCTACTTTTCACTGTTAAATTGGGCTTTATTTTGGGTATGTTGTTCATCATAATGTTCATTAAATTCTAACCAAAGGGATTTTTAATATCAGGTTTTGTTTGAGAAATATGGCCAGTGGACAATTTCTAGAGAAAACACTCTTCTACACAGTTGTAGTCGTCGGATGTTTGCTCTTTCATCAACCATTAAAGTGGGTTGTAATTTTGATACATTGTCCATCCAGGTGTTCTCTAAAGTGTTAATAGTGGAGATCAAAAACAAACATTTCAGGTAGATATTGTTCTTCCTTAACAATAGATCTGCAATTTTTAAGGTCAGTTTGGTTAAACACCTTATTCTGGTAATTTAACCGTTGGATGATATTAATATTTGAATATGTTATGAGTATTATGATGAACTACAACTTGACCTTTGGGATTGGCTTAAATATCATGTTTCTGTTAATTATTGGTGTTTGAAATTGCTGCTAGAAATGTAAACCAAAAACAAACTAGCTGTTTTGAGAAACAGTTAGACCAATTTAAGAAATGATCAGACCATTTTTTAAAATGATGAGACCATTTTGTCTACTGTTTTGTTGTAGCTCAATTTTGTGTTTTGATCTTTTCTTGACTTTCTTTAATTCATTTGTGTTATTTAAGGATATGAATGTTTATTATGGGAAAAAGAAAAACATAATATATGTGTATGCATGAAAGAAGCTTACATAATAGCATTGCTTAAATTAGAACGTTATTAGTTTGAGATCTTAAGTTTAATGTATGATAATGTAAGAGTACGTTTATTCTTGCAGGACAAGTACTCAAATTGTTAAAAGAATGTTGAAAAGTATATTATTGCTATTTAAAAAGTGAATTTGATGTAAGATATGTGATGAGATCTTGTGAAATTATTGATTTAAGTTGAGTGAATTTGAGATATTGAATTCTTATGATGTAATGTGGAAGCTTTGGAAATTATAAAAAAAAGGTAGACTTATTGAATTAAATGGATACTTGGCATACGATGATATTTGTCTATAATGTATAGGAATAAGGTTTGGAAACCTTGATGTTGAAATTTTTAAATGGAAAATGTGTATGTGTATGGAATTTTAAGGATTTTCCTTGTTAATAGTTTCAAAATGATGATTGAATGAGAATTGAAATGAAATATTGATATTGGTTACATTGTTGATGAAAAATGTATCATTGGTAGTATAAAGGAGATTGAAGTAATAAGACAACAATAAGGAGTGATTATGTGTACAAAAGATCGAGGTGCATGATTCAAACCTTATCTTTTTAGAATTTATACAATTTTAATTTATGGAATTCAAGATTTCTATGCTATGATATAATTGTGAATTGATATTGTATTTGATGGGATTTTGTACTAATGTTTTTTTTAAAGGAATGGGATATAATGGGATTATGTGATTATGAATTGAATTAGATATAATGAAAACTATGTGTTAATGTGATTATGAGTTTAAGTTGAATACGTTGAGACAATGAATATAGATTGCATAGACATGGTAAATGTTTAAAATAGGATGAGGTTATGCATGAGAAATTTGATGAAATAGTTAAATTAGGTAGATGATTATCACTTTCCTCGTCTTTAAATAGGGTTAGTTTTTTTTTTTTTTATTGTCAATATTTTGTTAGGTGTGTGTGTGTTAACATAAAGAAATAAATGCAAAAGAAATAAAGGTATAAGGGTACCAATATACTAGATTTATTGGCATCCGTATAGGGGTGGCCGGATTTATTGGCATTCGTGAGGGGATACCTAGAATTATTGGTATTTGTAAGGGGATGATCAAATTTATTAGCTTTTATAAGGGGATGGCCGGAATGATTGGCATCCGTGAGGGGACAGTCGGATTATATTTAATGGTCATAGTATTGGAGACTAAGATAAGATATGGAATGATACTTGGTGACCGTGATATGAGGATTAAGAATAAGAAATAAATGATACTTAATGATCGCAAATATAAATTGATAGTTGATGATCAACTATGGGTACTTTAAAATATAGCAAGTGTTGGTGTTTAGTTTCCTAAAGAATGATAATTAAGGAAGCGAAGTATGGTTTGGTTAATGATAGGATAATGATGTAGGTTCTCCTTTCTCTACACTTCTATTTAAGTTGATAAATCCTTTAAATTAAATTGTGGACAATGAAGGTTATTTCCTAGTTGTTCCTAATAAAAAGAGAATTTATGTTGTTGTCTTTATTTTTTAATGGAGACCATTGTGTTGTTATTTCCAATAATTAGAAACTATTGCGTTGTCTTTTCCAAGTGGGCTGAAACCATGGTGTTATTGATTCCAATAAATGAAAACTATTGCATTGTCTTTTCAAAATGGGCGAAAATCATGTTGTTATTGATTCCAAATAACAAAAACTATTGAAACTATCCTCAATTGTACAATGAAAACCATTGTGTGATATGAAGAATAAATGCTTAAAAATGTATATGATAGAGGGGTTGATTGACAACTTAAAACTTAATATCGTTTGATGTGCTACTAAGTTAAAACAAATGTTAAGGGGGTGATAATGTAATAAATAGTTGTGATACCTAGAAAATGAAAAATCTGATAATGTTACAAAAGAATTATGTTATGTGATGATGGTGATGTAAAAACATGAGACCGATATGCATAGTTACTTTAAGGATTATACCCAAGAAAATTGATAACTAAGAAAATAAAATATTAATTAGTTGATCGAGGAATCAGAAATTAAAAAAATGAGTTGCTACGTAGTGACGTGTAATCAATAACCTTATAATTGAATGTATTATGTAATTCGTCATAAAGTAAAGATAACATCGAAAGTGACAAATATGAACTTAGATGTCATAAGATAATGCATAAAAGGAAAACAAAAGGAATATAAGATGAATTATGAGAAGTGATGAAAAAGAATTAAATGGAGAAACAATTGAACTAGTGGGTGGCTAAAGGGTATTGCATGTATGTAATAGAGTTATTTGATATTATGTTACCCAAGAGGTTAAGAAAAGAATTGAGAAAAAGTATAAGTTATAAAGGAAACTCTACTACAGATTTGGTCACCTAAAGGGTCAATAATGGAATGAATTGTTTAGATAAATTGCACACAAAATAATTATTTGCCACATTATACTTAAACAAAATGATTAGAAATGCGAAAGTTACATGAAACTTTTGAGTCATTATATCATAACTTTTACACTGTTTTCTTTAGCATCAATTATTATGAAAAACAAACATACAGAATATAATAATAGTACAATCATACTTATTTGTTCACTTCCTCATTTCTTAATTGAATCTTAATTTTTTCCATAGCATCTATCAATTTACAATTTTTGTTTATGTTCAAATTGTAGTTCTTAATCTTTATACACACACACACACATACACGCACAATAGAGTTGTTGTTTCCTTTTCTAAATCTCATCACATCTTTTTCATAATTTAAATCCTACTTATAAGACTTAAATTAGTGCTTTAGTGAATCACATCTTTTTCATAATTTAAATCCTACTTATAAGACTTAAATTAGTGCTTTAGTGAATCAACCCAGTGAACGTTGTTCTAAGGGCTAGCCTAGGGTAAATTAGTGAAAAACTTTATATTTTTTAAAATAATATCATTTTAAATTTTTAAAAAAATCATTTTATTAATTTGAATCAACTCACCCAATTTGCAACCTAGACCTTAAACGAGGTTGATTTCAAGTAGATTCTTATAACTATGCTTTAAATATATGAAATGTCTCGATATAAATTTACTTAAATGTGTTTAATTCGTTGATTGAGGAATCTTAAAAATTGAGAAAATGAGTTGCTGTGTAGTGACATGTAATCAGTAACCTCATAATTGAATTTATTATGTAATTCGTCATAAAGTAAAGACAACATCGAAAATGACAAATATGAACTTAGATGTCATAAGATAGTGTATAAAAGAAAAATAAAAAGAATATAAGATGAGTTGTGAGAAGTGATGAGAAAGAATCAAATGGAGAAACAATTGAACTAGTGGGTGGCTGAAGGCTATTGTATGTATGTAATAGAGTTATTTAATATTGTGTTACCCCAGAGGTTAAGAAAAGAATTGAGAAAAAGTGTAAGTTATAGGGAAAACTCTGCTACAGATTTGGTAACCTAAAGGATCAATAATGGAATGAATTGTTTAGATAAATTGCATACAAAATGATTATTTACCACGTTATACTCAAACAAAATGATTAGAAATGTGAAAGTTACATGAAAATTTTGAGTCATTATATCATAACTTTTACACTGTTTTCTTTACTATCGACTATTATGAAAAAGAAAACATACAGAATCTAACAATAATACAATCATACTTATTTTGTTCACTTCCTTATTTCTTAATTGAATCTTAATTTTTTCTATAGCATCTATCAATTTATAATTTTTGTTTATGTTCAAATTTTAGTTCTGAATCTTTATATATATATATATATATATATATATATATATATATATATATATATATATATTAACAAGTCATAGACTAAACAATAGGGTTGTTGTTTCCTTTCCTAAATTCCATCATATCTTTTTGATAATTTAAATCCTCCTTATAAGACTTAAATTAGTGCTCTAGTTAATCAACCCGGTGGCTTGTTCTAAGGGCTAGCCTAGGACAAATTAATGAAAAACTTGATATTTTTCAAAATAATATTGTTTTAGATTTAATAAAAAACTTTATTGATTTTAATCAACCCACCAGATTCACAACCTAGACCTTAAACAAGGTTGATTTCAAGTAGATTCTTATAACTATGCTTTAAATATATGATATGTTTAGATATAAATTTACTTGAAATGTACATAGCTCCGATGTAGGTTAACTTTATACCTCAACAACAATACAAGGTAAAAGAAACTTAATTTTTGCCCTTGCAGATTTATTAATATTTTATTTTTGCTTTTATAGTTACCTTTTTAATTTCTAAAATTCTCAATTTTCTCCCTAACAATTAGCAAATTTTAGCTTCTTTTTTTTTTCTTCCTTTGAGTATTTTTTGAGATTTTATATATATATATATATATATATATATATATATATATATATATGGAGATTTGAGAGCAAAAGGTGAGTGAAATATAAAAAAATATAAAAATGTGGTTATTTTTTTGTTAGCCTTTTATTGTTAAAGGTCAAATTGGTTGTTGTTTTTTTTATTTAACTAAAGGATAAAGTTGGTAAATTCCAAACCATGAGGACAGAGAGGAACACTAATGAATATGTAGGGTAAAAGAATAGTTCACCCCCTAGCTGGGATGGGGAGGGCTTTGCTCATCTGTCGTATTCCTAGCCTTATCGAACACCTAATTTCACCTCCATCTTTCCTTTTCATTCTTTTTAATTCGTTTTGCTTTTTTTTTAAATAAAAAAAAACCCACCAAAATCAATTAATATTCCTGCCACAACAACTTTCCTTTTCATACTCATGTAAGTTAGACATGATACATGATGCGATAAATCTCATTATTTTAAAATAAAAAAATTTCATTGTAATATGTATTTAGTTGATAATTTTCTTAAGATTTATGAGTTTTATTTAATTAAGCAAGTGATTTAGTGGAAAATTATAGTAATAACTCTAGGATTCTATTTATTTATTTGTATTTTATTTTTCTATTCAGTATTATTAGAGTTTTTTATTAAAGGAATTGTTTTTCTATTCAAATTAAAATTTTATAGTTTTTATAATTGAATGATTGTAATGACCTTTTAACTAGAAGATTTTAACAAATAAAAACTAAATATTTTGTGTATTTTTCTTTGTTCTTAGTTTTTAAAATGATTTTGATTTATAAGTATCTTTGTTTTTATATATTGCGTCAATATATACATGGATAGAATTAATCACACAATTTCATTAAGTCATTTCCATGCACGTGAACTATATGTATGCCATTCATAAAGCAATCTCACTAGAACAAATCTCAGTAATGTTTTTAAACTTGTGGAAGAACACATACTTTATTAGGCGAAAGCCTAGCATCAATAAAGCAAATATTGCACAAAATATAAGAGAGAAAAAAGCAGGGGGGAACGTTCTTGGCCGTTTCTGTCTTACCTTACAGTGCATTCACTTCCATCATCAATGCTCATTGCTGGATTTTTTGGTTAGCACTGGCCAATTAATGTAAGAGAATGCCATTAAAACAGTGAAGAAGTGGGAAAAATAATAGTGGCATTTTCAGTCCCTAAAATAACCAAACAATTCAGTTTGCAGGCAAAGAATATATATATATTGTGCTTCGACATATAATTCTGAAACTTCCATTCAAATTCATCATATTGCTGAAGAAGAACATAAGGAAAAAGTATATCAGAGCTTTGATTTGGATTCAAAAAAAAAAAAAACTCTAGCTTTAACTTCTTTTCTTCTCTTGTTTTAATTTTCATTTTCTCTCCGATCCACCATTTTCTCAGTAGCCAGTCATTACCGACGTGGTTATATATATACGTCAAGGACAAAGCAATGCAAACAGTAACAGTTAAATTACCACAAGAAAGCAACAGTACTAACATACAAATCAAACAGTGAAAAGCTTGGGAATGAAAGAGACATCAAATGAAACAAAAATCGTAGAAGAAGAAGTCACGAAAGCAGCGGTAAGTACTTATGACTTACTTTCTGTGAATCTCTTGGGATCTGACGAACGAAGATCAAGGAGAAAAGTGACCGTTAATCTTTATGGCTGAGCAGCCTGAGCTCTTTTGAAGTAGTGAACGTCTAGCTAGCAATAATATTAACAATGAGAACTATTTGAACTTTTCCTCCTTTTTATTAACTTTGTAGTGAAGAGTTTGTTCGCTACTTGAACGAGTGTGAGACTGAGAGTCCTGCAGATGTTCATAGTACGTAGTAGTTAGTTTTATATGGACATCGTGTATATATATATATATATAGTTGTTTCAGTCTACAGAAGTAGGAGCTGCTCATGGGTCCTGGTAGCTTAGCAGTGTCTTTTTTCTTCTTCTTTTTTTCCTTTTCAAGGACCAGGATAAATGCCGAATAGATGCACAACTTGCCACAGTTACGATGCCGCATTATATTATATTGTGTTTATTTATTAAAGTATTTTTTATTTAAAAATATATTAAAATAATATTTTTTAAAATTTATTTTTGACATCATCATATTAAATGATATAAAAATACAGATAAAAATAATTAAAAAATAAACAGAATCTAAAATTATATTTAGAATGTGATGTGGTAGCATTTTTTTTAAAAATACAAATCATTTAATGCACAAAACATTATCATTAAAAACAAGTCTTAATTACATAAATTTTTTTAACTTTTTAATATGGATTCCACATAAAAAAAATTACCATATTCTTCTTTATCATTATGTTATTAAACACATACTACAAGAGCCCAAAAGAAAGGGAATGTATTTCCGTGAAATAAATATAATATTTTCCATGTATGTGATATAATTTACATTGTCAAATGAGTTAAATTGGATTTAGATTGGATTTAGCGTGTGTTTGGTATTATAATAATTTTTATTGTTATGATTTGAAAATATAAATTTAAAAAAATAAAAATTATGGTTTTTTTAATTAATATTTAATTTTTTAGTGGAACTCATGCAAATATATAGTGTGATTTAATTAATGAAGTATTTTTAAATTTGTTATTGCAGTAAAACACAGACCACACACAAATGGAGTCTCAATCTATTTACGAGATATCCTATTATATGAACTAGAGAGATCTTATTCTTGAGGAATCAAGCTTTCGACAGTCAAAAGAATTGATGAATATTTTTTTTGTTTTAGTCTGGTTGCCTCTACTCTGTCTACTGACAGATTAGGTAAAGCGTGTGTGTACTTTATTAATTTAGATATCATGGGAAATCCACTCGACGACGTCAATCCAGAAATCTTGAGCTAGCAGCTAATCACCAGAGAGAGTATGGTGTAGTGAGGAAAGCAGGGCTAGTCCTGCTAGCACGTGAGAGGCCTGGAGGTATTTAATAAGGGGAAAATAGTTATTAGGTTTAGGTGGTGACTGGTGAGGGCCCTTGACCAAGCTGCAATGGCGCTGTGAGTTGAAATAAAGAAACTATGTCCTCGTTGAGAGATTTGTGCGATGATCACCTCAAACTCAGGATAAATTGTACAAGTTTTCTCTCTTACAGATCGATGTCTTCAGTTATTCTTAACTTATTCTGGTTTTAAACTATCTAAAACGTTGTTAGTAAGTTGAGCAGAAGTTTCCTGAAGAAGAGCAGAGGTGATTTTACCACAAAACATTTTTCAATTGTAATTACAAAAAGGTTTCTCCCTCTTTTTATTCACCATCGTTTCCACCAAATTTGCATTCCATTAACCTTAACCCACTTTATTTCGGGTATTTTTAGTATTATATTTCAGAAGTATTTTTTAAAAAAATTAAATTTTTTTTATTTTTTATTCGTTTTAAATTAATAATTTTTTGATATTTTCATATCATCATGATGTGCTGATATTAAAAATAATTTTTTAAAAATTAAAAAAAATATTATTTTGATGTGTTTTAGAATAAAAAGCACTTTAAAAATCAATCACTCACACTTCCAAATATTTATGGTCCCAACCACTAGTTTGCAATATTTGTTAGTATTATGAACAAAAATAATTGATAAAGAAAAAAGTATTTGGTTAAATGAGCAAAGAAAGATATATAAAACAAAAATAAATTTGATTTTAAAATAATTTTAAAATAAATTTATATTATTTCAAAATAAAAATAATATTAAAAAACACTAAAAGTGTTGAATGATTCACTCTGAAGATAGACTCATTATATTATGAATTGCTATAATATAATGATGGGTAAATTGATCTTTTGTGAGTTACAAGTGGTATTTTTAAAATAAATGAGTAAATAGTTCTTTTTATATTTACTAATTTATTCTTATAGTAAAAAAAACATTGCTTGGATTTAATTTTTTTTAAGTAGTTGAAAAAACTAAAATATCCTAAAAAAAAAAAAGCATTAAACATGCTACCACCCAATAGGATTTTTTTCCCAATTTTTTTTAAAAAATTGATTTTTTTTATTTTAACTTTTGATATTAAATTATTATAGTTATCATGACTTCTACATGTTTTTATATATTATAAAAGATTTGGTCCAGCATATGGTGTAACATGGCTACCTAGCTAGTGTCTCCTATAACATCATTATCTCTCACTCTTTTAAAGACAATAAACCCAGAGATTTGACCAAAGTAGTGGCGACATGGTATTGTCGTGGGCCATCATGGCAAAGCTGTCCTATACTGGCCCTAGACTGTGAGTTCTTTTCAGGGCAGCCCATGTACGAGCTCCCAGTTCTTGTAATCAACTTCGATTAGGATTTGAAATGAGATTGGGTAAGGGTAGTGATTAAACGATGAATTTGCAAAACCTTAAACCCTAATGATAATTTTTGCTTTCATTCCTCTAAGCTCTGAATTATTTTTCTTCGAGAGGAAAAAATTGAGATTCTCTTCATAGAGATTCTATCAAGATCGCGAGTAAAAAATTTGCTTCTACTCAAGTGCGTATCAAAAAACTGGCTGTTTCTAATCTCAAGGCCTAACAGCATTACCACTCATCTCCATCCCTCGTCAAGACTGAAGCTCTCTCTCCTCCTCAAGCTCCATGGTCAAGCCTCAATGATGAAGACATGCCTTTCAAAACATACAGCCGTATGGGTTAAATAGTAAATATTATGGGTTATAGTAATGGTTTAGCTGGTCTTAGTGATCTGTCTTATGGTGGCAACACACGATCGTTGTTCAACGGAATCCGGCGACAAGACAATATTGATTCCTCCCCAATACTAGAATTAATTCTCCATCATGAACTAATTGTCCTGATATGGTGTTTGGCTTTGGCTTCCATCAAGATGTTAATGGCTATAAAATAGTGGGAGCCATGCAACGTTCTTTATACAAGACTTCAAACTCTTGAAAGAAGATGGTCTATCTCTGGTTTCATTTACCCAGAACGCTATGAACTAATTTGCGAGTTATACAGTTCAAGTTTGTTTAAGATCATATGTCTCTGCCAGCTTTCCAGTTTTTTTCATTGCTAATTTCACCAACTTTCTGTGATTTTTAGAGGAAATTAATGGGAGTTGAAGTTCATGTTTACTTCTTCTATCAATACACTAAACCATAAATTAATCATACGCGGACACTAATTAGTTTGCTGACACCTAATCCTCTTGTTTCTTTTCCAAATTCCCATCAAGCTTTCATTTTGACCAATTCTCTCTCTTTACCCTCTTCATTGAACAACACAGTAAACTATTTTTTTATCATTGAAAAAAGGACGTCAACAAGTAATCTTAAACTCATACAGAGTATTTCTATTTAAACATAAAAACATAGTAACGGATTGCATGAAATTCATGGGCAATATGCTCGACGATATACTTTACATCTTCAATGATTTCAAACACTTTGTTAGATTTACCTTTTTTTTTTAGGAATTTTGTTTTTAAAGTAAATTAACTCAATTGATTTTATCTTCCAATATTTAAATATTCAGGTGTTAAGCTTAAGTCAAAAATTTAACAGTTTGTAAATTTAAAAGTTTAATTCAGTTTTACAAGTTCATTCATGCTTGTTTTTTTATTTATATTTTTTTTAATTTTATCTTCCAGCATTTTTTTTATGAAATTTATCTGTCTTTTTAAAATAATAAATATTATCTCAGGTTTATTTTTTGTCTTTTTTATATCTAACTTTTTTAAAAAGTAATTTTTTAATTAAATTAAATTTATTGATTTTATCCTTCATCATTTAATTGAGTGGGTATTGGGCTTCTTAGTTGAATTTAGATCTACAATTTAATGGGTTATGAGTTTGAGAGATTAACCTGAGTTAACAAAATTCACATGGATTTATTTGATTTTTTTAAAATCTTTTTTTTTCAGTTTCATCTACTAACATTTTGATAAATTTTTTATTTGCTTTTTATGGGATTTTGTTTTTATTTTGAAAGTAATAATGGTTAACTTGGATTTTTATTTTTAGCCTTTATTGAATTAGGCTTTTTTAAAATGAAATTTATTTTTTAATTAAATTAATTATGTGAGTGTAAGTGTGAGAAGCTTGTTTTATGGTGTTTTATTTATTTTTATTTTTTTTACTTTCCGGGTTACTACTCATACAACACAACACGTGCGACCTTTTTAATTTATTAAATTCTTAGATTTTTTTACTTTTTAAAACGTTGCTATAACATGATTATTTTTTATATTGGTAAAAAATTAGCGCGGCTAATTTATTTCTATTATATATTGAAAATAGTTGAGTGTTGATAATTAATTGACTTGTGACATCATATTTTAAAATTTTTTTGACTTTTTATTAAAAGAAATGCCTCTTTGAATCAATGAGACATTGAAATAAAATTTATTCATACTTTTTTATTCTTCTCTCGGTGCACACTTCTCTCCTTTGCTTTCTTTCTTTAAATACTTTGAAATCTTATATATTTTTTATTCTCTTGAAAATAAATGAGATTATATAAACCATTAGAATTTATGTTTCTCTCATATTTTCTTTTCTTCTTGTTTTTTTGAAAATGATTATATAAACCATTAGACTTTATGTGTCTCACATATGTTAATTTTGTATTCAAACAACTTGAAGTTTTTTCTACTGAACATAATTTAGGACCGGAAAATATGGTTGTGTTTGTTTTTTATATTAAAATATATTAAAATGATGTTTTTTATTTTTAAAAAAATTATTTTTAAAATTAACACATCAAAATAATTTAAAATATATATAAAAAATAATTTTTTTTAAAACACAAATTAACTCCCGTTTTCAAAGTGGATATTGGAATGGATGGATAGTCTTTCCTATAACATTTTTTTCTTTTTATCAATTTATAGTCATGACTTACTTAACAAGGCAGTTGAACCCAAAGAATCCTAAGATGATAGAGTCTACGTCGTCGTTTCGTGACAACAAATTTTCTTTTTCTTTTTCCTTTTGCACACTCTATAATAAAATGCCTCCAAACTTTCTCCTTCTGTAGCTTGCTCACAAATCGAAGAAAACGAGAAAGAATGGAAGCACCAAAGATGATCGAGCATCAAATTGGAGACATCCATGATGCTCTTCGGTTCGGCCTCGATACCAAGAGAGGCGACATCATTGGATCTCACCCTCTTGAATCTGCCTTGCTCTCTGTAATGATTTCTTCTCGTTTCTTGTTTTTTATGCCTTGAAATTGAAACAAAATTAGTTTTATACCCTTTTGTTTATCATCTTTCATAAGTATGATTATGGGGTCTAAGGGTTTTGTCTGAAATAGATTGCTGAAATTAAAGTTGGTTTCTTTGCTTAACAAGGTGATAATTTTGGGTTTTTTTAGGTGGAGAGAAATCAAGAGCATATGAAGAGAATAACACTTGCGAACGTTTATGGGGCAGCCTTTCCCGTTCAGATGGGCATCGAAAGGCAGATGCTTTCTAGGTATGTGTTTTTGGCTGATTTACTTTGTGGTGAAAAAATAACCTGTTGTTGATGACTGCTTATTGGTTTTTTTAATATACTATATATGGTTAAAAGAAGGTCTTTTGTTTCGTTGTGAATTTTGGTTTAAATAATTGTATCCTTGGCTTTTCTTTTTAATCAGAAAAGTGCCCTAAGATCGTGTTTTAGTTGCAGATTGGGGAAATTTTGCTCAAGTGCGTTGTTTAGAGGAGCTTTGGACTTTAGATTATGAATATGGAAGGCCATAGAACTTGAAATAGTGCGGATCTTGATTAACATTGCTTTAGGTTTTTAGTTGTGTAAGGATGAATGTGGTTGAGTTATGCGGGTGTATATGAGAATTATTGGATTTCTTGAGCTTCTTTGGTGGTGTTGTTGTTGTAGGTGATTGTGGGTTCGCTAGTGTGTGATTCTGTCTTTTTAGCTTGTTGTAGTAATTGTGAAAGGGATTGCTGGTGGTGCTTTTCATGGGAGCCTTAATGTTTATGGAAGCAAAATAGCGGTTCTAATTTTTTCAAATAGACAATGATAACTTGTGAGATCTTACTTAGTGGAAGTTGATAAATTTTAGATTGTGGCTGTATGCCATCCTGGGCTACTACTTGGGTTCAAGGGGCTTATACTTGTTATTAAAAATACCAAGGAATATACGTTGTTGGCTCTCCCGTTGAATTAAGGGTAGCATGTTCCACATTATAAATTGTGGTTCTCCACACTCATGGGCACATTGTACTCATAAATATTCAAAGTTGTACAATTGTCAGATTATGCTCTAATTTAGCATTATGTATCTTTATCTGTGAACTTTGCAGATTCCAGAGGCCACAAGGACCAATTCCATCTTCAATGCTAGGACTAGAGGCTTTGACAGGAAGTTTGGAGGATTTTGGTTTCGAGGATTATCTGAATGGTAACTGCTATTTGCTAACCAGAAAAATGTTATTTTCAGTATGATAGTATTGGATTACTCCTTTGAACCTGCCTGTTCTTCATAGAGCTGGTTATATTTTCTTGAATTCACACTTAACTTTCATTTCTATAAATTACCTTCTTCATAATGACCAAAGATAGGTTGATCGTCTTTCATAGAATCTTAAGGCTCTACGGTTGGTAAAACTTTCAATGAATGCTAATGAATCTTTCATATCACTATTCATTTTTTTTTCGATAACTATGGTTCTAGTACATTAATTACTGATCGTGTTCTCACTTTGGGGTTTGGAATAGCTATTTGAATAGGGTACGGGTATTTTGCAGTCTAGTTTGTGTGATAGCTAAATTATAATTGATAAAAATATTCTAAAGATGGGCCAAATTTGTTTCTGTAAATTCTCCCTGATTTGATCCTGGTAAAGTACCTGGTTAAATTTGGCATATGTTTTCAGAGGAAATGGCAACTCACATAGGTTTTTGCAGTGACTTCTACTGATGAGTCCTCTGTGTTGACACTTGCAGATCCTCGTGAGTCTGAAACTTTCCGTCCAGTGGACATGCACAGTGGGATGGAAGTTCGTCTTGGATTGTCTAAAGGGCCAGCCTGCAAAAGCTTCATGTGATCTGATGAGCATTTCAGCAATGCCTCTGATTATTTGTACTCAAAACGATTTGGTTAAAACGTAGGGGTAATTTCTACTTTGATGAATTTGGCTGTGTTAAAACTTATGAACATCCAACTCGGTTATTTTTTGATAATGGCCTCATGATTGGATCCTTTTAATTTATCTATTATCAGTATCGATGTTCGTATGATATTGTGTTTTTGCCAAGGAAAACCAGAGTACTGGTGCAAGTAATATCAAACTTCAAAATCAACACTTTGCATTCCATTTTGAATCCTTTGAAGAATTCGCCTCCTGTTATATCATATCGACAGCAGAAGCTTACCTTGCTTACATACCTGCTCCGTGTGCTATTATATTAGCATGTGATTGATATTACGGAGGTTTTTAGGAGTTTTTTTAGAAGTTTAATAATTTAAATTTTATTGAAACAAAAATAATTTAGTATTATAATTCTTCATTTTCTTATTAATATTTTTTTCTTTGCAAGAGAATATAATATATATATATATATATATATATATTCTTTATTTAATAAAAATCAAAAGCAACTAGAACAAATATAAAATAAAATAGACTATTTAAAATAAAATAAGTATAAATAATGTATTTATCTAATTAAAACCCTTTTAATTTATTAATGTGTTCTATTTTTTTTATATTTTTTACTAGAATATTTGTTTTCAAGACAACATTTTAACATAATCATAAAAGCAAGTTCTACTAAAAAAAAACATATTATGATAATATTGACATGAATATATTAAAAAATTTTAAGCATGACAATGTTATTATATAGAGCATGGCTCATCGAGTCAACTTGGAGACCCTCGTCTCGGCTCCTTGACGGACATGAATTTCAAATTAAACAGGACATGAGTTGACACAATATAACTTTATTGATTTGGTAGGTCCGAACATAATCCAGTTATTCTAGTCAAAACTTGGTCTAACTTTAAAAAAATATCAAAACAACATTGTCTTAACTTTTTTTTTTAAATACTGAAATGATAGCTTTTAAATTGACTCGAGTTAAGCAGTCAAACCAACGACCTGAGATAACCTAGTTAGATTTAATAACTTTGTTTTTTTAATATATTTTTATATTTAATTATAAAATAAAGAAAATAGATGCATTCGAAAGTCACCAAATAAAAATCAAGGAAACAAAATCATGAAAATCTGTATAAAAAGAACGTTTGCTAATATTAAAAAAATTGCTATAATTTTATATAAAAAAAAACAAAGTAAAAGTTAAGTACTATTTAATAGAATAATATCCCAAATATTTTTTTAATTAAATTTTTTTAATGAATCTTAATTAAAATTAAAGGAAAAAACCACCAAGTCCAAAAAACAAGTTAGGTGCATGGCGTGTTTGGCTCATTAAAAAAATACTAGATCGGTATCCTTGGCCATTTTATTTTATTTTTTTTAGAATGAGTGGACAATGCGTTATCCGTCCATTGTTCTTTAAGAAAGAAAGTAAACGATGTATCATTTATAGTCACAGACAATTCATCATCCACTGGTTGTATTCTAACCTTTGAAGATGTGGCTGAAAAGCCATGTTTCACTTTCTTGAACCCAAAAGACCTATTTTATAACCATTTTTACCTGAAAATACATAAGAAAAGCCCTATAAACTTCAATAAAGTCATATTTAACCTTAAGACAATCTTTAATCGGTTAAAAAACCAAAAATAATCTCAAATCAAGAACTTTTATCCAGCCTCGATTTAGTTTTTTTTTGGGCAAGATATGGGTTCAAAAAAATCTAAATAAATTGCTTTTGTCAAATAAAACCCATTAACATCAACATCAATATTTTTTGTTGTTATAATGTGGACAAGCAACAACTTTTTCTCTCCTCTATTATTTTCCAGTAATTATCTCTTTCCTCATAAAAAATCAAGGATTGAAATGCAAAACAAAAAACGTGGAGGGTTGAAATGTCAAACCTCAATAAAAAAATATTAAAATTGAAAACCAAAAAAATCTTAGAGGACCAAAATTTTAAAATCTGTGTCTCATGAATAGTAAAAATTAAGAAATAGGCCTCATTTTTTGTTTTAGTTTTAAACTTGATCATCAAAGTCTCAATTTATTTTAAGCAATTAAATTGAATTATATTTTGCAAATAGAGCACTAACTTAATGTTAAGACATGTTTTTTATTCGATGAAAACCTTATAACAAGCTAATCAAAATAAATTATCAAGATCAATTCTTAATTAATGCAATGCCAAACCATGAAATTACAAAAAAAAACAACTCAATGACTAGAATAAAAAATATTCAAGGACCAAAAAACAGAGAGGAAAAACATGTGCAAATCCATATTAAACTATGTCTTAGTCTATAGTGTTTCCCTAACATAATTATATTTTAATATTATGATTAATAGACTTTTCATTCATATCATTTTTCTGAAAACATATACCAATGAGAAATGATAGTTGATATCCATTAGTTGGGTTTTGATTATATATATATAAACTTAAAACTAATATCTATATCCGACTCATCATCTAATGAATATGGATTTTAGATACCCAAATCTGAGTCAATCGGATTTTGAGTATCAATTATCCAAGCATAGATTTAATATAGTTAATAATAAGAATATGATTTTCACTCTGTAGGAAAAAATTATCATTTCATTATACGAATCTACAATGAAATATAAAAACCTCTCAATAAAAACCTAAGCTCATATATATTGTTAATAAGAAAGTAGTTTTCATCTACTTTATAGATATAAATACAAATGGAGTACACAAGTAAAATTCAATTCATACTTTCAATCATGTAAAGCAATATTTATTACTCACTCAATACTTGACTTTGTCATTTCATATTTACTTTAACCGAACCCAAATAATAACTATTCAGTAATTATCAATTTTATTTGAATTAGTTTGAATATATATGGGTTCTAATAAAATCGTTATAAATCATGGTGAGACCCATATCTTTGAAAATTCATATTATTTATAAAATGTATTAAGAAAAAACTTTTAGGGGTTGAGGGTGTGATAAAAAAAGATTTGCATCAAATATCAAGCTATTACTAAAAAAAAAATGATTATTTTTTAATGTCAATGTAAAAGATGTATTATTAAGATCATTGAAAAAAGATTTAGTTTTGATTTACATTGGAGGGATTCAAGAGAATATTCTTAATTATTTAATAAAAAAGGATAGTTACAAAAAAACCCCTCTTATTTAGTTTTTTTTTTTTTACTTTACTTTACCTCAATTCCTTTGAAAATTACACTTTATATCATAGGTTAACTTAAAATTTAAAATAAAATAAAATAGATGAATTTACCCTTATATATAACATAACACTTTTAAGACAAATTGAAACTCATATGATATGAATGATTTTGTAAGACAAATTGGATCCATATGTTGAACATAAACAACTATACAAAAAGAAGAAGAAGCTCAAAACATATGACAAAAATAATACAATTAAAATGTGCTCCATAATTTATTGCTCAGTTAAAGGTTTTATTGTTCAAAAAAAAGAAATGTAAAATCGTTGGTCGTTTTGACAGAATTAAAATAAAAGAATGGGAAAGAATTACTTGCTGATGCAATTAATCACTATGTTACTAAACAATTAAAAAAATATATTAATACAGTTAACTGTTCATATCCACAGTCAAATCGATGGTCGTCTTGACAGCAAGAAGAATGAGAAATGCAGAGAAACGACAGCGTTTTGAGTGTAGTGCTTTCGGCGTCGCAACTGTATCACTGTTATAAAAATCCCCAAATTTATCTCCTCTCTCTCCAACGACAAAATCCGAACTCCCCATTTTAATTATGAATCCCTAGTTTCCTTCCCTCCCTCCGTCCCTCGCTCTCTCCAACATTATGGACCCTCGGCGAGCCCCAAGAACCGTAAGCGACCCGAAGGTCCGTAAAGTCGGGTTTTTTACTGACCCACCAGACCGTTCTCTATGGGGTCCACCGGACCACCCAATCTCCTCCTTCCCCACTTCTCCTCCTTCTATCGTCGACAGCTCCCCTCCTTCGGCCGGAAACTCTCTCTCTCCTGTCATGATCCCTCCTCCTCGCCATTCCTCCGCCACTCTCTCTCCTCTCCGCCGTGACTCCGCTGAATTCTTCCCCCCTACTGCTTCTCCCACCGCCTCCTCTTTATCCGATGATGTGGCGTCGGCGATGATGCGGAGGGGTGTTGCTGCTGCTTCGAGTAGCTTGCCGGGAGGGTTAGGGTTTGATATTGCGGCGGTTAAATCAGCGGCGAGTAGTGTTCCCGCGAGTGGATTGACTACGGTCTCGGTTGTTAACAATTTACCTATTGGTATTTCTGGTATTCCTTTTTAATTTATGTTAATTATCATATTCAATTATTATCCATTTTAAGCTGAACTTAATAAATAATTTTAGAATGTTTGGTAATGTGTTATTTTGTATAGTTGAAGACTTGAAGTAATGCATGGATTCTTTTTAGGGGATTTTTTTTAAAAAATTTCAGGGTGATTTAAGTCTGCATGGAAAGGAGTGTAAAAATATGTGTGATTGCAGAGAAGGGTGGCGGGGTGGCGGTGGAAATGCAAAATGATCAATCTTCACGTTCGAAGTCATTGAAAGAGAAAACTACAAAAGCAGAGAGGCGTGCACTTCAAGAAGCTCAACGAGCTGCGAAAGCCGCTGCCAAAGGTGAATACAGCCGTTTCATTTTCTTTTAAAACATCAAAGTTTGTCCCTTTTTTTTCAATGCTAAATTTTGCTTTAGTGATGGTGCCTGTAATTAGTTTGTTTAATTGCTATTTTGTGTGCTCAGATGTCTTGATTACATTATTTTTTGTTTTGGTTATGAGCACATGGAGTCACTTGTCCCTTGTCTGGTTGGTTTTTATGCAAACAAATTACTCATGGAATAAATGCAACTATGCCTTTGATGTTTAATTTGATTATGGCCATCAGTTTTCTTTTGTCTAGTAAAGCTGGTCTAAGGCTTTTTTATAACAATCCTATCATTAATTATGGTTTCTATCACGTGTTATTAGCTGAAGGTGGTAAGACACCTGCTGCTGCATCTGGGGCTGCAGCTTCTGCGAAGTCAGCTAAATCTGTGAAGCCGCCCCCTTCACAGAAGAATGATAGTGCTACAGTTGCAGTTTCGGAGAAGAAGGGAGGTGATAGGCCACCCGAAAAGGATAGAAAGAAGGAAGTCCCTCAACCACGTATGCAATATGATGACAAGAGTCGGGTGGAAAAGGCAAAGAGGCGTGCTGTGGTAAAGCAAACAGAAGCTAAGAATAGAGTTGAGTTGTTCAGGCATTTGCCTCAATATGAACGCCGAACTCAGCTTACTGAACTTGAGTCCAAATTCTTTGAGCTTGACCCAATGCACCCAGCTGTCTACAAGGTATTCTTTTGAAGTTGTTAGTTTGCACCTTTGGTGGACATATGTTCTGGTTATCATACATTAAATGAATTAAACAATCCTAGGTAACTATGTGAACTGGAATATGGTTTTAGATACAGTTCAAGTCTACACAGTGTTGTTTGTTGTTTTGGTGTTTTGTTCTTTTGTATGGTACCTGCTAACCATGATCTAGTCCACATTGTGATTCTATGTAGAAGTTAATCAATGAACCCAACTTTCAGCTAGATGGTCATGAGAGTATATGACAGTTATTGTTGAACCTTTAGCAGGGATATTTCTGCAATTTTTCAGTAATATGCTTGTTGGAAATTAAGGTTATTAGTGGTTTTTGTTTTGTTTGATTTAGAATGATTAATTAGGAGGGTTTGTTCTTAATGATTTAAGAGTACTCTTTACTTTTCCTTGTGGCATCTAGTTTTCCTTCCTAGATTGGGATTTCTTTTGACTCTATACTTTCCAACATTGTACTTGCTTCTAAACATAGTTAATTTGAGAATAATGTTTTTTTTCAATTTTGCGAAGTTCTTACTGGTGGGATTACATCAAAGTTTTCCCTTTCTCTTAAGGAATTACTGAGGCTTTTAAGGTTAAAATGTATTTCCAGCAGACTCAGATCACCTTTCCTGCTCCTTTTCTACCTTTTAAGCACCCAGTTTCAAAACCTAATCTCCCTTACTATGAATCCCTAAACCTCCCAATCACTATCCACCTATATTGATGGTAGAGTAACTCTTAAGCCCAAATTAAAGCTTTCCTGCATCGGTTATTTGGACTTTTGCTGAAGTTCATTATATAAGGGATCGGGTATCCTGGTTTTGCTGTCCAATTGTTGAGCTTTTCTTCTTGTTGGCAGGTTGGATTACAGTATTTGTCGGGAGACGTATGTGGTGGCAATGCTCGCTGCATTGCAATGCTTCAAGCATTCCAAGAGGCCATTAAAGACTACTCAACACCCTCTGAAAAAACTCTTGCTCGAGACTTAACAGCAAAAATAGGTAGTTACCTTTCTTTTCTTATCGAGTGTCGCCCCCTTTCAATCAGCATGGGGAATGCAATCAGGTTTCTAAAGAATCGAATTGCCAAGTTACCTTTGACTTTGTCTGAAGCGGAAGTAAAAGCAACTCTTCATTCAGACATCGATAGATTCATAAATGAGAAGATCATACTTGCAGACAAGGTGATAGTCAAGCATGCTGTTACAAAGATCAGTGATGGTGATGTTCTACTTACATATGGATCGCCTTCTGCAGTTGAAATGGTACTATTGCATGCTCATGAACTTGGCAAACAGTTCCGTGTTGTGGTAGTGGATTCTCGTCCAAAGCTTGAAGGGCAACTATTGCTTCATAGGTTGGTTGGAAAGGGAATCGACTGTACATACACTCATGTAAATGCCATTTCTTATATCATGCATGAAGTCACTCGAGTTTTTCTGGGTGCATCGTCAGTCCTGTCCAACGGAACAGTCTACTCGAGAGTTGGGACTGCTTGTGTTGCTATGGTTGCTCATGCATTCCGTGTACCAGTATTAGTTTGTTGTGAAGCATATAAATTTCATGAAAGGGTACAGCTTGACTCATTATGTTCTAATGAGCTGGGTATGCATTTCTGGCTATAGGAGGTGCTTCATACAATCAATGACTGACTTTTAACTGCATGCTTAATATCTCCAATACCTGTCTGTTTCTTGCAGGTGATCCAGATGTGATTTCAAAAGTTCGTGGAAGAGAGGATATCAACCTCCTTGATGGATCGACTGATAGTGAAAATCTCCAGCTTCTGAATTTGATGTAAGTTCTTTTGATACTAATTGGTCTTATGAAATATTTTGGTTTTCTGAACCTGACCTTGGATCTTATATGCCGGACAGTTATGATGCAACACCTTCAGATTACATTTCAATGATAATCACTGATTATGGCATGGTAGGTTGTCTGATTTCGAGCTAATTTTTATGCTATTATGAAAGTTAATGGTGGTTCCACTTGTCTGTATTTAGAGCATTATTCCTGTTGAAATTTGATACATGTGCATTTACACATCAATACACGTCTGCTTGAAACCTCCCAACTTCCAAGCTAGGTGATCTATCTGGTGTTCTTGGACCTGAGACTGATGGGAATGAGAGGAAATGAGAGGAAGCACCTGCTATTTCAATCTTAACTTTATTTATTTAATGTTCACATTGTTTTTTCATCTGTTAATAGAAGCTACTATTGACTTGTATTATTTGGTGCTTTCAGGTTCCACCTACGAGTGTGCCTGTCATAGTAAGAGATTATCAAAGAGAACACTTGTGGATATAGATGCATGCAGATATATCATCCAGGTTCCTCAAAATTTTTGCCGATATCCGCCTTCCCAGGCAACGCAACTGGAGCAATAAGGCTAGTAAAACTGCTAATCAATTGGTTTCTTTGCTTTCTCTTGGTCTCAATTGCGGAATGATGCTGAGTTTTTGACATTTTTGTTTCTTATTTCCTGACTGTGTAGAGTGCAATTCTTGCCTCTCCGGGCAGATTTAGCCGTGCGTACTCATGTATGTTGTGAACTTGTGACAGAGATGTATCCCTTTTGGGATGTCAAACAAATATTTTTCAGCAGATGACAATTTTGTTGCCAGAAGCTTACACCTTGAATTGTTTTTGAATTTCTGACTTGAAAAGAAAACCATTCATCTGTTTTTCTTTCTTTCTATTTTTCTTCGTGCCTTTTTCATGTGATACAAGCAGCTGGTGCAACTTGACTACATGCACATTACATGAAGGAATATTTGCACGAATTAGATGGAAAATTTATACCTTTTTTAGACCTACTCTGAAAGTAGACTGTACTATGAGGTTATTATTCCATTCCATGGTTGGCACTGCTGAAAGTCATCTGTGCATTAACTTTTGGCAGGAAACAAATATTTGGTATAATCAAAGCTTCTGTTTCTTATCTTGATTTTTTTTTTAAAAAGTATTTATTACTTAAAAGCTTTTACTTTTAAAATAAAGGGATTATGTAGATTCTCATAAAAGCTGGATATGTTTCCACAATTATCTATTAATTTTTATTTTTATATAACAAAACTATCATTCAACTTTTTAAATAATGATGGTCTTATTACTATATATATCAAATCTATTTGTTTCGCCAAATAATTTTAAAACTTTTAGTATATATATCCTTTAACTCTATATATATAGATAGTTTTGTTAATGTTTTTTTCAAAACTTTTAGTACGAGATTAACTGAGTTTTTACTGCTTTGTTTTTTAATCGGTGATCAAACATTCACCAGCTTTTATTAATACAGCATTCATTTTCAGGGCTTATGCATACATCAACAACTATTTAATTTTTGAGTAGAGGCCATGTTATCTTCCAAGTCTAAACATAGATAAGACACACACAACACACACACACACACACACACAAGCGAATCATGGTTGAACTCACTATTTCACCAAGATGTCAAAGTAGTCCCTAATCTATCAATTGACAATAGATAAAGCTTTTTCACAAATTGATAACAGTATTTTTAGCCTGTAATAGTCATCAAAAGGAGCTATCAATTTTATGTTTCCCCAACATGACACTACATTCGTGTCATTTTCATGTACCTCTTAAAGAATTTCATTCATCTATTCCATAATAGGTGGTTTTGGAAAATCTTTAATCCAGTTAAGCTATAGTCAAGAAATTTCAAGCTGGGAAAGCCAACTGTTTTGCCATTAACCTACATCCTCTCCTTGCTCAAGATCATGAACAAGTTCATTGACCTCCATGGACAATGGCATATATAACGAGATCTTACAGAAAATGTGCAAGCCATAGCTACATTTTGATCAAGAAGCTCCTTTCCCGGGTGCAGGAATTATTGGTTTTAGGGTTTCAGAAAGAAAATTATGATTCTTCCTTTAAACACCAAGAACATTGTAGTTGCAGCCTTGAAGAAACCACTCTGCTTAACCTTTGCTAAAATAACAAGTTCAGAATTTTTTTCTCAATGTTCAACATGCAAACAAATAGAACTCCAAGCGAGTTTTTTTTGTGGTACATTGATCTTTTAACAATAAATTATAACCCTGTGACTCATATGCAATAAGAAGACACCACTTAATCAATCATCACTTAATCAATCATCAGATGTAGAAATGTACATGTTGTGCCTACTCTGTTGCATTTCTAGGGATGTCGCCTTTGCTATTCAGAGAAGTAACTGATGCAAGAACAACGAAACCACCCAGAACAATCATCAAGATACCCAATGAGTTCACCAGCAAAGCTTCAGTGGAGTAGCGTGATATCACGCTGTTGGTTTGGAGGAAAGTGACTTTTTCTAAGATACCAGTAGTAGCAGTGGCAACAGATAGGGCATAAATATAAACCCCAGAGAACACATGCCATGGAAGCAAGGTGGCCCTGCTGTTTCTTGAACCTCCCGGATACCAAAAGGTTACAAACCCAGAAGCCCACTGGAATGAAGAAACGATTATGAGTAGTTCATTAACTTGAAGAAGCGTAGTGCATGTGGGCAATCAAGAAAGGGAATGAAGATGAAAAGTGAACAGACCTGGATGCTGAAGAGGAAAAGGCAAGCTAGTCCCAGCCAAGAATGCAGGCTGTAAAAATTGTCAATGCCTTTGTCATTGTGGAATTTCAAAGCAGCCCAAAAGCCAATCAAGCTTAAACAAAATGCGAGGAATTGTAGTGTCAGATGAACTAATTTTTTGAAGCTTTTTGTTCCTGGCACCGTTTTGTAGGCTAGCATGGCTGCACGAGTCCGTAACAAGCATTTGAAACACAAAATCAGAAAACACCAACATGCCACCAGTGAAGAGTCAGTTCAAATTTAAGATAACGAAACATGGGAGGTTCCTAACATGCCAAATTTAAGTCATAGTTTTCTCTCTTCACCTTCTCCAGGACAAGACAAAATCGTTCATCTTGTAATCATTGACACGTTTCTGCTCAAACAAACATGGCCTACAATCTATGTTTTACACCATCGCTTGTCCTTGGAACATTTAATTGTCTCATCTGTTAGATTCACAATTAGAAGAACACTTGGAGAGAGTTCTCTTGTCTATATCCAGAAATGAAAAGGATGCTAGATCTACATTCTCTTGATTAATCATCTCCTCCCAGCACAAATGAATTCACACACTAGTAATGCCAAAAGAGCTGAAAAGGGATAGTTACCTTCACCATTCACGAGTACAAGCCCAATCACCATTAAAACAGGGTGTGCCTACAAATGGGACACAAAAACTGCACTAAGTCCAACAATCATCCAATCCTAGATTTTGAAATCACAGCATCAATGAGAGGGAGAGTTGGAGTTCTTACATTGAAGATGAGATCTTTGTTAGCAGAGACAAGAGCCAGTCCTCCTCTGTAATGAACAGTCCATGTCAACATCAAAGCAGTTACTAACACCCCCATTAACCTAATCAACCTGATCAAGATTGGGAATTTAATCACTGGAACTGCCATTTTTCTTCTTCTTCTTCTTCTTCTTCTTCTTCTTCTTCTTTTAAAAAATAAATAATAATAATTGCAAAGATGGGGAGAAAAAATAACTGCAAATATAAGGAGAAAAATGTAGAGCAAAAAAGGGTTTGGCTTTTGGATCTATGCCTTCCTTTGTTTGATCGGTTGCCTTTGTTTATGTTTAGACTCCCAAAGACAGAATCTAACACTAGTTACTTCTTGTCTAAGAGACAGAGGAAGGACTTGGAAGAAGAGAAATTCCAACTCGCTTTTTTTTAAGGTTTTACAGCTGACTACCACGTCAGCGCCATGCTGGGTTTCCTTTACTTTTATTAATTTCTTGGATATCTTTCTATATAATAAAAATGGAGGACATAAATATTATGGTTATTTATTTTAACAGAATGAAATGATATTTGTTTCTGGTCATTGAAGATTTTAATGTGATTAATAAATTAAGTATACGTCGATGAAATTTATTAGAGAATTGAAGGTGTGATTAAAACATTATATATATATATATATATATATATATATATTATATAATTTAACGAGAATTTGGAATGAATTATAAAATCAGTAGATTAATTGTATGTGATTTTTTTATTGAAATAATTAAATGTTTGTAGAAGGTTTTTTAGGTTACATAAGTTTTCTTTTATGAAAAACACTAATATTGGAATATTAATTAAAAAAAACTAGTTGTCAACAATAATTCGCTACTAAAATAATTCGATAATGTTAAAAATGCTTTCTTATACAATGACTAAAAGGAAAGAGTTTATATTATTTTTTCTTCGGGTTATGAGCTTAATGATAGTGGTAGTGATGTTTTTCAACTACAGATGACATTATATGGATTACAACAGTTATATAAATCTTGGTTTGGACGATTTATTATTACTATAAAACGATTTAGATATCATTAGAATAACTCAGATCACACTTTATTTATCAAATAACAAGGTAATTATATTATCTTATTGATTATTTATGTTGATGATATGATTTTTACAAGAAACGATTCTAAGGAGACAAAAAAAAAAAATTCCAATATCCAAATTTGAGATGAAGAACTCGGGAAGTCTAAGTATTTTCTGGAAATTAAAGTTGCTCATTTGCTGAACGAATCTTCCTTTCTCAACAGAAATATACACTTGATTTGTTAGCTGAAACTAATATATTAGATTGTAAGTCATCCACTACACCTATTGTTAAGAATCATCACTTGTGCATTTGAGGGTCTAGCTCAGTGGTCAATCGTGTAACTTGTTCCGTCCCTGTCTCGAGTTCGATCTTTTATGTGCACGTCTGTCACCCCTGCGGTGCCTTACCTGCTTACTGGGCTTGTAGGATGCTCAGTGGGCCGTGGGGAATAGTTGTAGTGCGCGCAAGCTGGCCCGAATACCCCACGATAATAATAAAAAAAAAATCATCACTTGAACTTACAAGTGTGTCCTCATCAAATACCAACCAATAAAGATAGGAATCAAAGGTTAGTTGGGAAGTTTATTCATTTATCTTGTACTCGATCTAGCATTGCCTATGATGTTGGATTGGTAAATCATTTTACGCACCTTTCAAGTAAAGAACATATGGAAAAGTTAAGATGATTTTGAGTTATCTCAAATCAACCTCGGACTCATGTTTTGTAAATATGAACATATGGATGTTGAAAGATATATAAATGCTGATTGGATAGGTTTTTCCTCTGATCATTAATCTACATCTAGATATATTACATTTACGGGAAGAAATCTTGTTGTTTTATGAAATTAAAAAGTAAAATGTTATACCAAGATCTTTGATTGAAGCTAAGTATTGTAGTATGACTCATGGTATTTATAAGTTATTGTGATTACGGTTGTTTTTTTTTTGAAATAAATTATTTATTTTCGAGACCTATGAACTTTTATTGTGACAATAAAGTTGTAAGGAAATTTGTCAATAATCCAATTCAACATAATCTCACAGATCACGTTGAATTGGATTGTCACTTTATTAAAAACAAACTAGACACCAAGATCGTGACTCTACTTTTTGTTAAGTCTGAAGCTCAGCTACAGATATTTTAACACATGCAGTATCCAGGAAAGTTTTTTTCTGAATCTCTCAACAAGTTGGGCATCAATAATATCTAATGCATTGAGAGAGGGAGTTGACTAGTGATTGTAGAGCTGTCATTTCTCTTAACAAGAGGAAGATTATTAGGCTAATTGTTAGTAGAGCAAACTTCCTAAATTAGCCTATTTAATTCGTTCCTTTTTTAACTAATTTAATAAATAGTATAGGAACTCTTGTATATGTGTGTATCCTGATTGTACAGAATAATATTTTATATCTCTACTGTGTTAACCCACGGTCCTCACCTATATATATAAAATCCAGGTCGATTTTCAAATCAATTTTTATATAACTATGATATGAAATATTTATTGATTTTAGAGTAGCAAACAATTAATGTTTATTTAGTTAATTTTTGTGTATTTTTTTAAATATAGCCATCATGTTTCTAAAAAAATGCAAATGAATTGTGTGAATGAATGCATAAAAAGGTCGATAGCTTACATGATTATTTTCCTCAATCGATGTTCATAGTGACTTTTTCATGTGATGTGTTTTTTTAGCATAATCAAAGCTAGATTTAATTCTTCAAAATTCATTCTCAAGGATTATACAGATGTGTTAATTTATGTTCATGATTTTGTATTTTAGTTTTTCATAAGAATTTAAAACATAATACTTAAATGTTTCATAGTTAATTCCTCGTCTAATAATTCATGCCTCGCAACGTATTGATTAATATTGTGAAGAATTTTGTTCCAAAGTCTTAAAACTATGCTTATGGATCTTAATTACTTGTCAAGTTTGAGAATAGACTGAAGACTTGGAAGTTTCACTTCCTATGTTTCCAAGAGAACAGAAATCATGTTCATGGCAGAAGAATTTTAATGCAATGAGGGCTTTGTGTGATTTGGAGGGGTAAAATTGCACTTGACGAGAAGGTGTCAGCAGCTTGAAGAGGATTTTAACTAAAAGAGTAGACTACTACTGATCATTTACACATTCATGGTGCTCCATATACATAATCATCAAAATCAAGCACATCTGGCTTATCTTCTGCCCCATCGAGTTCTGAGAATGATTCCCCCACTAACTCCTCCTCCTTTAATGGTGGCATAAGCAGCTGGTTCAGGCCATGAATTATCAGCCAGTCACTTTGATACATTTCTGGAAAGATAACCGGAACACTATTAAGCACAAGCACATCACCAGACTTAGTCAAATTAATCATGAACCCTCCTGAGAAAGTTGGCAAACTTGTTCCATCATTGAACCCCTCCAAATCTTGCCTTGGAAACAATCCAGGAACCACATGTTTCCGAAAGATCGATGAATAATCACTAACATTCTTTGCATATGCATCCATTGCTTGATCAACTGGTGCAAAGATTGTCAATCTTGTCTGGTTCTTGATCCCAAACAGTTGCGCATCAAGAAATGTTCCCATTATTGAATAACCTCTAGGCATTAGTAAATGTGAAGCTTGGCCAAAAAAAGTCGACATCCAAGCCTGTTGATTCATTCTGAGAAGTATTGCCAAGACTAGTAACTGGACTAGGACTTGGTGCTGGTGCTGGAGTCAAATTAGGAGAAATCTCAAGAGAAGAATTGAAGAACTCACTCGTACCAAATATGATCAGACACCCAAAATCAACCAAGGCAGATTCTTCAATCGAGATTCCATTGATTGACAACTTTCCATCAAAATAACTCAAACTTGTAGTGACAATCAATGAGTGATTTGGCAACAACGTGGGGATTCTTGTACCGAAAGGGAGACTATCGAGGTAATACCCAGAAAGTCTCACTGGCGAGATGTGATATTGGAGATCAAGAACAGAAAGTTGGCCTAATCTTGCTAATGCAATGTCCAATGGAGCGAATATAGTTGCAGCAGATGATTCAAGATGGAGTCTTTTCGAAGTGATTTCAAGGGTTAATGCCATGGAGAGATAGCCAGAGGTTGAGAGGATCTCCATGGCGTTCGAGAAAGGGCTAGAAGCTGCAAGAACTGAGGAAGAGATTAAAAGGAGAATGAGAAGGAAGAGAAGCATGGTTGACATGGAAAGAGTCTGTCAAAGTTTTGTTCTAGTTTTTCTTGTTTCTTTTGTTTGCAAGGTTAAGAGATGGTCTCCGGAGGGTCCAGAGGAGAGGACTTGAAGACAATTTGGGCGGCAAAAGCATTAGGCAGTTAATATGGTTATGTGACCTTGAAAGTCAAACAAAAATCTAGTCATATACGTGGGCTTATAGCAAGGTTAGCTCTCTCATTCAAGGGAACTTTCATCTTGTTTATTGATTTGTTCTTGTCTAATGAGTTCAATTTGGCACTTTTGTAACAAAAGATTGAAGTCACTAGAGAGGGTTGAGCCCTTAAAATTTACAAAATACATGCCAATAGTATTATTATTTTAACAATGGAGGGCTTGCCTCCGCCTATGCTACCGATTTTTGATATATTGCTAAACCGAAAAAGTTTGATAATGTGGTGCTGCTCCATAACGAGGCATAAAGAAGGTAACAGTGGAACAGATGATGGCAGATCAGTGATCAGAGGAAACAGAACAACAGGGAAATTTCACATATCGGATGATACCTTCAATGATCAAGTTGTGGCCAGGCATGGAGGATTTGCTTTCCTTCTATCCCTATATGAAATTGCAATCATGGCAACATGAAGGTTCAGTTTTTACCATTTCAATAGAGTTGCCGCTGTTTTGCTGGCATGCTCTTGTTATTTGAGCACAGCAAGGAAACAAGAGGAGTAATTTCAAGAGAACTGCTAGTTTTGAATTTTTACTTGGGCCAAGAAACAATACATAAAAGGTGGGGGAACTCCACAAATAAATTAGTCATTCAACAAAATATGTTCTTTTGTTTATTTTCAGCACATTTCCAAGCAACAAAGTTCCATCGCCATTTATGGATATCTCCAATTCGGCCACGCATTACCATGAGGTGACAGGTTACACCTGATCATTGCATTGCAAACTCCAAGCACCAAACCAACCATTACCCTACAAACTCAGTGTCGGTTGGTGTGAGATGACTTCGACAGGAACTAAATATCACCAAATATTACACTATAAACTCGAGTGATAATTAGAAGGCATCATTGCCATAACCTCGACCACGACCAGCATAGCCATAACCTCTTCCATAATAACCACCATGTGATCGACCACCCCGATCAGGTCCCCAACCACCTCGACCACCCCGATCAGGTCCCCAGCCACCTCGACCACCCCGATGGTGGGAGAAATTACCAAATGCCTGCAATTTTAAATCAAGAGAAATTCAGCTCAGTGATAATGAAACAAAAACTATTCCAGAACAAAGAGAAACGTTGATCATGGCATTTGAAAACAAAAATTCATCATTTCAGCAGTTCAGAATGTTTTTGAAACTTCTATTCTAAAACCAAACAAAACTATTTAGACAATCCAACATAATTTAGTAGCTGCAGTAAAAACATTGACAAATTTTATCAGATTAGATTATAAAATTAGAAAAAGTAAACTGATGAGGACTATAGGGAACAACACAGACATTGGTATCTCTTATAGACTGCTGGGAAAACCTAGCCCTCCCATTGCGTGATCCACCATCAAGAGCACCGCACGAAATGGAATCAAAAAAGTCATCCTTCACATAAACAGGCTGCAGAACAGGAAGTGCAGAGTAAGAACAAGTACAATGGATTGGAGACAGAAGATCCCTTCAATCTTTGCAGCTTTGTGTGTGTGCGCGCGCGCATGTGTGTGTGCGCACGCGCATGTGTGTGTGTGTGTGTGTGTGAGAGAGAGAGAGAGAGAGAGAGAGAGAGAGAGAGAGAGAGTTTACCTTGGCCTCATGTTTTGATGATCCAACATCATCTTCATCTAGTAAATCATCCCTGTCTTGAGCTTTGTGACTCTTACCAAGGTGACCCCATACTTCTTCCTTGTTGAATTTCTCATTCATTGCTGTAAAATCGAAATCCTCCTCAAATCTGGTAGCAGAACGTGCAATCTGCAATCCAAAAGATTGGTTTGTTAAAAATCAAAGTCCACCAATATCATCACCTCAAAGAATATTGGCCATAACTAATTTGGTTTGGAAAAGCAATACAGACAAACTGCTTTTCTGGTGTTACCAATGAACTAGCAGTGATTGAGAAAGAAAAGGAAGAAATTAGGCACAAAAACTAAGACTATTCTGTACCTAGAACTAGTAATTGCATTGTTAAAAAAAGCAAAAATAACCCAAAAAAAACAAATAAGGAAAGGGAGAAAAGAAATTAGAGCCATGCGAAACTAAAGTAGGATGTTTTCAGAAACTTTCCATTTAATATTCCTTAGAAGTAACAGCTCATTGGATAATGTAAGGTTCTTATTTTACGTTGGTCATGTCATACAGAATCAAAGTCAAATTTCCAGATCATGATAAAGAAAAAGGTTAAATCTGACAGTATGGAAAAATGCAAGCAAAACAACAAATACCTCATTTCCTCTTCCCCTTCCACGTCCTCCTCTACTACTTTGGTAAGTGTACATAGGAGCTCCATATACCTTCAAGGGGAAAAGAAACAGATGAGGTAGATTACAATTCAAACAATTTATGTGAGAAACTTGTAGAAAAGAATTTATCACCAAACTAGGCACCAGGAAACATCAATTTAAAGTCATCAATTTCAAATTTTCTCAAGCCAACAATAATAGAGCTCTCAGCAAATTTGCATACCTTATGTTCAGGTTGTGAAGGTAGGGGTAATATGGATTCCTGTACTTCAGTCACAGCTGTTGTTGGTGGTGGTGCTGACAATTCTTGTGATGATACCTGCACCACCTCAACATCCTTTTGAGCTATATGTGAAGACTGCAGTGAGGGCATTATAGGGGGGCCAGGCTGCAAAAGTTGGCCTGGCGTAACTAGAGAAGGTGTTTTTCCCTCGTTCATAACTGAACTTGATGCCCTCATAATGGATGTTGGAGGTTCAGAAATACTTTTAAAAGGCATTATTGGATCTGGCACTGTCTTGGGTATGTCAGAAACTGATGGTGCAACGGCAATTTTATCTACAGCAGTGGTCAATGGGGAAGCCAATGGCAATTTACTAGGAAGAGTTTGAGTAGAAACCCTATCAGGAATTAAATTTGTTGAGTCTGAAACCATTGCAGAAGACCGTGATGGAAGGGTAGAAGTCTGTAAATTTAATGGTGGCAACAAAGGAGGGGGGTTTTCTAAGAGTGCAGAAGCTGAAGTGTTGGATGCATTCATGGCAGGATACTGCACATATTGCAACATGGAAGGTGGCATTGACAAGTTGGGAGGGGGTCGAAGCAAAGCTTGCTGCGGGGCCTGAACTCCATTTGAGGGCCCATAGTATCCCTGCCAATACATTGGCATGGCAAGCCCACTAGTGTTTGTGGTTGGAGGAAGATGTGACGAACCCCATGGTTCTAAACTTGCACCAGGCTGATATTGGGGAAGACTCCCTTGAAATGTTGCCCTGGGAAGACCATTGGATGAAGCATGGGAACTTGGATCTGTTAGCGGTCCATTAGCAGAAGAAGGCAAATTCATGGATGCAGTTGTTGCTTGAGGATACTGAGACTGCACAGGGAAGTCAAATAAACGATGTTGTGAGTAAGCAAGGCAAGACATTCTTTCACCAGTCCATGTCAAGCCAAGATACAACAAGCACTATTCAGATTTTTATTTTCTTCACCTGGATGATTGCAGGATCATTGTGTACTGGTGTTGCAGTCTGAACAGGTGGATAAGATTTGACCTGCAAATCCTGTGACCAAATGAACCAAAGAAAGAATACAAATGAGCTATCCAATGATAATTTAAATATGAAGACTATCAGAGGCCAACTTAACAAAATGTGTGGCCCATAAACAGTAAAATCAATGATGGTCTACTGTAACTCCTTAAGTATTCAACATGATTTTCCAAAACTCAACAAATGAAGGATTTCCTTATGTTTATGTGAGCTGGTGTGCAACAAAGCTTTAATAAATCCAACTGAAACTGATTTTAAGCATGAGATGTCCTAAGAAACAGTGTCAAGAATTGTAGTGGCACTTTATTTATGATATTCTGCACCAAAATTTTTGCTGCAGAGGCAGGGGCTTAACAAGTATATAATTCCCTGTCCAGGGCAGGCAAGCATGGTTGATGAATTCGTGCCCAAAATCAAGCCTAGCACATCTTAGCCAGAACTTCATCTGGAGTGTAAATAAAAGAGACGACACAGCAAAAATACAAAACCATCACAACTACCAACAAGTAGCAACATGGTGTCAAAAAACTAGGCCATGAAAAAAAAATCCTAGTCTGTCTGTGGCTAACAAGTTCAAAGTTGTATGCCTCATTTTAGACTATCTATACAGTGCCGAAGTGTGTGGTTGATAAACGGTCAATCTTTTGAACATGGGGCAGGAATGACCAGAGACAACAATTCTGAACTTACAAACAACACGAAAAAAAAAAAAACTATGCATGTTTTCTAGTTCCGAACTGTGTGGTCTAATACAGAGTTTATCCAAGAAGAAATCAAGCATAAGCAATGATAGCAAGTATAATCATACTACATATTAAGCATGTTTCCAGAAAGAGCCTCTTAACACCTAATCCAGACTTTGGTTTTTCATATGCACAGCATATGATTCTCATTGCAGATAATCAGTATACCTTGATATCAGTTCCTCGGAAGAGTATGAACTCATAAACTTTATCACTTGGAGGAACTTGTAGACCATCCTTTTTCCGCCCTTCTGTTCCAAATGATCTTACTGCAAATTTAAGTGATGCAATTTAAAACCAAAAGATATGCTCTGCATCTTTAAAAAGTAACCAGAAGAAAGAGAGGGAATGAAATACAGAACTTCTAACCAAAGATTTACTTTTAATATCTTTTGAGACTCACAATTTCATTATCCTCAGAAATACAAGAAAGTTGAAGTGGCTGAAAAGCATATTAAATCACATTGATTCTAGAAAAATGTGGTTGCTGCTATACCAATTTAAAATAGGATTAGCACAAAACATAGAAGATTGTGACCCAAATTTACCACATTATGGTTCCAGCATAAGTATAAAACTTTCTATTAAAAAAACTGTATGGTAAAGTGAAAACAATAGAGGGTATTTCAGCAGGCATAAAAGCAACAAAAGCTATTGTTATGTTAAGAAAAACACTTCTATCATGGAAATATCACTGATTTCATATGAAAATGATGTGATATCTGCGTATGTGTTAACAATATTACCTAGCATTAGGAGAGGGTTTCATTTTTTCCTATAAATAATTACATTAGAGATGCAAAGAGGGCACAAGACAAGCACACGGCATATGTAAAAGACTGAAGCAACTTGAATTGTGCTTATAATAATTTATTATGCAGTACATTTCTTTAGACAAATTTGTTTGTGTAAGGCTGTCAGTTTGCTGTCCTAGCACCAAAACAATATTTGGTTTTCAGTGAGTGTTTAACTTTTCAAAAATTGCTGTTTTCCTGCAAAGAAGAGATAATTTAAGAAAAACACCTTTCTTTGGGCATTGATGTAAGAGAAACCTTGGACTAGTAGCTTAGAAAGAGAGTTGACAGGTGAAACAGCTTCATGGTTGGTTTAGCAAATTTTAAACAAGGAAAAACCATCTTAATTAGTAATTACATGTAAACTTGAAAATAGAAGGCCTAAGGGCATCTCCAATTACTGTTTTATGAAAAGATAGGTATATTAGTAACTAATTTCAAGGTGAAATAGAGATCCTCATGAAAAGGAAAGCAGAAAGAAACAGAAACATGTAGAAAAACAACTGAAACTAAAATAAAAGACCATAAAATCAAGAGATGGACATCTTCCTGGTTGGTTTTGATGACTTCATCAAGATCTGAGTATAAAAGACACCAATATCCAGGATCGGAAAAGAATTAAAAACCAGATTTTCAAATTTAAAAAACTTGTAAGGCACCAGAATGCTTTAGGCCTTTGAATGTTCAACACACTACCATATAAATGGAATGCAAGTTGCCAGTATGTCTTGCCTCCCCTAGTGTGGAAGAGAAATCTAACAAAATGATGTCAGATAAGCAATTTAGTTGGGTCATGGAAGTGAAGAATACCAATGTTATGACCAGAAATGAGAGCTGCAAGAGCCACAATCAACTGTTAGAAACAATACTGTTATCCTGTGTAAAGGGATTCTTTCAACCATTCTAAGAAAAAAAAGCATTTCGACCTCGATAAGAGATAAATTCTATGATCTACTTTAGATGAGAACTTATCCCAGATTACATACAAATCTCATCAAATCATTCATGAAATGTAACTCATGGAAACAGAAGTGAGATGTAATTCACACTCCCTTGGTCCAGTTTTGTTCTCTTTCCAAACTTACATTTACGTAATATGCAAAATCAGTGACATTCTATGGAGAAGTTGATGATTAACTAGTTTATCAACGGAATTTCTGAACTTACAAAACCAACAGATCCTTCCAATTAAGACATGACACCATTGAAAATTGTAAAAGATTGCACCAGAGTGTTATGCCCTCCCTTTCATTCCTTCTTCTTACCAACATGGCATCCTTCCTCTCATTGAATAATAGTATACCGTCAATCATAAACAAAAATGTCTAATCCCAAAGAGGACCATGAAGCAGATTCTGCAACCATAGATGCCTTAGTTCAATCCTCTTAAACAACACAACAACTATTCTTCAGATATATAGCTATGTTTTAATGCTAATATCTTTCACCATTTCCCATTCAGCAAACAACATTGAACTGGGCTCCCAAAATTTTCTTTACCAGTAGAAATTCTCCCAAGTACAAATGAAGGTTCCAGTATTGAATAAAATTAATATTTGAACATCCATATCCATACATAAATGACTAAACCAAAACGCAAAGCACTCCAAAGCTCCAACCCACATCACAAAATCACATTGACACATAATAATAATAATAATAGTAAAACCATTCAAGATTGAAAGAATCCCTGTCTCCACAACCTAAAAAACACAAACCCAGAAAGCAAAGTCCCACAAAAAGAAAAGAAAAACCCAAAAATGAAAGATTGAAATAATTACCATTTCTTAAACCGATGGTGGATTCTTGAGTATCGATGTTAAAAAGAACGCCTTCATAACGAATCTCAGACTTTGAAGTCAAGCTAATCAAGCTACCTACATAGGAATCAGCTGATGCCCCTCCACCACTAACTGAAGAAGATCTGGCTGCCTCTGCTGTTGCTGCTGCCATGACCTCAAAACTTAATTCAGTAAAGATTGATGCTTTCTTGTTCCTTTGTCAAAGTCGAAACAGTGCATGCAGATAGATGCAAAGGGTCCGTCTTTCTTTCTCTTTTTTGGCTTTAATAGCGGTGGCGAGTCTTCTTGGTTTGGTGACGGTCCCTCTGTGTAATGAAATTGCTGGATAAGTATGTATTTGTTCCAACTACTATAATAATTGGAAAAATATGCGCAAGTTGTACTTTATCTGTATTGTAATTTATAAGCTTCGGACAGTATTCAATAATAATAATATATAATTTATTTTATATTAAACTACCCAATTGATCCGCACTATATGGCAAGCCATTTATTATTAAAAAACATTAATTGTGAAATGTAAAGGAATTGCGTGTATTTAATAAAATAAATAAAAAGTTATATATATTAATAAATATTAAAAATAACTGTTAGTGTTGATTAAATAATAAATCAATAGGTTATAAGATAGATGTGTATTAACATATTTTATTTTGTGCTGTGAGAAGCTATTTAAATTTTTTTATTTAATTATATGAAAACAAGTTTTTTTTAAGAAAAGTAACAATTTAAATTCTATTAAAAAATAATTTTATAGTATAATTCCACATTTTCTTACTTATCTATATTTTCTCAAAAGAAAATATATAACTTTTTTAGCTATGTTTTTTATTTGATAAATACTAAAAGCAATTAGAATAAATATATAAAATTCAATTATTTGAAATAAAAATAAAAAAGTTATCTTTTTAACTAAAATTTCTTTATCTTACAAATTTGCTCCCTTTTTTATATAAGAATCATAAAAAAAAATTTTAAAAAATAATATTTCAATGATTTTGACATAAATACTCATGTATTAAAATATATAAGAATAATATATTACTCACGTGTTTCCATGGGAAACTATAAATTATACGACAATGAAAGTAAATATTCAAGAAAAAAATAATGAATAAAATATAAGAAAAGGTAATAAAAAAATCATAAAGAATTGTAAAAAAAAGTTTGCAAATATTATAAAAAGAATGCTATAATATTATTTAAAAAATAAAAACTAAATGATATTTAAAAAAATAATATCCTAAATATATTTATAAAAACTTTATATTAATAAATTTTAATTAAAATTTACAATAAAAGACCAAATGCTTGAACTTAGATGGGTCAATGCACCAGGATTTTTTTTGCTTTTTTTTTCTTTAAAACAATAAATGACGTATTGTTTGTGACGGTTGAAAACTTTGGCCACTCAAGTGGTCGGAAAGTTAGGTTCTAATTTCTTAGATTAAAAAAAAAACTCATTTTCAATCATATTTTTATCTGAAAGCATCTAAGAAATATCGTAGAAACCTCAATAAACTTATTTATTATCTTAAAATAGTCTTTAATTTATCAAAAAACTGAAAAATCATCTTGAATAAAAAAATTTCTCAAGTCCTCAATCTCTTGTTTTAGAAAGACAGATGATAAAAAAATATCTCAATAGCTTTTTTTTCATCAAATGAAACATGTTAACATGAAAATTAGTTTTTTTATTACAAGAATATGGTCAATCTCTTCTCCTCTATTTTCCAATAATTTCTTCTATTTTTTTTCAAACTCACAAACTCAAATTAAATAAAATAAAGTTTGAGATTAAAATGTCAAATCCTAGAAAAACAAGAATAAAAAATTAATAAATTAACAACTTCAAGGATCAAAATATACTTTTCAACTATTCGTGAACAATAAATAAAAACAAGTATGTCCTTTTGTTTTAGTGTACAATCTAGTTCTTAGTGTTTCAATTTTTTAAAAATTCTAAAGTTAAGTTTCACTCTACAAAATTAAAAATCAATTTAACAATGACACTTTTTTTTGACATCATAAGAACTTAATTGTATAAGAAAAAAAAGAAATTATAAGGTCAATTTTTTTTATCAATTTAATATGAGAAAATAAAATTGAAAAAAAATAATCAAAAAAAATAATTTTTTAGGGATAAAAAAAATGAATTGCTTAATTGCATTGTTTCAATTTATAATGCAACTAAGTGTGTGCATAGGAATTGAAATAGTTTTTTTCCTAAAAGAATTAGTTTTTTTTAATAATAATAATATTTTCACTTTTTATATACTAGTCATGGATTGATAAAGGAGGACTAGATGGGTTTTTAAAGTTTATTTTTAAGAATAAGTTTTTACTTAAGATTGAGATGTTTAATAAAACAAGATAGGAATACAAACATCACTTTAATTGTAAAATTTTTCTAGGGTTTTAAATTAATTTAATTTGATTACAAGAATTTTTCTTTTCTTTTTGGTACCATTACCATAATCTATATTAATAAAAGCTAAAATACGAGGGGAAAACATTATAGATTATCAGTAAAAACAGATTTTATTGGAATAGTGTTTTCAAGATATTAGCTTTTCTACAAAAAAAAAAACTTAAAATTGGCTATTAAGAGCATTGAGATCTTTTCACAATACCATCAGTCATTACCAAATAACTTGAGTACAAATAAATCTTTTTTCATTTTAAAAGCATAATAAAATTATCAAAATGTCATTGAAAGCAAAATATTTAAAACTGGTGTAAATAAGTTTTTTTGTATTTTCAGAATGTTTTTTCTTTTTGTCACTATAAAGTCAACTAAGAGGTAATTTGATATTTAAATAAATATTAAATAAATAAAAACAAAAAGCTCAATGAAAAGACCAAAATGTCATTAAGAGCAAAAAATTTAAAAGTAACGTCAATGGTCTTTTTCGTGTTTTTACAATGGTTTTTTCATCATTATTAGGTCAGATAAGGGACAGTTTGATATTTAAATAAATATAAAAAACAAAAAGTGATTGACATGTATGGGAGGCACCTGCACCTTTCAGGCGGTGCCTCCCATCGGCCAAAATCTTTTTTTATTGTGTCGTTGGAAACATCATGGTATCCTTTTTTCTTTTGGGGTAGTACATGAGTGGATGTTGGCATGGTTTATCATCAACAACACTTTATTTTTTTCTCTATTTTCTTTCTTCTCCCTTTGAAATTCGCGTCAACCATGCAAAAATTCAAACTTACCCTTTTATTTATGGGTATTTCCATTTAGATCCTTATTCTTTTGTTTTTAAATTTTATGTTTTTGGTCCTTTTATAAAATTTTGATTTTTTTTCAATTTCATCCTTTAATCACAATTTGGTATATGTTATTTTTTTCAATTTGATCCTTATTCTTTTGATTGTTTTTTTTCTTTCATTTAATTGATTTTTCTTTTCAATTTTACCATTCGATTAAATATTTGTTTTTATTTTTATTTTAATTTGATCATCATTTATTTGATTGTTTTAATTTTTTTTTGGATCATTTTTTTAAATTGAATTTTCTTTTAATTTCACCCTTAAATCAAAAATATTTTTTTTTGTATTTTAATTTTAATCCTTATTCTTTTAATTGCTATTTTTTTTAAATTTTGAATTCTTTTTTATAATTTAGTTTTTTTTTTAATTTTATCCTTAAATATTTTGATTGATTGACAGTTGGACTTTATGGTTTTTCCATATAGGGTGCTTATCATCTAATAACTCAAATCACATGTTTGAAAAGTTAACGTAGATTAGTTTTTTTTTAAAAAAATTAGCTTTATTATTTTCTTCATTTTTTTCTCTATCATGTTATCTTGAACTCATGACCTTGATTACATGTTTGACGAGATAACCTGAGTTGGCTTGACCCTAATTTTCAAGATTACAGGTTTGTCATGATAACTCGAGTTAACTCAAGCCAATTGTTTTATGTCATTTTTTACACAGTTTTTTTGTTCTTTTTTGAAAAAATATTTTTTTTCCATGTTATCATGATAAATTTTTAAAACATTTGGTTAATTTGTTGTCATTGTCTATTTTTTTTATCGTCTAATTAAAATAAAACTAACTTTTTGACCTAGTTGGATCTATGAACCAAGTCGCATATTTTTCCTCCTTCTTCAAAACATGTCTGCGATACTTGAATATCATTTTTTACGTGAAGAAATAATATAACCCCTATAACACAACACAATTCCACACCTAGTGCAACACGATTAATAATAGTCTTTGTAACATATCAATCTAATAAATAATGATGAATCAATAATTCAAAGAAATCCTCAAATTTAGAATATTAACATGACAATAATGACCACAATGAAATAAAATGTTTAAAATGTATTGCTTGTTAATGTTTTTATTACAAACACATTAACTTTAGGATTGTTTGAAAAATATGATCTTAATTGACCTATAAACTAACAGAAAGGATACATACATGTAAACTAATTTGAAGATATTTTTTATTGAATTAAAAATAAAAAAGTTTTTAAGGGTTCACAATATGGATCTTGAGTAGCTACTTTGATATTTTGATTAAATCGATACATGATTTAAATTCCTAAATCTAGTTGTATGATAGTTTCTTCTAGAAAAAAATTAATTCATAAATGCCAATCAAATACGTTAAAATATATAAATGAAGTGTTGTCCAATAATCACAAATGAGTAGATGATTGAACAAGTGGATCTATTTATTTAGTTTATAATCATGCAGACATATAAAACATAGTAATTTTGCAATTATTACAAAAAACTAGCATACATACTAAACAGATATATAAACTTACAAAATATATAGAAAAAACAATTATAGCATGCAAACTAAACAAAGTTTTAAAATTATAGTTAAACAAAACTAGTTTATGGTACTTGTTGAAATTCTTAGAAAATATCTACTTTGAAATTTTTATCATTGTTAATGGTCAATTATTTGTCCTTAAAATTTTATTGTTCATCACTTTATGTAAAAGGACTGACTTTAATAAGTCTTTCAAGATTCTAATAATTCTTTTTTGTTTAGGTGCACTCCTAAATAAGGACCCATTAACTTAAAAATCTATACTCACTATCTCTCTACAGAGACCGAACCTAAGCTCTATAGTAGAAAAGAATGAGTAAATGAACAAGTTTTTTAAAAAATAACAACAAAGGGAGGAGAGGAAAGAACTCAGGATATTTTTTTTATTGAATTTCCACCCATCAAAGACATCTATTTATAGGACTTGGAAACAAAACATTAATTACTCATAATTTATGAATGTTTATTAATTGTGATGAATGTTCAAAGTTCATGAAAATTCATAAATACATTTATTTTTATCACATAATTAATATATTAGTTCATGTACTAAGATATTTATTTTAGGGACTAAAAAATTATCGATTAAACAAGGATTTAATAGCAAAATATTTTTTATTAATCAAATCTAAACCTAAACTCATGAGCCCACAAGCCTACTCCTCGGTCAACAAAGCTGTTTTGGGTTTGAAACTTTTGTTATTTAAAGATTCATTAAGAATAATTTCTCATTCATCTTTAATTAATTGGTTTTTAAAACCATGTTAATATTTTATGTTAAAGTACATATGTTGGATTGCAAAGTCCAACATTAATTCTTTCGGTTAAAGTTTAACTCATAAGAAGATCAATGATTTATTGTTAATACAAAGTTATTAAACCCAATCCGTGTTAAGAGTTGAATGAGATAATTCAAGTTAACCTAATCAATTAATGTTTTATTTTTTTTGAAAAAAAATCAAAATAATGTTTCTTCAATTTAAAAAAAAAACATTAAAACGATGTCATTTTTTTTAATCAAACTGGGTTTTAATAAGCTTAATTGGATCACCAATTGACCCGTCAAGTAACCCGAGTTAACTCTCACCCTTTTTTAAAAAAACAATTCGGCTCAAGCCAGGTTTTAGGTCTACCACACATATCTAAGCCGAGTTTAATAATACTATTAATATATCAATTTTCATATAATTGCTGAATGAAAGAGATATATTCAACACCTTAATAACTCTCAAGACATTCACATTTAAATGACATAGGACAAATAATTTAATGTTTTTTTAATCAAACCACAATTATATTTGAGAAAATTGTTGGTTTTAAGAAATCTTTAAACAATACATGCCTACATATGTAGTTACACGCAACTCATCATAACACAAAAAGAAACCCAAACAAGAATATAACAAGATAGAAAGATAGAATTGAGATCGAATAAGGTTATCACATAGAACTTTAATTCATAATTTTATTATTGAATATTTCTCTTCAAGTATCATGCCTCATTAAGAGCGTTACAACTCATTAAATAAGCCCCAAAATTAACCTAAAAAACTAGAAAACATGAAAAATAAAGGAATAACAATAAAAGTCCTAAACAAACTAGGAAAAATAAAATTATTAAGAATAATATTTAATTCCATAAATTAAATAGGAAAAAAATAAAAAAAAAAGCTTTTTTTTTTAAAAAAATCCTCTCGTATTAGTCTCATTTCCATTAAAAATACCATACCTGTCAATAACATGTTCAACCTTTCTAACAACGGAACCAAACTTAGTGTTAGGAGGAGATTTGAAAATATTCTTCACAATTTTTATCTAAAGTACAATAACATCAACTTTGATCCTATCAATTCCAAAATTCTCCTCAAGCACACGTGAGACACACATTTCACAATATACTTCATAAAAAAATCACTTTTTGAACCATATTTAGTTTTGTTCCTTTCTCATGGACATCATACACTAAGAATTTTACATCTAAATCTTCTCATTCAACACCATTTTCATCATCCCCGTCAATTTCTGATGGTTGATTTTAATCCATAAAGTAACTAATATCATCAAAACTTTCAATTTTAATATCAGATTCATCCCAATAAAAAGAATTATATTTTTTGCTCATGCCTCTTAAATGGTTTCTCAAAATTAGCCATAGATACGTGATCACTTTTCTTATGATCTCATGGATCCCCACCTTCATCAACTAATGGATTAAATTTGTAATTTATCTTTGCATGTCTTCTATAATCAGTTCCTAAATTTCATTCTTTTTTTTCAATTTTACAATTTATCTCTACATGTCTCCTAACACCAGTTTTTGAACATATTTTTTCTCGTGGAGGACCTTTGTATCCTCTCTAATACAAGAACACTATATTCCATTATCTCTTTTAGTAATGGTTATTCCATCACACAATAAAAAAAAAAAAACCATCGGGATAGTAAGGCTCTAATGTCAACTAACATATATAAAAATCCAAACAAAAAGACAACATTGAAGTTGAATAAGATTGTCACACAAAACCCTAATTCATATTTCTATTACTGAATATTTTTCTTTAAGTAATCTACCTTACTAAAAAGTTTAAACCTCCTTAAATAAACAAAAAAACTAACCTAAACAAAATAGGAAACATGAAAATAAAGGAAAATAAATAAAAGTCCTAAATATACTAGAAAGAATAAAATTATTAAGCATTATATTTGATTTTATAAACTAAATAAAAAACAATAAAAATAATTAAGAAAACAAATAACATTTGCTAAAAAAATCCTCCTACATCACTCTTCCTAGGTTGAAAAAAACTCATCATTGAGTTCAAATTGTTGTTGCCTCAATTTCATGGATGTCTAATAAAAAATTTCTAACCCTTTATATGCTTAGCTTTTCTATTAAAAAATAATATTTGTCAATTGTAAGTTCAACCATCCTAACAACGAGACTAATCTTAGCGTTAGGAGAAGATTTGAAAATTTACTTCACAACTTTTATCCAAAACACAATAACATTAACTTTGACCTCATCAATTTAAAAACTATCCTCAAGCACATATGAGAAACATCTATCACAATATGATTCATAAAAAAATCATCTTTAGAACAATATATAATTTTGTTCCCTTCTTTTTAACATCACAAACCAAGAATTTTACATCTAAATTTTCTTTTCTAGCATCATCCTCATCAGATTTTAATGGTTGATTCCAATCCATAAAGAAATTAGAATCTTCAAAACATTAAATTTCAACATCATATTCATCCCAATCAAAAAGTTGCTTTCTCTACTCATGCCTCTGAAACGGTTTCTTAAAATTACCCATAGATCCGTGATCACTTTTCTTATGATTCCTCGGGCTCCTAACCTCCGCCAACTGATGGGATAATTTTGCAATTTGTCTCCACATGTCATGTATTTTATCACTCGTTTTGAACATCTTTTTCTCAAGAGGGAGCCTCCTTATCCTCTCTTACCCGAGCACGTTCTCTTCTACCATCTCTTTCAGCCCGTGGTTTTTTCATCACACAACAAGCAAATAACCATTAAGATGATTGAGTTGTGATACCAATTAATACATATGGAAACACAAACGAGAAGAGAACGGGCTAGAAAGACATAATTGAAATCGAACAAGGTTGTCACATAGTACCATAATTTATAATTTTATTACTGAATATTTCTCTTCAAGTAGTCTGTCTCACTAAGAGATTTACAACTTCTTAAATAAACTCCAAAACTAATCTAAACAAACTAGGAAACATGAAAATAAAGGAAAAACAATAAAAACCCTAAACAAACTAGAAAAAAAATAAAATTATTAAGCATAACATTTAATTTTCTAAACTAGAAAAAAAAACCAATAAAACAAAAACTTTTCCTTAAAAAAACTCTTTCATGATAGACACACAACCTGGATAAATCAAACATTCTTGATTTTAACATTTGTGCATCTCTAATTACCCCCCCCCCCCTCTTTTCCATGAGAATAAAATCATATTATTATTTATCTCTACTACTATCCTTTTCAATAAAAGCATAAGCACTAATCAATACTTATCATACTTTACCTGAGGAAGAACATCTCATGAAAGATGAGTCCCCATTTACTCGAGTCCTTCCTCAACTTGAAAAGAAACGCTCACATGAGGCTCCTGAATTCTTTTCACCTTTCTTATCCCTTTTTCTCTGTGGAAAGAGACAGTAAGGTCCATGTTTTTCAGTCTTGGTAAAGAAAGACTTCAGAGTAGTTTAGGCATATGATGACGTGTGCTTTTGTGTGTGTGCTTGTGTGTGTGTGTGTGTGTTTCCTTGAAATCCATGTGGGACAAAATAGATGCTTATCTTCATCACCCAACAATCCAAATCCAAAGCCACTGCTTCTTTTACTCATAACAGCTCTAAAACACCGTGGCATTTCCATGCTAGCATATTCCTCTCTCTCTCTGCCCCCCTCAAATCTCCAAACCACCCTTCCATCGCCCTCACTCTCAGCCACCGAGACGGGGGCATTGCCGTCACTATGTCTAAACCCCCACGTTCCGAACCCAGAAATCACCTTTCAAATCCCCAAACCACCCTCGCATGACCCGAGAAATATAAGAGGAATAAGGGTGAGATGGTAATTGGGATAAGAAATGATTTGGTGGGGCCCATTACTAATTAAAAAATAAAATAAAAAAAAGGGAGAGAAGGAGAATAAAAGAAGGCAGCGTGAGTGGAACTCACAAAGCAGACACAAAGAAAAAAAAAAGTGTGGGCTCAAAAATTTTGCATAGAGAGAGAAAGTACGACAGATATAAAGTTGTGGAGAGAGAAAGGAAGAAAGAAAAGTTCGTTTTAGAGACGTTACCGGACTCCAAAGCAACATTCCGCCGGAATTTACTCACACCTATTTCACGTCCGGTCTAGGTTTTTTCAATTTCAATTCAAATAATAATAATATTAATCTCTAGTTCCTCTTCTAATTCTAGGGTTTTTCTCTCCCCCTCTGTTACTCTTAACCTTCAGACTCTCAGTCTTTTTGATGGTTTTCAGTTTCAAACCCTCAATTCTGTAGAAATTCTAGGGTTTCTTTCACTGCTGGGGCCTTTATAAATTTGGGTTTTGTAGATTTAGTGAGGTTAGAGGGGCAATTCCGATGTTTACGCCACAGAAGAAAGTGTGGTCGGGGTGGTCGTTGACGCCGAGAAGCGAAGCGGGTCAAAAGAATGGAAGCGAGTCCGGGTCGGATCCGAAGGGAAAGGGTGTGGGTTTTGTTGAACAAGTGACGCCTAATGGAGTGCGACCCAATTTGGACGGTGAATATTTGGTGGATAAGGTTTCAAAGCTTGAGAATGAGGTTAGTTTCTGGTTTTGGGTCCCTTTTATTTTTTTTCCTTTCGTTTTGTTTCAAAGATTTTTGTGATTTGTTGTAGCTTGGTTTTCTTTGAATTTGATGGGGTTTTAGTTTTTTCTTTTAATTTTGTGATTTTAGTGCTCATAGAGTATGAAGTTTTTTACTTTTTTTTCCCTATTGTTTTTAGTCAGGTGGGTTTGTATTGGAGGATTTTTGGTTAATTCTAATAGTAGTGAAGTAGTTGATGGAATTAGTTTGTAATAGTAGATTGGATGGTGGGGACGTAGAATAGGAAGTTGTGGATTGTGATCCCCCCCCTTTCACTGTGCTATAGAAAACTATTGAGATTTGATTTGGATGTGGTGCTGTGACTAGATTAGATCTGATAATGTCTGCGTATGCCGTTTTGATTAGCAAGAAAGTGGAGTTTAAAGTTGGTAAATCAATAAAGTGCTTAATTGCACATTTTACATCAATTGCTGTCACTAAGCTCCTCGGAGTTATAAATGCTATCATTATTTATGTTTCTGGGTGGCAAATTTAGTTATTGAGAACGATGTTTATTGTGTTTAGGTTTTGGTTAGATTTTGCTTCCTGTTGGTAGTGTTGAATGGAAGCAGTTTGATTTCAAGTCTTCATTGATTTGAAATTCAACCACTTCTCACCTCCTCTCCCCATAGAAAGAAGAGAGATGAGATAGCTAAATTAAATCAACTGATCAATGTCAAAATGCTGCAAGTAAATCTTGCTTTATTGAATAAATTTGTTGAAATTAAGCAAATGAAATTGATTTTAATAATTCTGATGCTGTGTGTCGATAAATATTGTTCTCTAAGGCCTGCTTGTATAGTTGCATTTATGCATCTAAACTAATGCAGAGTTGAAGTTGAACTGATTTAAACAATCTTTTGTGTGTTTGTATTGGTTAAAACTTGGGAATTAGGGTTTGAACCAATAAGGATTGTCTTGATTATTCAGGTTATGTATATGCTTGGTAAATGAAATTTGGTGTAGAAAATTGATAAATTGATTGAAAAAAATGACTTGCTAGGTTTTCTGGCTGCAACAACTAGTTGCTTCAGAAAAAAGAGTAAAAAATGAACAGAGAAGAAAGGGAGAAAGAGTGAGTGTTTAAATATGAATTAGTAGAACTCAATCAAAGTATTTAATTATGCAATCAAATCGTAAAAGACTTGAATTCTTTTTATGTGCTATAAAAAGACTATTTATTTTCCTAACTGTAGACTTCCTCGTAAAACATTTAAACGACAGACTAAAATGGCACTCTATGAAACTACAAGATGTGGCTGGACAATTTGTTATGCAAAACATGTGGGACTGTTGAATTCACTGTTCTGCTATCTTTAAGAAGTAGCATATCATAAGATAAAGTCCTAGCTAACCTTATATAGACTGAGACTGCATAACCACACAAATGCAAGTTTCCAACAGATAATGACGAAGTCTTTCTTTGACTGTAAGTTGGTTGCCTTTATACTGTTTTGCTCATTTGATCCACTGATCTGTATCCCAGCTATTTGAGTACCAGTACAATATGGGGCTTCTCTTGATTGAGAAGAAGGAGTGGGGTTCTAAGCATGAAGAACTCATGCAAGCATTTGCAGAAGCAACGGAAGCTGTCAAACGGGAACAAGCTGCACATTTGATTGCACTTTCTGATGCTGAAAAGCAGGAAGAGAATTTGAGAAGAGCCTTGGGTGTTGAGAAACAATGTGTGCTTGATGTAAGATTTTAATGTCTTTCTTTGATAATATAAATGATTTTTTTCCCACAGAATTCACTTGTTTTTTAAATAGACTGCTGTCATGCATAATCTGTCTCCCTTAATCATTGATAACTTAAACAAATGAACATACTTTGATCATAGGGAATGTTAAGGGTTAGCATCTGTTAAGTTAGAAACTCCCTAAGGTAGAATGTTGCCAGACCCCGGAGAATGACTTGCATTGCTGATAATGTAAGAAGGCTTGTCAGATATTTTATCTTGGAGGTCATTTCCTTGGCTTCCTCTTATTGAAGAATTCTCCAACTAGGGGTGAAATGAACAGCTCAAGTCCGACTTTGTGATTACTTTTTCCTGCTCTAGATAATGTTATCATGCATTGTTTAAGAGTTTTGATATTGCCCTCAATACTTGTGCATATTTGTGATTTTATTTTTTATGCTAGTGTAAAGGTGCCTTTTAATGACAATTTCTTCTACTTTTCTTCCGTCAATCTCTTCGAGTAATCTGTGAATTTGTTGGCCGATGTAGTTAGAGAAGGCAGTGCGCGAGATGCGTTCAGAAAATGCAGACATTAAATTTACAGCCGATTCAAAACTGGCTGAAGCAAATGCATTAGTTATGAGTATTGAAGAGAAGTCTCTGGAGGTAGAGGCGAAACTGCGTGCTGCTGATGCCAAGCTTGCAGAAGTGAGCAGAAAGAGTTCTGAGATTCAGAGGAAATTGCTGGATGTGGAATCTCGAGAAAGTGCTCTTCGAAGGGAGCGCTTGTCCTTCATTGCAGAGTATGCTCAATTTACTTTACCTTTACTAATTACTGTTGAATCTGATTCCTCCCTTCTTTGTCTGCACTCTTCAGTACTACTAGAGTTGAAATTGTGCACATGTTAATTATGTTGATGACATTACATTTCTCTCAGGAAAGAGGTGTACGAGACCACTTTTTCTAAGCAAAGGGAGGACTTGCAAGAATGGGAGAAGAAATTACAAGAAGGAGAAGAGAGGCTATCAAAGAGTCAAAGAATTATTAACCAAAGAGAAGAAAGGGCAAATGAAAACGATAGGATCCTTAAGCAGAAAGAGAAGGATCTTGAAGAGGCTCAGAAGAAGATTGAGGATGCAAACTCAATTTTGAAGAGGAAAGAAGATGATATTAGTAACCGGCTCACTAATCTAACTATAAAGGAAAAGGCATGTTTTTTCTTCACAGTTTCTGTTATTGAATCAGTAATAAATGTATATTCTAATTAATCTGTCTGATCTGTGCAGGAATTTGATGCTACAAGAAAGAAATTAGAGGTGAAAGAAGTAGAGTTACGTGTGCTAGAAGAAAAGCTAAATGAGAGAGAGAGAGTGAGTTTATACAGAATACTTTTTTTTTTGGTGTTCTCATATGATGACATGTTTTAAATGCTCTACATGCATGTTGTTCTGGTTCTATGCCACAAGTAACTTATAAGTCATACACAATGACAATCAGATTTGGATTTGACTTCCTTAGTGGTTCAGCAAACAATAAATCACCATAATTGATCTAGATATTCCAATAAGAAGTTTTCTCTCACTCTTCCCATTTGAGTGAGGTTTTGGTGATTTGTGTGTGTGTGTGTGTGTGTGAGAATTATCCTCGCATTTCCCTACATCTGTTGCATCATTCTTGTGCAGCTTTTTATTAGAGTACATAAACTTCCAAAATTAAACCTTCAGAATGGTCCTTGCTGATTGATCACTAAAGATCAAATCTATAATTATCATTTTTTTAACCTTTTTTAATATAATTAGCTGTTACTTATCATGCAATTTGATTTTCCTTTTGCATGGGACATCCAAAGGTTGAGATTAAGAAGCTAACTGATGAACACAATGCCATTTTGGATGTAAAGAAGCATGAATTTGAGTTGGAAGCTGAACGAAAGAAGAAGTCTTTGGATGAGGATCTCAAAAACAAGGTAATTGAGCTAGAAAAAAGGGAAACTGAAATCAACCACAAGGAAGAGAAAGCTGCAAAACGAGAGCAGGCATTGGATAAGAAACTGGAGAAGTGTAAGGAGAAAGAGAATGAATTTGAATCAAAGTCAAAATCTCTAAAGGAGAGGGAGAAGGCCATCAGATCTGAACAGAAGAATTTGGAGGGAGAGAAAAACCAACTGGAATCTGCTAAAGAGAATTTTCTAAATCTTAAAGCTGAACTGGAAAAAACCAGGGCTTCCAATGAAGAACAGCTTTTGAAAATTCACGAAGAGAAGGAGCGTCTCAAAGTGAGCGAGGAAGAGAGGTCTGAGTATGCCCGCTTGCAAGCTGAGCTTAAGGAGGAAATAAATAAATGTAGGCTTCAGGAAGAGCTGCTTTTGAAGGAGGCTGATGATTTAAAGCAGCAAAAAGGGAATTTTGAGAGAGAGTGGGAAGATCTGGATGAAAAAAGGGCTGAGGCTGAGAAAGAGTTGAAGAGCATTCATGAACAGAAGGAAAAATTTGAAAAACATAGACTCTCTGAAGAAGAAAGAATAAGAAATGAAAGAAAGGAAACAGAAAACTACATAAAAAGAGAGCTGGAAGCTCTGCAAGTGGCCAAGGAATCATTTGAGGCCAACATGGAGCATGAGCGGTCTGTGATGGCTGAGAAAGCTCAAAATGAGAGAAACCAGATGCTACATAGCATTGAGATGCAGAAGACTGAGCTTGAGAATGAATTACAAAAAAGGCAGGAGGAGATGGACAGGCTTTTGCAAGAGAAGGAGAAACTGTTTGAGGAAGAGAGAGAGAGAGAATTTAAGAATATTAATTTCTTAAGAGATGTAGCTAGAAGAGAAATGGAAGATATGAAACTGGAAAGGCTTAGGATAGAGAAAGAGAAGCAAGAAGTTGATGAAAAAAAAAGGCATCTTCAAGAGCAACAAATTGAAATGCGAGAAGATATTGATAAGCTGGGCAATCTTAGTAGAAAGTTGAAGGATCACAGGGAGCAATTTATTAAAGAGAAAGAGCGTTTCATTGTATTTGTTGAGCAAAACAAGGGTTGCAAAAACTGTGGTGAATTGACCTCTGAGTTTGTGCTTTCTGATTTGATATCTTCACAAGAAATTGAGAAAGCTGACGCCCTTCCTACATCAAAGTTGGTTAATAATCATGTGACCACAGATGATGGAAATCCGGCTGCTTCTGAGAAGCATGATAGTGAGATATCTCCCACTCTAGCTCATTCTGCATCTCCAGTTTCTTGGCTGCGCAAGTGCACATCGAAGATACTTAAGTTCTCTGCTGGTAAAAGGATTGAGCCTGCTGCTTTACAAAATTTGACTGATGGCACACCCCTGTCTGGTGAGCAAGTTAATGCAGAAGAAATGTCAAAAAGATTAGATTTTACTGAAAATGAACCAGAGCTATCTTTTGCAATTGTCAATGATTCACTTGATGTCCAGAGGGTACTCTCTGATACAAGCATCAGAGAGGTTGAAGCTGGACATGATTTATCGATTAATGATCAGAGCAACAATAATGGTACAGCACCAGAAATTCAGGAAGATTCCCAACCTTCTGGATTAAAGCATGATCCCCAACCTCGTAAAAGGGGTAGGCCAAGAGTTAGCAGAACACGCTCTGTCAAGGAAGTTGTCCAAGATGCCAAAGCTCTCCTGGGGGGTGCTTTGGAATTAAATGAGGCTGAAGATTCTGGCCATCTGAAATCGGAAAGCCGTGATGAATCAAGTCTTGCTGATAAAGGAGGTCCAAGAAATGCCCGGAAGCGGAATCGAACTCAGACATCTCAAATTTCAGTGAGTGACCGTTACGGTGATGACAGTGAAGGTCATTCTGATAGTGTCACTGCTGGTGATCGCAGGAAGAGACGGCAAAAGGTTGTTCCCAATCAAACTCAAGGCCAAACACAATATAATCTTCGGCGACGCAAACTGTAAGTTTTCTCATTCATTATAGTCCAAATAGACCTTATTATATTCGAAGTAGACTTGTAAGCCATATAAAGGCATGGCACTTCAGAAGGGCAATTACCTATCTATTGAGAAGTGCTAGGCACTTCAGAAGGGCAATTACCTATCTATTGAGAAGTGCTCCAGCAGTCAAGGCTGGCCACTAATAAATGGATTTATTTAATGGCTGTCAGTGGAGTTGCTGTTGTAACTGCTAAAGCCTCATCAAACCTGAACAATGAAAAGGAGAAAGAGGATGATGGTGTTAGTAGTCCACAGGATGGAAATCTATTGAGAAGTGCTCCAGCAGCTTCTGCAGGGGCTGCCAGTGAGAATGGTGAAAGCATGCACTTTGCAAGGGTGAGTGCCAAAAAACCCGCTGTTAATGTCATTTTCTCTGGGATAATGATTATAGAACGTTGTGTGAGCAGCAATAGTGTTTCTTTTCTCATTTTTATTTGACATGATGTATTTTTGTGGACAGTGTGCAAATATTATGGACACTCTGGATGGTGATGGCAGTGCAAGAAGGATGGATGAGAATGCAGCACTGAGTGAAGAGATAAATGGAACGCCAGAAGGGGCTGGGGAGTATGGTATTGCAGATGAGAACAGAAGTGAAACCCCTAGAGGTGAAAATGAAGATGAGGATGAAGATGATGACGAGGAAGAGTCTCTGCATCCTGGTGAAGTCTCAATAGGAAAGAAGCTCTGGACTTTCTTGACGACGTAATGATAGTAAATCTTGTGCTCCAGTTGGGTGAGACTTAAATGGGTTCTCGATTGTTCCAATTTTTTTTTAGGATTGTTGTTAGGAGGTCTTTGATGTGAAGTAGTGTGTATTAAAAGTTTAACTGTTATGATGATTTCAAGTCTTAACCCAGGTGCAAGGGATCTGGTTTTCTTCCCCCCTGGTTTTGGTTTGTTAGGATTCAGGATTTTTTGGAGCTGCTATCTTTTAGAACAAGGTAGATCATTTGATGTAGCAATGACCAGTGAATATTAGACACTGGATACAATCTTCCACATTATCCAAAATGGTTGTATCAAAACGTGTATTATTTCACCTTGCGGGAGTGACGTTTGAAGAAACTGCGGTTCAGTCCTTGTTCTTTGTCAGCTATTCTGCCTGTTAGGTGGTATGATGCCAATTAGAGTACAAGGAAGAGTGAAGAGGCGATGTTCTGTGAAAACAAGAACACCTTGTTGGATAATCAATGATTTAGTTTGAACTTGTCAATCATTTTGATGGCATCATGTAGATGTACCTAGGAGTGAAATTGATTTGTGAAATAATTTGGTTTCTCAATGTACACTGATTTTTTGCCCAATTCTCATTACCTTTAATGTCAATCGTGTTTAGGCCCCTAACCTATTTTTCATCTCAATTAAGTAATGAGTCCATGAATTTTTAATAATTCTCAATGATTGTTTCATGAAGTGATGCGAGAGGTTTTAGTAAATTCAAGGATTTTAAGGAATCATGCTAAGCTGAAATAATACCTATGCCGAGACATGTAACCATAACATTAATAGTTTACTTGTGACAATGTATGAAAACAAGAGCAAAGGGAAAACTCTTGCTTCGAGCAGAACAGCTTTTACCAATTCATTGTGGTGATAGGCCAGAAACAAGTTTCAAAAGTATACTAGTATATCCCTACTAAACACTGCCCCGTTGGAGCATAGATGTTAATCATGCCCAACTTGCACATTACTGGCGGAGACGGTCTTTTCTGACGGTGAGGAAAGGTCGTGCAATCGCAGAGGGGCCCTAGCCCGCTGACGACGACGGATACTAATACAACTGGGATTCAAAGAATGATTAACAGACGATACTTGGCTTGGTCCCAGTTAGCATTCCTTCTCCAGATCGGAGACTAGATAGGTTTTTTTTGCTTGAATCTGGAATGGCAGGACTGATTGACCTGTCACTTCCTTGCATCAACATAAATAAGACCGACCAAGTCAGGATGGGGGAGGGGAAGATGACTTGAGGCTACTATTCAATTCAGCGCGAGAGAAACTAAGGACTTGATGGAATTCCTTGGGGATTCTTTAATGGTGCTGAGCTAACTATAGTGCAAAGTCGTATATCCTTGGTTAATAAGATCCAGCTGCAGGCAGTGTTGGATTATGGAGATGATGCAGGATCATCATTGACGAATGCTTGTCTCGGCGAAGAGTGTCAAACTGATAATGATTCTTCTGACAGAGACCCAAGAAAGTATGTCGATTCTCGAATGCCTGTTTTCTAAAATAGCATCATTATCCTCAGTAACGGACCGTATCCCATTCACCATAACCTGCAAAGAGAAGAATGAAGAAGGTATCAAATGTGCCGTCTTTGCAATTACAACTATAGTGATCACTGTAAATATAGTAGGGATTCTCACAGTAAATGCTTTTCCTGGTTATGCAAGGAGTGTGAGGCGTGAGCCCTACTCTTTGAGGCTTTTCTCTGCATCATGGCATCTGGAAAATGCGTATTGAACTACAATTATTTCCGAGTAATAATTCCATGTTTTGTCAGAAAACATAGTGGGAAACAAGGGTTTAAGCAAAATGACAACCACCATCACTGCTAATGAACTTCGGGATATACGCAAGTACATTAATTACCTTTCACATAGCTGAAAATTTTTGCCCTTGCGGCAAAGCCGTTGGCACTTTATGATTACAATGACTACTGGATATTAACATCAAATTATTTTTGAAATGAAAGAACATTTAGTAATTATTAATAAATATCCGTAATAGGAGAAATTAAAAAAAACATAAATTTAACAAGGTTAGGTAATGTGTCCAGGGAGAAATTTTTATTTTTACTATATCAAAATAGAGTTACATTATATGTATTTATAGTAAACCTTAAACCGTTCATGAAATCTTAGCCATTTTCATAATACTCTTTTATCGTACCGCAGGGGTGTTGTCTCCACACCCCAAACCTATTAATTATTACTGACAGCAAAATAAAAAATAAATCTCAAAAAGACAAATATCATCATTTCGCTCTGACCCCCTCACTTCACTTTAACATTTGTTTATGAGCCACAAACTACAACAATCTTCACCTTGATGAATATCCACCCTTTAGAAGAAAATTAAAAACAAATTCACTTAAGTTTGGATGTCTTCTGTTTAGCATCTGGAAACATTACATCAAGTTTAAACAATGCTTGAAATTATTTGTAATAACAAACTTTGTCCACATGTCTACTGCATTGTCAAATATACGAACTTTCTCAAGCAACAGTTTACCAGAAGAAACCAATTCCCTGGTCCTATGAGACTTTACATGTAGGTGATTGTTTCTTGCATGATACATTTGGTTCTTTGCCAAGTAAATAAAACTTTGACTAACACAATACAATTGAACTCCACCTTACTGAATATCCAATTCTTTGACCAAACCTGTAAACCACAAAGCTTTTTTGGCGGTCATTGTCATATATTCTGACTCAGTAGTAGATAGTGCAACTAGAGATTGAATCATAAACTTCTAACAAAAAACCGTCTTATCATAATAAATACATAACTTGTGGTAGACCTCCTGTTGTCCAAATATTATGCATAATCTACATTTAGATATCTCACAATTGAAGGATTACCCTATTATCTATTAAATATGATGCCATAGTTTGTAGTACCCCTCATGTATCTAAAATTCTACTTGATTGCATCATAATACTGTTGTCCAGATCTGATAGAAATTTGCTCACCATACTAACCACGTGTGTTAAATCTAGTCTTGTAGAAATCATAACATATATTAAACACCTCACTGCATTAGTATAAAGGTCTTTTAATCTTTAATATTCTTTTACTTTATGATCTGTCTTTGAGCACTATGAAATAAATAATCTGAAATGATTAGTTAAAAATATAGTTACTAGTTCGCATTATCCATGTTGAACCTCATCTTAAACATAGACTAAATATTGGAAGATGATGAATTAGCATACTGCAAAATGCATGTGGGATTAGCCATCAGATTTAAAATTGCAAAATGCATGTGGTATTAGCCATCAGATTTAAAATTGCAAAATGCATGTGGTATTAGCCATCAGATTTAAAATTGCAAAATGTTGAATTATCCTTTTCCTTTCTGTTTCTTTATTCTTCTTTTCAAAATGCACGTGGGATTCGTCATCAGAGTTGTACATAAATTTTAACAGAAACCATCAACCTATCCTATCACAATTTGACAGTCTATCAGAAAAATAAATTCGATGGACACATCCACACGAGGTCCTCTAGAAATTCCCACAGACAATTCGCAATTTTCATAAAGCAACAAAGATAGATGCAAATAAATATAGCTCCCACGGGAGGAGTATTGCAAACGATGAATGGATACAGAAACATCTTAAACTAGTTGAGACTTCTCCTCTAGTTGATGGAGAAAGGAATCGGAGCTGCAACTCTAGCCTAGATAATAGAGAAATGAAGAGGACAGGGGGTGTTGTACAAAGAATATCGCATCCATTCTACCCCGTCACACTCATAACTACCCCATTTACCTCCTACTACGACGGCGATAGCGATCGTTGTCATACTCACTCCGAAATGAATAATCCCGATATGAATAATCTGTGTCATAGTCATCCCGGCTGTTATCAGTCTCGTATCTGGCTGAACCAATATTCTGTGGCGAAGAACGTTTCCGTGAGGATGAGTAGGATGAAGAACCTTGACTTGCAAAATCCTCATATACCAAAGCACCCCTCCCTCTATCGGAATTGGACCTCCCAAAGGCAGGGCTCAGATCTCTAGGGCTGTCAGAACTGTAACTAGAGTCATGATGACCATACCTTGGAGGATAACTTGACATAGATGGACTAAACACGGGATCAACACCTGGAGGCCCATCGTTAATGAAATCCCTAAACTGTCTCTGTTCATGATGATGCCATCTGCCTGTAGCTTCTGAAGAATGGTTTGATCTATGGCGTGATCGGTGCCTAAATGGATCAGAACTTGAAGGCCCCACTTCCCAAAATCTTTGATTTGCATTTTCTGGAATTGGTGCATTTATTCCAGGAAATTCAACTGACATTTTCCTTGGTGGTTCAGGATGGTCTGTTTCCATGATCTCCCCATCTTCCTGTTCTTCCTCTACATCTCCATCATCAAATATTGTGATCCCAGAAGGCTGATCCTCATCATCTGGATCTGAAATATGAATGTAAAGGACTTACAATGGCAACCATAATAATAAATAAAAGCTGCCGACAACAATAATAGTTATTGGGGATGACAACAACAGCAAAATGAACTCCACCAACATCAACATGGGGAAAATTGTAGCATATGAAATCCAAAAGACCACAATTTTAGTCTATTGCAATGTACTGCCCTTCTGGAATCATGACGATTTGCTGCGGTCTATTCTTCCTTATATGTGGGAGGTGATTAGCTCAAGCATCATTTCTAAAAAGCTCAATGATCTCTCCATGAGTTCTAAAGATATGCATAGCCTCAAATTCAGGGAAAACAAAAGTATAGATCTAAATTTACAGTAGCAGGACTTCGGATATGATTATTGCCTTCAATGAATAATCAGAGATTTTTCTTTTGTTACAAAGTAGAGATTTGAACTAGAGACCTCTTTTTTTTTCTTTTTAATTTTGATATAATAAACACTTTGTTTTCGTTTTTATTTTTTTTCAGGATCCTGCAACTTGATTATTCCACTGGGAGGGACCCGGGGCTAGAGCCAGTTGAGCTATCTGAGCTATCTGCTCAGTTGAAACCACCATAACAGAGCCTCAATCCCAAACTATTTGAGATTGGCTAAAGCTTACTTGAATTATGAAGTGCAAAATGATAGCAAGGATTTGAAATTGTATTTTCCTTGGGCCACATTAGCCTTTTTCATTCTTACTGGCCTTAGGGCCTCATGAGCTTACAGTACATTTATAAAATCAATCCAGTCATACTCTACATTTTACCAATCCATTAACATCAATTACATGAAACTAGGCCTCCAATCCATGTGTCAACCAAGGGCAACAGTGAGAATTTATGATAATCCTTGAATACCTTATTCAAATTCTTTTGAAGACCACACTTTTCCTAGTGGGGAAATTGGCAATAAAATGACAATTTCAAACATAAAGAGGAACACCCAGACAGCATAGAAGAAAATCAAACACAACAGAGGAATCGCAACTATTCATCCCAGTGTAAACATTAAAAAAATTAAAAAACTAAAAAAAGTGAGTTTATAATAGACAATTCTATGATGGCTTGGAATATCAGACAGAAAGTAGAATTGTGTGCATTACCTAGATATCCTGGTGGGTATCCCAGCTCTCGCATTCTGTTAAGCCATGGTGGAGGATCAAGCTCCTGTTTAACAAAATCAGACGGAGGGAAAACAAATATCTTATGAACAAAACACCAATACTATTTCAACTAGCAATCCATCTCATTATCCAAATCATGCGTTGTGTACTTTGTACTCTGTAAATTGTAGACGAAGTTTGATTTGGCCTTATATTGTGTATGGGATTTTATACTTGAGCCAACTAGGCTCTAATGGGTTCTAGGCTTAGATGTAAGAGAAACATGGAGGGTGTTAAATATGTTACAGGAGAAATTAAATGTTTGCTTTGATTCAATCTAGTATGCTCTTACCCCAAGACCCAAAAGTTGTCGTGTTTCAGTGTCAAGAGAACCTGGCTTTAAACCATCATACTTGCCACCAGAAGAGCTCTGATAATAGCGTGTTGGATTGCGGGAACTAGAATTCTGATTTCGCTTGAACTTGTGTTGTTTGCGAGCATTATTAACAGCAGCATTATCACGAGGTTTTGGGCATTCCTTCAAAGAATGGTTGTATGCACCACAGTTAAAACAACGTGCAGCAGCATCCACTATCTCCAAGCCTCTACAAAAATGGAAGGCAATAGATAGTGGAAGATAAAATACATTCAGGAACCCTCAAAAACATATATTTAACACAAGAAGAACAGCTGATTGGATCAGTAAAAATATAGGAGCAGAATTATAATTAATGAATAACTAGGTCCTTGATGGGTTTTCACCACGAAAATTGGGCCCCTTAAAGGTATAAAATCACCAACAGATTATTATATGAGGTAATGTGCGAGCTCCTTCTTACATAAATGAGGGATATGAATGCAGCAGCTATTCTAATGTGCTGAACAGACTTGAGTTTTTATGATTTTTCTCAGATCCTCTGTTTAGTAAGCTATTAGTCTGTAATGAGGTTCGCATTGCAAGTTTCCCAAGAAAATACAAAAGAAGAGATTCTTGGAAATAAGTCCACATGGATATCCCTTGTGATTAGTTACTATCCAACACATTATATTTGTCAACACATCACATACAATACCATTGCCACAATCATAAAATCATCACGAATGCTAATATCCCAAGCTTGTTCAACATACATAAAAATCAACAGGTTTTGAACAACTTAGATATTTGCTACAATTCTGAGCATGTAGGGCAAATACCAAAAAAGTAACATTTTCAAAACATGAAATCTAAGAAAGGTACACAAGTCAAGATCATTTACCCTTCTACATTAATTGGACCATCTGCTGAAGTCAAACCCAACACATATCCACGATCATATAGAGGCACAAAATTACTATGTAGAAGAATTAAATCACTGTCTTGTTGTTTCCTTGCTTGGTTCTCAATCCAGAAGGACTACAAATAAAAAGTAACCAATCAAATGAAAAACTAGATGAAAAGCAAAGACATGAAATCCTAAATTTTAACCTCTTTTAGTGAAGCTAAATGCAATGCACTATGATGGTTAGGGCCTTAGCATCTGCGCTACAATGAATAAAGTGGCAGTCAAGAGTGCAAATTTCTGGTCAAAATAGGATGAGAAAGGTAAAATAAAGAGAAAAGAGGAAAAATCTCACGAAAATACATTGTGTAAGAACTGAGAACTTAAACAGAAAAAATTTCTACCCGAGGATATCTAATTTTCAATGGTGATAGAAAATTTAACTAACCTCCAGGGTGATAATAGGGCTCCAAGTAGATAATGGTTGGATAATACATTCCTTGTTTAAATTCCATGTTAAAAAAGCTATGGGGTCCATGACAACCATGGAACTTAATGATTCAAGATAGAGTTCCATGGTCATTGTTTAGAATACTAAAAGTCTAAAATCTGAAGTTGTGCTCTCTAAATTTTAGCATGAAGATTTAGCTCAGAAAATGGCACACCAGTGCATTGATCGCACAGTGATAAATGCCAAAGAGTTTCTAACAAGTAAATTATTTGCTTCCAAAGGTTAGGATTCCAATTAAAGTTAAAAAAGTTTCTTTCTTTCTTTCTTTCTTCTTTTTTTTTTCCCTGGAGGTGAGAGGAACTTCAAGAAAGAGCTTGACAAAGGTTAAGGCCACACACAATAAAAAGAATTCCAGGAAAGAGAACCTAGAAAATTTATGACTAAGAATATCTTCGCTATATTTTTTTGCCCTTTACCAAATATATATATTTGTAATCCAACTAGCTTTATTAATGAAGCAACGGGCAAATTGCAACACAGAAAATACATCCTAAAGCATCTAAAGTTACAAGAACAAGAAGTTCTTCATAGCTAATACCTGGCTAGTCCTTTTGGCTTAAAACTATATGCATTCAGGACCAAAGAAGCAAAAAATGGAAATTACCACTGCAGAGGACTTCTCCATGCCAACACGTAGAGCAGGAAAGTAAGTGTCTTCACCAGATTGTAACATTTCATCAGAATCCTGAAAGATTGAGATACATAATTGAGACAAGCCACTGGTTTAATAAAGAATAGGAAGCCACAGAGCAACAACAATAGATTGCATGCATTCACCATATAGGATATCTGCATTATTTTCTATCAATCCAATCTGGATTATGTGTTTGAAAAACTTTCCTAACTTTGCATTGCTCAAGCCAAGCACCCAAACTAAAAAAAATTAAAAAAAAAATTTACATAGTACTGCAATTTTAATTAGCAGGAAAATTGAACCTTACATGAGATGAATTCTGTTGAGCATGCCATTCTGACCACTGCTGTAACAGTTCCTCAAGCTTTTGTTTGCTAGCTCTGGGAAGAGTAAGGCAATCACCAAGAATTCAACAAATGAGGATCTAAGCTAATTCTAATAAGACATGATGCCTCCAATAAGTACAGAATAATAACAGTCACAGCAATCCAACAAGAAATCAAAACATACAGTTAAAAATTCTTGGATTGCCAAGTTATTATGAACACTTCCACCCTGACCTTGTTAAGGAGTTATACATGACATGCACTGAAGGTTGCTGTTCATCATATGCCATCCTTTTTCTCTTAACGCCTGATATATCTGGCATATTGGATTGAGGGAATGCATGACAGAAAGGGGAGGAAATCAGAATAAACTTCAACTAAAAAGGTGATTGTCATGGATATAGCATTCCTCAAATTGAGATTGACTTATTAAAGTTGTTTGATGCATTTATTTCTGAATAAGAAGCTTTTTTGGAATTATGATCTAAATCTAATGGGTTCATCTAGAGTTGAGTAGGAGAATTTACAATAAATAATTAAGTTATCAGAGGTTAAGAAAGGATACGACTGCCATCCACGTTGCCTTGTTGGACAAGACTTTTATTTTGTGTATCAAGGAAACAGTCCTCAACGTTCCCTATCATGCTGGAAATATCTGGCTTCTTGGAAACTATAACAGCATCAACCACATCAAAATTCACTTGTCTGACAGGAGAAACAACCAAATCCATGCCAACCTCTGTTTCCACTGCAAACTGGACACCTTTAGATCCAATATCACGTTCCTCAAGCACCAAATTACTCTGATCTGTTGCAGCTTCTTCAGTTCCAGTATCACCTACATTAAGCCCTGAACACCCTGGATTGACTATACCTTCTTCATTTCCAACCACACCTTCACAGAGCCCCAAACCCTCCTCATCATCCTTACTTTCTTTACCATCATTACTACATGGTTGAGAGCGAGATTCACTTGGCCCAAAATCAGACTTGGAAAGCTCATCATTCTCATTTTTATATCCAAAATCAATAGAACCAGGGAGCCCAATCATATCATCTGTTTCCATACTCAAATTTAAAAGGAGCTTCCCTTCTAGCAAGTCCACTAACCAAGCCTCCTCGACTACCCTGCATATGAAAAACCCTAGTTACTTAAAAAGAAAACCAATATTTACCACCTTAATTAAAAAAAAAATCAGTCTTTTAAGTTTCTAACTTAAAAAAAGAGAGAATAAAACCCTAATTGAGAGTTCATAGAAGCACCTTTTCATATCAAATGCTTATGTTAATAACTATCATATTGTATTTACACTACATAAAATAACAATTTCATCTATAAAATAATCATCAAAACCAGATGATTAGGAAAAGAAAAAACGATTTAAACCACCAAAAATAGCTCATCCCAACTTATCTAACTAATAACAATAATGATAATCTAAATTCACAAAAAAGGATTCTTGATTAAAGCAACTAAAGAAAATAAAATTAGGCGCTTAAAAAAATTACTAGCAATTATCAATCAGCAAATTTCAAATCTCTTAGAGAAAAAAAAAACAACAGCAACACTCTAATTAACAAAATAACTAATGCAAAACAAACCACAAAACAACAAATGCAAATTAATCACCTTTAAAAGAAGTTAGCGAGGTAATTTAAAACGGAAAGAAAAATAGACCAAAAAGGAGAGATAGTGAGTAATTGTTGTTTTCTTTTTTACTTACCTGAATTTTCTCAGGAACCAAACAGGAAACGAAGAGAGAGAGAAGGTTCTGGAAGTGAGACTTGGTTTAGTGACACACGAGCGAATAACCAGCAGAAGAAGGCAGAAGCTGGAGCGAACAGAATTTTGGATCTGTTTTTCGATTTTCGGTTTCTACGAAATGAGCCGCCTTTTTTTTTTTATTTTTAATTTTCCTTTCCTTAACTAATTATTGGACACGGAGAGAGACAATGCTGTGGTACGTCAAGGTGTATGATACACTCCTTCCCCTCGTTCGATGGAGAAGATACGTGTTGCTGCCGCGGGGTAAGCTTATAAAATTTGTTTTGATATTTTGATTCATTTTAAAAATTTAGGTGAATTAAATAAAAAAAATTTAAAATTTATTTTTTAATATTTAATATCATGTGTGATTTAATTTTAATTTAAAATAAATTTATGAATATATTTGATTTTGATAAATAAAAAACCTAAAACACACTTAATTTTTTATATCACATGAAAATCTCATTAGAATGGTTGAAAATGGGAAGAAGGCAATAATTGATATTGAAATGGTGATCAAGAAATCTATATTCATAGGATTTGTAATTTTAGTTAATGAATTCATAATATTGATTAAAAAACCACATTATTCCATGTTTGATAGTTAATCTTTTTCATTTCATATTGTTGCAATTTTGAATATTAGTTTTTATTAATTGAAATATAATTATAAAATTACATAGAAAAATTATAAGATCAAATAATTAATATTTAATTTTTATTTCTCCAGGTCTAACTTGCCAAAAAGTATTACAACTCTTTATAGAGAAACAACTAGAAAACCTTATTAATATCAAATAGAAAAATAAAAATAAGAAACTATTTTCTTCAAATAGAAAAACTAGAAAAGCATAATATTATTTAATAGGAAAATAAAATAAAAAATAAATCTCCTAAACTAAAAAGGAAGAAATAAAAATAATTAAATAAAATAATTATTTTTTCCAAAAACCTCTCTATCAATCTTTCTAGAACTCGTTCTCAATGGTCTCTTTAGCCAGAAACCTATGGCAAAAACTAATGATAGGTTGATCCATTATAGATACTTAACTATAATGAGAAACCATATTAATATTGAAATAAGAAAAAAAATAGAAAAGAGTATTTTATTTAAATAGAAAAAATAGAAAAGCATTTAAAAATAAAATTCCCTGACTAAAATAAAATAATTTACGAGTCACATTTCTAGTATTGAACGGTACGAGGATGTATATATGATAAGGTGATGAAATATTATTATTTAAAATGATAACAGTGGATATGTTTATTATATAAAATGTTTTTTTTAATAAATGTAATTAATGAGATTCAAACAATTATCAAAATATCTAGTATATGGAAAATAAATAGTATATGAGAAATAATAGGAGTTTCTTTATTTAATTTTTGACTTATGTTTATTGAGATTATTCGAAATATTACATAAATTATGAGAAATCTTATGTAGTTTATTGAAGACTCATTTGTTTATGTATTGTGTTCATATAATGCACGAGAGGACAAAAGATACAATGACAAGATATATTTAACCTAACTTTTCCAGCATCACATAACTATATATCTCTATTTTCTGCTGCAGTATTTGAAATCTGCGAATGCAAAACAATATTCGCATGTCCGTGAGCTCAAGATGTACGCAGAATGGGCTAATCCCAACTGCATACGTTAGAAAAGAAGGAAAGAAAGCTTGGAATGTGTTTCAAATCAAAGAAAGTCGAAAATTTAACATTTAAATGCGTCTCTGCTACTAAAGTTAGAAAGTAACTTTGGCGAGGAAGTTGTAACGTGTGAAGCATTTCTGAGAGCTGCGAAATACTATCAGTGTAAACACTGTGAAGAAATGTTGCTCTAAAGCTGTAAAACGGTACTGTAGTAAGCCTTACATATAGACTAGCCTCACATCGATCAACCACAGGATTTGAACTAAAAGAACAATCTTTAAATTCATTTTCCACAACCTCGACTGTATCCATACCGAAAAAGCACAGCTCCAGCAATCCAGTGTAGCTTCCCATTCATCTTATAAGCAAATATACAGTCCTCGGTTCTTAATATTGATAAATACAGACGAGCTCAGTGTACTCGCTGCAAGACCTATGATAACGGGTGCACTAGCTTGAACTTTTCAGGGCCAAAGAAAACCTGTACTGCTGGCGGAGCACTGCTAACATGATTAAAGTTAATTTTCAGGATTCTGTTCTCTGCAACCAAAAATATATAGCTGCCAATAAAACTCACAAATCAATAGGCATAGAACATTTTATGTCTATCAAACAATGATCATAGACAGAAACAAGGGTACTACGTACAACCATATATAGTTTGATCAATGATATAGAAACATGCCCTTCAAATGTAAATACCGAAGTGATAAAACCAGGCCGACCCATGACCCTGCGTACAACTATATATAGATTCTCATATATAGTTTGATCAATGATATAGAAACATGCCCTTCAAATTTAAATGCTGAATTTTTTAAAACACTACCACTGGAATAAATTGTGTTATGGATTGAGCTGCTGCCAAGGCCGTTAGATGCAGCTGGGAGGACTAAAAACAATAAGTATCTACAATTGCTGTTTGGGAGCTGCTGGGATTCAATAACGTGGGATTGATTCAACAATAACAAATGAAACTGCTACTTATTTGCTGTTACTGCTCGTGATTTGAGGGCTGCAGAATTTAAAACTGAAAAAACTTTGCTGTTACTTCAAGAAGCTGCTGCTAGCGTGTAAGATATTGTTTTGAACTTATGATGAGTTGTTTTGAAGCTGCTGCTGGGAGCATGTTCTAAACTGCAGTTACGTGCTGCTTCAACTGGACAGAAGCAGAGTCTGCTACAAGCTGCTCTGAACAGCTATTGGAACATATATAACGGCTGCTATCTCTTGGGTTTTTTGTTTTGTTGCTGCTATCTCTAGGAACGTAACAGCTGTTACTTGGTGTTATGCTGTAGAACGCTGTTGCTGTCAGCTGGTACAAGATACTGCTACGGAAAAAGAAACTACGTCCTGATAGTTCGTAATATTCGCTGCTGCGACGATAATTTGCTGCTGCTGCTGAGATCTTCGTCGAAGAGATGTATTTTTCTGCTGCGTATATGCTCTCTGATTTTTCCTAAGCTCTGATAGTGTTTTGAAGCTCCCTTCTCTTATTTATATATTTATTACTCTTAAAATTATTGAATACATATAGAGATTACATTTCTAATTATTAAAATCTAATAAGAATTCTAACTAACTAGTAAAATAAAAAAAATTATTAACTAATCTGACACGAATTCTTTTTGAATTTTATTTAACATTCATAACAAATGCGAGTTCTTCCATCCTCTTCAATAACAGGCTTTGAAAGCCTTAAATCGGGTTCTTATTAATGGCCTATGACTTGAAATAAAGGATTTCATTTGAAACTACTTTCTACTGCCCGAAGAGACATGTTCAATGAGTATTGCACTAATTGAAAATAAAATAAAAAATAATAGTGAGATTCTTTATAAATTATGAAATCACTTTCTTCTCCATGTCATTTGACAAAATTAAAGGACAAAACCCCACTCAAACAAGGGCTGTGCAGTTTACCATGCTTCAAATTTTTTTAACCTGTCCCATTTTTTCTAGGCAACCAAACAGCAACAGTACAGACAAATAGAAAATAATAGTTTGAACATGGTTTTGAGAGATAAAAGAGAAACTGAAGCTTTAAAGTTCTATGTAAAAAAGTTAAGATGATATGGTATTAAAGCTTCAGAGAGTGTTTATTTTTGTGATTCAATATAATTTTCAAACTGATTTTTACATGAAAAAGCATGAAATTAAGCATTTTGTTTGGCATAATTGAACTTCATATAATAATTCTCATGGGATATTACAAATAAGAGGACTGCATGATGACCGAAATTAAAACCTCAAAAGATACCATGAAACTCACTAAGAACTTCATTTATTTTCCTCACATAAATAGTACGTTCCCATATCAAAATAACATTTTACATATTGATAAAGACACTATGTGCCGTCCATACTTCACAACATTGCTTGCTTCTTCTAATCCGCTGGAGAACTTTGCCAATTTTTCTCACATAAATAGTTCTGATCATTTTACATATTGATAAAGATAGTAGTATAGCTCTCCATACTTTTAAGCAGTACTCAACTTTGCTTGCTTCTAATCTTAATGGCGCCCACAATTACGCTTGTAAGGATTTGGGCAACGTCCGTACACTGGTGGCATTGGTGTCATGGTGTAAGTTGGGGGTTTGCCGGGGTCAAGAGCTCCTCGGGATGCGTCTGCAAGATTCACGCATGTTATAGCAAATTCATGTTGACATAATCTGATATTATATCAGAATCATTTTTTTATATATAAGATAGCCCACAAAAGATTAATTAAATAATATATAACATGAAATGCTTATCTTAAGTTAATTAACGCTGCAATACACAAAGAGACTACACGCGCACACACACAAAATGAACTGCTTTTCTTAAGTTAATGTTGGAAATAAAATCTCACCTCGCCCGGCCAATTCTCGAGCAGTGCAAGTGGATAGGGGAGAGAAGACGATGGTAGCTACGAGAAAGCATGCGATAAGAAAGGCCTTCATCTTGGAAATATATGTGACTAACTAAAATGGTTATGCTCTCCTCCTATCCACCGCTCTTATTTATAGCCACCATGATTTTTAGCAGCATTCGAAGGGAACTATTCTTGAAATTAAGTCCACACGTGCCCAAGATAATTAATGAACGTATCAAATACTTCGCACTATTGAATAAGCCAACTTTGAAAAGTAAGAGTGCATTCTATCCACATATGATGGAAGATAATAATATGCTTTAATAACGCTGAAGACTAGCTGTTGACTCACGGTGACAGGCTCCACCTTCAGAGGTTTCCAAGCAAAACGTAGTTCATAAGTACAAAATTGAGGTATCATTTTCTAAGGTATAAAGCTTCGAAAATTATAAAGCTTTGAAAATTAAGAATTAGGTTTACATCAAGATATTTAATCTTAAAATATAAAAAAATTATTTTATTATATTTGCTAAATTTATTTATTAAAATAATTTTTTATTAAAAAAAATAATAATAGAAATGAAAACACAAATTAAATTTATTAAATAGAATAAAAGGGAAAAAAAACATGATGCGCGGTTGCACATATTATAAATATAATCTGAAAAATAAAAAAATTAGAGAAAAAACAAAATAAATCATTCATTTAAAAAAATTAAGAAATAATAATTTAAAAAAAAAAAAACAAAGGCCAAGCTTTGTTGGGTTCGGATGCCTTGCCCATTTTGTTAGGTTCCCCAAGTGAGCCTGCACTGGCAAGCCCCCGTGATTGGACTCTTATTTCTTTTGTAGCATGTCCTTCGTCCTACTTTTTTTAAAAAATAAAAATTAGAGAACGAGTCATTTGATTTGCTTATATTTCGGCCACACAATGACTGGAAAATCAAGATTTAAATTTTTTTAATTTAAAAATTCATTTTCAAATTGTTTACTTAAAATATCTACAAAATATCTTAGAAACTGTGATATATAAATCTATCATTGACTTTAAAAAACCGTTCTAAAAACCAAAATTAATCTAAAACAAAAAATCAATCCGAATTTATATATATTTTTTCATGAACTATAAAGGTAAAAAAACCACTTAATTGAAAAGATTTTACACAATTAGGACTACATCTCAAAGAAAAAAAAAATTAAGAATCAAATTGAAAAAAAAAACTAAAGATTTTACACAGTTAATCCGTAATAATATACGAATACACAGTAAAAAAAAAATCACACATTTTAGTTTTATACTTAATATTACCAGCCACGTTAATTTTAGCCTCCTTAGTACCATTGTAGACTTGGAGACGACGTTACTCCATAAATATCGCCTAGCTGGATCCTTATATACTCAACTTGCTTCCATGCACGTTGACTCCAAGTCAATACAAAAGAAGTATCTATACTCCAAGTCACATATAGACAAAAGGCATCTTCGTGGACTCCAAGTCAAAGATAGTGTTTTTATGGGTCGTTTTTATATATTAAGATTATACATATTATTTTTAAAAATATTTTTTTATTTAGATATATATAAAAATAATATTTTTATTTTAAATTTTTAAAAATTATTTTCCATATCAACACATCTCAACAATCTAAAAATAAAAAAAAATTAATTTCAAGCAATATTTTTCACAAAAAATCACAAAATACTATTTTTTTAAAAAAAGAATAAACAGCCCCGGAAGGCATCTTCTTGTAAACATCTTCCGTTCATGTCATGTCGCACTCAACATGATTAAAGAAGAAAGTATGTTAGATGAGATTACTATGTACATAATTACCCTCAACCATCATAATCCTAAATTACACTTTTCATTCTTACACAGATATAAGACACCTTGGATGAAAATTATTTATAACTTTCAATATTTTCATGAGAATAACCCTACTGAAATAAAAGTTAAATGGTGTTGGGAAATTCTGTAGATCAAGAGATCTTTTATTATAAATTATAACAGTAATTTTACTTTTAATTTCTCATATTTTTACGAAATGTTTCTTTGGCCTTCTTCCACAAGGGTATTCAGATTTTTTCAATTTTCAAGTACACTCATATAACGCATTTAGCCTCATAAAAGACAAAAAAGAAGCCTTGCATTTAGGGGTATTTTGGTATTTTTATGTGGGTATTTTGTGTAATTAAGAGGATCACAAAGGCATTTTAGTATTTTCAAGATGTACTTGTTATTTTTTAATCAAAAAGTTGCGGGTTAGTGTTCCTCACGCCCTAGCAAGTGGGCAGTGCCCGCGCCATTAAGGAGACGCTTATGATGCTTCTCAGTGATCAAATCTGGCCAACCATCATCTAATTGGAAGCATAGTCGAGCCCTCTTTCAAATGGTATAGCGCGTGTAGCCAGATAATAATTGGATTGCCCCCCAGTGATTGATTGTTTGCGTTCTTTCTTTCTTTCTTTTCTCTCTCCTGACAACTAAAGTGCACAATTGTTCCATTAATTTATTGTGTGCAGGTTTGACAAGGCTGTCAGACCCAAGGCGCTTGAGACATAATTAAAGTACTCTTTTACCCCTAAAGTCAACCCATTATTTCCTAACACACACCCTCAAGAGAAAGCTCTTTGGGCTTGAGCTCACATTACCTTATCCTTAATTTTTCTCAAATAAATAAGGGTGGTGAGATTTGAACTTGTGACTCCTTGGTCATTAAGGCTCTGATACCATATCAAAGAACCAATTCAACCCAAGAGTCTAAACTGTTAGATGAGGTCTCAAGATATAATTTATATTATTCTCTAACAATACAAAAGTAATTCATCAAACCGTTTGAAATGGTAAGACCACTCACCTATGGTGGGACAATTGGTATCCTTTGAAACTTTAGTTAGTGTAAGAAAATTATTAAATACTATCAGAAAAAATATCATTAATAAATTATGGTGATATTTTTTCAATAAAAAGTAATGTTGCTATTAGTTATTATTTATTGATTTTTTTTTGTTGGTATATACCAAGAAAATTAGAAATAAAAACTAATAATTAAAAAAACAATTAAAATATTACATGTTAACATTACAGCCCGAAGATACATGTTCAACTGAGTATTGTATTAATTGAAAATAAAATAAAAAATAATAGAGAGATTCTTTATAAATTATGAAACAACTTTCTTTTCCATGTCATTTGACAAAATTAAAGGAAAAAACCCCACACAAACAAGGGTTGTGCAGTACTTTACCATCAAATGTTTTTAATCTGTCCCATTTTTTCTAGGAAACCAAACAGAAACAGTGCAGACAAATAGAAAATAATAGTCTGAACATGGTTTTGAGAGATAAAAGAGAAACTGAAGCTTTAAAGTTTGATGTAGAAATTTAAGTTTTGAAGTTAAGATGATATGGTATTAGAGTTTTAGAGAGTGTTTATTTTTGTGATTCAACCTAGGAGATCATAGGGTATTAGAGATAAAAGAAGCTTCGAAACGTTTCTTTCAATTTTTTTCCATAAAGATATTTGGATTTTTTCAATTTTGAAGTATAGTCATATAACGTATTTATCCTCCGAAAAGACAAAGCGAATTTAGCTTCGAGAGTATTATTTTTGTGATTCAACCTAATTTTCAAACTGATTTTTACATGAAAAAACGTTAAATTAAGCATTAATTTTGTTTGGCATAATTAAACTTCATTAATAATTCTCATGGGAGACAACAAATAAGAGGACTGCATAATGACCGAAATTAAAACCTCAAAAGATATCATGAAACTCAATAAGAACTCTATTTATTTTTCTCACATAAATAGTTCCCATATCAAAGTAACATTTTACAATATATTGATAAAGACCGATGAGCCGTCGATACTTTTTAGGCACACAACTTTGCTTGCTTCTTCCAATCCACTGGAGAACTTTATTTATTTTCCGCACATAAATAGTTCTCATCATTTTACATATTGATAAAGACAGCAGAAGCTCTCCATACTTCTAAGCACTCAACTTTGCTTGCTTCTAATCTTAAAGGCGCCGCCCACAATCACGCCTGTAAGGAAGACATGGTGTTGATGTTGGTGGTTGGCTAGGTACGCAATATCGCTTACCCCTACCGCAATTGAATGGAACTTTGCCTGGGTTAATACCTTATGTTTTGCTTGTGATTGTGTGGTGAGTGGGAGTATAGTTATGATTATTTTTAAAATGTTTTTTATTTGAAAATATATTAAAATAATATTTTTTTAAAAAATTATTTTTAATATCAACGCATTAAAATAATTTAAAAATATTAAAAATATATTAATTTAAAATAAAAAAATAAAAAATAATAACTTTTTAAAAAAATATTTTTAAAACACGAAAACAAACATCCCTATTAATCTTAGAACCAGCGGTTCGATATTGTGATTGTCTTTTTTTTTCTTTAATTGCTTCGTTCTTAATCTCTCGTATTGTCTTAATAATTTCATGATTCGCCTGATTTCATGGAATTATTTTTTTTTTTTTTACGAAATTCCCTTCGCTGCAATAAAAAAATAAAATGTTATTCTGTTCTCATCCATCAATTCAATTAGATGGTTAGGTTTGCACGGATAGTACCTGCGAGGGTGAAGTGATTTTTAATTTTGAATGTCTTTTAATAATTAACAAGAAAAGAAATTACTATTTTTCTATTAAACACTCTATTAGCTAAGATTATTAGAAGAAAAACGGTTAATTAAAAATACTTTTAAAATATAAAAATAATTAAGCTATTAGCAGGCACCCATGAATAAATCGTTAGGTTGGTAGGTGAACAGAATTCACCATACAAATAACATTAACTTGAGTATGGTTAAAGGTTGAGAACAATCAACCTAATTCTTTTTATGGTTTGACCTAGGCGAGGTGTTGTCGTTCACGGTGGCGGTGTTTTGGTGGTAGGTGATGGTTTCTTCTCTTTTCTTTAGTTTCTGCGTTGTTTTTTTTTTGGTTTTTTTAAATTAAAATTTTATAAAAACATAATTTACATCAAGTTTTCAAACATACTAGAGCAACGGACGTCGACATCAAAATGGCTTGGGTCAATAGTATTTCGACTTGCTTTTATCAAGTGGTGAATAGATTGAAGAGTTAAATTTAGTGCGAAGGAAAATCACCAGTAAACGCGCGCGCACACATGCGTGAATAGTTAAGTTTATTAGTCTATTTCTTCAATCATTTTCTAAGGCCTAAAATAGAGAACATATATAACCCTTATATCTCAACAAAATTTCTAATAGGATGACTAAAATGCCCTTCAAGATACAAAATCTCGATTCAAGGAATAAAACAATATTGAAAAACATAAAAAACTGTAAAAAAAAAAAACCAAAGTAGAACCAAAATGGGAACTAAGAAAAAGAAATTCAATGAAACTTTCATTAAAATTTAAAAAAAATTAAGAGAAAATTGAAAAGAAAAGAAGGAGTTAAACTTTTATTATTGGATCATATTTCATAAGTGGAGATTAAGTTTACCTCCCTAATCTAACAAATTAAAGATAAATCAATCATTAATTATCACTCCCGTAATTAATTTTAATGCTTGAATAATATATAAGCATATTCCAGTTCCAACTTTATTTAATTGATTTTACCATATAAGCACCACAATAAGAAATTAGATTAATTAACCACTTCATTTGGCATAAACTTTCTTTAATATTACAGAAATTAAAACCTCAAAATGTTTCCTTCCATCCACTGATCATGGGAACTTTATTTATTTTAAATTTCCCACATAAATATATAGTCCTCATTTACAAATAACATTTTACATATATAATGATAAAGACACTATTAGGGAACTATATATTCTTGAAATTAAGTCCACACGAGCCCAAGATAATTAACGAACGTATCAAATACTTCGCATTATTGACTAAGCCACCTTTGAAAAGTAAGAGTGGATTCTATCCACATATGATGGAAGATTATAATATGCTTTATTAAATATTTGGAAGACGATAGTAAAGCTGAAGACTAGCTGTTGACTCACGGTGACCGGCTCCACCTTCAGAGGTTTCTAAGCAAAACATAGTTGACAAGTCAAAATTGAGGTATCATTTTCTAAGGTATCATGACACTGCACTGAAATTTCATCGTGGACCTTAAGCTTGAAAATGCATGGAAGACGATAAAAGGCCGAGACTAGCTGGTTGACTAACGGTGAGAGGTTCCACCTTCAGAGGTCTCTAAGCAAAACATAGCGTGTTAGGTTAATTTATAAGTGCATGCATGTAATATACCATAGTAAATGGATGCCGGGTTATATATTGTAAAAAGTATGATTACTGCAGTTATGTGCTTTAATTCCTTTGCTATTTCACCTCCCCAATTAATTAGTAACAACGTTTTACGCAAAGGCACACATGATTATCAAAAAACTTACCACCTCATATTGAATCTACCACAAAAAAATAGAGTTAATTATAACTTCGAAAAGTATGAATGCAATTGTATCTACATGAGCAAAACTTGAAAAATTTTATGTGTAAAACTTCGAAAAGTATAAAACTTAAAAATTAAGAGATAGGTATAAATCAAGATATTTAGTCTTAAAAGACGTGATTTTTGATATATAGCACAAAAAAGACCAAAAAATACATGAGAGATAACGGTTTACAAGGCTGAAATGACGTGACAGTTTGGAGGGATTTCAAACCGCCAAACATCCCAAAGGATATATGACCGTAATATACTAAGCACATGACGTCTAAGTGGTTCACACGATGCTCCCTAGAGGTCACCATTTTGAGTCCCACAAACCTCAGGGCCACTAGAGGCTTACATGGTCGTTAACTTCAGGGCTCGTGGAATTAGTCGAGGTATGCGCAAGCTAGCCCGAACACCTATGTTAATAAAAAAAAGTATTTGTTGACTTATAATTGTCTTTTTAGTAGCAACATCAACATCAATTGCTTATGAAAAAAATTTAAAATGTATATATAGTCGTGTTTACTTTATCGTTTATTATTAAATTTGAATTTTAAATACATGTGAATGTTTCTTTATATCGAGTAAATTTAAGTTGGGTCATCATGACTTCACATCAGCCCAACCCATTAATAGCAAGTTGTGGTCTTCGGGCCATTTTGAGCGTAATCAAAGCAAAGAATTCTAAAGTTCATTTAATCATTCACCACCCGTTACAAGTATTTCTTGATGTATAATTGCCTCTCTAGCAGAGGCATCACATGAATGATGACAACGTTTATTAATGTATATAGTCTGGTATCGGAACCGACAGTCTGCTTCACACAACGGTTCTGTTTTGTTTGCTGCACATGCAAAATAGATGGTAAGATTAATTTAAATAAAATATATCATTAATTAATTTGTTGTTACTTAATTAATTTTTTTCTTACAGGCTATGTCTCTTGAACGTGAGTCGAGCCCAATGGAGCTATTTCTAGAGACACACGTGCGAATTGAAGACCGCCAAAAGGTGGTGCAACAGTTCGTTGCAACCACGCTCAACACTTCGTGGTATGTTCGTTCAACTATTTTATTTCGTAAGTTATTATTTTTCTTTAATTGAATATGATGATTTCTTTTTTCATTTTCAAGAGACCTATAATAGCCAGTTGAGGGAGAGATATGTGAACGATCCTTCGACCCATCTGGATTTCAATCCGAATTTGTGGATGGAGGTAGAATCGTCTGGTAGACCCGATAAAAATCGGGTGTACAGGTTCTCCAACACTACAGCCGAGAACTTGTGAGCGGCCCATAATATCTCAACTGTTGGGAGCTCTCAATCAGTATTGAGCACCTAATCTAAAGAGATCGTGGCTTAGCAACAACACACAGCTCATCTCACTGAAAAATACGAGCAACTCTTGGTGAATTATGAACAACTCCGTCAAATGCTCATGAAAATTACATCACAAATGGATGATACATGTGCGCTTCCTTTTTGGCTGTTTCGTCCCGAGAACGACCAGCCTCCACCACCTCCTCCTCATCCCGCTTCGCCATTGTTCTAGTTTAATTTTTTTTTGGAAACACATTAAATTTGTTATGAATATTATTTAACTTTATTTTTATTTTTATTTTTATTATGTTTAATATAATTTTATTTGCATAATTGGTTTTTTTACTATTAATTTATATTATTTATTCTATATAATTTTTTTTTTAAAAATAAAAAAATCACCGATGGATTTCCAGATGGAAACATTTCGTCAGTATTTTACAGAGAGTTGAAAAATATTTACTGGAAATACCACAATCACCAACATCTTAACAGACGAAAATATTTTGTCGATATTTTACCTAGAGTTGCAAAATATTTACGGCAAATGCCATAATCATCGACGTCTCTGCAGACGAATACAGTCTGTCGGCATTTCACCGAGAGTTGAAAAATATTTACTTCATATGCTACAATCACCGACGAAATATTTTTGTCGGTATATTTCCAACGATAATTTTTTTTTGGCGTGCATGTTCCGTCTATAAAACCATCGGCATTTCATTTTTTTAGCGATAGAATTAGAGACAGAATGTGGAATTACCGACGAAAGCTATGCCGACGAACGGATTCTGTCGGGGATTAAGTTGGTAAAAAAATTACCGACGAAATGTTAATCTCACACCGACGGATGCAGTCCATCGGTAAAACTGTTAAATGCTATAATGTTCTAATTATTAAGACAAACATATATAGTATGTAAGGTAAAGATGGGTTATGGTAATTTTTGTTTATCTCATTGTTGTGAGCCATATTTAAATGAATCATGAAAGTTGTATAAGTTTTATTATTTTTGTAGATGTGTAAATACGTGGTTGTGGTTGATTATGAACTATCTAATTGTTGTGGTTAATAATCATTGATGGAATCGCTAATGCAATTGTCTTTCCATCGACGATCTTATAGCAGAATCCTTTTTTTTTTTTTTTAATTATTATAAGATAGCCAACGACAGAATAATTAAACAATATATACATACAAAACATGAAATTAATGATTATCTTAACTTAATTAATGCTGGAAGTAGAAGTAAAGGTTGACTCATCAGTTTTATAACAAAAAATTGTTTGCAATCACAAAGAGACTACACGCACGCACAAAATGAACTGGTTTTCTGGAGTTAATGATGGAAATAAAATCTCACCTCGCTCGGCCAATTCTCGAGCAGTGCAGGTGGATAGGGGAGAGAAGACGATGGTAGCTAAGAGAATGCATGCGATAAGAAAGGCCTTCGAATTCATCTTGGAAATATATGAAATTTGTTCTAATTTATTTGCTGTTGCTGGAGCTTCGATCAGAAATCTTAATTCTTTATTCTAGTATACAGTTGCGGAATTATATAGCTATCATGAATATATTTCGGCTTGATTCATTTAAATTCTGATTTTATTTGGATTTTTGTGTTGTTGTTTTATTAGTTGGGCTGTTTATTCTTTATTTTTCTTTCTTGTAGTTAGATTGAGGCCTGACCTACAACCTATGTAGCTAAACTAAAGCTCTACTTTTTTTGGTTAAGTTTTATTTTATTTTACTATATATATATATATATATATATATATATTTGATTTCAACTTGATATTTGAGGAAAAACAAGTAATTAAACATATTGTTTGGCATAATTAAACTTCATTAATTATTCTCATGGGAGATTACAAATAAGAGGACTGCGTGGTGACCGAAATAAAAACCTCAAAAGATACCATGAAATTAACTCACTAAGAACTTCATTTATTTTTCTCACATAAATAGTTCCCATTTCAAAATAACATTTTACATATTGATAAAGACACTATGAGCCGTCCATACTTTTTAAGCACACAACCTTGCTTGCTTCTTCTAATCCACTGGAGAACTTTATTTATTTTTCTCACATAAATAGTTCTCATCATTTTACATATTGATAAAGACAGCAGAAGCTCTCCATACTTTTAAGCACTCAACTTTGCTTGCTTCTAATCTTAATGGCGCCCACAACCACGCCGGTAAGGACTTGTGCATTTAGGTTTTGGTGATTGGCCAGGTACGCAATATCGATTACCCCTTCCGCAACTGAACACTGGTTTATGGGGGTTGAAATATCTTTGGGATCCGTCTGCAACATTCACGCACGTTACAGCAAATTCATGTTGACATAATCTGATATTATAGCAGAATCATCTTCTTCTTTTTTTATAAGATAGCCCACGACAGATTAATTAAACAATATATACATACAAAACATGAAATTGATGATTATCTCTAGTTAATTAATGCCGGAAGTAAAAGTAAAGGTTGACTCATCTGTTTTATAACAAAAAAATTGTTTGCAATACACAAAGAGATTACACACACTCACAAAAAATAAAATGAACTGCTTTTCTTAAGTTAATGTTGGAAATAAAATCTCACCTCGCTCGGTCAATTCTCGAGCAGTGCAAGTGGATAGAGGAGAGAAGACGATGGTAGCTAAGAGAATGCATGCGATAAGAAAGGCCTTCATCTTGGAAATATATGTGACTAACAAGGTTATGCTCTCCTCCTATCCACCGCTCTTTTTTATAGCCACCATGATTTTTAGCAGCATTCGAAGGGAACTATATATTCTTGAAATTGAGTCCACACGTGCCCAAGATAATTAATGAACGTATCAAATACTTCGCATTATGGAGTAAGCCAACGTTGAAAAGTAAGAGTGTTTTCTTTCCACTTATGCTGGAAGTATGGAAGACGATACTCAGCATTAGTAAAGCCGAAGAGTAGCTGTACTTGACTCACGGTGACAGGCTCCACCTTCAGAGGTTTCCAGGCAAAACATAGTTGATAAGTACAACATTGAGGTATCATAGTTGATAAGGGAACTATTCCTCCCGTGCCCAAGATAATTAACGAACGTACCAAATACTTCGCATTATTGACTAAGCCAGCTTTGTAAAGTAAGAGTGGATTCTATCCGCACATAGATGTGTCGTAACTCAATTTTTTATTTTTGATTTTAATTATTTTATTTACTAAAAAATAATGAAAAAATGATGAAAAACAAGTAAAAAAAAATAAAAATAAAAAATAAATTAAAATTTAGGTTAAGGGCAACATGATTGGAAGTTTAAAGATTTAATTAAACTCTTGACTAGTTCAATTAATTAAATCAAGGCACACATGATTATCAAAACTTACCACCTCATATTGAATCTACCACAAAAAAATAGAGTTAATTGTAACCCGAAAAGTATGAATGCAATTGTATCTGCATGAGCAAAACTTGACAAATTTTATGTGTAAAACTTCGAAAAGTATAAAACTTCAAAATCAAGAGACAGGTGTAAATCAAGATATTTAGTCTCAAAAAACGAGATATTTACCCTACTGTGTTCGCTAAATTTATTTATTAAAATAATTTTTTTATTCAAGAAAATGATAATAGAAATAAAGACACAAATTAAATTGATTAAATAAAATAAAAGAGAAAAAAAATCATGCGTGACTGCACATGTTAGAAATATTATTTGAAAATATTTATTTTTTATTTTCAAAACTAAAGTTCATTCATACAAAAGATTAAAAAAACTATTTTAGATGAATCAAAAAAACTTTTCAAATTTAAATGCATAACCAAGAAATTAATTGTAATTTAAAAGAGGCTCTCTAAATAAAATGAAAGAAAGAAGGGCTACTAATCTAAATATAAATTAAGAAATTTTAGAGAAAAAACCATAAAAAATCATTAATTTAAAACAAAATTAGAAATTTTTTTTTCAAAAAGTTCATTCATACAAAAGATTAAAAAAACCTATTTTGTTAGGGCCCACACATGAGCCTGCCCTTGCAAGCCCACGTGTCTAGGCCCTTTTTTATTTTTTTGTTGTAACTAGGTTAAATAACATGTCATTTGCCCCAATTTGTTTTGAAAAAAAATCAGACGACAAGTCGTGTGAAAAAAATAATTTGGTCTGAGCCGTTGCTGTCCGACCTAGAAAAACAATGGAAAAACTCTCCACTGTTCACATACAACGTGAATAATGAAGCAACTAAGAGAAGAAAAGAAGGAAAAAGAGGAGAGGCTGACCTAGGTGAGGTGTTGTCGTTCACGGTGGCGGTGTTGTGGTGGTAGGTGATGGTTTCTTCTCTTTTCTTTAGTTTATGCGTTGTTTTTTTTGGTTTTTTTAAATTAAAATTTTATAAAAACACAATTTACATCAAGTTTTCAAACATACTAGAGCAACGGACGTCGACATCAAAATGGCTTGGGTCAATAGTATTTCGACTTGCTTTTATCAAGTGGTGAATAGATTGAAGAGTTAAATTTAGTGCGAAGGAAAATCACCAGTAAGCGCGCGGACACACACATGCATGAATAGTTAAGTTTATTAGTCTATTTCTTCAATCATTTTCTAAGGCCTAAAATAGAGAACATATATAACCCTTATATCCCAATAGGATGACTAAAATGCTCTTCAACATACAAAATCTCGATTCAAAGAATATTGAAAAACATAAAAAACTGTAAAAAAAATAAAAATAAACCAAAGTAGAACCAAAATGAGAAGCTAAGAAAAAGAAATTCAATGAAACTTTCATTAAGAGAAAATTGAGAAGAAAAGAAGGAGTTAAACTTTTATTATTGGATCATATTTCATAAGTCGAGATTAAGTTTACCTCCCTAATCTAACAAATTAAAGATAAATCAATCATTAATTATCACTCCCGTAATTAATTTTAATGCTTGAATAATATATAAGCATATTCCAGTTCCAACTTTATTTAATTGATTTTACCATATAAGCACCACAATAAGAAATTAGATTAATTAACCACTTCATTTGGCATAAACTTTCTTTAATATTACAGAAATTAAAACCTCAAAATGTTTCCTTCCATCCACTGATCATGGGAACTTTATTTATTTTAAATTTCCCACATAAATATATAGTCCTCATTTACAAACAACATTTTACATATATAATGATAAAGACACTATTAGCCATCCATACTCTTCTAACCCAGGGTGTAAGGTTTTCTGCAAGCTTTAGGGTTGCATTACCGCTTACTGAACACTTTGCATTATTGAAGATAATAGTATGCTTTAAGAATACATGGTTGTTGACATGTTACGAGAACTTCATAGTTTATTTTTCTTACATAAAATGTTCTCCTATCATATTACCATGTTAATAAAGATACTACTAGCTGTCGGTCGACACTTTTAAGCACAGAACTTTACTTCCATTCTCATGGGATTTTACAATATCGCTTGTAAGGATTACAAGGCCGTACGGGGATTCGCCTTGGGATGCAATTTGGATCATCAGGGCTACGGCATTGGTATGGTATCTTGGAAGGGTCAATCGTCACATATGAACCTGCAAGATTTACTTACATGTATGTTTAACGTGGTATGAGAATTATCACAAACTCAGTAAATATTAATTAAGTAATATTTATATATACAAAAAAAGGGAGTGAAAATAAGAAAATGGAACCCGATGACCAAAAATCAAAGGAAGTACAAAGAGAGCAGCATGAACATGGCTAGCTGGGTAATCTTGAAGCAAGGTTTTTGTATACAATTAAGATAAGATCGTAAGATATCTATTTAAATATATAAAGTTTTGGCAACAAATATTTGCTTGCATTCAAAAGCAGGCATGGATGCATTATTATACATAAACACAGTACAGATATATATACAAAAACATAAACCATGTGTTAGATAATAATATAAATTATATCTTGGAATCTCATTTAAAATCTTAAACTTTTGAGTTGAGATGGTTCTTTAACATAGTATCAGAGTCTTGATGATCAACCGGTCACGAGTTTGAATCTCATCAGCTCTATTTATTTGATAAAAATTAAGTACAAGTTAATGTGAGCCTGTACAAATTTCAAGCCCAAAGAGCTTTTAATTAAGAGGATATATTAAAAAATAATATAAATTATATCTTAAAACCTCATCTAAAAATTTAAGTTTTTAGATTAAGATAATTCTTTACATTCAAAAGCAGGCATAGATGCAGTATTATACATAAACACAGTACAAATATGAACTACTTAACATATATACACACACAAACATGAACTACGAACATGCTTATCTCTTAAATCATAAGATCAGTGGAATCGATAGCAGATAGAAATGGTGGGTTCACCTTCATGGGCCTTAATTATATTCCTGAGCAGTGGAAGTGGACAAGGGAGAGAAGACAACGGTAGCTAAAAGAATGCCTATGATAAGAAAGGTCTTCATGTTGGAAATATTAATTTGTGTTTAAGATGGTTATTCCCTCTTAATTCTCTGCCACTCTTATTTATAGCCACCAACATGCTTAGCAGGATTGCATGTGAACTAATTATGGAGGTTCGCATACGCACAAGAGAAAACAAATAATGAACGTGTCCAATACTTTGCATTATTCAACAAGCCAGCTATGAAATATAGGAGTGCAATTCCATCCACATGTATATGGACGAAAATACTTAATAAAAACTAAAAGAGAAGGAAACGGTATTTTGATTTTTTTTTATTTTATCTTTTAATATTAGATTTATTGGAAATGCGATTTATAATTTATTTTGATTTAATTTCTAAGGGGATATTATAATCTTATAATCAGGGTTACGAACTTGATAAATTAACCTGAGTTGACTTCTTGAATCATTTTTAAACTCGGAATAATATTAAAACTAACACGTGTACAGATGCAGAAAGATACACCATAGAATAAGTTAAGATTTAATTGAGAGATAGTTTTGTATAATTGTGTAGGTTGCTAAAGAGTAGCAGCCATCCTTTTTATTTATACTTGCAGGGTTGTGTACAATATAATGGTGGGATGTATTCTATATAATAACTATTACTATATAAGAGTGTTTACATTGTATAAGGTCTCTTTCCTTAATACACCCCGTCAAGCTGAAGGTGGAGATTCGACCCGAAGCTTGGATAGAAAGTAAGCAAACGAGACAGGAGGAAGAGGCTTGGTAAGGACATCGGCTAGTTGATCTTTGGAAGAGATAAACCGTACCTGAATTTCTTGCTTAGTAACCCGATCACGGACAAAGTGATAATCAACTTCAACATGTTTAGTATGAGCGTGAAATACAGGATTTGCAGATAAGAAAGTGGCCCCTAAATTATCACACCATAACGTGGTCACAGTTGAAGAAGGGACCCGAAGTTTTGTCAATAATGAGCGAATCAATAAAATCTCAGCAGTACCATCAGCTAAGGCTTTATATTCCGCTTCAGTAGAAGACCTCGCAACAGTGTGTTGTTTCCCGGATTTCCATGAGATAGGGGTAGAGCCAAGGTACACAAGATAACCACCTGTGGATTTGCGATTGTCAATACTACCAGCCCAATCAGAATCTGTGAAACCATGAAGAGACAAGGGAGAATCCCTAGTGATGTGCAGACCATAAGTGGTTGTAGCCTGGAGGTAACGCAGAATGCGTTTAACAGCAGACCAATGATCCTCAGTGGGGGCATGCATAAATTGACAGACCTTGTTGACTGCATAGCAGATGTCAGGTCTAGTGAAGGTAAGATATTGTAATGCCCCAACAATTTGTCGATACCGTGTGGGATCAGAGTAGAGAGTACCCGGTATGAGTGTTAATTTTGAGGAGGCAGATAGAGGAGTATCAACTGGTTTGCACGAAGTCATACCTGCTCGTTGGATGATATCAAGGGCATATTTATGTTGGCTTAATAAGATACCCATAGCAGTAGATTTAACTTCAATACCCAAGAAGAAATGAACAAAGCCCAAGTCCCGAAGCTTAAATTCTGATTGTAGCAAAGTAATCAATCTATGAAGCAAGTTGAGTTACTCCCGGTTAATAAAATATCATCAAAATACACAAGCAAGTAAATCATAGCACCATCATGAGAGAGAATAAACAGAGAAGTATCACCCTTGGATGCCTGAAATCCAATAGAGAGTAAGAACTCACTCAACCGGTTGTACCAAGCACGAGGGGCTTGTTTCAAACCATACAGAGATTTATGGAGACGACACACATGAGAAGGGAGTGCAGGATCAACAAACCCAGGCGGTTGCGCCCTGTATACCTCTTCCTGAAGAATGCCATTTAGGAAAGCATTATGAACATCCAACTGATAAATGGTCCAACCATATGAGACAGCAATAGTGAGCACAAGGCGAACTGTTGTAGGCTTAATCACTGGACTGAACGTCTCCAAATAATCAATTCCTTCTTGCTGAGTGAAGCCACGGGCAACTAATCATGCTTTATATTGGGCGACCTGACCATCAGCATGTCTTTTTATTTTGTAAACCCATCTACTGCCAATCACATTCATAGTTGGATGGGGAGGCACCAACGTCCAAGTTTGATTAGAGTGAAGTGCCCAAAGTTCCTCCTGCATGGCACTGTCCCAAGTAATATACCTGTTTGCGTCCTTAAAGGACAATGGCTCCTGCTGAGGTAAGGTTGTGACTCGTGAGACAGCCGCAATGCTAAGATTAGCATTTTTTGCTGGCCACGGTCGAAGCACCATAGGATGGGTGCGAACCCGCTAAGATGGAGAGGAGACAGCAGTAGGGACATGCTGGAGATTGAACTTAGAAAGATCAACACATACGGTAATACTAGGAGGGGAAAGAGAGGCAGAACCTGTATCAGACCGTGAAGGAGACCCAGCAGAAGAAGCACCCATAACAGGGGAGCGAACAAGGGATAAAACAGGGGAGCTGGCAGCAGCATCGAGTGACGCTTGTGAGTGTGATGAATCTGAACCTGCAATTGAAGAATGATCATAATAACATGCAGATAATGGTAAGTGAGCCGGAGGAAGTGTAGGCAGTGTAGGGGGCAGTGGTGAAGGGACTGAAGAGGGTTGCATGAGAGGATGTAAAGTGACGGGTATAGAGGGAGCAGAGGGCTGTTTGGGTGTTGCTGTAATCTGTTCAATTTTATCAAGAGGAAAAACATTTTCATGAAACCGGACATGACGAGCAAGATAAATTTGTTTGGATGAAAAATCAAGACAACGATAACCGATATGCGAGGTACTATATTCTAGAAAAACACAAGGAGTGAACCGAAAGTCTAACTTGTGAGCATTATATGGACGAAGAAAAGGAAAACAGAGACACCCGAAAGTACGAAGAAATGCATAATTAGGTGTTGATTTTAGAAAACATTCAAACGGTGTCTTATTATTAAGAACTGGAGTGGGCATGCGATTAATCAAATAAACATAACTTTCAAAAGCATAACTCCAATATTTAAGGGGAGTGTGACACTGCCCAAGGAGAGTTAGTTCAGTTTCAATAATATGTCTATGACGGCGTTCAACTATGCCATTTTGTTCATGAGTGTGCGGGCAGATCACACGATGATGAATACCAATCGTTTTAAAATATATATTTAGTTTTTGATATTCACCACCCCAATCAGTTTGAACAGACTTAATTTTTAAGGAGAATTGGCACTCCACAAGCGCCTGAAACTGATGAAAAATTGCAAAAACATCAGACTTAGCAGTCAAGGGATAAAACCATATAAACTTTGTATGAGCATCCACAAAAATAACAAAATAGTGAAAACCATCAGATGACAACATAGGGGATGGGCCCCAAACATCACTAAAAATCAAGTCAAGGGGAGCTCGAGTTTGATGACCTGTAGTTTTTAGGGTCAGACGTGATGACTTGCCTAAAGGGCACGCAGGACAAGGAAAATTAAACTGAGTGGACGTACATGACACTTTTTTATTTTTCACCAATAAATGTAGAATACGTGAACTAAGATGTCTAAGGTGACAGTGCCAGACATCAGCTGAAGTAGATAGACAGGTAGAGGAAAAAGCTTGAGGCAACGACGTTGCGGACGATTCGGACAAAACATATAGACCATCTCTACTCTGACCGGAAAGAAGAACTTCCTTTGTCATGAGATCCTTAACATAAAATAGAGAGGAATGAAATTCAAAAAAGACGTTATTCTCAAGACAAAATTTTTGAACAGATAGCAGAGGTTTTTTAATGATAGGAACATGTAAGATATTGGATAAAGTAAACATGCGGTTTGGTGAGCGAATTTTAGAGTGAGCAATATTTGAAATAACAAGGCTCTTACCATCACCAACATGCAGATGATCATTTCCAAGATAGGGTTCTGAACTCGTCATACTTACAAGGTCCGGCGTGACATGATGATTTGCACATGTATCAGGAAACCAAGTAACAGGAGTAGTGGAAGAGGCAGTATTAAATGCAAGATTAGCATTAGCTTGCATATGATGAGTAGCCAACTGAGAACACTGTTGAGCAGTATGCCCATATTCATAACACAGCTGACATTTTATATTGCGAGTATAGCCAGAAAAACAATTTCTTTGCCGCCCAAAACTGCCTGTTGGCCGTGAGGAAGTGCCAGAGGAGAACCGGTTTCCTTGTGGGCGATAGTGTTGTCCTGAAGTATAACTGTGAGCTGGTCCATTGCCACGATAGAAATTGCTGCGATTGTTAGGTCTCCAGCTCCCACGAAAACGACCCCGTCTGCCAGATTGATGCTGCATAAAGAACGTAGCTGGCTGCTGCGTTGGAGTTGGTAACAGAGGAGTTGTTACAGATGGCTGGACAGAGGCTTTGTGAAGAAACTCATGTGTAAGGAGGCTACTATGGAGATCAGTATAGGTGATGGGAGCATCCCCTTCTTTGGCAGGGGTGACGAGATCCTTAAACTCAGTACGTAACCCTCGAAATACATACAAGTTAAATTTTGCCAGGGAGATTGGTCTGCCAGCGGCAGCCAGTTCATCAAACAAGGCCTTTGCCTTCTGCAAGTAAATGCTAGTAGAATCATCATTCTGTCATAAATCCTGGAATGAGCCATGGAGCTTCATAATCCTGGAATTTGAGGGAGATGTAAGAGCTGTTTCCAGTGTTGTCCAGATGGCATGGGAAGTGTTACAATCTACAACCAAGTGCAGAACTTCCACCGAGAGAGAAGATAGGAGGGCACTCATGATTAGGTGATCTTGCTGCTTCCATGACAAATAGGCAGGGTTGACAGAGAATGTAGATGTCTCGGTTGCTGCCAGATGTGAAGGAGGACATGATGATGTACCATCAACAAATGAATAAACGCCTTGGCCCAAGAGAAACGGTTTCATCTGCATCCTCCAATACAGGAAATTATGGTTGGATAGTTTTAAAGAGACTACCTGGTGTGTGTTAGGAAGAGAAATAATGGAGGCAGTAGGTGATGCTCCATACATAACGGTTTGCGCCACAGGAGAGAAAGAAGATTGAAGATCTGATGCAGCGCCAGCAGTATGTTGAAGTTCTTGATTGTCCATGTTGCTAGGGAGGAGAAGTTGCAGTTCTTTTAAGGATGCTGATGAGAAGTAACAGAGGAAGAGGATGACTGATATCTGCTGAGAAACAAAGAACTGCTGCTGGCGACTATAATAGAGGAAAAACGGCTGCTAAGAAGAAAGAATGGCTGCTGGTTGAAACAATTACGCAAGAGAGTTGCAGCTATTTACGGAAGAAGGCTGCTGAACAATAACCGCAGCTCTGATACCAAGTTAAGATTTAATTGAGAGATAGTTTTGTATAATTGTGTAGGTTGCTAAAGGGTAGCAGCCATCCTTTGTATTTATACTTGTAGGGTTGTGTATAATATAATGGTGGGATGTATTCTATACAATAACTATTACTATATAAGAGTGTTTACATTGTATAGGGTCTCTTTCCTTAATAGAATACTACAAAGAAAAAGAGAAGAAGAAGGTGTAATTCTAGTATACAGGTGCAGATCTATATAGCTATCATGAATATATTTCAGCTTAGTCCGTTTAAGTTTTGATTTCGTTTGAATTTTTGTGTTGTTGATTCATTAGTTGGGCTGTTTATTCCTTATTTTTCTCCCTTGTAGTTAGAGTGATGAGGAGGCCTGAGCTATAATCTCTGTAGCTAAAGCTCTGCTTATTTTATTTTATTCAAATTACGCATTTTGTTTGGCATAATTGAACTTCATATAATAATTCTCATGGGAGATTACAAATAAGAGGACTCCATAATGACCGAAATAAAAACCTCAAAAGATACCATGAAATTAACTCACTAAGAACTTCATTTATTTTTCTCACATAAATAGTTCCCATTTCAAAATAACATCTTACATATTGATAAAGACACTATGAGCCGTCCATACTTTTTAAGCACACAACCTTGCTTGCTTCTTCTAATCCACTGGAGAACTTTATTTATTTTTCTCACATAAATAGTTCTCATCATTTTACATATTGATAAAGACAGCAGAAGCTCTCCATACTTCTAAGCACTCAACTTTGCTTGCTTCTAACAATTACGCTTGTAAGGAGGGCAACGGTTTGGTGGTTGGCTAGGTACGCAATATCGCTTACCCCTTCCGCAACCGAACACTGGTTTATTGGGGTTGTTTGATCCACTTGCGTCTGCAAGATTCACGCATGTTATAGCAAATTCATGTTGACATAATCTGGTATTATAGCAGAATCATCTTTTTTATATATATAGAAGATAGCCCACGAAAGATTAATTAAATACTATATACATACAAAACATGAAATTAATGATTATCTCTAGTTAATTAATGCCGGAAGTAAAAGTAAAGGTCGACTCATCAGTTTTATAACAAAAGGTTGTGTGCATGAAAAAAGCCGGCGTACACAGAGATTACACACACAAAATGAACTGCTTTTCTGAAGTTAATGATGGGAATAAAAGCTCACCTCGCTCGCCCAATTCTCGAGCAGTGCAAGTGGATAGGGGAGAGAAGACGATGGTAGCTAAGAGAATGCATGCGATAAGAAAGGCCTTCGAGTTCATCTTGGAAATATATGTGACTAACTAAAATGGTTATGCTCTCCTCCTATCCACCGCTCTTACTAATAATAGCCACCATGATTTTTAGCAGCATGCATTCCAAGGGAAATATATATTCTTGAAATTAATTAAGTCCTCCCGTGCCCAAGATAATTAACGAACGTATCAAATACTTCGCATTATTGACTAAGCCACCTTTGAAAAGTAAGAGTGGATTCTTTCCACACATATGATGGAAGATAATAATATGCTTTAATTAATAATATGCATTAATATAAAGCTGAAGACTAGCTGTTGACTCACGGTGACAGGCTCCACCTTCAGAGGTTTCGAAGCAAAACATAGTTCATAAGTACAAAATTGAGGTATCATTTTCTAACGTATAAAGCTTTGAAAAGTATAAAGCTTCGAGTGTATATGAAGATATTTAATTTTAAAATATAAAAAAATTATTTAATTGTATTTACTAAATTTATTTATTAAAGAAAATGATAATGGAAATGAAAACACAAATTAAATTTATTGAATAAAATAAAAAGAAAAAAAAACACCATGCGCGGTTGTACATACTATAAATATAATCTGAAAAATTAAAAAATTAGAGAAAAAAACAAAACAAATCATTAATTTAAAACAAAATTAAAAAAAAATAATTTACCAAAAAAAAACAAAGGCCAGGCTTTGTTGGGTTTGGACGCCTCACCAATTTTGTTAGGTTCCCCATGTGAGTTTGCACTGGCAAACCCCCCGCAACTGAGCTCTTATTTTTTTTATAGCATGTCTTTCGTCCTCATTTTTTTTTTAAAACAAAAAATCAGAGAACAAGTTGTTTGATTTACTTATATTCCGACCACCATAATAACTGGAAAATCAGGGTTTAATTTTTTTGATCTAAGAATTTTTTTTCAAATTGTTTACTTAAAATACCTATAAAATATCTTAGAAACCATGATAAATCTATATTATTTTTTTTTGGTTTGTATATACCGACAAAATTAGAAATAAAAATTAATAATTAAAAAAACAATTAAAATATTACATGTTAATATTACAGCCCGAAGATACATGTTCAACTGAGTATTGCATTAATTGAAAATAAAATAAAAAATAATAGAGAGATTCTTTATAAATTATGAAATCTCTTTCTTTTCCATGTCATTTGACAAAATTAAAGGAAAAAACCCCACTCAAACAAGGGCTGTGCAGTTTACCATACTTCAAATTTTTTTAACCTGTCCCATTTTTTCTAGGCAACCAAACAGAAACAGTGCCGACAAATAGAAAATAATAGTTTGAACATGGTTTTATGTAGAAACTTAAGCTTTGAAGTTAAGATGATATGGTATTAGAGCTCCAGAGAGTTTGTTTTTGTGATTCAACCCAATTTTCAAACAGAGGACTGCGTAATGACCAAATTAATTAAAACCTCAAAAGATACCATGAAATTAACTCACCAAGAACTCTATTTGTTTTTCTCACGTAAATAGTTCCCATTTCAAAATAACATCTTACATATTAATAGAGATACGATGAGCCAACCATCTAGGAGGTGACCCAGTGATAAAAGCTTGAGACTAAGGGGTTTGCTCCCTCTGTAATCTCAGGTTCGAGCCCTGTGGTTGTTTATATGATGGCCACTGGAAGCTTACATGGTCGTTAACTTCAGGGCCCGTGTGATTAATCGAGGTGCACTCAAATTAGCCCGGACACCCACATTAATCCAAAAAAAAAAAAGACACTATGAGCCGTCCATACCTTTTAAGAGCACAACTTTGCTTGCTTCTTCTAATCCACTGGAGAACTTTATTTATTTTTCTCACATAAATAGTTCACATCATTTTACATATTGATAAAGACAGCAGAAGCCCTCCATACTTGAAATAAAGTCCACACGTGCCCAAGATAATTAATGAACGTATCAAATACTTCGCATTATTGAATAAGCCAACGTTGAAAAGTAAGAGTGCTTTCTTTCCACATATGCTGGAAGTATGGAAGACGATACTCAGCATTAGTAAAGCTGAAGAGTAGCTGTTGACTCACAGTGACAGGCTCCACCTTCAGAGGTTTCCAAGCAAAACATAGTTCATAAGTACAAAATTGAGGTATCATTTTCTAAGGTATTGTGACTGGAATTTGATCGTGGACCTTAAGCTTAAAAATGCGTGGAAGACGATATCCTGAATTAATATAAAAGGCTGAAGACTAGCTGGTTGACTAACGGTAACAGGTTCCGCCTTCAGAGGTCTCTAAGCGTGTTAGGTTAATTTATAAGTGCATGCATGTAATATACACAGTAAATGGATGCCGGGATATTGTAAAAAGTATGATTACTGCTGTTATGTGCTTTAATTCCTTCGTTATTTCACCTCCTCAATTAACTAGCGACAACGTTATACGAAAAGGCACACATGATTATCAAAACTTACCACCTCATATTGAATCTACCACAAAAAATAGAGTTAATTATAACTTCGAAATGTATGAATGTAATTGCTTCTACACGTGTAAAACTTGAAAAATTTTATATGTTTAAAACTTTAAAAAGTATATTAAGATATTTAATTTCAAAACAATTAAGAAATTAAACTAATGTAAAAAAATTCTAATCTAAATAGAAATGGTAGAATTTTTTAGAATCCGAAATCTAGTTTAATTTCACATTTTAAACTTCCATTCTCTTAATTCTATATTTAATACTCTTAAAATTCTTCAATAAATAGACTTTTATATTTATAGAGAAATTACACCTCTAATTATTAAAATCTAATGGAAATTCTAACTAACTAGTAATTAATTAGTCTGACACAAATCTTTTTGAATTTATTTAACATTCACACAAATGTGAGTTCTTCCATCCTCTTCAATGTCAGGCTTTGAAAGCCTTAAATTAGTTCTTATAAATAGCCCTCGACCTGAAATATTTCTACAGCGCCCCGAAGAGACATGTTTAACTGAGTATTGCATTAATTGAAAATAAAATAAAAATAATAGAGAGATTCTTTATAAATTATTAAATCACTTTCTTTTCCATGTCTTATGACAAAATTAAAGGGGAAAAAGCCCACTTAAACAAGGGCTGTGCAGTTTACCATGCTTCAAATATTTTTAACCTGTCCCATTTTTCTAGGCAACCAAACAGAAACAGTGTAGAAAAATAGAAAATAATAGTTCGAACATGGTTTTGAGAGATAATTGAGAAACCCAAGCTTTAAAGTTTTATGTAGAAACTTAAGTTTTGAAGTTAAGATTATATGGTATTGGTAAGGATCATGATAGCACTCTTATTCGTGCTGGTTATAAACTTAAAATGAATAATGATAACGGGATAAATTTTTGGTCAAATACTTGGTTGACTGACTTTTGTTTAGCTAACTCTTATCCTACTCTCTTCCACCTATCCTCCCCCAAAGCTGCTCTCTTCCACCTATTATCCTCCAAAGCAAGGCTCGTCAACCAAATGGAATACTAGATAGTGAATATATACTTGGTATTGGAATCTGAAATGGATAAGACTCCTTGGAACTAGAGAGATTTGATATTTCAAATGTTAATGTCTAATCTTAATCTTGCAGTTATTCATCGATAAAAAAAAGACAAGTTGGTTTGGGAATGGAGAAAGAAGATGGCTATACTATAAACTCTTGTATACTTGCTCTTGAAGGGATCAGGTTTGTTGGAACTAAAACTTATGTACAGATGCCTAGAAATTTATTTACCCTCTAAAAACAGAAAGGACTTTATGGCCAGCCCTAAATGAAGGCCTTTGCACAAGAATCTTTCTAGTTAAGAGACATATCCTAAACCCTCAAGATGATTGTTGCCTTTTCTGTGAGCACCATTCTAAAACCATCTCCCACATCCTCATGCATTGCCCAGTGGTCTGAAAATTTTGGAATAAAATTGTAGCTTGGAAAGGTCTGAGCTGGGTGATGTCATATGCCCTCGACGACCTTTAATGTCAATGGCTAGGTCTTCTACAGGAAAATCATTGTAAGTTTGAAATATCTGTTTGGAGGAGGGTTATGTTTAACATTGTTTGGATTATATGGAATACCAGGAACAACTTGATATTTGAGGAAAAACAACCTATATTGCTACCCAATTTTTGACCCATGTTTTAATAATTTTTCAAAAATAAAAATAAAAATAAAAATAAAAAAATAGAAATAAAAAAATAAGGGTTTACATGTGGCGATAAAATAGAGCATCAGGGCTAATATTAAAGAAGCAATATGTCAAGGAGATAATTACTGAATCATATATAATTACTGCAATATAAAATACCATAGATATATGATTTGATTCGTGCTGGTTATGGAAAATAATCACTGCAATAAAAAATATCATATATATAGGATTTGATTCGTGCTGGTTATGGAAGACAATCTCTGCAATAATTATTGCAATATTTCCTTAAATAGAACGTGTAGAAATTTTATATATAAGTGAACATCCAGCCATATACATGGGGGGTGAAAAATATTGAAAGGAGGGGAATTTCTTCTTAGAAAAGGAGAGGGAAAAAAAACCCTAAAAATAAAAAACCCTAAACCCGTTTCTTTTCCTTAGTCGCAGCCCCTCCTCTCTTAAAAAATAAAGACAGCCTCTTACAGCCGTCCCCTCTTCTTTTCCTTCACCGACTATCCTCCACAGACCCGAACCAAAACGTCCATATCCACCGACAGTACCACCCCTCGGCTCTTTCAGTCGCCCCCATCTCTTTTAAACCGAGACCCAGCTCTCTCCCATTCACTCAGCTAACCCGCAACCATCACAGACCGCTACCACCGACAGGAGCGAAGACCATCCAGCAACACTCCCACAGAGCCATCAGCACCGTCCACATCATCAACCATCAGCACCGTCCACACCGTCTCCTAGCTTCTCCACCCGACCCTGCAGCTAAGACACCGCAGCACCGCCTACAGATCCGCAACCGGATCCCATGCCTCCTCCTTGCTGACAGCTACTCGAAGCAGGGGAGAAGAAGATGAAACCCATATAAAAAAAACTAAAGAGATGAAGATCTGAAAACAAGGAAAGAAAAAACTAAAATCGACTGCCTGTTGCGTTTTTAGGTGTTTTGCAGGTCATCGCCGGGGAGGAAGGGAAGAAGGGATGAAGCCAAGCCAGATCCACCCCGTCCCCTGTTTTTCTTGCAGCGGCACGTGAACCCATGCTCCGCCAGTGGCGCCGGCGTGTGGAGCAGACGCGCCACCACTATTCCTGCATTCCCAGAAGTGTTCCTCTGCAATTCTTGAATATTTGGGGGTCTATTTTTGCAATTTCTGAATTGTATATTATGTGTTTAGATTTGTTTTGAATTTATGTTATTTGTAGTTACATATGGGTGTATTGAGAAAAACATAATAAAAAGAGGATGTGTGAGTGTTTGTATTTTTTTTTTAGGTATGTTATTGAATTATAAAATCAAAAAGATAAAAAATGAATTTAATATTTTAATTTGTATATGGTCAAGTATCTGAAGGACAAATAAAATCATGTTGTATTTCCCGTGGAAATGTAAGAACACGTTTCTACATATATTCTGGGATTTAATAGCTGATTTATTAAAGCCTTAAGAATTTGACTAATATATTTAATTGCGATTAACTGTGATGTGTGTTTTACGAAGAAAATATAAAAAAAATGTTTTTTTTGTGTGTGTTGCATACGGCCAATACCCTAACATGTTTTGAATGCTTTTTTTATATAAAAAATATTGGAAGTTTTGAAAAATGTGTTTTCGCATGGATTTCTTAAACACAAAAATTATTTTCTTGCATTTCTGGATTTTACAACATGTTTGTAAAACTCCAAAGGGTGTTGGCCAATATTCCAAAAAATATAAAAATCTTATTTTATGGAGAAATCATCTAGTATTCACCATTAATGTTTGGATAAAGAAATCTCAAAGGGATGAATATCCAAAATATTTAATGGGAATAACTTGTTATTATTCACTGTTAATATTTGGATAAAGAAACCTTAAGTGGTAAATATCCAAAATAATTTTCTAGGGATAATAAGTCATCACACATCCTTGAAAGAAGTCTTGATTATAATCGAGGACATTTTAATTTTTTACTCCACGGTTTACGAGCCGTGAGAGTATAAAACACTAAGGCAAAAATAGGTTTTTAAAGTGCCCTAGATTTCTAAATTTTTTTTCCCTCCTCCTTGCGATTTACGAGTCGCAAACTCTTGAAATACCAAGGGAAAAATGAGCTTTTAAAGCATATGGAATCTCCTTGGATTTCTATCTTAATAAATTTAGTTAGAATCAAACTTAGAAAAACTAATGGAATTAGAAAACACCAACACCATAGCAATTATAAGACAAACCAAACACCAAGCAGCTTACCTTAGGTAGGGCATACTAGGGGTGCTAGTACCTTCCCTTTACGCAACCAGTCCCTTGCCTTAGAATCTCTAAAAGACCAGTTAGATTTCCTAGTGACCATAATACTAGGTGACGACTCCTTTACACAAAAAAGACCCTGAAATCAATCGAGGATCGCTGCGACGCCGCGCTCTGCCGCGAGGGTGCGACAACCTATATGGAAAGATATTCTATGACATTTGTTCTAATTTGCTGTAGGTTGGATCAGAAATCTAAATTCTTCATTCTAGTATACAGGTGCAGATCTATATAGCTATCACGAATGTATTTCGGCTTGGTCCACTTAAGTTCTGATTTCGTTTGAATTTTTATGTTGTTGCTTCATTAGTTGGGTTGTTTATTCCTTATTTTTCTCCCTTGTAGTTAGACTGAGGCCTGAGCTACAACCTATGTAGCTAAAGCTCTGCTTTATTTTATTTTATTTTATTATATATATATATATATATATATATATATATATATATTTCAACTTGATATTTGAGGAAAAACAAGTAATTAAGCATTTTGTATGGCATAATTGAACTTCATTAATAATTCTCATGGGAGATTACAAATAAGAGGACTGCGTGGTGACCGAAATAAAAACCTCAAAAGATACCATGAAATTAACTCACTAAGAACTTCATTTATTTTTCTCACATAAATAGTTCCCATATCAAAATAACATTTTACATATTGATAAAGACACTATGAGCCGTCCATACTTTTTAAGCACCCAACTTTGCTTGCTTCTTCGAATCCACTGGAGAACTTTATTTATTTTTCTCACATAAATAGTTCTGATCATTTTACATACTGATAAAGACAGCAAAAGCTCTCCATACTTTTAAGCACTCAACTTTGCTTGCTTCTAACAATTACGCTTGTAAGCAGGGCAACGTTTTAGTGGTTTGCCACTTACGCAATTTCGATTACCCCTTCCGCAACTGAACACTGGTTTATTGGGGTTCCGAGTTCCTTTTTTTTTTTTTTGATAGTAAACGAGTGAATTATATATTAAACAGTCCCATTAAGTAGGTGGAACTGAACGAAAGATAAATACAATGGGAATGTAAAAGAAAAGAGAAGACCAAAGCGACGCGAGACCTAATTAATTAGTCCAGTTTATAATACATTCAGGATTTCTAAAAAGATCTGAGCCTGTATAGCTGAAATTTCTAACTGAAGACTTCAACCAGAAGGCCAAACGGTGAAAGGTGAGATCAAAAATCATATCCCAATCCGGAGCCTTGGATTCGAAGATTAAGCGGTTCTGCGCTATCCAAATTGACCAGTCTGGACCTTTGCAAAGGAGGGTAATAAAGACGTCGCTGAAAATTTCCATTAATCAAACCGGACCATTCCTGTAGATGATGATATGGGTCTTTGTGCAAACAACCTAAGCACCCAAACCAGTTCAAGAAACGACCCCAAAGAGACCATGTTATAGGACACCAATGGAAGAGATGATTAATTGTCTCAATTTCCTTGCAGCAGAATGGGCAGTGAGAATCCTCATAATTAATGATTCTCCTCTCAGCTAAAAAACTCCGTGTACTCAAACTGCCATGAAGAAGAAGCCATATGAACACATCCACTTTTGGAGGAGCATAACCATTCCATAGCAGAACAGGGGAGTGATTATTTTCAGTTACCGATAGACTATCAAAAAGAGCGCAACCTGATTGAGCTGAGTACATGCCAGAGCTGTGAAATTTCCATACCTTGCGCGTCCCGCACCATCTGAGAAAATGAGACCACGCTGCACCTCTGCGATCAAGCTCTCCCTCATGCAGTTTTCACGAGGCCGGAGGGGTCTTCTCCAGGATAGGTTGAAAGAGTTATCTGTCAAATCACATATATCTGCAAGGCTGGATTTTTGTTGCAGGGAGAGGTTATACAGTCTGGGGAATAAGAGTTGGAGAGTGATTGTAGAGGCAAGCCAAGAGTCAGTCCAAAACCGGATGTTCCTCCCATCACCCACCTTGAACCCGACATTTGCATGTAAAAGATTGGATATGTTTTGTGTTGAGAAGATCGTCGAAACAATGCCATGCCAAGTTGGAGATAAAGAACATGTGAACTCAGGGATACCATTTATAAAGCGAGGTCGGTATTTTAGAAGAATGTGTTCTTGCCGACCTCCTACCACTCCATTATCCGATTCCAAATCCATTTAAATAGCAGAGCCAAATTTTTGTTGTGGATGGATCCCCCAGAGACCACCGGAAGATTTACTCTTTATTACCTTGTGCCGGCCACCTTAAAAATCCCATGAGATGTGGAGGTTCCTTTCCGGAGAAAAGACCGGGTTAGAGAAGAGATGACTTTAATAATACCCTTTGGCATAGCAAAAAACTGACATGTAGAACAAAGGAAGAGAGCTTAAGACTGATTTAATTAGACATAACCTTCCCGCCATGCTCAAAAAATTCCCTTTCCATGTGCTTAGCTTTGCTCTGATAGTGGACAACACCGGTTTCCAAGTAGAGAGTCTGCTGGGATTGGCTCCAAGAGGTAGTCCAAGGTACCTGACCGGGAAAGTATCACTACTGACGAAAACTGAGTTCGCCAAGCTAGAGGTGTAGTCGTTGTCCAAGTTGATACCTATTAGTGAGCTTTTATAGAAATTAACTTTCAATTCGGAAATGATCTCAAACCAGCGAAGTATCCTCTTGGCATGTAGAAGAGAGGGAAAATCATTTGGCAGGAAAATCAGAGTCATCGGCATATTGCAAATGAGTTATGTAATGACCTGGAGCAGTCTGTAAGCCTTTGAAATAACCTGAAGTTGATGCCCTATTGAATAAAACTGTCAATCCCTGAACTGCGATGTCAAATAGGAAAGGAGAGAGAGGGTCCCCTTGCCTGAGACCCCTCTCCAGACTAAATTCTCTACTGGTGGAGCCGTTTATCAAGATGGCTAATTTAGAAGTGGATAAGCATTCAAAGATCAACTTCCTCCAGTGTGTGCCAAAACCCATGTATCCCATGCTTGTGTCAATATGTTCCCACAAAATTGAGTCAAAGGCTTTATGGAAATCTACCTTCAGTAAGAGGCCATGCTCCTTCTTGCTACGCACACCATGGACAACCTCATTTGCTATCATGAACCCATCTAAAATCTGACGCCCAGCAATGAATGCAGACTGGTTAACACTGATTACATCTGTCAACACACGTCTAAGCCTAGTGGACAATAGTTTTGCCACTATTTTATATAAACCGTGAATCAAGCTTATCGGACGAAAATGTGAGAATCTGCTCGGCCCCTTTGATTTTGGAATCAGAGTTACAAAAGAAGAGCTGATACCCTTTGGAAGTTTACCAGTTCTGAAAAAACTTTTAACCAACATAAAAACCTCTGAGCTGATGATATTCCATACCTTTTTATAGAAGGAGAAGGTGAAACCATCGGGGCCAGGGGCTTTAGAACCATCACAGTCCCACACAGCTTGCTTAACTTCTTCTATTGAAGGTGGTCTTTCTAGCCAAATAGACTTTGCTTCTGAAATTTTGGAGAACCCCGAGCCTCCCATTTCAATTCTTTTACACGTTGGTTTCCGAAACAAGGATGAGAAGAAGTTGACAGCGCCTTCTTTTATATCATTTGGGGAGACTAGGTGACTACCATTATGATCAATCTTACTAATGTAGTTGAGGCCTTTCCTTAGACTTGCTGATATGTGAAAAAAACGAGTGTTCTTATCCCCCATTTTACACCAGTTTTGACGAGATTTTTGTCTCCAGATATCTTCAACCCTTCTGTTAACCTCCCATAAATCAGAGTTCAACCCCTGGAGCTTTGTTTTTTCGGTCTCAGACAAGGGGCACACTTCGCTTTTGTTTTCAAGTGTTGTAATGGAGTTCTGGATGTCTGCAAGTTTTAGATTCTGATCCCCGAAAGTGGATTTATTCCATTGTCTCATTTTTTTTCCCATGTTCCCCAGCTTCTTAATCAGACTAAACTCACCTGGAAACTCCTTACAGCTATCAGACCATAGGGCCTCAAAATCTGTTAAGAAAGAAGGGTCGGCGGCAAACGGCTTTATGAAACGGAACGGCTTCCACCCCCAGTCTACCTCAGGGCTTTGGAGGAGCAGCTGACAATGATCTGACATCCCTCTAGGGTAGCGGCAAAGAGATAGAGACGGGAACTGAAGCTGAAATTCTGGGGAAGCAAAAGCTCTGTCAATACGGCTCATAGACCCACCCCTAAACCAAGTGAACCGGTGCCCCTGCATATTGTACTCAACCAGTTCACAGTCGGATATGAATCTGCGAAATGAAGTTGAACCTGATAGATTGAGGTTACCACTACTTCTCTCATTAGGGAGTAGAGTCTCGTTAAAATCGCCTATCACCACTAGTGGTAGTTCAAAAGCAAACTTAAGAGCGGTGATTTCTTCCCATAGATCAGCACGTTCTTTCACTGAAGATGCAGCGTAGACACCAACTATCATACAATTAAAAGAAGAGGGAATATGCGTGCCACATAAGCTGATCCACTGCCCCCCAAATTCTATAGAGTTAACTTCAAAGACAGAGTTATCCCACATTGCTATAATCCCTCCTGATTTCCCTACAGATTCTAGAAAAGTCCATTTGACATTTGCAATATTCCACAGATTTCTAATGAAGGAGTCACAACAATTATTTTTCTTGGTTTCTAAAAGGAAACAGATACCAACATTATTTTTTATAAGCCTATTCCGGATGGAATTTCGTTTGTGTGCCATACCTAAACCACAGCTGTTCCAAGCAAAGATATTCATAACGAGAGCAAAAACCAAGGCAGACTAGACTTAGCGGGTAGAAAACTTACAACTGGTTAACTGATGTCCACTCATCTACTTCTCTGTCAATGTTTCTCATTATTCCTTCTTCGTACCCTTTTAGTTCTTGCGGGTTACCAAGACCTAGAGCCACAGCATCTTGTATCATTTCTTGAGTCTTCTTTTCACTGTCAAACCCATTGTCTGGATGCTTCATACTTGTGATTTGAAACCGAATATTTCCTTGTTGGATTCCTGAGTTTAAAGAGTCTGAAGAATCACAATCCTCCATAGTGTTAGCAACACTACCACTGGCTTGCAGCAACTTCAGTTTTCTTATTTTATGGTTATTCCCGTTTGCGCTTTCATTGGGCGTGTATGCAGAGGTTTGTGGGCTGCTTTGAGGGTTCAACAGGGGTGGTAGATGGAGATGCTTGCCATTGGTTTCATCATCCATAGAGGTATAGTTATGGTTCTTTTCAACGCTGGATGACTCGATAACAGGGGATGATATGGTGTCTTGTAGAGGTGTGTTATTGTGGGTGCTGGTTACCTTAATTGCAAGAAGGTTGGGTTCTCCATCAGAAATATTAGCTGCAACCGATCTAACTTTCATCACATTCTTCCTCTTGTTGAATGAATATTTAGGTGCAAGCCCTCTGGTTCTTCTAAGCTTCTTATCTTTTATTTTTCCTGCCATCTCCATTTCCACTACTTCTTGTGGTTCTGCCAGGTCACGTATGAATGCAGAGAAAGATTGCTGATGTGTATTCTGGCTCTGATTTTGGGCTTCTTGGGGTTCCGAGTTCCTACGTCTGCAAGATTCACGCATGTTACAGCAAATTCATGTTGACATAATCTGATATTAAGATAGCCCACGACAGATTAATTAAATCATATATAACATGAAATGCTTATCTTAAGTTAATTAATGCGGCAATACACAAAGAAACTACACGCACACACACACAGAATGAACTGTTTTTCTGCAGTTAATGATGGAAATAAAATCTCACCTCGCTCGGCCAATTCTCGAGCAGTGCAAGTGGATAGGGGAGAGAAGACGATGGTAGCTAAGAGAATGCATGCGATAAGAAAGGCCTTCGACTTCATCTTGGAAATATATGTGACTAACTAAAATGGTTATGCTCTCCTCCATTCCACCGCTCCTAGCTATTTATAGCCACCATGATTTTTAGCAGCATGCATTCCAAGGGAACTATATATTCTTGAAATTAAGTCCACACGAGCCCAAGATAATTAACGAACGTATCAAATACTTCGCACTATTGAATAAGCCAACTTTGAAAAGTAAGAGTGCATTCTATCCACACATATGATGGAAGATAACAATATGCTTTAATTAATAATATGCATTAATAAATAAAGCTGAAGACTAGCTGTTGACTCACGGTGACAGGCTCCACCTTCAGAGGTTTCCAAGCAGAACATAGTTCATAAGTACAAAATTGAGGTATCATTTTCTAAGGTATAAAGCTTCGAAAAATATAAAGCTTCGAAAATTAAGATTCAGGTGTGCATCAATATATTTAATTCTAAAATACAAGAAATTTATCTTATTATATTTGCTAAATTTATTTATTTATTAAGATAATTTTTTATTAAAGAAAATAATAATAGAAATGGAAACACAAATTAAATTTATTAAATAGAATAAAAAGAGAAAAAAAACACGATGCTTGCGGTTGCACATATTATAAATATAATCTGAAAAATAAAAAAATTAGAAAAAAAAAACAAATCATTCATTTAAAAAAATTAAGAAATAATAATTTACAAGAAAAAAACAAAGGCCAAGCTTTGTTGGGTTCGGCCGCCTTGCCCATTTTGTTAGGTTCCCCAAGTGAGCCTGCACTGGCAAGCCTCCTGTGATTGGACTCTTATTTCTTTTGTAGCATATCCTTCATCCTACTTTTTTTTGAAAAAAAAGTTAGAGAACAAGTCGTTTGATTTGTTGGCTTAACTTTTTTGACTTAAAAATCTATTTTTAAATTGTTTACTTAAAATACCTACAAAATATCTTAGAAACTGTGATATATAAATCTATCATTTACTTCAAAAAACCGTTCTAAAAACTGAAATTAATCTAAAATAAAAAATCAATCAGAATTTATATATGTTTTTTCATGAACTATAAAAATAAAAAAAAAACTATTTAATTGAAAAGATTTTAGACGATGAGGACTACATCTTAAAAAAAAAATTAAAAATCAAATTGAAAAAAAACTAAAGATTTTACACAGTTAATCCGTAATAATATATGAATACACAGTAAAAAAAAATCACACATTTTAGTTTTATACTTAATATTACCAGCCACGTTAATTTTAGCCTCCTTAGTACCATTGTAGACTTGTAGGCGACGTTACTCCATAAATATCGCCTCTCTGGATCCTTAAATACTCAACTTGCTTCCATGCACGTTGACTCCAAGTCAATACAAAAGAATTATCTATACTCCGAGTCAAATATAGACGAAAGGCATCTTCGTGTACTCTTCCTAAGTTCATGTCAGCTTGCTGGGTCCTTTTTATATACTAAGATAGTGTTTTTATGGGTCCTTTTTATATGTTAAGATTATACGGATTATTTTTTAAAATAATTTTTTGTTTAGATATATATAAAAATAATATTTTAATTTTAATTTTTTAAAAATTATTTTTCATATCAACACATCGCAATAATCTAAAAATAAAAAAAATAATTTTCAAGCGATATCTTTAAAAAAAAATCATAAAATACTTAAAAAAAAAAAAAAAGAATAAACAGCCCCGGAAGGCGTCTTCTTGTAAACATCTTCCGTTCATGTCATGTCGCACTCAACATGATTAAAGAAGAAAGTATGTTAGATGAGATTACTACGTACATAATTACCCTCAACCATCATAATCCTAAATTACACTTCTCATTCTTACACAGATATAAGACACCTTGGATGAAAATTATTTATAACTTTCAATATTTTCATGAGAATAACCCTACTATAATAAAAGTTAAATAGTGTTGGGAAATTATTGTAGATCAAGAGACCTTTTACTATAAATTGTAATAGTAATTTTACTTTTAATTTCTTATTTTTTATAAAACGTTTCTTTGGCCTTCTTTCACAAGGGTCTTCAGATTTTTTTTAAATTTTCAAGTACACTCATATAACGCATATAGCCTCATAAAAGACAAAAAAGAAGCCTTGTATTTGGGGGTATTTTGGTATTTTTATATAGGTATTTTGTGTAATTAAGTGGATCATAGGAGCATTTTAGTATTTTTACGATATACTTGTTATTTTTTAATCACGCCCTAGCAAGTGGGCAGTGCTTGCGCCATTAAGGAGACGTGTATGACACTTCTTAGTGGTCAAATTTGGCCAAACGCTATCTAATTGGAAGCATAGTCGTGCCCTCTTTTAAATGGTATAGCGCGTGGAGCCAGATAATGATTGGATTGCCTCTTAGTGATTGATTGTTTGTGTTCTTTCTTTTTTCTCTCTCTCTTGACAACTAAAGTGCACAATTGTCACATTTGTTTATTGTGCGCAAGTCTGACAAGACTGTTAGACTCAAGACGCTTGAGACACAATTAAAGTACTCTTTTACCTCTAAAGTCAACAGATATTAGAACTGTTGACCAAGAGCTTTCTTGGCTTTTCACAATATTCATAACAATGTTATGAATAAAAATACTTATTTGTCCCCAAGATAAAAAAAAGAAAAAAAAAGAAAAAGGATAGGCTCTCGAAAAAGGGTATTTCAAGTTTTTACAATTTTCATATACAATAAAATAATACTTTTAGATTAAGAAAAGATGAAAAAGTAGCTTGCACCTGGCATTATTGCCAGACCCAAGCGTCTTGGGTCTGGCTACCATGCCTAACCCAAGCTATTTGGGTTTGACAACCATTCCAGACCCAAGAGACTTGAGTTTGACAACTACGCTAGGCCTAAGTACCTTGGGTTTGGCATGACTACCTGACTCAAGGCTATTAAAATATTTACTACATTCTTAATATTTTTTTTACATTAAAAAAAATTAATATTGATCCGTTGCAGAGCAGAAGCCAATATACTACTAACAACCAATACAAAAACTGCTTAACAAAATTAAAGGAAAAAACCCCTCTCAAACAAGGGCTGTGCAGTTTACCATACTTCAAATTTTTTTAACCTGTCCCATTTTTTCTAGGAAATCAAACAGAAACAGTGCAGACAAATAGAAAATAATAGTTTGAACATGGTTTTGGGAGATAAAAGAGGCTTTAAAGTTTCATGTAGAAACTTAAGCTTTGAAGTTAAGATGATATGGTATTAGAGCTCCAGAGAGTTTGTTTTTGTGATTCAACCAATTTTCAAACAGAGGACTGCGTAATGACCAAATTAATTAAAACCTCAAAAGATACCATGAAATTAACTCACTAAGAACTCTATTTATTTTTCTCACGTAAATAGTTCCCATTTCAAAATAACATTTTACATATTGATAGAGACACGATGAGCCGTCCATGCTTTTTAAGCACACAACCTTGCTTGCTTCTTCTAATCCACTGGAGAACTTTATTTATTTTTCTCACATAAATAGTTCTGATCATTTTACATATTGATAAAGACAGCAGAAGCTCTCCATACTTTTAAGCACTCAACTTTGCTTCCTTCTAATCTTAAGAGCGCCCACAATTACGCTTGTAAGGATTTGGGCAACCTCTTGGTGTTTTAGGTACGCAATATCGATTACCCCTTCCGCAATTGAATGGAACTTTGCCGGGGTCAAGAGCTCCTCGGGATCCGTCTGCAAGATTCACGCATGTTACAGCAAATTCATGTTGACATAATCTGATATTATAGCAGAATCATCTTCTTCTTTTTTATAAGATAGCCCACGACAGATTAATTAAACAATATATACATACAAAACATGAAATTAATGATTATCTCTAGTTAATTAATGCCGGAAGTAAAAGTAAAGGTTGACTCATCAGTTTTATAACAAAAAAATTGTTTGCAATACACAAAGAGATTACACCCACTCACAAAAAAAAAAAAAAATGAACTGCTTTTCTTAAGTTAATGTTGGAAATAAAATCTCACCTCGCTCGACCAATTCTCGAGCAGTGCAAGTGGATAGGGGAGAGAAGACGATGGTAGCTAAGAGAAAGCATGCGATAAGAAAGGCCTTCATCTTGGAAATATATGTGACTAACTAAAATGGTTATGCTCTCCTCCATTCCACCGCTCCTAGCTATTTATAGCCACCATGATTTTTAGCAGCATGCATTCCAAGGGAACTATATATTCTTGAAATTAAGTCCACACGAGCCCAAGACAATTAACGAACGTATCAAATACTTCGCATTATTGACTAAACCACCTTTGAAAAGTAAGAGTGCATTCTATCCACACATATGATGGAAGATAATAATATGCTTTAATTAATAATATGCATTAATATATAAAGCTGAAGACTAGCTGTTGACTCACGGTGACAGGCTCCACCTTCAGAGAGCTCTAATTAAGCAAAACATAGCGTGTTAGGTTAATTTATAAGTGCATGCATGTAATATACCATAGTAAATGGATATTGTAAAAAGTATGATTACTGCTGTTATATATGTGCTTTAATTCCTTCGTTATTTCACCTCCCCAATTAATTAGCAACAACGTTTTACGAAAAGGCACATATGATTATCAAAACTTACCACCACATATTGAATCTACCACAAAAAAAAAAAATAGAGTTAATTATAACTTCGAAAAGTATGAATGCAATTGTATCTACATGTGCAAAACTTGAAAAAAATTGTTTGTAAAACTTTAAAAAGTATAAAACTTAAAAATCACGAGATAGGTGTATATCAAGATATTTAATCTTAAAATACGAGATATTTACCCGACTGTGTTTGCTAAATTTACTTATTAAAATAATTTTTTTATTCAAGAAAATGATAATAGAAATAGATACACAAATTAAATTGATTGAATAAAATAAAAGATGAAAAAAAAATTATGCATTTGCACATATTAGAAATATTATCTGAAAAAATTTATTTTTTATTTTCAAAACTAAAGTTCATTCATACAAAAGATTAAAAAAAATATTATAGATGGATCAGAAAAACTTTTCAAATTTAAATGCATATCCAAAAAATTAATTGTAATTTAAAAAAAGGCTCTTTTAAATAAAATGAAAGAAAGAAGGGCTACTAATCTAAATATAAATTAAAAAAAATTAGAGAAAAAACCATAAAAAATCATTAATTTAAAACAAAATTAAAAAAAAAATTCAAAAGAAAAGGCAAAGGTCAGGCATTGTTGGGCTTGATGGCCGACCTATTTGTTAGGGCCCACACACAAGCCTGCCCTTGCAGGCCCACGTGTCTAGGCCCTTACTGTTTTGTTGTAACTAGATCAAACAACATATCATTCACCCCAATTTGTTTTGAAAAAATATCAGATGACGAGTCGTGTGAAAAAAAATAATTTGGTATAGGCCGGCGCTGTCCAACCTAGAAAAACAATGGAGAAACTCTCCACTGTTCACATGCAACGTGAATAGTGGAGCAACTAAGAGAAGAAAAGAAGGAAAAAGAGGGGAGGCTAAGGGTGTTCACGGTTCGGTTCAGTTCGGTTTAGACTTAAAAAACCAACCGAACCGAATTACAGTATTTTTGTAAAAAATTAACCGAACCGGACAGGAAACCAGTTCAATCCGAACCGGTCCGGTTCGGTTTTTAATCCGGTTTTTTAAGGAAAAAACCAGGAAACCTAATCCCATGGGTTTTTTTTTGTTTTTTTTTTAATTGGCTTACGGTTAGGGAAAATTAAAGATTTAGTCTTTCGATTCATTACAAAATATCCCAAAGGGCAAGAATTCACTTCAAAGAAAAAGGATTTTGCCTTACATTAAATTAAACTTTAAAATTTAAAGCAAATTAATGTTCAGCTTTTAAACATTTATAATGTTAAGCTACTTCACATGGCTAACTTTTAATATGAACTGACTAACTTTCAATATGAATTAAAATTTGGACATGAATTTGGACATTAATTAAAATCCCATAGAGATGCAAATTGGCTGACTTTTAATGTACTTTCTAAAGTGCTAAATCAATACAATATACAAGATGTATGATCAAATTTAAACACCTCAAATTAAAAGTTTGTTCGCACTAGAAAAGTTAACATTAACAAGCGAATATATTAGCAACCAGCAATAAATTATCATAAACATCCGGCATAATTTGAACTTTGAAGAAAAAAACCCAGCAACACTAGCATCCAAAAATTCCAGCAAGGATAATGCTATAAAAAAACACTAGCAAATTAGTAACATATTAGAGTTTAACTATTGAAATAATTAAGTATGCAAAATTTTAAGGGAAATTAACAAGGTAAAGTAAATTAATTACCAAAAACAATTATATTCCAAGATTGCACTAAGCCACCAAGACTACTTACAAATAATCAATTGAGATTTTTAAACTTTCATTAAATTCTACAAAAACATAAATTAAAATGTTAGATTAAACATTGTTTGCAATACACAAAGAGACTACACGCACGCACGCACAAAATGAACTGGTTTTCTGGAGTTAATGATGGAAATAAAACCTCACCTCGCTCGGCCAATTCTCGAGCAGTACTGCAAGTGGACAGGGGAGAGAAGACGATGGTAGCTAAGAGAAAGCATGCGATAAGAAAGGCCTTCGAGTTCATCTTGGAAATATATGTGACTAACTAAAATGGTTATGCTCTCCTCCATTCCACCGCTCCTAGCTATTTATATCCACCATGATTTTTAGCAGCATGCATTTCAAGGGAACTATATATTCTTGAAATTAAGTCCACACGAGCCCAAGATAATTAATGAACGTATCAAATACTTCGCACTATTGAATCAGACTACTTTGAAAAGTAAGAGTGGATTCTATCCACATATGCTGGAAGTAATCTTTATTTGAAATTTCCTTCCTTGTATTTTTTAATAAAATTACAACTCAGTCCTCATGATGAAAAACTCTTTGCAATCAGGTCCCTGCATGATTACTCCTAATCATGTAATGGCTCATTACACATATATATATTTTTTAGTATAATAATTGTAATTTAACGTAATAAGTCATTATAATTGTAAAAAACATACAATACTTAAGAAGTAATAAATCAGTATATGATATGAATTATTATCACCTCCAACAAAACATAGATGTGACTTTACGTGAGTCTCCAAAACCTAGAGAAAGACGGTTCAAGCATGTTATTATTATTATTATTATTATTATTATTATTATTATTAGTAACACCTAATCCTTTGAAATTTTTAAATTAACGAACATGCAAGTATTTAATAACCTGAAATTCGATCGAATCGGTGACCTCAAATATGTTATTCTTGGCCAGATAAGCAGTGGTCATCCAACAAAAAGCCTACAAGTTTTTATCGCACTCCAACTCGGTTCTACCGCTAAACTTACGAGTCCATATACAGAATGATCAGTTATTGATAGTTAAAGGGGCTTGAGTCTCACTTCTCTCATGTACACAGATTGGTGGATACTAAAACAGCTCACAAGCCCATCCAAAATGAATTATTTTGGGCACCAAAGTCCCATTTCAATAGCTGCGAGAATGAATGGCCTCCGCCGATCTCATTCTTAAGTTTGTGCCATCACCTGACCAACTGCTCTGGCTGTCTTCTCTTCGCTTGAAGGAGAGTGTCACATTATATATATATATATATATATACACACACACACCCTTGTTCTCGTCAGATTATATATATATGTGTGTGTGTGTGTGTGAGTATGTGAGTGTGAGTGTTTTCAAAAGTAGTTTGACATAACATCACAACATAATTCAATCAATATAACTGATCAATCTCAGATGGGCCGGATGTTACAGACAAGAGAACTTTCGAACGATAGAAATTATAAAACTTCAAATGCATATAACATAAATGGTTCTTCTGACGTAAATGGTTCTCATTTCAAAATAACAGACAAGGCTCCTTTGTTCTTCTTAGATATACACTACTAGCAGTCCATACTTTTTTTTTTATATAATCTTGGATATTCGAGCCAGCTTATACGCACCACGACTAATCTCTGGACCCACTAAACACCCTGCAAGCCCAGTAAACAAGTAAAACATTACAAAAATGACAAATATGCACATAAAAATTCAAACCTAGGGTGCAAAGATAGAAAATTCTCTACTAAAACCGCTAGGCCAAGAACCTGGGTGCACTAGCAGTCTATACTTTCAAGCACACAACTTTGCTTGCTTATGATCCAAAGTGTTCGATTTTCAAGGGTTACCACAATCACGCCTCTAATTAAGCTCACAACGTTTTTGTCTTGGCTTTCCATGGACATGCAATCTCGCCTATATTTCCACAATTATTCATTGATTATAATACTATAAAATCTTTGTATTCTAGCTTAAAAGTATTTTATTTTATTTTTATTACACTTAAACAACTTTAAATTTATGAAGTACTATCTTGTAAAATATAAAAATATTAAAAATTTGAGTTGTATTATCCACTTTATTAAAAGACTTAATCATGATAATAAAATCACTCCTGTATATCTTTAAAAGTTAGGTGAAAAGATCTTAGAATTGGTGAGGTGTTTCCACCAATAGATAATCTTGAAAAGACATATCTTCAAGTTAAAGAAAAATCTCGAATAGAAAAATCTTCAAGTGTAGTAAATAGTTTGGTGTTAATTCATCATATGATTTCCATAGAAAAAGATTCTTAGAAAGTGGAATTTTTTTTTATATTTGGTAGTGTTATAAAAAATGAGTTGAAAAACACTTTCTAGTGTTTATCTATGCCATGAAAAAAAAGCTGAAAAATAACTTATTAATGTTGGAATTTATTTTTTCAAGTTTATTAAAAGAATGAGGACCAACTTTGATAGATAAAAAAAAATTGAAAGATGATGAAATTGAAAAAAAAAAAAAACTTGTTTCATAATTATTTTAAATAAAATAAATAGCAATCAAAAGAACAGAGACCAAATCGACATATTAAAAATTTTAATTAAGAAAAGAGTAAGAGAAAAAAATAACAATCAAAAGAACGAGGATCAAAGTTGATATAAAAATCAAATTTAAAAGGATAAAATTAAAGAGAAAAAAGATTCAAAAAAAATATATAACAAAAAAGATTGAAGATCAAATTTAATATAATCAATACATAACATTATATTTTTAAATTTTTTACAACTTCTGAAAAGCATACTATTCCATCCAAAATTAAAATAATAAAAAAAACACTTCTTAAAAAATGAAACCAAATCATTTTATTTTTAGTAGAAAGTATTTTTTATTAATCACCTTTTTAATTACTAAATAAACATGAAAAAGTTCCTAAGATGGCCTAATTAAAAAACTATTTTACATGCAAATTGGTGGGCAAAGAAAGTCAACAAAATCATGCCACCGAATTTGAGAAGAAGATTGTCAGCAAAGACATGCCACAAAAGTTCAATCCAGAAAAACATGCCAGAAAAGTCGATGATAATGGTTACGGGATACACATGCAAGGCATACTATTAGCTGTAAAGAAGATCTGTAAAGATTTCTTTTGACTAAATTACTTCGCCATTGTTGTAGAAATATGTATACTTTGATTTAATAATAAACCTCCTTTGCATTATTCAATGCGAGCCTCCTTCGAAAAGTATGGCTGCAATTCTATTTAATTACACGTGTATGGATCGAAGAAAATAATAGCAGACTCCATTTTTTTGAGGGTTTTAATTAATAAAAATATATATTCTATGAGTATAAGGTGGAGATTATAATGTCCAATTATATCTCCCGGATGAATCATAAAAATAGAATGGAAAAAAGAAAAAAAAAGAAGAAGCTTAAAGATGATAATTACTCTCAAGTTATAAACCTAAAATTATACCTTTCATTCTCACTTATTAGACAAGACACGGTGAAAATTATTTATAAACTCCAACGTTTCGCGCGGACAGCCCTAAAATTGCTAAACCAAGAATTGCTTAAAGCATCACTATTTGAGAATAATATATCTTGAGTTATTATTTAAAAGGTTAAATTCCTGGTATTAGAATTTTGATGACCAAGCGGTCACGAGTTCAAATCTCATCATTTTTATTTATTTGATAAAAAATAAACACAAGATAATATGAGTATGTGCAAGTTCCAAACCCAAAAGGCTTTCACTTGAAGGGGTGTGTTAGAGATTAATATAAATTATATTTTGGGATCTTACCTAAAAGTTTAAGCTTTTGAGTTGAATTGGGCTTTAATGACCAAGCGGTCACGAGTTCGAATCTCAGCATCCCTATTTATTTGATAAAAATTAAGCACAAGGTAATGTGGGCAAGTGAAAGTTTCCAGCCTAAAGAGCTTTTTCTTGAAGGGGTATGTTATAAAATAATATAAATCATATTCTGGAATCTCACCTAAAAGCTTAAATTTTTAAGTTGAGATGACTATAATCACCATTTCAACATATGTTTTTGGAGCCATAAAGCACCCAATAGGTGTGCTAGAAACTGGTGAAATATTACTCAAGCTTATAACATTTGTATGGAAGCCATTTCATCAGACCGTTGAAAATTATAAGATCTCTCACTACTAGAATTCTTATATTTACCGATGGAATTTGGAACACAAGATTGCCTTCACAGGCTAGAGTTTCTGAGATGATATATATGCTATGCAAGGCACGCAAACTGAATACAATTTGTATTCCTTGTGGGTAATGGAGTGCGAAGATATAAATCATTGGTTTTTTTTATTTCCTTTCTCAAATTAAGGAGGTTTGAGTTAAAGAAAAGTTGTTTGAGGAGGATCGGCAGCCGGATGGTTGCCTTTTATTTTCATCAATTCAAGGATGTATTAGTGGAGAATATAAATTACATATTAAATTTTATCTAATAATTTAAAATTTTTTATTAAGAACATTATATGAAAATTTTATTAATCAAGTGGTTACGAATCTAAATTTTATTGTTCTAATATTTATTAGATAAAAACAAAAAAGTATTTACCTCCTATTATCTGCAAAATCTTGGATTGCATCAATTCATGGAAATTGAAAAGAAAATAATTGTAATTGTAAAAGCATAATCATGGAGGAGGAAGACACAAAACCGTACTGAAGTTTCCTGCTTGGATTAACAAGAATGTTCAATATATGCTATTTTTTGTTTCTTTATTTTCCTCTAGTCTTCGAGGAACACTCCCAACAAACAGTTGAGATTTGCGTCGGTGGCATATTAGGATGGCAAGCCTATGTTGTTTTTATGTTTTAAAAATTACATTTAAAAAACTTTGAATTTTTTTATTTAAATTAATAATTTTTTCTATTTTTCAGATCATTTTGATGTTACGATGTCAAAAATAATTTTTTAAAAATAAAAAATATTATTTTAATATATTTCTAAGCAAAAAACATTTTGAAAATCAACCGTTATCATACTCTCAAATACCCACTTAATTACAATCTCTTAAAAAAAAAAAAGAAAAAAAAAAAGAGGGGGCATGCATAACACTCATATGAGCAACAGAGAAGATAGCTAGACTATAGTCTAGCTAATTAAACACTTTATTTATATATTTTGCATCAGCTTCAGTACGATAATACAATATAAAACCCGACAGAAATTGAAACCTCATGATCATACCAATATATGGTTGTTGACATGTTACGAGAACTTCATAGTTTATTTTTCTTACATAAAATGTTCTCCTATCATATTAATAAAGATACTACTAGCTGTCGGTCGACACTTTACTGGCTTCTAATCCGTAGTGTTCCCTTCTCAAAGGATTTCACAATTCCACTTGTAAGCATTACTGTGACCCGGGAGGTGGCTTCTTTCCGGGAGGTGGCTTCTTTCCGGGTGGCGGCTTCATCGGCCCACGTGGCGGCATCATCGGCCCACGTGGCGGCTTCATCGGCCCACGTGGCGGCTTCATCGGGCCACGTTGTTGCATGGAAGCGTCAAGTGTCCTGTATGGACCTGCAAGATTTACTTACACGTGTTAACGTGCTGTGAAAATTATCACAAACTCAGTAAACGGTGCCGTGATGAAAATACTGTTAACAGAGGAGAAAGCAAAATATGGAGGACCAGCTCATAGATCAAAGCAGGCATAGATGCAGCGTTATACATAAACATGCACTCACATATGAACTGTTATCTGAACATGTATTCGAATAAATATGAACTAGCTAGGTGCATGATTATCTTAAATCAAAAGATCAATGGAAACGAGAGCAGATAGAGAAGGTGGGTTCACCTTCATGGGATAATTCTAGGGCAGTGGTAGTGGAAAAGGGAGAGAAGACAACGGTAGCCAACAGAATGCATATGATAAGAAAGGCCTTCATCTTGGAAATATTACTTTGTGTTTAAAATGGCTATTGCCTCTTCTCTGCACTCTTATTTATAGCCACCACCGCCAAAAATATCTAGGTGCTACTAATACCTTTTTAATGTAATTAAAAAAAAAAACGTTATGTTGAAATTGATTTGATGTGATCTAATCGATTTGATGAGTTTTATTGCATGTGTATAGCGTTACAGTGATCATTCTCTTGGATCGGGATCGTCGAGAATGATGTGGGTGGAAAGAACAAGGAATTTTTGTCCTTTATCAGTAAAAAAAAAGAAAATAATAGTTTGTGTGTCTAAGGTATAAGAAAAGTATTTCTTAGTAAGGAGGTTTTTATCTTATCAGATTAAAAATAAAACCGTTTTAATGCCAACATAAAAAAATAAACTATCTTTTTATTTAATATCAGGAATATGTCATACTTATAAATTCATAATCTTCTATATTAAAAGAAATAAAAAAATATTTTTTTAATTTTAATATCAGGAATATATCTTTCAGTATAAGTTCATAATCTCAATATTAAAATAAACAAAATAAAAAAAAAATTTGGTATCTTTAAAATGTAGACCAAAATCCTTTCCGAATTTTACACACTTATTGTAAAATCCATATATTATTTATAAAAAAAAATGTCAAAATATTTTAGATTTTTTAAAAAATAAAAGCTTAAATAACTTTAGGATTTTTAGCCATATTCAAGAAAAAAAATATTTTTTATTATTTTTTTAGGCTTTGTTTGACAAAAACTCAATTTTCTTTATAATAAAACTACCAAATATAGCTTAATGGGTGTTTGCCAAACACACTCCAACCCAAAAACCCTTTAACAAAATTTATGGCAAACCAAATGGGGTATTAAAACCTTTGACCCATTTTTTTACTTGACTCAATCAAGTTGACTCGACTGGGTTGACCCGAGATTTTTGGTTTGACCATAAATCGAGATAGAAATCCTGATTTGACCCGAAAACAACCTAAAAACAAAACCAAAGCCAAAAAAAAAAATTAAACACCCAATAACATTAAAAAAAAAATTCAAAAGAACTTGAGCAAAATGGATCAAACACCAAAAAAAATGAATAACACCAAGAACTATCAAGAAAATCGAACAAACCTAGCAGCATAAAATCCAAAACAAACCAAAACAAACCCAGCAGCATAACAAAGGCATATACATGTTGGAAATCATGCAAGGATCGGTAATCTGGCATCAATTTACTTCGATTATCACTTAAACATAACAATTTTGTCAAAATAGGTTTCGGTTCTAAACCAAAATTCTAGAATTAAAAATCGTTAAAATCATGTTATTGATGCAAATAAATACTGGATTAATAGTTAATCATATAAGAAAGGGTTATATGCAAGGAAATAGACCAAATTGGTCCAACCTATGGGCTAAGGCAATGTTCTTCTCAAGAACACAAAGAACATTGCCTAAAAAACCTAGAAAAGTTCCTAGCCAAGGCGGGGCATTTTTTGTTTTAAAACATGCTCTTTTTTATCTCAAGAAGTCAAAATAACATACGGAAGCATGTTTGAACCAAAAAACTAACAAAAAAAACATCAAAGCATCAAAATCAAGCATGAGGTACCAAATCAAAAAAACTATCAACTTAAAGCAACATATATGTTAGTGCAACATGGATTCAAAATTGATTTTCTAAACTCATTAGGTGCATAAACAAACCTAACAAACCCGGGATAAACACCATTGTTTTAACATGCACTTAAGTTAAACAAAACTAAAACGACAAATCGATATACAAAAACAAACTTAAATAACAACTTTCATGTATCAAAAACATTAAAAAAACACTTCAAAATAGCTTCTTTAAATAAAATCACAACAACAAAGAGGTGAATGCAACATCATTTGTTAAACATTTCAAACATCTTTTCTATACTTGTAAACATGAATATAAAACCAAATAAATAAATAAAACAACAAAAGCAGACCATAAAGGATCTACTTTTGGATTAACAATGTATACCTAGAACAACTACTCTCTCTTGGCTTTTCTTTGGAAAATGTTGCCTCTTACAAACTTGCAGAACTTAAAAAAGACTTTTGTTTAGGCTTTTAGACCTCTACATTTATGTTTTTTATTGATATTTTTCTTCCCTTTCTTTTCTTTTTTTCTTCCCCTCTTTTCAGCCTTTTTTTTTTATCTTGAGGAAGGTATTTCTAGGGTTTTGGGAAGTCTTATCTCCATTTCTGACCTCTTAATCTTGAGGGAAATGATGTAAACCCTTGATAAGAACCCATTAAAGAGCCTTTATATGTGAACACACGAAAACCAAATCAGTTTTTGCATTAGGTTGCATTGTCAGGGTTGACTGAGTTGTCCATTTTCGAGGTCTTGTTGAAGCAATTATAACATCGTCGTCTTCTGAAACCACCTGAAATTGGTAGAGGGGGTGCACACCTTTCATTTAAATCCAACTTTGCTCAATTTAAAAGTTAGTAGTTCCACATTCATTCATTTGAAGTTGTCGATTTGATCAGCCAAAATTGTCAAAATAGAGATGCAAGCTGATGAACGATGTGTCATTCACCTTCTCTTCATTAAGTCTGAATGATAGTCATTTAGGGTTCTTAATTTAGGATTTGGTAAATTTCAATTGAACAATTGCTCTTCCAATTGCTATCAATTATACTTATAATTACCTCCAAACTTTTAATTTCATGCAATTTCACACTTGACAAACTCAATTGCTAGCCCTAAACTTGACTGCCATTTTCATTTTAATCCTTGGTTCTGAATTTGTGCATTTCGACTCTCAATTGACCAAAAAAACTTTTAATTTCTTCAATTCAACCCATAATTAGGTCAATTTCAGCCCTTATATTCACACGTCTTTTCAGTTTGGTCCTTGGTTTTGAATTTCTTAAATCAAGTTCTTAATTGACAGTCAAACTTTGTTATTTATGCAATTAAGCCCCTGATCTGATCAAATTAACTTCAAAAAATTACAATTCGACCCATAAACTTTAATTTCTTCCAATTAAAGCCTAAATTGGCTTCAAAAATCAATTTTTCTTGCAATTAAGCCTTTAATAAATTCAATTAAACCTTGAAAATTTTCAATTGAGTCCTAAACATTCAATTTTAAATTTTCCTTCTTAAATTGAATTTTCTTTACCAATAGAGACTTCATCAGTCGAAGATACCCTTTCAAATTTTTTAATCTTATATATTTTGATCTTCCTCAACCAATAATTTCTTGGGACCACATCCATGCATATCTTAAATCATACTATCAACGAGGAGAAAATAAGATTATGATTATTGTTATTTTGCTTTATTCCATCGTATATCACCTCAAAAAAAAAAAAAATGGTCCTAACACATTTTGCAAAGGCTTTATGTATGATTATGGGAAAATTACTACACGTCAAAAATATTACTAGCTACTTTAATTTTAGCTTCCAAGTTACTACGTTACAATTAATAGTCTCCAACTTTCTTGTCCCTTTCTGACCTCAAAACAATTACTACGTTAATATTACACCATTGAAGATTTGTAGGCGATGTTACTCTCTATACACATTGCCTTGGTGGATCCTTACATACTGAACTTGTTTCTATGCATGTTGACTCCAAGCCAACACAAAAGAATCATTTATACTCCAAGTCAATATTTACTCCAACTTGCTTGTCTCTTTATACACGGAAGGCATCTTCGTGTAATCATCCTTAGTTCATCCATAATTACTCTCAAAAATACCATTTAGGTAAACCTTATAAGATAGGTTGTTGATGTGATTACTTCATCCATAATTACTCTCAACAATACCATTTAGGCAAACCTAAAATTATACTTATTCTCACATAAGCATAAGACACACCAAACGTGTAATATATTTATTACACATATACAACATCGTGGTGATCATCCTTCCTAATCAGGATTCTTCGATATGGGTGAAAAGAATAAGAAATTCTTATCCTTTATTAGATAAAAGGTTTGGAATCGTCACCTAATAATTTAGTCACTAGAAACCTCTAATTGATCTTCACAGTCTAGATAAAAAACTAGTTATGTATAGGGATGACAATATCACTCCTTGTACACCTTACCTAAGATAAACCACATTGTTTATTTGTTTGATTTTAAGGCATTGCTGTGTTTTTCTAACTATTGATATGTTTATTGGTCAAAGTAAGTTCAGCCTAGTAAAGTGAATCATTTTTTTATGGGTTAACCTTAGCAATTCTAAAGACAAAATGAGAATTTTTTGTCTGGAATACACCTTACATATAAATTCATAATTCATGGTATTAAAATAAACAAATTGATTTTTTTAGTGTTTTTGAAAATATAATGTTGCACATGCATCTGCGGTGTCACATTGATCATCCTCTTGGATCGGGATCTCTCTTTTTTAGGGGAAAGAACAAGAAATTCTTGTTTCTTATCGGTAAAAAATGGATAGAAACCCTAACTGATCTCAAAATCTGGATAAGAGGATTGATTATGTATAAGCAGGACATATCACCCCTAGTACACTTTATCTAAAATAATATGTATTGTTTGTTTATTTGATATAAACTATGATATTGTTGTATTTTCTAATTATTGGTCTGTCTAAAGTTTAAGGAAAGTTCTCATCGATAAGGAAGTCTTTATATTATCAAGTTAAAATCTATTTATTCTAGAGTCAAAATATATTTTTTTGTATTTTTTTCAATATTAAGATTACATTTTACATATAAGTTTACAATTCTTGATAGTAGGACAAACAAAATATTTTTTTTGGTATTTTTAAAATGTAGGTCAAGTTCTGATGGATTTGATAAATTAGTTATTAAATTTTAAAATACATGTAAAATAAAGATTATTTATATGATTTTTTAATATGCTAATTTAATTTATTTTTGATAATGCAATAAAAATATTTATAAAATTCCAATGTTTTCGTGAGGACTACAACTACCCAAGAACTGCTTAATGTCTTGATAGATTCAACCAGCTAGCTCTATTTGTACCATTTTCCTTCAATGTTCCTAAAAAGCTGTAAGGCATGAGAGAGCTGAGGTTCCTTCTATTTCATTCTCATTGGTCTTTGTCGTGATTTTGCTGGCTGTGCGTTCATTTATAATGGTTTCAAGCAAATATCATATCTCTGGATGCTGCCTCGCGAATCCAGACCTTGCCCAGCCGAGTGAGCGAAACAATTTAAAATGTTTGAATTTTTTCCTCAACATTCCAGTAAAAAGATTTTTAAAATATTTTTCAACAAATATTTAATAAACAATTAATATAAAATATCTATCTTTTTTAAAATACTTATATTTTATACCATTTGAAATTAATATAAAGATCCTTATAACAAAATAAATGATTTCTATAACAAGAACAATATCTAAATTAAAAATAAAATAATTAATTCAATTTTATTTCAAACATAAGTTATCTATTAAATTCAAATTTGCTTCCGAATCAAATTAAATTTGGCATCTCATTTGATTCCAAGCAAGGTGTTCAAGGTTGATTGTGGCGCTTGCATGGTATATCGTAAGGCAGTGAAACCTGAAATATTTTGTGCATCCAAGGAAATGGCCGCCTAGTTGATGTGGTTTTCAGGTTCAAGGTGCGCCGATGCAAGCCAAAAGACTCTAATGCCAATCCCGTGCCAGAATGATAGTGCATCTACTGATCAAATTAGGATTCAAGTTTGTGCAAAGGGCCATACAAGATTAAATAAATTGTTTTTAAGAAACAAATAATAAATTACAACCATCGATTATAAATGACTACAGAGAAGCCCTCCGAAGAATGAATATACCCAGTGGCTATGTATGGATGTGCAAATAGTAAGGCATGCACAGCAGAAATGGCCTTTTTCTGATATGAGAAACAACTAGTGGTGTTCAAACCTTAGAAAGGGCTGATATGGCTGGCCATCCTTAGCAGAACCTCGGGAACTAGTCGCCTTCTCGGAGGTGCCGTAGCATCCTTGGCTAGAGCTTCCTCATCACCAGCATGTATCACAGCGACCAGATGGCTGAACATTTCATCCTTACCGCCTCTTAGAGGATCCTGAATGATGTGACCCAATCAATAGGATGAGTTGGATTCTCAGTGTCATAAACGAGTTTCGACAGCCAAGTACATGAGATTATTAGTTGTCAATATGCCTAAACATCATGATGCTAAGCCAATTTAAATGAGATTCAGTTTAATCTAGGTGATTAGAAACAGAATATCAGTGCATCTAATGAAGTGGTAGCAGGATTTGATTGATCAAAAAATGCACAATTTAGCTGAGAGCATTAAACCAATCATAACAACAATAAAACAATACATTGTCAGCACTTACTTGAAGAAACAAGTCTGTATGGGTTTTTCCATCAAATAAAATTAGCTCAGCTTGTGCTCCTAACCTTTGAAGAGCAGCTGAAAAATCTTTACTGCAAACAGAATAAAAAAAAAGATATGTGAATATAACGTAGTGAATTGTCCAGGAAATTGAAATTAATGTTAAATTTCTCACTAGAATATCTAAATCCAAATGGATTATGAGGCAACTTCATCTCTAATTTCATTGTCCTCATAATTTTCAGATTGAAATTGTATGGATATCTGAGACATTAAGGAGGCTGATTATTTCTAAATTAAATAACATTTTTTTTTTCTCATACAAGAAAGGCATTGAATGGAACAATGATATCAAACTTGATGTCTAATGAACTATAATCCACTTATATATCTTTGTAATATGAAGCACATCATTGATGCCGAAAACAAGATATTCTAACCTGGCAGATGATGGTATTGAATAATCTGCTGTTCCATGAAAGAGAATAATAGGAGGCAGAAGAGAAACAGCATTTCCAATGCTTGGGTCTTCTATTCTAAGTTCAGGAGAAAAAGATTGCAAGGATTCTTCACCTTCCATCATGCTGTAACCACAAGTCAGAAAAAAACCTTATTCAGGAAAAATAACCTTAGGCAATAATTACATACTAGCATAATTCATCGGTAAATAGTGATCAGCATCCAGTGAGCTTATAAACAAACGGTACCTTAGAAAAAGAGCACGGTACAGGCCACGGTTGTTGAAATGATCGACTAATTTGCATAAATTGTACCTGTTCAGTGTTTCCAGGTAATCCATGTATGAATTATAGACCATAATGCCATAAACAAGCAGATAAGAAAGAGATGCTGAAACAAACAAATTACAGATGTCGAAACCAAAAATCCTCTATTATATATCATCGAATATACCAATGACTCATGAGTAATTTGTTGTGTGCTGAACCAGACAGTGTTTTCTCTAAGACATCGAACTTTATTTTCCAAGTTATTTTGATCAATAGTTTATACAACAAGATGACCAAAATTCGAAAAAAAAATGATAACATAACAAAGAACAAAGTACTGCAAAGGAAATTTCGTTGATTGATGTCCTTATGCTGGATTGAGTGCCATTTATGTACAGAGCACACACAGATGCTTAATAACTAGTGGTACTGGCAGATGTAATGACTCTACTCATTATCATGAGATTGTTGAAATATATACGCAGCCAAAGTAGTTAGGAAAACAGTTTATAGTGCTAAGGTGTTTAAACATAACCATTGATCCCACAACTTGGTAATATCATAAGCACATATTTCTCTCTTTTTAACTAATCCGCTCAATATAAGCAAAACAAACCAGTAAATATTAGGGATCTTCTGAAAGAAACAGAAATCACATTGGTGACTCTTACTCTCAATAAATCATTCCACTTGTAAATGGTAAATAATGCTTTCCTTGATTTTAGTGAACTTCCACAAGATTCATGAAATAGTAACAGATGAAAGCTTACCCTCCAGATAAACCAAAATATGCCTTTATCTGGGAGACACTCCAGGAGATCCCCTCCTCTCCCTTAGCTTCTCTTATTGCTTGCTCCAAGAGGGCACAAGCAGAAATGTGTGCACCAGCGGATTGTCCCATTAGATAGATCCTACACAATAATAAGCAAGATGAAATCAGGGAAATAGTTTTAAGATAAGAAGCAACATGGAAGAACAAAGAAAAAATTATCCTATCACCTGTTAGGGTCACCTCCATATTCAGAGATGTTGTTACAAATAAATGAGATCCCCTGAGATGCATCTGCAACCATATCACCAATGGTTCCCTGGGGAAAATTTCTGCAAAAGCATGTCAAACAAGTATGGTTGATGGAGGTAGACAAAAAGTGGGCAATATGCAAGCAAGAAAATGTAAGTTCAGGATAAGTAATATTGCCAAAATAGAAAAGGCTCACGTAGTCACGTTCTTCAAGCTATCATAAGTAAATATGTCCCTTGAAAATTTAAATGTGTTCTCCCTCCCATGATAATGGATTTACATGATTAAAAACCAAGAACTACAATATGGTTCTGCATAAATTGAAACCAAATACCTGTAATCAATACATGCCACTATGATGTCTCTTTCTGCCAACTGTTGTCCTAGTAGACATCCCCATGCTTTATACCTAGATCAGCATGAACACACAGCAATTTAATTTAAAACACAATAAATGGCCTCGTATCAAGCAAGAAAATTCATGACCATGTCATATTCTTGGGTCTTAAGTCCTGCATGCTTGAGGCTGTTTTGTATCAGGTAGCAATACTCCAAATGGAAAAAAGATTCATATATGGTATTAACAAATTGTGCCTTGGGCAGCTTACAAATGAATAAAGTGAAATCATCACAAAATCCAAGATGAAAAATGGAGAAATTCAAACTATGCAAATTCATCATGAACTCGAAAGGAAAGTCAGCCAGCTACTTAAGATGGCTCACCCAATAATCCAGGCGCCACCTGTGACAAATGCCACAACTGGCTTTGGTCCATCTAATGTTTTTGGTAAATAGAGATCCAACCTGTAAAATCACCAATGCATTAGCAAAATATAGCTTTGAGTCTCTCATGTATGGCATGTACAAGTTTACAGGTTATGAAAAAATAATAAAAACAGATTCAAATACCTGTTTCTTGGTTGATCACCATAAACAATACTTCGTCGAACCTGACTTGAGAAGAAATAATAATATGCAACTGCAGAGATCAAAGGCGAGTTATTTTTCATCAATCTAATCACTTCACAGAATCTAAAAAAATAAATTTCCCACAACTTCTTGAGAAGCACAACATTCAAGATTTCCCTGCCCATCTAATCATGATCTCCAACTTATAGTCAGATACATTGTTGGACATATCATTGAAAGAAATGTAAAGAGTACTTGTTAGAGGCACTGGAACTAAAGAAATTAATCTTTGAAGTTATCAACCAGGGAAAAGAAAGAAAAAAAAATTAAAAATGTGCAGAGTATGATCAATGCACACAATCGCATTCAAGATATTTACAATTGGTAGTTTAATGATCGGGTTTCCAAGTGAAAAAAAGTAGAAAATAGATCTAGATATGAAAAGCTCAGGGGTTCCATTTAAAGTTCATGAAACTGAACCAGTTTAATTCATCTGAAGTAAAACAGAAGAAAACAGAATCTTTTTCCATGAAGAATTCTCAGTTCTCTAAATTTGCTTACATTACATATAGGGAGATTAATTTTCAATGATGAAACAAAAAAGGCTGATTCACAACCACAAGCTTATAATCATTAGCGAATACTCATGTAACACAAATGCACACCTTGAAGAAAGCCAGGCATAAGTAGAGCAGCATAAAAACCAAGTGCTGCTAATCTCGTGATCCACCGGTAGCCTACCCTGAATGAAAACAAATGATCAAACCATGACATAATGCAAATGAAAATAAGCAACTATAAAATAAATAAATCTTCTTTATTCCCCATCTCCTCTTCTTGAAATACTAACAATTTTAACCAAAGCAATCATGACCAAGATAAGATCCAGCACATGCGACAACAAAAATCTGTCCAAGCAAGTTAACCAGATGGAGGCAGAAAGGGTGGCTATAGAAACAAGAAAATCATCAGATTCCCATGCCCTAGTTTTCCAAGATTTCATGTTTCTCGCTCAAAACAAACTCACGCTAGCTATCCACAGCAGTTGTTAGAAAGGAATCACCACCCTTTCACACATCACCATGAGCTAAAAACAAAGCAGTAGCTAAATAAAAAAGAAGCCAGGAGAACCAGGCCAGTATGGCTCCACCATGAATAACACAAATAGAGCTCTCCAAATTGATCTCAACACAAATTACCATAAAATGATCATACCATAAATGCATACATAAGCAAGCAAGAAAAAAATTAATTTTTTTCTTTTATTTCTGTTTAAATGAACATCAGGAAAAAAAATTCCTTTTCCTTTTAATATGGATCTTTCCCTTTTTTATATCATCAAACAACGACAATAAACCTTCAATAAGAATACTCTAATTTACATAAATAAATACAAATTCAAGCAAAATATTCCTATACAGTAACAAATACACGTATAGATAAATGCATACATAAGCAAGCAAGAAAAAAACTGCTAGCACTGCTAAATGACACCTCAAAGAGACGATATGTTACCCGAGGTATCGGAGAAGAGTGATGGTGAGGCGAGTGATCATGTAAGTCTCGGCGGCAGCGTGACCGATATCTCGACTATAAGATCGCCGCATATCCGGCTTACCGGGAACTCGTCGCCGCGGCATTTGTTTAAAACTACCGCTACTACTGGAATACCGAGAAAGAAGCGGTTTAGCGTCCGGTTGATCGTTGCCGCTCAGTTGGGATTCAGTTCCGAATGAACGATTGCGATTTGGTGCCGGATCTGATGACGACATCGTGGCGGTTAGATTTTGAAGATGGTGATGAAGTGTGTTGTTGGTGGAGTGACAACGTTTGAGCTTGAAGCAGTGGGTAAACGAAATGACTGAAAATGGATGGGCAGACGTCATTTTTCCAATTTTAAGAAAGGAATAATGGACTGTGGAGCTTGACAAAACTCCATTGGCCGCAACTCTGCAGTTACTCTTCCCAGGAAGAGGCCCCTTGCCTGCTCTCTTTTGGAACATGATGTGATTTTTTTCCATATAATTATCTTGTTTCTTTAATATCTTTATTTATATATACACACACACACACAATAATCAAACACAACCTAAATAAATTATCATATTATAATAATCTTATTTATACGTAATTTACTTAAATAGCAATTCTATCTTAATTATCATATTCAATAATATTGAACCTCGGTATCGTCTATTTTGGTGTGAGAAAAAAACACACTCAGTAACTCAAACTACAAGAACACTCCATCGTTTCACGTGTTTTGATTTGCTTTACAAATCAACTCACTAATATAATATAATCAATCCATGCAAAATGGGCATCCTATGTGCTTTGGTCAACGGTCAAGATCAAAATTATGAACAAACACGGTACAAATCGGTGCACGTGTTGCCTGTCAGATAGAAGAAATCTTGCGCCAAGGGGTTTTTTCCGCCATGACTGAGAGTGACTCGTGCATGGAACACTCTTGCAAGCAAACTTTACTCTTCTTTCTTGAGAACAGATCATGTAAGGCAATTCCTGCACGTAATTAAGCAGACCTGGCGAACTTCATTTTCAACTAGTATATATGGCTGGCAGACGCTATCTTCGGGTCAAACTAAATTATTTTAAGGTAAAAAATAAGTCTAGTTCATGAGAAATTCTTTAACGGAGTAGTTGAATCAATCTTCTTATCTTAATCTTAAAATCTTTTGATCGAATTACTTGTTTAATAATTAGAATCATATGGGAGTTTTTTTTACATTCGATCAACTTGACAAATCTAAATTTAGATAATTTATAAAAATATAATTTAATTTTAAAAAAAAATTTTGAGATAGTCTTTATTTAAAAAAAAATAAAATTATTTTTATTTAATTACATGATATAAAAATAGATATTCGTAAAATCAAATACCAACTCTATATTAGGATGTTTGTTTTATATTATAATAATCCTATAAAAAATAAATCAAATAAATTATAAAATTTAATTTTTAATTAATTTAATATTGGAGGAAGAAATTAAAAAAATAAGTTAAAAATATTAACTCGAGTTAACCTAACAAACTCATAAATTGAATCATGAACTTCATTGAATTTAATAATTTTAGTTAACCTGTTAAACTTATATATAACCTAGAGTTATAATTCAATTGAGTTTAATAATTTTATTTTTTAAAATTTTATTTTATTTAATAATACAATGTAAAAAATAAACATTCACAAAACTAAAAATCGATGCATTGTTGATACGTTCTGTAAATTACAAGCATTTTGTTCAAAACAAAAATCAATCAAGATTTTAAAAGCAAATTAAAAAAAAACCATTAAAACAACTCTAAGTATTTTATATATGATTGAAAATAACAACAAAATGAGAAATAATTATGAATTGTTACAATAAAAATATATAGATGTACATTAGGTTTTTTTTTGTTTTATTTTTATTTTAACGGTGCATATCTTATGATGTAGAAATAAATGGCGTTATTCTGCCTCAACTTTCTCAAAGTTGCTTTTATCCTCTCAAAAAAGAATCCCAAGAGATTGACACCACCGACACAATTGATGAAAGAATATGATGCTCGTTGAAAAATATGAATTAAATTAGTACAATTATTAGTAATTAATATCTCCACAAAAATATAATATGGAAAGCCTTGTTTATTAAATATAATATCTTATAATTAATTAAATTTATTTCTTATTTTGTTGTCATAGATTATTAATAGGTTAATAGCGTAGAGGTAATATTCCCGCGATACCATAGAGAAATATTTAAAAAATTATTAATATTTCTTGAACAAATAATATTTTTAGATATTTAAAAATTCTTGTACCGATTTAAGATTCTATCATATAATTTTATTTTAATAATAAAAACTAAGTATTTCTACTAAATCAAGCAAATTATCCTATTATGTTAAATCTTATATTTTTTTAAATTTTTTATTATTATTATACTCATCAATAATTATCACAAATTTGTCATTATTATTAGATATGAAGAGGCCGGTGCAAAGAAATAGGTCGTGTACGACAAATCCATGGACCAAGCTAGAAACTTCATAATGATTGTTGGAGAGCTAAGATTGGAGATAATCTTATTGTTTGTCTCCATTGACGAGCTACCACCTACCTAGAAGTAGCTTCAAAGGAACATTCCTTGTATTTTCTTGAAGGCACTCATTCCTTGTATTTTCTTTCAAGGAAGAGACTAATCTCATGATTGAGATTGTGGTTTAAATATAAGTTGATTAAAATTTAATTTTGTTTTTGTGTTTTTAAATTATTTAGATATACTGATATTAAAAATAAATTTTAAAAAATAAAATATATTATTTTGATATATTTTTTAAAAAATAAAATTTTAAAAAATAATTATTACTATATTTTTAAACATCCTCTCAAAAACTAGATGGAGTTAGTGTACATGAGAGCCATGGACAACCTCCTACCACAAGTAAGGTAGATTTAATTTCTAAAAATAAAAGCTTATATTAAAAAATGATCCCTAAAAATGCTCGATGGAAGCTAAGAAAAAAACCATGAAAATAATTGATAGACCTCCAAAATATAACGTTGGAAAGGGCAACCAAGCATAAATCAAAAGGTAGATTCGCCACTCAATTCTCTATCATATGTGACAAGTAGGGTCATTATTTTTTGTTTGGTTTAATTTCATAAAAAAAATAATCAAATTGAATTTAAAAAAAAATCAAAATCTGTTCAAAACGATCAGTTTCAATTCCAATTTTTGAATAAAAATTGGTTCAGATTAGTTTGGCTCAGTTTTGGCTTGGTTTTTCCTGATTTTTAAGATTTGGGTTCGGTTCGGTTTTTTCGATTTCAGATTTATAAACCCGAAACCAAACCAATCAATTTTTTCAAATTTTTAATCGGTTTTTTTTACAGTTTAATTTTTTCAGTTATTTTTTTTTTTTTGTTTTTAGTTTTTTTACTTACCCCTAATGAGAAGTAAGAAAAACCTACACTGGTCCAAAGAGCTAAGGATTTATCATTCATTCATGGAGGTCTCAAACCCTAGATCTATACTCGACTTTGATGCACATGGATTCAATATAATTAATCATAAGACAACGCAAATCATGAATAAATTAAACATACAAAGAGGACATATCACACAGCTATATAAAAATCAAAACAAAGTCAACTTCATACACATAAAAATAAAAAATAAAAATAAAAAGAGAAAAAGACCAGCATATTTCTAGTATCATTCTGGATCAAAGATGCATGTATATGTGTGTTTTTATTATTTTTTTTTCTTCTAAAATTCCATAAATGAGAGATCCACATATTCCCATTAATTCATCCAATCACATATTACCCGGATCAAGTTTAAACCAAAGAGACCTTATATTTGAATAAAAAATACTCTATAACATTGATGTATATTTGAATTTAAGTTAATGTTGATTAAATTTTAGAAAGCGTTGAAAACTGCAATAATTTTTACTAAAAAATATATCAAAATAATTTTTTTAATTTTATTTTTAATATCAACATATCAAAACAATTTAAAAACACTAAAAAACTAATTTAAAGCACAAATTTAAATTTTAATGAAAAATGTATTACCCAGCAACCTCAAACAGGATCTTAACCAGGAGAGAAATGTTAATACTGTTTTCGTTTTAATTTTTCTTGGAAGTTATTGAGCCTGAAACAGCCTGTGTTCGCTTCTTTTAAGAATGTTACTGCTCTGTGATCGTTTGAATGCATTAAAGAAGCATAAAGACAATGCAGAGCAAGCGGCCATTTGGAGTTGATGGTCGACATCATTTCAGCAAACTATAATTTAAGGCCAGTGAAATTCAAAAACATTATCCTTTCCCTTGATACTCGTTAAAAATAGTGTAAAATCTAATGCATTAAAATGAAAACTTCTGATCCTGAATCCAGACAGGAGAGGGAATGGGAAGAGGACCACTTGTGATCGACAGTCAAGGTTTATCCATCCAGGACCAAGCTGGCTCGTTGGCCACACATCTAGCTTTGGTCTTTTTCTTCCCGATAACAACTAACATCTCACAAGAGTCTTTCTTCCTTTCTCTCCATTGCTATCAATGGACATTTACCTTAACCACCATCTTTGAACAGCAGAGAGTGGAGTGTTCAAGAATGGGCAGTAACGGTGGATAAGCGGATTGACGATCCTTCCAATCTTAGCCCACACACTCTGATGGTAACCAGCAGTCACAGGGGCATTATACATGAGCTTCAATAGCTGTCAGAAAAATTTCAAAAACAAGAAAGAAAGGCTTAGTTAGGTCATGTTTCTAAAATATTTTAGAACCCAGGATGAGGTTCTCCGTAGTGAAATAATGTACCGAAAGGACAAAGTCAGTTTACTATCTTAGCTGTAAGCAAGCATATGTCATCAACTAAACACAACAAAGAAAATTTAAGTGTCCCGTGAAAATCAAAGAACAGTTGGAATGTTACCACATTCTAACAACCACCAATGACATGTTTAGGAGCAGCACCTAATAGTAGCCCTTCCTGAACACAAACTCTCACATGTTTTTGGTGTCATTTTCTTCATTTGATCAGTACACAACTACATAATTGTACCATCAATTTCTCATAGTTTGCTTCAATCATTTTGGCTTTTGCAGGATCAACAATTTTCAAGCTGGCTCCAAGTTCTTTAGTGGTAATTCAATTTCATATGTCCACACCTTCAGAATCCCATGAAATTTCCATGAATTATATAGGAGGAACACATTTGCCTAAGTATATGCGTTAATATTCTCTGTCTTCTAGCCTTCATTTCTTAAACTGCACTACTACAAGGTACTTATATTAGTACACTCACTTTTCAAAAGATCAATTTTTCCATCAAAACTTTGATTCAGTTTAAATGGATGAGCTCTGATTGTTTCCTTGCTTCCCCAACAAGAATGTCAGGACAATAAGCATGTCCTATTTAGACCCCCCCCCCCCCCCCAAAAAAAAAAAAAAAAAAAAGAAGAAGAAGAAGAAGAAGAAGAAAAAGGAACGGAAAGGGAAAGGGGGAGTTTGTGTACATCCAACAATAAAATTCATTCAGCACTGTCAGAAAACCATCTCAACCCAAAAATTTAAGCTATTAGGTAAGGTCGCAAGATATGATTTGTATTATTCTCTAACACACCCCTTCAAGTAAAAGCTTTTTGGAGTTGAAACTTATATAGATCCACTACTGTCTTGTGCTTAATTTTATCAAATAGAATAGGAGTTGTGAGATTCAAACTCGTGAACGAGGCTCTCATACATTGTTAAAGAATCATCTCAACCCAAAACCTTAAGTTATTATTAAAAAAATCCCAAAATATAATTTATATTATTCTCTAAGATCAAAAAATAATTTACCTGCCAATACATGAATGTTTGTATTATGTTGCGTTGCCACCTGCATACATCAAACCATGATTATAATTCCAAAAAGATAAAGGGTCAGATAAAAAAGAAAGGAATAGGTTTAACTTTAACAACTTATAATTCCAAAAGGATAGAAGGTCAGATCAAAAAGAAAGGAATAGGTTTAACTTTAACAACTTACGACAACAGGGAAATAATTAAGAGGAAGCCAAGTGCAATTTCGGAATGAGAGGACAGAATGTTGAGGGTAGTTGTGTTGGACCCCACCCATACACAAGGGTCTTCAAGGTACTTCCTACATAACCAAATACAAGCTTTTTAAGAATAGAAAAAAGAAGAATTACAAGATGGATGCTACAACTTCATTAGTTAAGAAAACAATCTAAAAATGAAACAACAGTAACAATAAATCAACTCCAGTCGAATACCAAGGACAAACTATAAAAACTTGTGCGAGTCAAACTACTGAAACTAAATATTGCATTAATTTAAGTGAAAATATGTTACTTCTCTACCTGTACAAGGTGGAACGACTGAAATTAGACCTCAAGAATTTGGCAACATGCTCCAGTGATCGGCACAAAATTGGAATTAAAGCAACTGCAAAAAAGGTCAACATCAATATTCCATATAACACTGAAACCAAAATAACTGGCTAATTAATGGAATTCAGAATCAGAAAATTATTACTGAGAAAATAGAAAATCAGAATAAAAAAATTAGAAGCCAATTAATGCTCACATCTGAGGCAAAGATGTGAAGTGACAAATGTAAGGCAGTAGATGACGTAGATAAAATCTTTGGTCGCAATTATTGACTGCAAGTAAGCTTGAATACCCTGCAAGTTCCATGCTCTGGGTCTCTACAAAAGACAAAACCCTAGTTAATGATGAATAACAGCAACTGTAATAACAGGAAGATAAGACTGAAAAATATGAGTTATAGGATAGGAAGGGGAAAAAAGAAACTGAAGCATATGTATTTTTGGTTACCCCATGTAGTGCGTATAAGGAATACAGAGATGAGCATGCAGTGCCCATAAATGACAGCCGAGATGCCCTACTTGAAAGATTTTTAGGTACGAGGGGAATAATTGCAAGCACAGCCACAATGAAAACCTGCAGGCAAGGATGGAAGCATATTAAGAGAAAAATGTATTGAGTTGAAAGTACAATAGGGGTAAGAGATAGCCCAAATTACAAGGAGGGCTATTCAAGATGTTGATTTCCTATGGTCAAAACTTTTCGGTGAGAATTTTTAGTTCTCTAACACCAAGTGGTAGTTTATATTGGAAACTTAAAACCTATTCTCAAGACAAAGAAAATAAATAAATAAATAGCTATAGGTTTAAAGAAGAATAACCTATTAACCCCAACCCTTCTCTGGATGGGATACAAGAACCAGAACCCCCTTCAGTTCTCTTATCTCATTCTTATTTTCTGCATGGGATATTTCTTTTTTTTTAAAAAAAAAAAAAAGCAGAAGAGAAAACCTAACAAATCTTACCACACCTGAAACAGGCTCTGAAATACGTGAAATTAAAATCAAAACATCCTAAAATGTTCTCTTGAAATTTAATCAGGACAGCCACATGGAGCCCTTCAGAAGTCAAGAGTGTTTTCTGATTATATCCAACTAGACTAAAAAAGATTTGATTCATCTAAATTAGGTCTATTTAATTTTACAAGCCAAGAGAATTGTTGAGTTTCCAGGTTTGTAGGTACAGGATGAATGTTTATCAGAGACTCATAAATTGAATGCGTTCATATTTTTGGGGTTCTGACCAAACTTCATACAGGCTTCAGAGTTAAGATTAATTGACACTTATAAGATGCATCCGTATAATGCTTTAATCCAAAAACAGGAATAGTTACACAAAGTTTAAGAAAATTCATGGCCCTAACCTAAAAGCAAAGCTGTCAGGACCATGACTGCAATGCCTGAGAAATGCGGATGGAAAACTCCGAAATTTCTATACTTTTCTTAATTCTACCATGAAACCAACTCAATCTAATTTTTTATTTTATCAATCCTGAAATGCTATGTTCAAAAGGCCTAGGAGGTGGGAAGAGGCAGAAGGAGGGTGGGTGGAGAAGGAAGTAGCTAAACATGTACAATGAGGAGCTCTTATAGTCAGAACCAGCTTTTGACCAATCTGACAAACATGAAATTTGAAATTACATCTGATGAGAGCTGCTCCATTATAATGAGTGTCTATCCAAAATTGATGTCCCATCTGATCAAAACTTTACTAGTAATTCAAGGAGTTCAACTATCAACCTAAATAAGAACAGACACATGGAAATCAAAATTGAGGTTTCATCTAAGTTCTATGAGAACTTGGGAATTCAAAGAGAATGATTTGGATATTGGTAAAGTCTAAACAGGTAAAAGAAGAACAGCTTATGCACAAACAATCAGCTGAATACGTTGACCATCTAGTTTACCATTGCTAACAGGCTAGAGAATTTTGTAAAGTCATGAATGGAGCCGTGAGCTTTACTTGGGTAGCGGAAATGATTACCCAGTGTATGATCAATACAGAAGAAGTCATATTTTTGGCTACATCTACAGTAAAAAAAATTGAACTTGCTGAACGGGATAAAGATAGCATTTCAAGGAGAACAATCATCTCTCACCTCCATTGACTTCTATATAATTAATATGCTAGGTAGTCTCGGGTCAATAAAGCAGATTTTCTAAACTTTTCTGATCATTTAGTTTACATGTAGAGAAAAAGTACAGAATATAGATGAAGTTTTATAAGTTTTTTCTCATTCCTTGTGGAAAAAGTCAGCAACTCGTAAAAAGGTAAAAAAATGACAGTCTATAAACATCTAGAAATATGTAGCACACTTGCCAAAGTATTTCCAGAAAAGATTACACATGCAAACACATGAAGGAAAAGAATACCATACCCAAGCATTGATAGAAAATTGTATGGTTTGTCGATCCCAGCGAACAGGGCTTGGATTTTGACCTGCAGTAGCTGATGGCCCAGAGGTTCTAGTAGTTGACCCTGCAGGAGAAATAGTTTGGTACAGCTACTCAATCATATGGAAGAAGCAAAATGACAGAACAATAACAAGAAATTGAACTCAACTTTTATTACATATGCAGACAATGGGATCCATGTGACTATATTTTAATCAATTGAATAACTGGAGCAGAGTGTCAGACCTGTATTGCGTGGTCGAGGCTGGTCATTTGAAGGGGCTGATGATGAAGAGGATGACCCAGATGACTTTGTCGACTGAGATGAACCATTTGTAGACATTGCCTCCACCACTAGATCAGGGTCCTGCCAATTAAATGTGTACAAAGATTATGAGCACAGCATATAAATATGCAGCACCTCTTAAGAATTACTTCCCCAAAAAAACTAACAATCACACTAAGTGACAATGCAAGCACAAATGAAAACAGCAAAATGAAAAGGCAAGAAAAAAAGCATCATTTGGCATGTATATGCGAGTAGTTAGTCATACGGATAAGATATAAAATGTTAAAAGAAACATTGCAAATGTCATCAAATGACTAAGCAATACTCTATCCATCGTATCACAAAATCCCATTTGCAGAAACAAGTGCATTATTCAATTAAACCCATATATTATACAATACTAAAGAATTCAAAACCAAAATTCCAAACATTGCCAAAAACCCACTGATAATTTCAACCAAGATTCAAACTTCAATTATTTTTTCTGGCTTCTAGACAAATCAAGAATCAAGAAACTAGAACTGTCAATAACAGTACCAAACCTTATATTAGAAAAATAAAAAGAAAATCTGGGATTCAATTAAAATACTACATACATGCAAAAGTAATCAGATTGTAAGTAAGATTCTAAATCCTAAAAAACCGAGACCCATTTAAAATTAATCCGGAAAACCCAAGAGTCAAGAACCAAAAGCAAATCAAAGTGAGAAAGAAAGATATGGTGCACGGACGATGTAGCGTTGGTAGAATTTGCGCTTGAAGTGATCAATGACATCAGAGCGAGAAGCCAGGTGAGGAGGGATGAGGATGTTGGACCAGTACTCAGCCCATCTAGGGTCGTTCTCGTAATCAAAAGCAGCCGCTGCTATCCTCTTAAGCTTCTGTGGATCCTCCCTTTCTTCTCCCATTTGTTTTTGCTAGCAGTATCTGATCTCTCTCCGGAGGATGAATAAACTTGCGAGGTTGAAAACTTTCTACACTCGACACAAATGATTCAATTGGACACAATTTAGTATGGTCAATGGATTTTTATTTTATTTTTATTTTACAAATGAGTGACATTTTACATTGACCTAAACCCGTTCACTACACAGTTTAATAGCGTTTGCGGCAATGTTGCTGTGGATACTTTTTAAATAATTTTTTGTATTAAAATATATGTTAATAATATTTTTTTATATTTTAAAATTATTTTTGACATCAGCACATCAAAACGATCCAAAATATATAAATTATATTAAATTTTAATAAAAAAATTTAATTTTTTAAAAATACCACCGCAGCCGCGTTCCCAAACATTCCCTAAACTTTAAGATACTGGATGAGAGGGTTAATTTTATTTTTTTAAAATTATATTATTTTGAAAATTTAATTAGGTTTCACCAAATTTTGACCGTTAGGTTGAGTTTTAGGAAGATGAGAATGGGCACATATTGGCAAATTTGATAATATTAGGGTTGTCTCAACATTCTATATTTAAATTAATGACCGTCATATGAAAAAATATATCAATCTAAATCTATTACAAAAATTTGTGTTAATATTGTAATTCCACACCTATATGTCAAATATAATTAGCTCAATTACTTACTAGTTTAGTCGAAATAAAAAGAATTTATAATAAGTTAGAAAATTATGATAATAAGTTTGAATTTTGGGTCATTATGTTTTTTATTAAAAAAAATAAATATATAATGAAAGACAGTATTGGAGAGAATTTTAAGTTTATATATTCACTTCAGAATAGAAAAGTAAGCTGTTTTTTTTTTAGAATAAAAAGAAGTTGATATTTGCATAAGTTAGGATTGATTTTTAAGTGATGGTTCTGAATTTTTATCCTTTGTTTGCGTGGGACTGACTTTTAGAAATATAGTAAAAAAAAAAAAAAGGTTATAACTCAACATCTATATGAGTCTGGTAAATTGCTAGACCTACTATCTTCAGGTTTAGTCAAGCATTAAGCCTAAATAAGTATAATAAGTCTAGTGAGTTGTCAGACTCACTATCTCCCATCATCTATGAGTCCGCAATCTACTAGACCCACCGACGCTAGGCCTATGGTCTCTTTAACTCTAAAGAAATCTCAAGTTCTTTAATGGGACCATGGGTTATAAATATTTTACCCTGATGAGTTAAATATATTTTTATACTAATGGATCGGAGATATTCTACTCTAACAAGACAAGAATTTCTTATTCTAATACATAAGAGATATTATCTTGACAAAAAAAATATATTTTGCTAGTGCGTTGACTTTTCCCCTTGAAACGAAGAGAGGGACCTCAGAAAGGCTATAAAGATAGGAAAACGATAACCTTCAAGGAGAGAGTTTTTTCTTATCTTTAGATAATGACATATCTATCCTAAAAAGTCATTTTCTTTCTAAAAAAAACTATAATGGATCTCTCTCTCTTTGAACTGACATTAATTTAATTGTTGGAGGGTCCCTAAATATGTAAAGGAGGAAATTTTGCAGATAATAAGCATAATTTATCGGCCACTCAGAAAAAGAATGATTGATTAAATTGCTAAAATCAGAAGATTAACAATTTTATCATAGGCTTTAACCTAGCCTTCAAGCTCATGGGATAATATCATATTTCATCATTATGGTAGTAAACTTTGAATAAGGTTAAAAAATAAATCATATTTATTTTTTTTAGTCCTTAGATATAGTAAAATAAGAATCTTTAATGTCTTATTATCAATTTTGGATTTCTGTTAAACAATAATCTTATAGTATTAGACTAGGTTAAAGGGTTTCACTACACTGCAATTTGAATTAAAAAAAATTAATGTAAAAAAAAATTTCTAGCCATAAAAAGTTATCTGGTATTATTATTAAACTCGGTTTAATGATTTAATCTTAAATCATTCAGACCCAACTCCTTATCTAGCTCAGGGTTAACACTAAACCATATAGATGACATATTGGATTGATCCGGGCTTCGCGGTGTAACCCGTCAAATCCATGATCTAGATGATGGACTCCACTAAATTTAATAATTAGTTTTTAAACTATTTTTTACTTAATTATAAGATAAAAAATATACACTCGGAAAACCAAGCATAAATTAAGCATAAATCATATGTTTGTATGTTTATTTGAAATTACGATAACCTCGTAAAAGCAAATTAAAATAATTTGTAAAGATAAATTCAGAATCAAGCAAATATCAAATGATGAAATTAAGAAAATGACACAAATGAAAGGAAAACAAAAAGGGGGGGGAAGAAAATGCAAAAAGAAAGGAACCTCATTCATTGTTCATATGAACAATGCATGCACTCTAAATCTTTTATAGTTATACTAGTTTACATGTCTGCACTACGCTGTAATTAATTTTTTTTAACATAATAAAAAATATCCAGGATATAGAGATCTTATCTTGCATTTTTTGTTAAACACGATCTAACATGTCAATCTTAAAACCTCTTGATTTGATTCCTTTTCTAGCCCAGTTTTAAAATTAAATCCTATGGGCAAGTCAACTTGGCTCGTCCAATGGCATCATGGTCAACCTATAAAAGAATTCTGAGGATGAAATTGGCATAAAAACCCTATCGACTCAAATCTTTACCTAGCTCGGGTTTAAAATTAAACTTTGTGCGAGTTGCTCCGACGTGAACCAATCGACTTGGTCAGTTCAAAGGCAACCTGGTCAAACAGTAAAAAAAATACAAGGATAAAATTGAGAGAAAAAATAATTAAATTGAAAAAAAAAACCCCTCAACTCAACTCCTTACTTAGATCGTGTTTAAAATAAAACCACATGAAAGTTTTTTTCTCGACATGATCCAACCAACTAAACTTATCCAAAGGCAAGTTGAACAACTGTTAAGAAAAGTCTGGGGTGAATTTGAGAAAAAAATGACAAAATTGAAATAAAAAAGTGGAATGAAAAAAAAAGCAATTAAAAAAGAAAAAGAAAGGAGTTTCACAATTCATGTGAATAGTAAAGCTCCATATTCATTTCCAAGTGTTTTAGTATAGAAATGGTAATATGGTAATATTTTTTCTTACTTTTTCATAGCTACTCTTAATGAAATAATAAATGGTGAATGTTTTATTATTTATTTAACTAATTAATGTTATACATTAGTAATTTACATGTAAGACAACAAAAGTCTTACGGTATGGTTGTTTTTTAAAAAATAAGTTATTTTTCATTGTTTCGATGTATCAATGAAAACATTTTCTTATAAAAATAAATTATTTTACATTTCATAATTTTTGAATCATGATAATAAGATAAGAAAAGTTGATTATTTGTAATAAAGGAAATGATAGTGGTTGTGTTGATGTTAGTTACAATAATAACAAGAACTTTTTGGTGCCCATGCTGTAATTAGTAGCATCCTATTAGTTACTTAATGGTTTTAACTTTAAATAATTAAATAGATATAAGTAGGAGAGAGAAATCATAAGTGGAGATATTTTTATTATTTTTTTAGGTCATGGGTTTGATTCTCTCTCTCTCTCTCTCTCTCATTTGTGTCAGTCTCTTATTTTAAAGTGAATCACATTGAGTAACTAATATAATATCACTAGTTACAGCTTGAGTACCATAAACTTTTTCCAATAATAACATTAGCTATGACGGTAGTAGTTGTGATAGTAATAATATTGGTTATGGTAGTTATAATTGTAATAAGAATTTGGTTGTTGTGATAGTACTGATAATGACTATAGTTATGAAATGGTGATTGTTTTTATAAGATAATAGTGATGTTAGTGGTAAAAATAATGGTGATGGGGTGGGGTCGCGTGGTTGTTATTGTGGTGATGGAGCTATTAGAAGGTTATTGTGGATGGTGATAAAATGATGGTTACATTAGTAATAAGATAGTGGTTGTGGTGGAAACCGATGACGCTAGATAATGATTGTGATGAGGCGGTTATGAAGGTGATTCCAGTTATGAAGGGTTATGGTGGAATGATAATGAAGTGGTGATTATATTATGATAAGATCGCGTTCAGATTATATTGGGAAAGTGACAATGGTGAAATGATTTGTTTTTTATGGTTGCAATCATAGTAGTGATGCAATAATAATAGTTGTTATGATAGCAATGGTGATGTAATGATAATAATAACTATGGTGTTAATGAATATTATAAATTAATAATTATATTTAAGTGTTTGTTTCCCATTGAAAATGAGAAAAAATAGTTTTTTAAAAATATATGAACCACGAAACAAATAAACTTGTTAAAATCTTATACTCAAATAAAGAAGCATAATTGATTAATGCCTTCACAAGATAACACTTTAATCAACACAAGATAAGAGGTTTTTATGTTAATGGGATACGATTCCACCGAGTGAGGTATTATTCCATTTGAGAGGGAAATCTCCGTGATTATATTATATATCCTGGAGATGTTTGGAGCCTCTAAAGGGAGTCAGGTGAAAATTTTCCACGATTAACCCATTTAGGGGCAAGGGTATATGAATCTGATGCTAATGTTGCAAAAAAAAAAAAAAAACTGTATTCTTTATCATGATAAGAGCTTGGAGAATGTTCTATATGGGACAAAATATCTTTGTTCTGATGCTACTCTGAGAATCTGACAGCTGAGTATATTTGTTAGTATTGGTTTTCCTAAAGCCGAATTGTTTCCTGTCTGTCAATGTCACTGCCATGATAAAAACTTCATTTCTGGGGTGTGAAAAGTGTTCTTAAGAGCTGTAAATCAAGCAGGGTGGTAACGGATCAAAATGGACTTGGCTCAGATCAGCTTCCTCGGCTGTCATGCCATCAGCATGAAATGATCTTTACTTGTTACTTTCCCTGTAGTTTATGATAGGGTGGTTCGTCATTCTTGTAAGTGATTATTTAAGCGATCCCCCTGTTTCTTTCCGAAGCAATGAGTTTTTCCGTGAGGCCCCTTTGGAGACCAGACCATTCTTGAGACTTAATGGTTGGTAAAAACTAACAGCAGCCATTAACTTTTATTCTAATTCAATTTCTTGCTCACTTTTCAATTGCTTTGGTGCTCAGCTTCCACCATACGTTGAAGAAAAATACAAGAATGGTTGCAGTCTCCTGCACGACTAGAAAGCTAATTAACTTTGATCAACAATCCCCCATCCCAGTAACAATGAATTAGTAAGCATAAAAGATGTGTATATAGGGAATGCTGGACTTCTGTTTCATTGATTGCAAGACATTTGAGATGCCTGATATAACAATCTGGCAAGCTTTGAATTACTTAGATTGCTGTGTATTTCTTCTGATAAGATTCCACTTCTTCCTCCTGACACCAGACCTTGTATATTCAATTCTTTTTCAAGTTGAATGGCTTCATCCAATCTCTGTACTACTCTTTCGTAGCATATATATCGGCCACAAGCTCCATTATCCATAGCTTCATAAACATGGACATGTGCTTCCGCCACCTTCCTCACATCTGATATTCCTAGGAGGCCCTGTCGTAGCATGATTGGACCACCTATCCATGAGATCTTATATGTTAAGTTTCAGTTGTAGTGAACAAAATCCAATCATTTCTTTTGGATTCTCTAGATGTTCCATGGTCCAGAATTATTGCCTAGTTGTTATGTTCTAAATACAAGTGTGATTCAGAGACAAACTTGAAAAACTGGAACTTCTTCTCAGAATCTTGGATTCGAACTCAAATCAAGTGGAACAAAAATGGATTAAATGTTGTTATTACCTTTAAGATATGGTATAGAGGTTTCTTTGTGAGCATGGGGGAACGATGTAGCTATGAGAAGGCCAGGACAAACAGTTACGAGTCTCACTTTCAATTCTTTTGACTTCCTCCAAGCAATCTCTTCTGCTCTCACCTTACCCAAAGCAAGCCAAAGCTGTTTTACATATTGAAAATCCATGGAGAATGAATACTTCACTTTTTAATCAAGTACCAAAACAATGGTTTAAATGGTCTTACGAAGAAAATTCCTACAGAAGAGATTTATGCAACAGGTTTGAGCACCTTATTTTCTCTGCAAAATTCTTCACTGCTCCAACAACTCTCATCAACAACCCTGTCCAAATTGGAAGAAGTCCAGATGGAAGCAAGAAGAGAAGAAGTGAAGATACATCTCCTTATGTATGCTGCCCTACCACATGCCTCAATAACATTCCTTGCGCCTTCAGTTTCAAGGAATGCCATTTGTTCCTGCAAATTATAACGCGAACAGCATTTGAGTGATCTGGGATTTTTCTAATTATACTATGTTTGAAAAGCATTTGGATTTTTAACATTTTTTTTTTTGTGCCTGCAAAGTTCACAAATCACACCTAAAAACTTCAAATTCCATGGATGATTAACATTAAAGCTTGTTCCTGCACTATGATACTGCAGTAACTTACTGAATAACCTGAGATCCCGTGTGGATCAACAAAGGAAGAGGTGTGAAAAACTGCATGACAACCTCTAAATGCATCACAAAGACTTTCCAAGTCTTTCATCTTTGCCACCACAACACTCTCTAGTTTATTCATGTCGTCTTCTTTCATCTGCCCTTTCAAGTCCTCAAAATCCACTGCTAACAGAAAACCAACCATGGTCACCAAACACAGAGTTAGTACTATCTGGTGGAAAACAACAAGCCAGGCTGCTGATCCAACCAAAACCTTCTCAGCTCTGACATATAAAGAAAGAACCCAAGAAAACGAACTCTTCTACAATCCATTTCCCTACAAGTGCAGTTATTTCCCCCCCAAGAAACTGTATACATACTTACTCACCTTGGTTTTGGATAGTGACTCGAACAAGGTAGCCACGAGAAAGGAGCTCCTTGACTATATGAGAACCCAAGAACGAGTTCCCATCAGTCACACAGACCAGTTTATTCTCTCTTGCATTCAAGCAAGAACTGAATTTCGCCCCAACATAGGGCTTCCCCTCGTCCCAGCAGAAAGCCGGCACAGGTGAAGATCTTGATAAAAGCAGCACTTCGTCTTCCATCGTTCTCCCTCTGTTTCTGTCTAGATCTCCCTAATGTGCATGGCATTTAAAGGAAGAGGACTGACTGGCAGCTGGCTACAAAAATGCTCGGAAGCGGTAGATGGGGACATTAGATGTATGGAACACAAGACCCCACGAGGGTGGTAAGTATAGTCTTTGGCTCCAAATGAAGACCGAAATTTCCGTTATGTCAGAAGCCCGGATGCTGTCAAGTCAAGATCCAAGGTCGTTCATGAATTATTATTATTGTTGTTGTTATTATTAATTCTCGTAGAAAATCATCTAGAATTCTGTATAATTATGAAGAGTTGACGATGGCTTTGGTGTTCAATTAGCGACCACACACACCAGAGGAACGAGTTAGTTAACAAATTGATCGACTGCCATAACTTTAATTACCTGAAAACATGATTTTGATTAATCTCATGTATTCTAAAATTAATAATTATATAAGCTTTAAGTAATTTTAAAATTTATGAAACTCAAACCGATAGTTTCTAAAAATATAAATTTAAAATCTGATTAATTAAGCTACATTTCTAAGAGTTAAACTAATTTTAATTAATCATAATCATGACTTTGATTAAATTAAATCTATTGGTCATAATTGAAATTAGCTAATATAAGCACATAACTAATAAGAATTCTTATTTATATATTAAATCCGGTCCAGCCTATTTTTATTCTAGATCGAATTAAAAAAAAAATTAACTTATAGTTGTTCAAATGAAGACTTGTTAACTTTCATTTATTTTGTTAAAATAATATACTAATTTTGATTTAAAAAAATTAATTTGAATTAATATACTCGATTTATGACCTTGTACGGGGAGGATATTATTAAAAAAACTATGCTTTTCATGGTAAAAAGTTGGCCGCCGAAGGCCTATCCCTAGGAAGAGGAACGGAAATTAACTCTTCCTCGAAACAATTTATTACATAGATCCAGCCCCAACCTATCACATTCTTTGTTTATTGCACCTGTCTTGTCGGATTTGCTAACTAATTAGTTTTAATTAATATTTAGTAGCGTAATAATATTTGTTTTAAAAGTATTTTTTATTTAAAATATATTAAAATAAAAAGAATATTATTTTAAATTTAATTTTTATATCCGAACATTAAAACAATAAAAAAAATAAAAAAAATAATTTTTATCACATAACCAAACTAGCTCTTAGAATTTCAAGGTTTTTTTTTTAAAAAATAGCAGATATTAAAAAAAATTGCAAGGTAGTATGGTTGAAAAAATTGTAAAGTAGTAAACTGATAATAATTAAAAAAAAATAAATTTTAATTAATTGTTCTATTTGGAGGAGCACAATCTACAAAAAAAAAAAAAAATATTAGTTATGCTCTTGATAGAGCAACTTAGTTATGCTACACGTAAATGCCGAGTTAATTGGTTGTGTTGCCATTTTTTTGCTCTCTTTCTCCTTCTCCTTCTTCCTCGCTAGACCAGCCATTTCCCGTTTTTCTCTACCGCTAGTTTTTGTCGCTTCGTAGCCTTCTTCCACCGCAATATCATCGCCCCCTCCTTCTTCACCCACCGTCACCATTCCCATCACCTCCACCTTCAACAATTTCAAATTAGCACTTTTTATCATTTTTTATATTGTGAAATTTATTGTGTTTTAATGATTTGTTGGGTTTCATTTTGTTGTTATGTTAGGTTTAGTTAAATTTAGATCAATCTCAATCAGGTATAAATTGCATTATTGAACTGATAAATTACATCAATTATGTACAAATGATAATTAATGAATTAGGTATTTGGTGATTATATTGGGGTTTATTTTGTTATGTCAGGGTTTAATTGAATTTAGATAAATCAAGTATAAATTATATTAATTAGGTATAAATTGCATTAATTGAGTGCATAACCTAAAAGGTCCTGGCGGAGTGATAGACATGCTCTCGTTGCTTACGAGGTTGGGGATTCAACCCTCTTTTTCATCTGTAGAAGGACGTTTAGGGAGGCCTTGTCACCCGTGATGAGGGATTAGTCTGGGTCAGCACCTGAGATACCCTGGTTTGACCATAAAAAAATTAATTGAGTGCATAAATTATATACAAATTAGATGAACTAGAGTTTAAGTAATTGATGAGAAATGTTGAATTTTCGGGAAAATTGGGGTTAATTGATGATTTGTTTTTTTTTTAAAAAAAATGCAAGGTAGTATAACTGGATAAAAAATTACAAAGTAATGCATAGAAATTAAAAAAATAAAACAGTATATTATACTTTTATTAATTGGACAACTAAGAGTAAAACAATTAACAAAAACTTTATTATTAAAATTAATAGGTTGTGTGAATAGGAGAACTGCCGGCCACTCTAAAATTTTCCCTCACTAGACTAGAAATTTTCCCTCTCCTTGACGCAAGTTTCCCTTGCCTCCTTCCACCACAAAAAGGACACCCTCTCCTCCTTAGTCCACCATCACCATTTTCATCACCACCCTTTTAATGATTTTAAGTGACCACTTTATCTTATTCTTAATTTTGTGAGATTTCTTATGTTTTAGTGATTTGTTAGGTTAGGATTTAATCGAATTTAGATCTTTTAGGTATAAACTAGATTTTTTTATGCCCCAGGCATGTCAATTTTTTCCTAGCATAAAAAAAAAATATTCAGATGGTAATACCCTAAGTGAATCTGGATTAACTTGATTATATAGCGATTCGGAATAACCCTAAAAGAAAAAAAAATGAAGAAGAAGAAGAAGAAGAAGAAAATTTAAGGTTTAATAGCCTAATATCAAAGGATAAAATAAAAAAAATAAAGTTAAATCGAGCTAATTTTTAAAACCAATAACTTTAGTAATGAGACTGAGATGACCTTACAGAATACCAAAACAAATCTTGAATAAATTTATTAACCTTTAAAAAATAAAAAGAAAAAAATAAAAAAAAAACAACGAAGAACAAATCTTAGGCAAAAAAAAAGTTGACTCCAAGAGTTATGGGGTAATTAAACTGTACAAAAAACATGAAATTTCAAAAAAACCCCTCAAATTTTAGCTGTGTTTTTTTTTTCTTTTTCAAGGACATTGGAATAATTATAGCATGAAATAAAAATATAAAATTATCCTTGAGTGATTGTTTAATTATTTGGTTTTTTAAAGGAGGTATCAATCATTTTCCTATAAATTGCACTGTACACAATCTACAATAAAACATTGATATCTTTTAATTGTTTTTGTAATTATGTCAACTAGGTATAAATTGAATCAATTGAGTTCACGAATCCGATCAATTATTTCTAAATGATAATTGATGAATTAGGTATTTGGTGATTATATTTAAGTTTATTTTGTTATGATAGGTTTAGTTGCATTTAGATCAATAAGATATAAATTACATCAATTATGTATAAATTATATGAATTAGGGTTTGTGTGATCAGTGAGAATTGTTGAATTTTGGGAGAATTGGGGTTAATTGATGAATTGTTTCTTAAATTTTGCAAATTTTTTGAAACTAGTATATATATATTTTAATAATTGATAAATCTTGGTGAGAATGCATGACAATTGTTAAATTTTAGGAAAATTTATAAAAATTGTTAAATTTTGTTATATTATGTAAAATCTTTTAGAATTAGAGAGAACTAGTTGAAGTTTGAGATTATTACAGGTCAAATAATTATAAATTAAATAAATTAATTATTGTTTAAGATTGTTATATGATATCGTTGGATTTTTTTGTTTTACATGATATATGTATCCTAACATAACATTATATATATATATATATATATATATATATATATATATATATATATATATTGGTGATACTATTGTTAATAGCAGTATTAATATGAATAATAATGAAGAAAATACTGTTATTTTTAATGTCAGATTAGACATTTCACTAGTTAAACTAAAATAAGTATGATTTGGATGGAAGTAAATAGCTTATTATAATCATATAAGTATTGCAGAGAAGTCTTCTCCTTGGGTTTGCGAGGCGGCTGATCTTTGACTTTTGGATTTGCCATTGTGATGATATCCATTTCAAATGCAATTATTGATATCCTGCAGCTCTCATTTTTAAGTCGATGTAGCTTTAAAATTTTAGTAAATTTTGAATTTTGATTTTTTTAAAATAATTTATTTTGATATCTAATATTAAAAATAAATTTTAAAAATAATTAAATATTATTTTAATATATTTAAAATAATTAAAAAATATTAACAATACCTAAATATTTTTTTACTACGTTAAAAAAAATTAATTTACAGTGTAACACTTGCAACAATCTAGTCCAACACTAATCCATTATCCTAGCAATGAAATCACTCATGAGATGATATTATATTTTTTAAAAAAAATTATGTAGTATATTCTTTTTATTTTATATCTAGTTATTATTTATTTTTATTTTATTTATTTATTTGTTCATTTATTTTGGTGAGAATGCATGCTAGGATTTTTTTTTAGTTTTACGACATATTTATTAGATAGAATGTTTTAAGGTAAAGCAACATGTCTTAGATAGAAGTCCTTAATGTTTTATATTTTCTCTTTAATAGAACCTTCTTCTTATCCAAGAATCTCTCGTTATCAGTTAGGATTTCTGGATTAGGACTCCTTGTCAATTTTACATTCCTAAATCTTCGTCCCATGTGCAACACCTAGCCACCTACTTCGCAAAATTCTAGGTGTGGTAGGAAAAGCTTTCATAAGTACGTTTCCAGAGCAATCCGTGTTAAGAACTTGGGAGGTCTTAAACCGTGGATGAAAGTAAGTTGCTGGCAATAAACAAAAAGCAGAGGAACACAAGGAAAAGAGCAAGACTCAGCAGGAATAAGTGGATTGAGGATTTTCATTGCTATAATACATATAAATACAAATATGGACTCTGAGGATACAAAATGCGGCAGCCATACACGTGAAATCGTGTTAGCTGACAATGATGGCAGTACAAGTGAATGGAAGAGAATGTACATGAATTGGCAGTGGCAATTCTTGCTGAGATTGGATAAGATCTCAATCAAGGGTCGCAAAATCCAACCAATGAGCACCGTCACTCTTTAAATCAGCTACAACAAATTCCATGTTATAGATTGGAAATTTAGGAACTTTTATGCATCTGGGGACTAAACATAATCCCCAGGATCTCTACTCCTCCAGCTACTCTGAGTGCGATCGAAAAAATCTGAACTATAGTCTTGGTTACCAAATGCCAACCTCTGAAACATTCTGATTTGTGCAGAGTGTTGTCTTGAATCAAATATTTCACTTTGGCCAGGTTTCATTCCGTTAGATAGATCCGGTGACTCATCTAACAAGTCCAAGGCTCTCACCACCTAATATGGAAAAAACAAACAACAATACTATTAGCCAGGCTTGTCCAGTAAGGTAATGAATAAGGAAAATATTCCACACAAACACATGACAACCTGACTCATTCGTGGCCTTTTCGCAGCTGAATGACGCACACAAGCTGCAGCTGCCTCAATCATCCGAAACATTTCACTTGGAACATAGTTCTTCTCCAACTCTGGATCAACCAATGCTTCAAAGTCTTCATTTTCAAGCGCAGTTGTGAGCAACGGTCGAGCCTGACAATTTGAAATGTTCAATTAAAGTGTACCATGTCGTTAATGTTACAAATGGCAATATATATGCCAAGACCCTGCCAAGCTGCGACCAAGCACCAATGAACACATCCTGCGGACTTGCAGTAGCCCACGTGCATGACTGACTTATGTTAAAAAGTAGTCAATATTTTGCACAGTTCTAACACTTTTGGATTTGGGATTGCCAGAAATTCTGAGCCCAGAGAAGCTTGCTCGCATTTATGAAGTTTAATTTTTTTAAACAAGATGAATATGAAAAACTTTGAAGCCAGATTAGTAAAAGCTCACATTAATACTGTGAAATTAGGTGCACAAAATTGCAAACATGACTGTACATAAAGTTCGCTCTTGAGCCATTGTTTAAATTGTGAGCTTGTAAAATGCTTACCTAATTAAAAGATAAAATTTGAGATTCCTAGAGAATTCAAATAGGGAAATTAGTTCTCGGGGTAATAATTGGACGTCTCCAACATTTTATCAATCATATAAACCATAAAATATCTGTACCTCTTGAATGTATAGCATCGACTAGAAAATGGGTTGGAATGGTTATTGAACTTACCCATTCAACGAGGCTTTCATCACCTATTGGCTGAGAAGCATCCACAGGCTTACGGCTTGTAATTAGCTCCAAAAGCACAACCCCAAATGAATAAACATCAGATTTTTCAGTCAACTTTCCACTTGTTGCATACTCTGGAGCCATGTACCTGGAAAATCAATATTCAAAATAGAAATAAAAGAATGTTAGGGCACACATTACCAGGACATCAACATTAAGAATTACATCTGCACTGTGCTATGAACAAAATATGTGAGCACAAAAATGCCATCTAAACTTCCATCAGCTATGAAAAGAATACGATTTTCCCTGTGTGCTATGTGTGCTCTAAAAAAAATCATACAGTTAAAAAATAATAATACCAGAAAACATTAAAGTAAAGTTAGCTTCCTTTCACACAACACGGTAGATTTAGCTTTCTTTTCAACCTTTGTAAATTGCTTTTCACGACACAACCTTTACCCAGCTTTACCCGTATGAATAAGCATCACAATAAATGATAAAAGAAATAAGTAGTTAGGGCACCTACCCAAAGGTTCCCATCACACGTGTGGATACATGTGTATTTGAATCCAGTTCCAGAGCTATCTTAGCAAGCCCAAAATCTGAAACCTAATATAATAAAATGTGCTTAATAAAGAGATTAGAATTTGAAGAATTTATCATAGAAACAGAAGAAAACAGAAACATGTTCCAAGTGCACAGAGATGGAACATATTAGACAGCTTCCAAGTCTAATAATGCCAAAGAAAATTGTTTACTTGATAAAGGAATAAAATATTCCACCTGTATACTAATGGAAAAAGTAACTGCCCATAGGGGCAGTTTCCCCAGAGCAAAACCTGGTTCTTAGTGATATTAGGATTTTCAGAAACAGACATACCTGAGCTTCAAAATTGTCATCAAGAAGGATGTTAGATGACTTGATATCCCTGTGAATAATTCGTGGATGGCCTGATACACATCACACAAAAAAATGAGACCAAAAAGTCTTTGTCAATGCTGCAAACTTACAAATAGAAACAGATGTGAGACAGTAAGCAGAACATAGTGCAGGAGCTTTTATGCAAGTACCAACTGGTGTGATGAGGACAGGACGTCATATAATATTTGCAGGATGAAGAATGCATGTTGCCAACCTGTTAATTCTGCTAACAACCAAGAACCACTTCAACTGTTCTTGTTCCTATTCAAATTACTCAAGAAGGTTTTCAACATATTGTCAAACTGTTCTAGAATGCGTCTTGGATTTACACTTGATCAAGTAACGATGAAGAAATTATAATTGGCACTTGTATGCCAAAATTAAAAATAGAAGGACAAAGCTTCTAGTCCTAGGACTCAAATCATTTATGTCCTCTGTTGTCAATGCAATTTCGTAAACTTAAATTGTCAAGTCCAAGAAAAACAGGAAAATTACAATCCTCATGCAGATAAGCTATGCCTCGAGCTGCACCAACAGCAACCTTGACCCTTGTTGCCCAATCCATAAGCGGCCTGCCTTCACCTGCAAAGGTCTATAAGAATTTAGGAAATACTATTTGCAGTGGAGCTTCAAGCATTAAGCATGAAAACCCCAAAATAATTAAAATGAAAATACTTTTACTAACATTAATTGAATAGGATAAGAGGGAAAAATTAGCAAATAGCAAAAGATTGGTAAGAATCCAAGCCAGCACAAAAACATCTAAAACCCAGTAAGCGTAATAGCCTGTTGCAACCAACACAGCCACAAGTCACATAACCATTTTTGTAAAACCTATTCACAAATATTATACTTAGCTGCCGGCATCATAATTCAGCAAGTGATTTAGCCAACATAAATTTTCAGGAAAAAAATGTTTTCAAGGCATACGACGTTTTTAAGAGATCTGCAGTGAAAATTCCAATACGATTGGATAATTTTACGCCAAGCAAATATCTCATGATAATTTAAATATCTCATGATAATTTGAAAGAAAATGTAACATGTCAGATGCATCAAGATAAATCATTCATGGAGGAAACTAGCATAAATTAATATTTCATATTCTAAACTATGAGCTTACCGTGCAAATGGTAATAAAGAGTATCGTTGGGAAGGTAGTCATAGACAAGCAGTCTTTGATGCTCGGATATACAGTAACCCACCAGTGAAACCAAATGTCGATGATGCACTCGACTAATAATCTCAACCTCTGCTCTGAATTCACGCTCCCCTTGAGAACCACCAATCTTTAATTGTTTCACAGCTACTTCTCTTCCATCAACCAGGACACCTTTGTATACACAACCAAATCCACCTTCGCCTAGACGATTCTGTGCTGAAAACCCATTTGTGGCTTGGACAAGTTCTTCATATGCGAACCATGACCTTGAATTATTTATCACACCTGACTCTGATGGTGAATAGATGAAATCATTGCCAGAAGGACTGCCAACCAAGGGAGCTGGAGTATAAGGTTTTAGAAATAGTGAATCTGTAAAGCAAGACTTTCATTAATTCCCATCACATATCAGCAAGCATTTAAATATTCTTTCTGGACAACCTAATAGCATAACCTCAGTATGTCTTTCAAATAAAAGAAAACATCATTACTTCAAAACTTTGAAGCCAATAAACTTAAAAAGAATATTTGGCATAGCTGCTCATTTGAAAACAGATGACAAAAGGAGATAAATGTCACATTATGCTTTAATCCATAAACTAAGGTCAATAGGATAGGGAAACCAGAAAATGAACTAGATCATTGTTCTCGATCAAGTAAAGGCGCCAAAAAATGACAAGCCAAGTACAAATAAATAATTAAGAAGAAACCAAGACCAAGACAACTAAAGTAACTATGATTCAGATATGATATTGTCTAAAAGGGTGATTGGAAGACAAGTAATTGCACTAATTCAAAAGGGCTTAGATACAATCCAGCCTCCAGGACTTGTTTTACAGCCCCAAAACAATTTGTTAAATTGTTAGATGTCAACAGCGTGAATCAATGCATTAGAGATGCTCTATAAATCATTAATTGAACATCCGATATCATTTCATATCTCTAAACAGGGAAAGCTATCAGATCGGTCTTTGAGAATGTCTTGCGGGGGGATTGTGTTAACAGACAAGTATCATCTTTTTACACTGATTGGAACATATCCCTTCACAAGGCTTATCACTCCAACAAAAAAGATTTTACTTCACTGAAGATCCAGATTTTGCATCAAGTAGCCATGTTCCATATCCTCATTCGCAAAACAATTACAAACTCTAAGGGCTTTTAAACAGCACCATAACGGCTTCAGCAACGAAAATTTCTGAGAATCAATCAAAACTAGCTGCATGACCGATTACAATAGAGCAATGTTCAATAAATTACCTGAATTTTGTGAGGAGGCAAATGGAGAAGGCATAGTGTAACCAATATTTTCTCCTCTTCTTCTCTTTCGCTTTTGTGCAAACCACACAGCCATCACTAGAAGACTGAGTGCTACAAACCCAACCACAATGCCTATTGCAACTGCACCTCCAGTGTTTGAACCCCCTGGACCACTGGATGAGGTATTCGCAGAGACATTGGTGTCATTAGTTGCTCTAGCAGTTGGTTTCTCTGTTGGGATAGAGGGAATGGGTGAGGTAGGACTTCCTGTTGCTGATGAATTAACTGGAGGAGCAGGAGGAGATATTGACGGAGGTGTTGATGAGGTTGATGGAACTGATGGAGGTGGTGAAGGCAATGTGGGCATTGGAGGAGGAGGAGAATTTGTTTTTGGAGGAGGACTATCAGATTGAGAACTAGGTGCTGGAGTATTGACTGTAGGAGGTGCAGGGGGAGTTTCAGGGGACTTTGCTGTTGGCGGAGGAGGCGAATTTGTAGAAGGGGGTATCGGGACATTTGCAGGAGGAGGTGGAGAAGGTGAAACAGCTTGAAGGGGAGGTGGGGGTGTTGGAGAGGCTTGTGGAGGAGGGGAGGTGCTTACTGGTGGTGGAGGGGATTCATTCGGAGGGGGCGGTGAAGTAGTAGAAGCAGGGGGAGGCGCAGCAGGTGGTGAAGGAGGTGTTAATGCTGGAGGGGCTTGTGGTGGGGATGCCGGGGGTGATGGTGGTGGGGCAGATGGTGGAGGTGTTGAGGGAATTATTGGTGATGGTGGTGGTGATAGTGGTTGAGCTGGTGGGGAAGCAGCAGGTGGGGTTGGTGGTGGGGATTGAGGAGGTGGGGTTGCAGGGTTAGATGGTGTTGAAGGCACTGGAGGGTCAGTGGTCTGATCAGGCTGAGATGTCGAAGGAGGTGGTGAATTGGTTGTAGAATCTGGTGGTGATGGTGGTGAAATAGAGATTGGTATTAAAGAGGGGAAGAATCTGGTGAAGGTGTTAAGGAAGCCATGTTTGTATCTAACAAGAACAAGATGTCTAAATTTCTTACGAAGCCATTTCCAAGTTTAGGAAAGTCGGTAACTATAACCTAAATCTTAAATTGCTTATGACACAAACATCAACACTACATCATCTGTCAGATACTATACTCCAACTATACAAAAGACTCGAGCTTCGTCAACTCTTCCACTACCAAATGCCAAAATTCTTCAACATATGATAAGAATGTACAAAACCAACTTCAAAAATTCATGCAAAAGTAATTCACTTTATCTTGTTCACAGGGAAGACCCAGATCCTCTAAATCCCAGACAAAGCTCAAACAACCTAAATTTACAAAAACCCAGTTCTCAAAGCTCCACAACGAGCAAGACCCAGATTAAAAACGCCTCAAAACTTGAACGAAAATGAGATCAACTAAGCCAGTTGACTCCAAAACTATCTCTTCTTTTTTTCAACATTAATGCGCAAATGCACCATTCCCATATCACCAAAAAGACAGCAAAGAAGACACAGAAGAAAAAAGCTCTTGCATGTCTTTCAAAATGAAGATTTTTTGGCACTTTTGTTCCTTACAAGTTGCAAACTTTGCATTCTAATGGTGTTCTTTCAAGAAAGTATCTCTCTTTTTTCTTGCAAATGGAGGTGTATGTGCCCACAAAATATGCAAAGAACGTGGGGGCAACTACAGAAAGCCACCCTTTAGTCTTTACTCACATGTAGCAGGATGGAATGGAGGATGGATCGACAGAATATAGTGTGTGTGTCAGAGAGACAGAGAGAGAGAGAGAGAGAGAGAGAGAGGAATTTTTGCTTTTGGTAATTCAACCACACCGATTTTTTTTTTAATGTTTTAAAAGTATTTTTAATAAAATAAATTTAATTAATATTTTTAATATATTAATATTAAAAATAAATTTTAAAAAATAAATAAAATATTATTTTAACAAAATTTGAAGTGAAAAATATTTTTAAAAAATTTACTATAATAATACCAAATAAACCTTTAATCTTTGTAATAACAGTGATTTTAAGTAGAAAAAATAACAGTTTCGAATTTCAATAGCATAATATCAATTTTCTATACTGAATTAAGGTTATTTTCCTACCAGGTTTTCTATACATAATTTTTATCAACGAAATTTGACTGTTGAATTTCTTTTACGCATCAAATTCTGAACTTGTTACCACCAAGTAATTTTGCAAGAAATCAATCCTAATTTGAGCAGTACAGAAGACAGATTTATTTAAATTATTAGCAAATTGTTAATTACTGTAATTAATGTGATTAGCAATAATTGATCCACGAGCGCAAGTCCAAAATAATATACAGAAAATGTATATGTGATGACAGTACTTGGCTCTGAAAGATTTAAAAAATACAGGCTGAAGGTAACGTTCAGAACACACAGATAATGGCTGGAAAGAATAATGGAGTATTTAAAAAAAAACAAAAAAAACAAAAACAAGCCAGCCCTCAACGCCATATGATATCAGTAATCACATACTACCATGCAGAACTCGGCAGTCGCTAGCTGCCAGGTTGTAGCTGCTAGTTTTTCTTCTGGTGTTGTTTATGGTGGTATCCTCTGCAAGTTGGTTGAGCTAACGATGAAAGCTTGTTCTTTTGCCTTTTATTTTATTTTCTTGCTTGAAGTTTTAAGCCAGGATATACAGGTCAGGTGTGCCGGAGTGTGCTGCCCTACCCAGGCAGAAGAAAATTGCAAATATATATATATTTTGTAGCATTCGTAAAAAGAAGTTGAAAATATATAAACATACATATAACTAGTTGGTTTGAAAAGAATTTATATATATATATACTTCTTATACATCACGTATAATATATACTTTCACTGTTTTAAATTATTTGAATAATTATTTTATAAAAACCACACTCAATGGTAAGTAATGAAGATTGCTTATATGCATGTGCCTCTGCATTTTTTAATTTTATTTGTTTGAATAGATAGAACAGCAAGGTGGGGAGGTTTGGATTTTGCATCTCCTAGAAAATTAATATTTATTTTAAGATAGCAGTAAATTTATTCTAAGAAGAAATTGAATTTTTTTTTTTTATCATCAATGCACTAATTTAAGTCTAGGTCTATATAACTTGTTTAATCGTAATTTGAAAAGAATTTAGTCTATATATACAATGAAATGAAAGCTCATATCAAAATACTTTGACAGTTAAATTTTTTTTTAAAAAAATATCAATCAATTTTATAAATAAAATCAATAATTTAATTTCTCTTATTTTAAAATTTTTGCATCGAGTTGAAGTTGAATGTAAGAGTCATAATATTGAGGACGATAATTTTATAAACACGTCCGTGCATGAGAATTAAACACGACAAAACTCACCAGTATATTGATGAATATTTTGAAAGTGTTTCATACCATGATTCAATACGCGAATCATTTGTAAAATTTCATTTTATTTTAGTTCCCTAAAAAGTTGTTAGAGTATATAAACATGTGACATGAATTATATCTTGAGATCTCATCTAATAGTTTAAGTTATTGGGTCGAGATAGTTCTTTAAAATGATATTATAATCTTGATGACCAAGCAGTCACGAGTTCGAATCTCACCATCTCTATTTATTTGATAAAAATTAAGTACAAAGTAATGTGAGCCTGTGCAAGTTTTAAATTCAAAGAGTTTTCACTTGAAAAAATGCGTTAAAAAATAATATAAATCATATCTTGAAACCTCACCTAACAGTTTAAGTTATTGGATTAAGATGGTTCTTTGACATTATGAGAGTCGGATAATTACTAAAAAAATAAATTATAAGAAATCATCAAATTTAATATTCAATAAACTAAGTGTTAAAAAGATAAAATTAATTAAAAAATATATAATTGTTTTAAGAAAAACAGTATTTAAGAAGAACAAAACAATCAGAATAAAACTGAAATGTTTCAGCTGGAATTTGAAGGAAATTTTCAGAATTATAGATCAAAATTCTAAGAAGAATAAAATTTATTCCAATTTATTTTATTTCTTGAATTGAAATGAGAGATATATATCAGCCATTCCAAAGGCGCCAACGGTACAAAATTATCAACCTTTATTCCCATGCATGTTCTTGCGACCTCACCCACAGCTTTCTTCGCCCAGTATTCAGTACTATTCTAATATCATTTTCATGCATATATACTTTTACCAATATTCTAATTTAGGCACACCACCTTGAAGGATTATATGCATATATACTCTTTGTCCAAACAAAAATTGTGAAGACGAAAAAGGCATCCTCATATGTGGGAAATTATTATTGCTAGGGCTGAATCTAGATGGTGTTTACGAGAGCGATAAAAATTATTTTTTAAAATATTTTTAGTTGAAAATATATATATATTTTTATTTGTAAAATCTATTTTCGACAAATTTGATGCCAAAATTAACATTTTGCAATTCTTTGTTCGAGTGGATAAAAAATATATATCAGACAACAAATTTGATTGCAAAACTTGAAAGAATTTCGCCATTACCTAGTTCCTAAGCAAGGTTCCCTGACCTGCACTTGAAGGGGATAATCACTTTATATGAATAGAATTTTGACAAGCTTTTAAGAGATTAATTAATATATAGACCAAATAACACAACAATGGGATTTTTTAAAATGTCAATTTCAATTTGGATTTTGAAAATGTAGGTTTCTGAGAAAAGGGTCAGCAAACTTTGCATTTAGTTTTATTACCAAAGAATTTCACTAACCTAAAAGGATAGATAATGCCTTACAAAGAATAAAAAAATAAAAAAGAAATATTAACTATAATACAATATTTATAAAACAACATTATCTTCATTACAAACCAGTTACAAAAAAACATTAAAAGACATCAATTTTCCACTGTTCACCAAGACACATATTACTTTGGATTGAATCAATATAAAGAGAATTTTTCCCTTGCCAAAAAAATAACTAAGCATGCAATTAGAGGTAGAGATATCTTTTTCATGTGATGTATTTAGCGTTGCATATTTGATTGGGGGCAAAATGGTACGTGCACTTCCATTCGCTATAGTATAAATACTATTTTGCCCTTAGAAGCACACAAAATTAATCTTTAAGTGAGGGGCTCTTCTGTCATTTAAGATAAAAAAAAAAGAAACAATAAAAGTACGACCATACTATTGGGAGGGAAAAAATATACATGTATAGAGAGGCTTGTTCGTCCTTTTTTTTTTAGTTAAAACAATTAGATGGTAGAATTTTCCTTGGAATTCAAAAAATCAAAGGCTAATTGTTAGGGTGTTTAGATCTTTTTAGACTGGTTTTTTTGTTATTATTGGATTTTTACAGGTATGTCTCGGTAATTTTAGGTTTAAAAATATTATTAAAAAAAAATTGTTGACGCGTGCAGCGTCAGCATGTGATGGCCCTTGTGCCATTCAAATGGCATGTGAGAGTATGTATATGAACCAAAATCATCCTTCCACAGCGATGTTAGGAGCAACGTATTGATCTCTTTCCAGTGGTATGACGTGTGCTCACAGAGGAGATTCGTTGGGCTATGATGAATGTTTTTTTTTTTTTCTAGCTTTGTGGTATGACGTGTGAGAGCCTGTACATGAACAATATACATCTAGCTTTGTGGAAGAAATGGAGAAGATAATGAGTATTGACCTATTTTTCCCTAGTAATTTTGGTTATGGTTTCTTCATTGCTTGAGTTTCGAAATACAATTACACTAGCCAACATTGTTGTCTATAACTACCTGTTTTTTTTATATTATTATTACAAAGAAAAGGCTCGAACACAAGATCACTTGAGGGAAAAGAGACCTTACAGCTATTTAAGCTACATAGTCATTCGTGTCAACAACTATTTGTTGGACATTCTAAAATAGGTACGAAAGTTAAGAAACAAATAATTGGCTAGAGTAAGGTTTAAGTTATTTCTAGTGAAATGTGATGCATCCTAATTGTGTATTTAAAAATGAGATTGTGTTGTATGAGAATAGAGAATCTCTAATAAAAGGAAAAGATTCAAAGTGATCCCAACTAATCAATCATGCCATTTCTTGGTTCAAAGTCATGCCTTCCTCCCCTCAAGGATCCTTTTCTAGAGGAACACAACCCTGCAATATTAGATCAACCCATGTTAACCTTGGAGGTTGAGATAACTTGCCAAATCCTCGATACAAAAATAAAACTATGATAATCTCATAGAAAGAAAATCGAAACAAATTATTAATCTCAATTCTCAATCAACAAAATATTAAAGGATGAAACTGAAAAAAGATATTCAATTTTTTTAAAAGGAAAAAAGCGACCCAACATGCACACATATAGAAATTAAGAAAAGGAGAGAGAAAAGAAGAAATGAAGGAAAATCATGTTGCTAGAGCCAAATTAGTCCTCCTACACGTGTTGTCATGGATGGAAAATGACGCTGAGATGAATAAAATGATATCAGGGAAAGCTATCAATGAATGTTTGTGGCCACCGCATGTGCAGCCGAAATAAGGCAAGCCTTCTTACATGTGCCTGCTACTCCCCTCCTTTTCTTTCAATTTAATCCTTGAACACTAATTTTATTTTTGAATTTGGTCCTAAAGTATCAATTGTTCTAAATCAATCAAATCAAAGTGTATTTTTCCAAATCAAGCATCAAACAAGCATTACAATTTTTCTTCGACATTGCAAGAACCTAACATGAAGTCAATTGAAGCAAACCATCAAATTTAATTTCAAATAAATCCAATTTGAAAAGATAAAATTAAATAGTAAAGAAAACTTGATTGAACAAAAATAAAAAATTACAATACTATTACAATCCATATTAAATTTGTGTCTTGATCTATAATAGTTTCCTAAATATTTTTTCAAATCAAGTATCGAACAGGGCACTAGAGGTTTTTTTCAATATTATAGTAACATAACATGAAGTCATTTAAATCAAACTATTAAGTCTGATTTCAAATAAATTCAATTTAAAAAGATAAAATTGAAATGCAAAGAAAAAAAAATTACAATATCTTGATTTATGTCGTCTTCCCCTAAATGTTTTGGTTTCTTATATAATGTTTAAGCTAAAATATCAAAGCTAAATAAAATGGCAACAACTAGTTATTTAAAAACTATATTGGAAATTAGAACAACTTTCGGCTGTCAAAGTTTATACTTTATCAATCACAACTCACAAGCTTGCAAATACCAAGAACTACATTGCATCACAACCATGAGATCAGTTAATTTAATTGAAAAAAAAAATCTTTTTGAAAACCATGACACTAAGCAATCTACAATTGTTTTTTTTTTTTTACTATTATAAAGGAGAAAAATATTCGTATAATTTACGAAAGAAAAAAGTATATGAAAATACCAATAAAAAATAATTGGTGCAATAAATCCTAATATTACTTTCTAAATATTCTGATAAAAAATATAAATTCTAAAATAAAAAAATGGGCCAAACATCACAATTTCTTAATTCTCTTTTTTTTGTTTGTCTAAATAATTTTTTAATTCATTTAAAAAAAAATGGACCTAACATCACAATCTCTTAATTCATTCTTTTGGCTAAATAATTGTTTAATTCATTTTACTTGACAAAATAATTAGTCTACTTATCTCCATGGACCCAAAAGTCTAACCCAACTTTCTTCTAAAGCCCAAACAATGATAATCTAAGTCGACCAGCCCATTTAGATTCATCTTCTTAAAATTAGCCCAATAACAAGCCCAAGACCAAGACCAAGCCCATTCTTCTTCTTCAACTTCCAATATTTTTCTGCAGGGACATTCAGACAGTTACAATTTTACAGTTTTTAACTGATTTTGTCTTCAAGAATACAGGCATGGCGGGATTGCTGGCATGGGCAGCAGATGTCGTAGGAGCCCATGGAAACAACCATGAATTAGAAGAAGACAGAATCCCAATTGTGTTCACCGATGACCAACAAAAGTATGTTCAAGAATTAGATTCAAAGGCTTCATCTTTGAGCCGTACGATCCAAGATCTACGGCTTAGATTGCCTCCACCTGATATCTCTCAACGTCTACCTCACCTTCTTGCTCATTCCATTGCATCCAATGCTGCTCTTGCTCTCCAGTTGAATGCTCATTCTGCTACCAAAGAGCAGGTAAAAATGCAGTCTTTGAGGTAATCTGGGGTGTATTTGTATCTGGGCTGTTGTTTTTTTTTTGTTTTATTAATGGGGTTGTTGAATTGGGTGGTCTTATTTTTGTGTTTCTGGCTTAAGGCATCTGGGTCTTTTGTGTTTTTGGATATTGGTGAAGCGATGGGTTTTGTTAGTCTTTTGTCTTGGTTTTATGCTCTTGGTTCGCTTTTTACCTGTTATTCTCATTTGGGATATTAAAATTGGTTTAGTTTTTATGGATGGTTCTTCTTTTGATAAATATAGAAAAAATTGCAATGCGTCGGGGATAAGTATATTAGCTTATGTATTGCTGTCGATCTCTTCAAGTGGAGATTTCATTGTGGTTAATTTTATACCCTTAAGATTTGCCATTTGGAAGTTTTGAATGATATACATGAATTTAAGATTTATACGACACTTTAAAGAGATTTTGTTACTGGATATGCATGTAATACATTTGGTCTGTAAAGAAATAGGTGATGGGTATTTCTACTTCGCTTTGGGCTTCTCTCTCTCTCTCTCTCTCTCTCTGTTTTTTTTTTTTTTTTTTTTGGGGGTGGGGTGTCGATGTAGGGATACGTTGGTTCACTTCCTGAACTTACACTTTTTTCAATCTTGAGAGTGATTGAGCTCCATATGAGAAATTGCTTGGGATTAGGAAAGTTGGTGGTGGAATTAATCTACATGCTCAAAGAAAGAGCATGATCTACAGGGCATGTAAATTCTTTTGGGTTGGGGTGAAGGTGATGGTGCACAGGTCTAATCTATCATGTAGTGAGTAATGACTGTGTTTGAGATGGAGTTTCCAATTGCTAGGCGGCTTCTGGAGTAAAATGTGAATGTGCAGCATGCACAGATTACTATAGATAATTTGGACATGCAAAGTTCTACTACTGGGTGAATCAAATGCTCAAGTTGTGTTCTAAATTTCTTGCAATAGAAAGCCATATACTCAGCTGACTCTTGGCATTTTATGAGTCTATCTAGGCAAAGCTCGATTAGAAGTATCTCTCTAAAGATGTGAATAGAGTTTAGTTCTTTTGTTTTAAAAAAAGTGCTATTAGGAGTTGTTAGTGACAAGACATTCCATTCTGATAATATATGTGGCATGCAACCTTCACACCAGTAGAGGACAACATGTGAAATGGGATGATCATTGAATTCGTTTCCTTTCCAAGTGAGAAACTATTGAAATAAAAACTGAAATTCAGTTACTATGGATTTCGGTAATTTTTTTTTTATAATTTCCTTTTCCTTTGTTCCTGGTACACTGGAGGACCAAGCTCTGGAGGAACCTGGGTTGACAGCATAGAGAAAGCTTTTCTTTTCCACAAGCCATAAGTTGACCCTATTAGAGGAAATTTTGATGTCCATTGCATGATGCAATTATAAAAGTCTCTGAGCATTCATTCATGCAATGAAGGACATTAGTAGGATATTTTTCGAACTTTCCTTCTATGTGCTCTAATCTAGTGGGGCCATAACTGGTAATGCCTTTTTATTGCACAACATTATTTTCCAAATGGTTAAATGTAAAAATATTTGGTTAACTTAAGCATTATCATTTGCTGAATATCTGTAAACTCAGAGAGGCTGGCTACTTCTGTCAATTCTATTTTTTCCCTCTATAATTTCTACTTGACAAGACCAATCTAATAATGTAAATGAATCAGCACATTTTCAAAAAGAAATTTTCTTTCTTAGTGTAATGTTAATTTGTGATTGTTAGCCAGTGACATGTATTGCTGGGAACCTGGATGAGTTCTGGTCCAAAGGCTGATTTAATTTCTATATAATAACATTAAATGATTATTCCCTTCTGACCTTCAAGTATTTTGGATCTATTTTTATTACAGGCCCAATTGAGAGAGGTGACCCTTCAGGAAGAAAATGCCGAGTATGAAAAGGCTATATTAAATTGTGAGAACAACATACATGAGAGAATACAGGAAGCAGATTTACTTCTTAGGAAGTTACAGGTCAGACTTGCCTGCCATGTCTATATGCTTCTCTGATGAGTGATGTGCAATTTTTCTATGATCGCTTCAGTCATTAGTCATAACCATACATCTCCTGGTGTCCTGGCATTCTTTATTTTTTCTGCTTCAATAAATGGACTTCGTTCGCCTTTCTCTTCCTTTATTTTTTTTTTTCTTCTGTAATTTAATGTTTGTTTTTATGTAATGAAATGTTAGGAAATGGATGAGACTGAACAAGCTTTGATGGAGGAGCTAGAAAATGCAGAAACTGCAATGGATGGTGGACAACACGGAAACTCTCGTGAATCAGTTAATGCATCTGAAACAACAGTTGAAGCTGGATCAGATGCAGAAGCTGCAAAGTCTGATATATTAGAGAAGTTGGATAACAAGAAAAAAGAATTGGTAGATTTGCATTTGTCTACTTCTTACAAGCTTTCTTTCTCAACTCAGCTCCTTTTGTTATAAGGTCTTGAAAATATTCCCTAATTCTCTTCAGAGTTCATTGGAAGAAATTGTTCAAGATTTAGATAAAAGGTGGATGCAAGTTCAAGAGAATGCACTGAAGCAGCCTGCTCCAGGTTTCAAATATCAGAAATCTTCTTGAAGTTTGATATTCTTTCTTCATTTTGTGTGTGTGTGTGAAAGAAAAAGAGAGGGAGCTGAGATCAGACTTTAGTTTACATTTCTTTCCTTGCTTTCTGGAAGGTTGTCAAAGGGGCAAACTTGAGTTTGGTTTCCAAGAGATCAGCGTTTGCAAAGACTAGGCCATGGTTATTAAAAAAGTTTTTGAAATCTTAAAATTAAAATAGCGTAAATGATTCAAAACACTAACAATCACAATTGGTTAAGATCTTAGTAAAATAGGTTGTTGAATCAGTAAAATCCCAATTTTACTTTATGATTTTACGATTTTGGAATTTTGGGTAAATAAGAAATTTGGGCTAGTTTGGACTTCCATGAGTCAATGGTTTAGAGGCCTGAGTGGCATGATTTGATATGACCTTGGTGTCATGAGAGTACCTAATCTAATTCCATTTTGATTAAACCTTATACCATAGAATGACTTGATATACCCAAGTATGTTTGTCTACCTGGAACGACATTTTTCTTTTGTTCAGTGTGGCCAAAGCCTTGTTTTGCATGAGCATGGTATTGGTCCATGGACACAAGTATGATTAAATTACATATCTATGATTAACAGTAAAATTAATTGGTTACAATTGTTGTTAGAGAAATGATTAATTACTAATATTATCGCTTGAGCATAGGTATATTATTAATTTTGTTAGTTATTTTTTGAGTTCGTAAAATCTTAGGATTTTATGATTTTACAACCGATTTTCAGGACCCTCTAATGATCCAAGTAAAAAAAGTGATTTTAATAACATTGGGCTAGGCTTTCCCTGGAATAGGATTGCAACATTTGGGAAAGTGTCTTATGCTAGGCTTCAGGTAGGATTACAACCTGCAGATGGGGATTAGATTTGTTGTCAATAGTGGATGTTCCATGGTGATCTCTTGATCTGATTGCGCAATGGTGTTTCTTTCAGTAACTCTCTCACAGTGTTTTGTTGATGTTCAGTGGTTAAACATATTCCTTTTGTAATTAGTGACAAGATAACCTATGCAATTGGTATTTAGTAGAAAAATTATCACTCTTGAAGGAGTAACTTGCACAGGGGAATTTGACATGAAAGTGATTTTGCCACAGCTCAGAGAGAGAAGTTATTGGATAAACAGCTTCATAGCCTAATCGAGCAACTAGCAGCTAAACAGGTGGATTGTACAATTTATTACAAATTGGCTTCTACTTATGACTTCTGTATCAATGTGGAGTAGATACCTCATGGAATAAACACCAACCTTTGAAAATGGTGTCTTGTTTGTAGGCACAAGCAGAGGGCCTGGTCAGTGAAATTCATTTGAAAGAGATGGAGCTAGAAAGGTTGAATGGATTGCGGAGGAGGATTGAAAGTAGCAATGTAGAGGGCAATACTGCCAGGAATCGGTTTGGAAGAAGCACCTCGGACAAGGGGTCTGCTTTTGCAGACTATATTGTCGACAAGCTACCGTATTCCACTGGTGGCCGAACTGAGCACCAACAGAGACTCATGTTCCTGAGGTCGGCTTTTGTTATCTACATTTTATTCTTGCACATTGTGGTTTTCATCAAGCTTTCATTTTGAGTAGCATCAAGAAAATTCTCCTCTCCATATTTGAATGTGAGATATTTCCGTTGTGTAAATCATTATTTTGTAAAGAAGTGACTAGTTCCTCTTTTGTAATGCAGTTGGTTGCCTGGACTAACTCTCTCTCTCTCTCTCTCTCTCTCTCTCTCTCTCTATATATATATATATATATATATATATATAAAAGAAGCTGTTTACCACTTCCCAATTTTATGATAGGTTACCGCAGACTTGCACATAGACGAAAAATTAATGATTAGTGGGTGGAAAATAGGAAAAAAAGAAAGATAAAGCAATGACATTATAGGGAGGAAACAACATTATAGCTGTGATTCGTGGAGTTTTTGATGTTCTCAAATTGAGATTGACCTAAGAAATGTAAAATTTATTTGGATGAGAACTTCATGAATATAACATGATCCAATTCCAAAACATTCATCATTATCTGTAACTGGTGACATAATCAGTAAAATACAGTGGATAGTAACATGAAAAGCAGGATTAACGGGGTCCGGACCAAGGAATAAAGATCTTGCAAAATGAGCACCCCTTTTGCACTCTATTCTTTAGTTCAATACCAAACACCAGAGGTGAGGATGACTGGGCTGTTCAATTTATTTGATACATATGTTTGTCCATGGCTTCTCAAAATGCAATTATTTGAAAGCTTCGGTGCTTCTCTGATAACAGCTAGAAGTAGTGGATATGACCCCATTGGTATGTTGATTTGACTGTTGGTATGTGTAATGTGAGGAGAACATGAAAGCTTTTCCATGTTCTTGTTTCATATGTTCGTAAAAACTTCATTTACTTGTTAACGATAACCCATTACAGAACAAAGATTACAAAGAATAATGAATAGTGTTGATAAAACGTACGTGATGAAGATATAACAATATATTCATATCTTTATGAAATAGTTTTCTGTAGCTTCTCATAAAAAGATCTCCACGCTTCCTTCCTCATCATATAAAGCAAGAACTCGTTCCAAGTGTCAATGGGGCCAGGCAAGCACCAGTGAACGCAGTCAGCTACAGTCACATTGCTATGAGGCGAGCGACCATAATAGTTTGGGTGCCCATCTGGCCTCAGCAGCATTGCTTCTGTCGTTGCTAGTAGCTCAAATTTTAAACCCCCCTTCCTCCCTTCTTTCTGTGCTTTCCTTAGCTCTTCAACTTGTGTCAAGTAGAATTCCAAGTAATACCCATCAAACTTCATTTCCTCGCTTGTAAAGGGCATTGTCCTAATACAATTCCCTCCTTCATTCCACGCTCCATTTTCAAAGTGTGAAGGAGAAAATGTCCTTAAAAATGTAATGCCCTTGTAGTTCTTTAGTCTTCGAAGGGTCTCAAACGCAGTTCGAAATGCCATTCTGTAGCCATAATACATTGTGACAGCAGTAATGTTTTCCATGTAGCAGTTATGACAACCAACAATCTGACCATTGATGTAGTATATTAGAGGACGGAAGAACCATTGTCCAGCTGAGATGATCACATAATCGAAATTTTCAATCTGACTAGCCCATGCCTCATCAGCTTGGTCTAAGTTAAGGCTCATCAGGCTGTTGAGGGAATGACCATTGGGGTCTGTATCACGGGACTTAACCAAGAACGGAGACCAAAGAGTTGCTAGAGTAAACCCGTAATCAGCGTAGAACCAGCGTTTGAAATATGTCGTGTCTGCTGTATACCTATGAGAAATATCCTCAGGATGGGTCACCTGAAAGACAAGAGCAGGAATGAGAATCAAATTTGTATCAGAAATTCTTGGTGCAATTACAATAACTTGAATCACTCAATATTGTGCATCTAATTTTGGTATGTAGAGTTTAGACACTGATCGTCTGGTCAATGAAATAATTACATCCCAGCAAATTCTGGTTTAATTTTAATGGTGCGAATCATTATGATGAGAAGCTTGTAACTCGAGCCATCGAGTGTGCTTGGTGATTCAATGCATATGAACATATGCAACGATGAGTGATTAAAGACTTACACTGGATAAGAGACATAACAATGATTGCATTTGGTTCCTTCCTACAGAGTCTCCGACGAAGGCCATCATCTTCCCTCGAACAAGTTCCAAGAACTGCTTTGCATTAAAGAAAGGTAGCTCACATTTCTCTGGTCTCCACCTCCATTTCATGAACTCCGTATCAGGTCTGCCAAATTTCATGCAATTGTGCTGGTCGATGATTAGGCTACAAGTTGCATCAGTGTAGTAAGGCCCATTAGGATAAGGAATCCATTTTCCACTAAAAATGTCACATTCCTTCACTATTCCTATGTTTCTCAAATCACTGATATCAACATTAGGGGATGGTAGTGGTGAACGTGAAGTTGTCAACAGATATAGAGGGACGATGGTGAGGAAAACTAGACTGAGGGCTAGCAGCAGCAGCTTTTTGGGGGCGCTGTGCTGTGTGTTCTTTCCATTGGAAAACTCAATGTCATTAAACTTCATGGTGAAGTAAAATAACAAACTTTGCATTTGTGCACACTATATGGGGGCTATAGTGATGTTTTTATATTGTTTCTGGACATGATGATACATTCATAGAAGATTTCACTACCTACAAGATTTTATTATAAACAAAAAAGTTAAAGCATTAAGTTATAAATATTTTTATAAATTCATTTAAATATGATTTTTTTTCAAGATAAAAAATATATTGAGAATTATAAAAAAATCAAGTTTAAAAAAGGATATTGAAAATAAATCAAATTTTAATTTTTTTAAAAAAACAAAAAATCTGGTCGACCAATTTAAAAATAATTGATTGGTTAAGTCGGCATAATATACTCGATCTTCAAATTAAAATTTTCTTTAAGTAGTTTAATTTTTTATTTGTGTATTATTTAAAATTTATAAATAGACTTTTAATTAGAAATATAATTTAATATATATAAAGAAAAACGCAAAAAAAAATAAATTAATAAGATTATTTTCCTCTCAAATTTTCTTTTTGTTCTGTAATTTTGCTTATTGTTTTGCTATCTTAGACACCTTTTTTTTCTTTCAACAGATAAAACACCTTTTTATTTTTTGGTGAGGCATCGTAATCAGTAATTGATAGCGAGCTTAGGAAATTCTTAGCCTTTTCGTTTCCGCATCAATTTTCCATTGACATCCTTTATAGAGGTAAAGTTTGAGCACCAGTGCAAGATCACAATCATGATGAAAATGCCCTTTATTTTGTTAAAGCATCATGATCATAACTGAGTACTACTCGGCCTTTTTCATTGTCATACCAGTTTTGCTTAGTTTCATACTAATTTTGCCAGTATTCTCTGTGCATAAAGGATTTAAGTACCATACAGACTTGATTTTTAGTTTGCTTAACAATTACACATGCACCTAATCGTATTAACCAGCAGCAACCATAATGAAAATCAAACCATGTGCATTAAATTTTCTCTGACACTTTTGATGAAGTTGGAAATGATTCAAGCCAAGTCTTCAAATAGAGCAAGCTGAAAATGGACTGCATTCCTTTATGCTGATTCTATCATTCATTTTTTAGGCACAGAAATGCGCACATAGTTTTGTCTAGGGTCACATGGGAATAGAGATGCAGAAGAATTATAACATAATCAAACAATGATCACATTTTACAGCAAGAAATTGGCAGCAATCACAAGGCTCATGAAAAACATTGCGCCACCTCATGGTGTTTAGCATTGCAGGGTATCTTCAACTGTAAGTATTGGACTGCTCTTTTGGTTATATTTAGAGCCAAGTGAGACTGGCGTGGCTTAGGAGCAAAGTTATGGATGATTGCATATCGCATTTTAGTGAAATTGGGTTCATTGTATGCACATTTCAACACTTCTTTTCGGTGGAAACTTAAGTACCTTCTGCTTTGATATAATAGAGTGCTAATCATTCATGTCATCTGCTTCTTTCTGAAATAAAATATCAGCTGGGACCTATTACACATCTCCCTGCCTAGTGTGACAACCAAGGGTGGGACTTGGTAGACTGTTGGGTTATTAATTTATTATATCCACGAGAAAAATGAGATTGAAGCACTTTCCTTTTTTGCTGTAAATTACTTTACTATCAAATTGGTCTGAGAAAAAGGAACCAGCGGTTGGGATTTAGAAGAAATGGTTGCCGAACCATTGTTGGTCATTTGGTTTCTCAGCTATCAGTCCAAATGTTCTTGCACATGAATTTGAACAATATTGTGGCTGGGTTACTTAAAGATGATGAAGTTATCTTAGTTGATGTTTAGATAAAGAAAAAGGAATATTGGAATTCTTTTTTGAAGAAACAAGATATATTGGGACTGCTCATATGCAGTTCATTATTCAGAACCATACTAGAATCCTTGCATTTGCTGTCAAGGCAAGACTTACCGACATTTTTCTAGGGTGAAGGCCTGACTGCATCCATTTATCTAGTAATGGCTAAAAGCATTTTAGCAGTCTAGCAAACATCAAGCACATTATATCCCCGGTTTATTCTGGAAGATCAAGAATTTAGGTCAAAAGGTGATGATGAAGTAGGGTTACCTGGCTGGCATTAACGGTGCCTGTGGGGTATGCATAGAACCTTTGATTAGTGCCCAGTTTTATTGTTGTTGATCTTCTCTGCACTTGAACAGGAAATTCTGAACTAGAACCAGAGTAATTAACAATATTATCCTTCGGTTGATCGCACATGGCATTCACTTTATCAGATTTTTATGGTGCTTTTCTAATTTTTACCAGCCGTTTCTCAGGGGTTAGGAGCATGACCAAATGGCCGACACTGACTCAGAAACGATGACAAATATATAATAAACAATAAAAACTGGAAATCAGAACCATGTTCCTTCACACTCCACACATAAACTCCTCCCAGCCATTTGCCACTGTGAAAACCGACTCAGATGCGTCAACATGCATTTTTTTTTCCGCAACCAAACGGCTCCTCGCCACCTTTCCCTCTTCAGCATCTGAAGCAAGAGCTCGTTCCAAGTATCAGCAGGGCCTGGTAAGCATCAGTGAACACGATCAGCAAGAGTCACATTCTCAGTTTACCAGTGTCCATAATGGTTTGGGTGTCCATCTGGTCCCACAACCATTACTGCAGTTACGTCTAGCAACCTGAACTTTAAGCCCCTATTTTTCCCTTCCGTTTTTTCTCTCCTGAACCCCTTTACTAGAGTCAACGACAGCTCCAAAACATCCCTCCAATTTCATTTCTCCACTGGAAACTGCTGCGTCCTGACACAATTGCCTCCTTTATTCCGTCATTTTCAAAATGTGACGGTGACAAGAGGTCCTAAAGAATGTCACCCCATTAAACCTTTCAAAGCTGAGTAGGGTCTTGAAGGTGCTGCCCAAAAAACCACCAACAGTATATATATTTGTTTAGTTTATAAATATGTAATATAATAAGAATATAGTAAACTTGCCAATTATACAAAAGCCAGCAACTTTACTTAACAATTATATATATATATATATATATATATATATATATATATATATATATATAAAACACAATTATAATATGCATACTAAACAAGCATAGAGTTTATATTTGAATAAAACTAATATAAAGTAGATTTATTGTTGTTTATTTTTAAAGATTTTTTTCAATAAATTTTCTAGTATCTAAATCAATCGGATTAACCTTGTGATTCAGGTTATAAAGTTAATATAACTCTATAAAAAATAAATAGAAATAAATTATAAAATTTATTTCTTAATAAATTATAAGTTAAAAAATGAATGAATAATATTTTATAAGGTAATGTATAATAAAAACATTGTTTCTTTTAGTGTTATGTTAATTAAAGTTAATATGTATTTTGCCCTAATCTTAACTTAACATGCGAGTGGATTTGAGGTTTGCCAAAAACAATAAGTCTCAAATTGGAGTCCTACCTTTATAATTCATGCAGCTAATATTTCTTTGCAGGCCTGTTTTAGGGTAATTGTCAAATGGGCCTCTTCTCTTGTAGGCTTTTATTCAATTTATAATTTTGGACCTGACCCATAACCTATTATTTTGTTTTTAAAATGATATACCTAATAAAAAGTCCTCTATTTGGGATCCATCATCCATGGAATCAGCTGCAAACCTCCAGGAACACACATTAATCTTCAAAAGCCTAACATTCAGGTTAGCATTGCATAGTGGGCGCCCATGGGTCAAGATCACCCAAAGGAGGTCTAGGCATGATGCAAATGGAGGATTTTGATTTATTTGTTTTGTGTTTTAAAAGTATTTTTAAAAATATTTGATTTTTTTTATTTTTTATTTTAAATTAATATTTTTGGGTGTTTTTAGATCATGTTGATATTAAAAATAATTTTTTTTAAAAAAATATTATTTTAATGTATTTCCAAGTAAAAAATATTTTAAAAAATAACCGTTAACATGGTAGCAAAAGCCAAAATTTAAGCCTTACCTGGCGACAACCACAATACAATGATGTTTCATGAGCTTCTAAAATGTCCATTGTGGTTGATGTGGAAAGAATCCCTTGAGTTGTGCTCATCATGGGACTGTTTTTCAAGTGTTTACTTTAATAAAGATTTGCAATAATTTTTGTTGTCATATTGACATGTCCTTTGTAAGTGGAGAGAGCTTCCTGACATGTCTTCATTGCCAAGAAAGGAACGTGTGCTTCGCATTGCTGTTGTATATTCATGAAAGTTGATATCCCTGCATCTTATGGACAAGGCTAAATCATTTACATCACTTTGGTTTGGACTGGAGCAGTGACCAATGTTTCATTGCATTATCTTCTTTTGTCTCTCTTATGTCTAGTCTCGGTCCTAGGAATTAGTGGCCTGTCGATATTTTTTCTTCGAGGAAAGAGTTCCATGAATGATCTCCATCTTTAGCCTCTGTGTATGGTCCTCTTCAAGAGGAAAGAAGCTTGCCTGTAATGGACGGGGAGTAGCTATCAAGAAAGCTGAGGTTCCGTGCAGCACTTGTTCTGGACTGAGTTATTCCAACACTAGAAAAAACCAATTCAGTTTCTATATCTTTTATACCTTAGAATGTCCTAAAGAAACACGCATCATTGCGGGACAAGATTTTAGTGGAAGATACAGCATGGAGCAGCAGATTGGAGCTCTGGAGTCAGCAGAGTCAGGAGTTAATCTTTTATTGTCTTATTACTGTCAGGAAAAACACGGGGGAAGATAACAAACAAGGCATCAGGGAATTTTCCTGGAGACAAACTCTACACGCCAGAGCAATATCTGAAACTGTCAGGCGCACTTGAACCTGAAGTTGGCCAAAACCTAGAACTACCAAGGCAAATCTTGTGGTAACATCTGAGAAGAACATAACATTAATTTTCCAGCTGAAATCATTCTTCAAGTTGGCCGTTGCCTACAATTTCCCAACTCCTAATGTTGACAAACTTGACACATCTGATGTTCAAAGGAAGCAATTTCAGTAACTGTCTGTGACCATAATATTGATGGCTGAGACAAAAAATTATAAGTTTTAATTTCATTCGAAAATTGATTTATGAGTTCCAAGCAAGCCAAAACGTGATTCACTGGAGAAGGCTAAATATAGATATTTAGTCTTTAAACTCCAAAATCAGTGCTGAAATACAAAATTTTTGTCCTACGCATAATAGAATGAAAAGTAAAGCAACTAAACTCGAAAACAAGCAGAGGAGTCCAGTTATTGAATTGCTTAAGCAGCACCAGCACCCTTTCCCTTCTTCCTCTGGATCTTCTTCATATAAAATTCAAGCTCTTTTCCTTCCAAGATGTATCTGTTGAGGAAAAGATAAGTAAGAAAATAAATAAGTTGACAACGAAAGCCCCATGTACTATCAGAGTATGTAACTAACTCTTATCAACTCACCCATCGGCTCTGCCACATTGACCAGGTCTAGAAGAGATGGAAGCCAACAGCCTACCACTTCCAAACTGCTCTTCAATGTGAGGATCTAGCTTACGAACCTGTTGACGCTTCTCAAGCTTCCTGATGACATGGTTGCTCTTCTTTGTTTCTTCTGTAGTTGCTTCTCCTTCCTGCTGATATACAAGACAGAACATTTTAATTAAGAACACCACACAAAGAAACTAAAAGATACTAATATGTCAAACCTAATCAGGTAACAAGCAGAAGATAAAACAGCCGATTACCATGCAAAAACAATTATTAAAATATAGTATGGTTTCTATCTTGTTGGCAACATGAACAACACTAATGAGCCTAGCACACAAATGAGCCATGGAAAAACATCATCAATAAGCATTCTGCTAATCTTAAATAAAAAGAGAAAAAGAGAGAGGCAGTATTGTTATATTCTATAAACAAACAGGACGATCCACAGCATTCAATATTTGCATTGAAGTTATGTTAAATATCAAATTTATTGAAGAGAAACTTCGGAGGAAAAATGGTTCACCAGAATATTCAGGATACAAGAGAAGAAAAAAAAATCAAAATGAGGAATGACATTGAGCACACACACACCACACAGCCCTTAGTACAAGAAAATCTTATTCTGGAGAATATACGGATGGGTCAAAGTCACTGAATCAAAATTCATGCTTTAGATAGTTTTGAAGGCTTTACAGGAGCAGCGAAACATTGAAGTGAAGAGGGTTCATATTGATTCCATAAAGCTAAAAAACAGATCAACTTCTCTTATCCTATTCATAAACAACGTTGGAGAAATTCAGTAGATCCCATAGAAGTGCCATTCTTACACTTGGGAAAATCATGTTAATAACGATCATGGGCATCTAGCAAACATCCTCAACGTGAAATCAAAAATCAAATATAAAAGAAACAGAAAAGAAGCATTATTCTGGTAAAGCATATACAATAATACCTCAGGGGTTTCCTTCTTCACCACAGCCTTCTTCTTCCTACCAATGTCAACCCCATAATGCTGAAGGTACCATTGCTTGAAAGGGGCAGCATCCACCTGAACAATAGCACTTTTGACAAGAGTCTGGGTTCGGACAAGCTCATTGTTTGAGGCATTGTAAACCACATCAAGAATACGGGTTTTACGAGTGACAGCTTCACTGCCCCACGAGTAGTTCCCAGTATCCAATCTGAGGGCCCTCCACTTCACATTGCCTCCTCGCACACGAATTCTTCTGACAGTCTTGTTGCTTGAGAGCTTAGTGCTTGCAGGCTGACGCCCTAGCTCATACCTTCATCAATCCAATAAGCAAGTAATTAATATAAATAAATAAATAAAATAAATATTGAAACTAAGGAGAATTAAGGAAATTGTACTTTCTCTTCTTTCTCCAGGCCTTCTTCTTGCCTCCAGTGGCACGCCTCTTGTGCATAGAGTCACGTGAGATACCTTCAAAGACATAAACAGAGGCACCATTTTACAGCAGAACACAACACAGCACACAGAGATATACTACTTTTTTATTTCAAGGCAGAGAAACGGAGAGATAAATTTACTTACCCATGGTTGCAGTTACGGTTGCGGTCTTACAGAGACCACTGATTTATGTATCTGCTCCTAAGCGCCTCTCCTTCGACTTACCAGCTCTGCTATTCGTAAAACCCTAGTTGTCTGTCAATACGGGGTAGTCCTGTCATTGTACATACCCCTCCTTTTCTTTTCTTTTCTTTTCTTTTCCAAATATGTTTGGCTCCACGTTGAACTCTAAGACAGATTAAAAAAAAGGTGACGCCATTATGAATATATTTTCTGGTATAATAAAAGTTTTTAATTAAGGAATGCAAGCATAGTTTTGAAACCGGTTGCGGGTCGATCTATGATCCAGTCGATTTGAGACTAAAACTAAACCGAGTTGAAGAAAAAAAAAAAAAACTCGGTGTGATTCGGTGGATTGACCCGGCAACTCAGTCAGAACTTGGTTGCGACTCATTGACTCTTTTTTTTTTTACTAAAACGATGTCGTTTTGATTTTTAAAAAAAGAACTGACCTAAACAACCCGGTAACCCAGTTAAAACTCAGAGACCTGGTCAAAATTCGGAACCCGAATCTTAAACCAGGTTTAAAAACTATGAATGCAAGGATAATATATGTGTTTAATAAAATATATTGGAAGATATAAGAATAGAGAAAACAAATAAGATGCCAAGTTAAGTAAAGATTTAAACAAGAAACAAATCTTTTATATATATATATATATATAAAAAATAAAAGATTGATATCTTGTCATGTGCTCATCAATCATTAATAACATGAATAATCTCTATATTCTAAATGTGATTAAGAAATATCTAAGTTTTCTGTATGTGACAATAGTCATTCACTTGCCAATTATAGGTTTATAATGAGAATGCTTACATGTTCTACACTCGGTCAATTCTGTATTTTCAAGGTAGTAAAACATGTAGAAGTTTGGACACATGTTAATTTTCTGGTATCATAAACCGAGAGGTTTCATCATGTACTTGGCAGCATAAAAATTCTCTTTTAGTCTATCCTTTTTAGGTAGAATACTTATTGTTCATTCAATAATTCTGTCATAACTGACCCCGCTTATCCCATGATCTAACTTGATGGTGAACATTTGTACAACGACCGATAATTTACTGTGATTTGTGTAACTTTGTACAACGACCGATAATTTACTGTGATTTGTGTAACTATCCCATAATGGTTCGTCAAAATCTTTTAAAAAATAAAAAAAACATGGTTGCGTGTACATTAGATTGTTCATCTATGATTGGACATTGACCGGCATGACTTTGATTCATTCACATAGCATCCATAATCATATTTCTATAAGGATTATTATTGTCATCTAAAACTCCAAGCATATTGTAAGAACTAGAAGTTAACCCAACCATCCTTTCTACCATGGTATCGTGAGGAACATATGGTTCTTCTTGTGCATATATATCAATACATATATTTCTCTATGAACCTTTTTATGTAAAAGATGCATCGTTACAATATATGGATAGAGAAACCTTTTTTTTACACATCTTGCATAGATATCTAATACCCTCTCCACTAATATTTCTAGGATTAGATAGTATATAATTAATAAAACTCTGAACTCTATTACAATAATTCATCCTCTGCAACCCTTAGGATGGATCTCTATACATTCATAAACAATCATCTATTACTTATATCAAACATATATAAAATAATTATGACAACATGTATTAATTAACTACGTATGTTAGCTAAATAAATTTACAAAAATATTAATTTAGATCAAACTTATTCAATCTATTTTAATAGTACTCTTAATTTGTTATCAATTCTTTACATAAATTCAAATTTCTACATATTTACCGAAATATGTAGAAATATTTCTACGATTAGATAGTGTATAATTAATAAAAATCTGAACTCTATTGCAATAATTCATCATCTGCAACCCTTAGGATGAATCTCTATACATCCATGAACAATCATCTATTACTTATATCAAACCTATATAAAATAATTATGACAACATATATTAATTAACGAAGTACATTAACTAAATAAATTTGCAAAAATATTAATTTAGATCAAATTTATTCAATCTATTTTAATAGTACTCTTAATTCGTTATCAATTTTTTACATAAATTCAAATTTCTACATATTTACCAAAAATTTCAACTCGGCAATAAAATTGACAAAATATAAAACGGACTTGTTAAATAAGTAATTATTTATTTCACCACAAAACATCTAAGTAAAAAATTCAACATGAGTTTCATCAATTTACAAACAAATATAATTTTACAAAATCTAAAACAAACTCTAACATGTACAAATTATAAATCCATACAACAAATTTATATGAGAAAAACTATAAAACAAGTTAACACCCAAACAAAATACATATACTACAAAAATATACAAAAAAAAATTACATTTTAAAATTGAGTTCAAATAAAAAAAACGAGTAGATTTGCTTATATAAAGTGGAGAATCCTTAATAAAATTTAAATCTGAACACAAATGCTAACAAACTAAGTGTTGTTGTGACCGGATTTGTTATGGAAAATTTAATTATGTTGAGATTGGAAAAGGAGAGAGTGATTGTTTGTTGCAATGCATAATAAAAAAAGAGAAATGAGGAAAAGGAAGGGGAAAGAGAATAGCTCAATCGTGAAGTTATAAATTAAATATTATCAACAACATTACTAATATAATAATTCTTCAATAATTTTATTATTCGTTCTGTCAATTAATGTGTTCATACCAACTTTAATAAATTGGTATGAACACATTGACCTCAAAACTTTTTTTAAAAAAATAATCGTATCTTCTAAATGAGATCAAATTTATAATTGCAAAATTATGAGGCCTGGAAAGGTAGCAATACAAGGGAAATGTATGATTTCTTAAAATACGATGCGTGCGAAATCCTAATAATTTGTATCTTGATTTAGAGATAGGTTTGATGGATTTAAATTAAATACCACAAAACACACCCAATTAACTCTCAAGTGCATTTAATTAAATGCCACAAACTGTATTTTATGAATGCTCAAGAATTTGCCAGAGAGGTCAGAAGGTCAATATAGCTCTCAAGTATTGCGTGGTCTGCCTTCCAAGCTCTTAATGCTTACATTGTGACCTCTCACAGTCACTTGCATTCATTCATTTCATCTCCCCAACCCCTCCACTTCTCCTCTTCATTTTCAGTACTGTGTGCCACCATATCTTCATCCTCTCTCTCCAACCTTGTGTTAGTGCCATAGATTATACAGTCTCTCGCTCTCCTTTTTCTTGCTTGTCTACAAGTTATCTTCTTGCAAGTAATAGTTCCTCAAGGCACTCTTTCTTCTCTTTTCTTGATCTACTTTTTTTATGGCTTTTTGTGTTTTTCTAAAAGGTGCTGATAGTTTTTTTTTTTTTTTTTTTGTGGCTAACAGGTGCTTTAAGGTAGTGGCTGGCCATGATGACGATGGGACTGGGGAGCTTGGTGATGAACTTGAAATCGAAAATAAGAAGTTTGAAGATGAAGAAACCATATGATAAGATTGAGAAGAGTGATAGCATGAGAGTTGAAATAAGAAGCAGGAAGGCCAGGAAGCTCGTTGAAGAGACATTGAAGATCGCTGATTCTCCAAAGACCAAGACGTATATTTTCTGATCAGTACTGTTCTTGATGATGATCATCTCAGATCCCGCAAGTAATTAGAGGGAAGACATCTCGTAGTTGTGTCATGTTTTGATGTTTCTTTCATTTCCTTCTTGATTAAGCATGTTTTAATTATAGAAGATGATACAAGAAGGTTGTCTTTAAATTTGTTGGGGGCATGCGTTACTCTTATTTTCTTCTTCATCTCCATGGCTAGTTCATACCATATATATATATATATATATATATATATATATATATATATATATATATATATATATATAACCCCATTTCCCTTAATAAATCCTTCTGATGCTCATCAATATCTCTATCATGTGGTGGCACAAATTGTGCCATAAAGCTATCCACCTTAAAAACATGTCAAGATAAATTCATGGTACACATGTAGCAAGGCTCCAGCCAAAATATGTCACGAAGTCATGGTCCATGGATTTATATATATATATATATATATATATACACAAACAACCTCAAAAATATTATCACAACTGAGAGCATATGGTGTGAATTCATCCTGGAGCTTGGGATGCTCCAAAACGAGATAGATTTTCCTTATATTCATAATTATGCTGTTCATGTATATGTGATCAGGGCCATCTTCTTGCAGGCTATATCACAAGGTTTAAAGACTTGTTCTCTTTCATTGTAGGGCAACTAACATTTGCTTAATTTAAAGCAATAGATCATCATCCGTGAGAGAATCCTCCTCTACGTATTTGTTAAGGCAACAAATTAAGAAGTAGAATATGCCTCCACTGTTGCTTATCATAAACAAATAAAGACCTGTTCTCTTTCATTGTAGAGCAGCTAACATTCTGCTTTAAAGTAATAGATCATCATCCGTGACAGAATCCTCATATAGGTATTTGTTAAATAACAAGTAGAATATGCTTAATTTTCCACTGTTTGCTTACCATAAATAAAATAATTACGTACTTCCTAATTAAAAGCTGCATTAATCCTTAGGCCAGTACTGCTAGCTCGTGATGGCGTAATATAAGTAAAATCCATCAACAATTCAACATGTGTGAGTCATATACATGATTTAATGAGAAAATCGAAAATTAACAATGGTTTTCGGCTTTCTTTTAAACCAGGAGAAGAGGTGAATATGTGAAAATAATACAACAGGTCCATTTTAACTATACTTATTTTTATATATTTTCCCTAGATATGAAGTCAATATCTCAATTAATGTGGAATATTGGGAAGGTCTGCGATAATATTTGGGGGAAGAAAGATGAGAGGAGGACAGAAGCAAAACAACAAGACGCTGGTGAAGGTGAAGAGGATGGGGAAGATGAACGGGTATTTTGCGAAGTTTCAAAACAACAGTTTTTTGTGTGCGAGAGAGTAGTTAGTGGAGGAGAAAAAACTGAGTTTGCAGCCCACTAGAGAACCTTTAAAAAATTCATTTTTTTTTTTTGTTAAAATTTAAAATATTTTAAATCGTTTTGATGTGTTGATATCAAAAATAATTTTTTAAAAATAAAAAAATCATTGACATGTATTTCAGCACAAAAAGTTATTTAAAAAATAACCACAACCACACTTCCAAGCAATTTCTAAAAAACAGCCTGATATTGCTTTTTATTAGCATGTGGTTGAACACAAATTATAATGAATTTCATAAACACAAACTTATATTTAGTATGTAACCAAACAATTTGATTTTGTGTTTTGTCACACAGAAGTAGAAGTAGCAACAAAAAAAACAAATACAATACTATAATAAGGATATAGCCGAGTCTTATAAATAAAATATATTATTATTCAAAAAAAATTTATCTTTTAATGAACCGAATCAACCCGGCACGATCAAATTAGATGGGATCAATCCATTAACTTCTAGATACCATTAGGGTTTAGAAAAAAAAAATTATGGTCTTTCCTGTAAATTGAGGAGGAGAAGAGGTAAAATATGTGAAAATAATAAAAGGGTACACATTAACTATACTTAATTATTTTTTTATATATTTTTTCCTGGATAAGAAGTAAATATCTCAATGTGAAAGAATTTCAAGTTTGCACTGATCCGGTCTCTAACAATTTGGGAGCTGACCAATACTGATAACCCACTTACTATATGTTCATATTATGGATCATCATTAAGTTAATCCACGTTATAAAGCTAACAAAGACGACAAATCCATGCCTGAAAGAGTACTAATACGGTCCATGGTGATAAGAGGAGATGAATGATAATGGAATATAAAGCATAAAAAAGGGGTCCATATCGCATCCCACTTGCCCTCTCAATATTAATATAATTAGCAAGAGAGAATGGTAAAGGGGAAGGGAGGCTAAGAATATTCATGCGAGACAAAACATGGAAAGTTGGTCATGATGCGGCACTTATTTTGACATGAAATCAAGATTTGAAGGTGGACACATCGTGTGTTCAAGAATCATTTATTTATTTATTTTGAAAAAAAGGAATTCCATTCACTTTTATTTGATTTTTAATTAGATTTTATTAATGTTGGTGTTCGTCTTCCCCGCATTTTTATTTTATTTTAAAGTTAATGTCGGTGTAAACCTCGAACCCCGAATTTATGGACTGTCGTAACTTTAGGAACAATCTAAAAATTAATTCGTTATACGAGATTCTAACCCTAAAATTAACGACCATATAAGTGTCCGGTAACCCTGAAATTTATGAGACTTAAACTGGTGATCTCTAGAAACAAATCTAAATATTGACCAGTTAAACGACACCCCTACGAACCCTAAAATTAACAACCATATAAGTCTCCAGTGATCCTAAAATTTAAAAGACTCAAACTGGTAATTTTTAAAAACAAATTTAAAAATTAATCAGTTAAGCTACACCTCTCATTATTTTTCTTTTTATATTTTAGAGAGAGGAGTGTCCACATGAAATGGTACATGGCAGTCCAAGAGGGTCGCGAAAGAAAGGTGGTGGTTTAAGAAATCCAAGTGGTAAGAATCTTCATTTATTGCAGAATTAGACAAGGGAATAAACACAAGAAGGAGTGCATATGCTACATTCATGTCCATACAAGCAAGACCTTGTCTCGTATTGCAAGGAGTCAATTGATTGTAAAGCTCTCGAGGTTCTTAAATTAAATAAAAAAAAAAACTCAACTGCTATGCACAATAGAACGTGCACTAGTTATATGAATTGGGTTTTGCTCCGGGTCGGATTAGTTTTCTTGAAAGAAAAACAAAAAATAAAGTGTTAATATATTTATTCAACGTAAAATAATTAATATGCACGTGTTGTTAATATATTTTTAACATCAAGTAAAAAATATAACCGTGAATCATAAAGTTAAAGCTTACATATAATAAAATATAATAAAGATCATATACATTAATAAAAATATATAAAATTTTAAGTTAATTTTTAACATAGTTAAAAATTAAAATAATATTGCAATTATTATGATAAAATACTATTTTTTTAGTATGTGTCGAATAAATTTTTCAAAACAAAAAAGAAAAAAACATTACAAAAAAATTACAAAAAGGAATAAAAAAATAAATGGTATAAATAGGTTAAATTTAAGAATAAAAATAATATTTAAAAAAAAACTAAAAAAAAAGAATGATGTAAGCCATTGTCGGCCATATAAGGAGATTTAGGCTCCATTTATCTACGTGGCTGTGGTTGCGGTTGAAATAAAACGCAGCAAACATATGTTTGGTTACAGAAAAAAACGTTGTTAATTGTTCATGGGTCCCACCTTTTACTGCATTGCAAACTTAGTAATCGCGAAGCAGCATCCGACTGCTTTTGTTTCAACAGTAAACAATGAGCAACATATTTACACACTGCATGCTAATTAATTAGCATGAACAATGGCACACTGGCCTTGTTCATGCTAATTAATTAGCTTGCACAGTGTAACTTGCATACACTGTACGTGTAACTTGCATACACTGTACCTTGTATGCAGTTCCGATCGGACCGGTTCCGGCCAAATCGGTTTCGGTTCAAAGCTTAAAATATATTGAATCAGGTCCAACCCAGTAAAATAAAAATTATTTTTAATTTTTTAATTGTTTTTTATTTGAAAAACTAGTGTTTAACTTTATTTAATGACACTACATAAATTAGACAGAGATCGCTTGATAAAGTAGCATTTGCAGAATTTAATCGCAATTCCAATTTCATTCTTGATTATATTTTACCTGATATTATTGCGCGCTTAAAACCAAAAAAATTGTAGTTCTTGTCGGATGTATTTCATACATAATGGAATTGTAGATATTTTAATGGAACAATAAAAAATATTTTATATAAAGTATTATTTATTTCATAATGTAATAACAAAAGTTAAATTTACAATATTTAGATTAAAAACTATCAATATTAATATATATTTTTTAAAATTATTTTATAACCTCAATTTCAAAAGCATTATTAACCAAACACATTAAACTACTTTTTTTCAACCTCAATTTCAACTACAGTTTTAACCAAACACCTATTTTTTCAAACCAACCTCAATTAAAAATACTTTTTATAAAACAATTTTTTTCAAACCACAACCACAACACCTGTCAGCAATACAAAACACACACTTAGCATAATTAAATAGCAGTGTGCTGCTAGATTTTTTCTTTTTAAGTATTTCTTGATTTTCTCTCTCTAGTTTCTCATAAAGGTATTAAGTTAAAAGCTTATATGGTTGTGTAATGTTCATTAAAGGAAGAAAAATGATAGTGATCTCACCTGTTTGAAGGTTGGAGGAGAGAGAAATCAAAAGGAAAAGTTTTGAGAATTGCTTTTTATGTCTCCTCCATTGATGATGATGTAAGGATTGTTGGATTCAATTAATTGAGGGCTTGTATAGGGCTTCAAAACAAAGAAAATGGTGGTAGTCTTGCAGAAACGGAGATCGAATATGAGAGAAATCAAGGAGAGAAGTTTTGAATTTAGAGAGAGAAAGACAAAGTTAGGGGTTTTGTGAGAAAAAGCTAGGAAAAGATGAATTACGTTCTTCTAATGTTTATTTTCTACCTTTCAGCTCATATTCTCTAAAAACAATAATGGTGGTTCAGGTTTTGGTGGAAAAAATGACGAATAATTTATTTTTTTTTGTCCTTAAATAACTTAATTTTATTTTGGTTTTTTATTTTATTCTTTAGCCCATTGGACTTTTATTATTTAAAACATGTTTGGGAACGCGGTGTAAACCATGTTTTCAAAAAATTAAAATTTTTTTTTGTTAAAATTTAATATGATCTGTACGTTTTGGATTGATTTAATGTGCTGGTGTTAAAAATAATTTTTAAAAAATAAAAAAAATCATTGACATGCATTTCGGCACAAAAAGTTATTTGAAAAACAACCGTTACCACACTGCCAAGCACCCTCTTAATCCCCAAGCAACTTCATTTTATTTTAATCCTTTATTTATTTATTTTTTGCACTTTAGTCGCTTGTTCTATTTTACTCTCTATTTTAATTTTAAATTTTTTATATTTTTTCTCACATAAACAACATTAACTTCAATTTGATTAAAGAAATAATTAAAAATTCCAAAAAAAGCATGCAAATAACCGAAATACATAAAAAAAAACATTTTTTAAAAAAAATTAAAAAAAAAGGAGTTGAAATTGGATTACAACACTCCTATCTAATTATTATTATTATTACCACGTACACCCTTTGAAGAAAACCAAGGAGCTACTTCCCCATATTATTTTGCAAACATCATAATTTTATCACTCAAATTTCTTAAGCTACTTAAAGTGTAAAGTCAAACTCATCCTCTGTAAGCTAATGTCATGCCTCCCTCCATTAACAAATAATTTGACCTTTCTCCTCTGTTGATCTTGAAATTTAATATTGCAGTACTTTCGTACACGGCAGGAATTTATTTTTGCAGCCCCTCAGTCATGCTGATTTCTAATTATCAGGACCACACACACACACCCCCCATTAATTCCTGACCAGGGTATTTATTTTAATTTAATGTTTTGTGCAGTATTTATTTTTTAAAATTTATTCTTGATATATCATCGTATAAACGATGGAAAATCATAAAAAGCTATAAATATTGTTTGTCTGCCTCTACAGTTACATCATCTCCGTCACTTGTTCCCTTCCACTTCTTCTCTCCTCTGCTCTCCCTGGTTAACTCCTCTTCGAAAGTGGTACCGCCATTCACTCCTTAATTTTAGTCCTCTGATAACTATAAGAACACAATCTTGCTGATTTCTTTTCCCAGCTAAAGTTTTATCTTCTTGCAAGTAATTCCTTTGAGGTAGGTAGGTACTCTTTAGCTTCTCTTCCCTTTTTCATCTCTGTGTTTGTTTAAAAGCGGTTAAAATCATTGATTACTTGAATAGCAGGTAATTTTAAATAGCTAGAGCTAGCCATGGTGATGATGGGACTAGAGAGGTTGATGGTGTTCTTGAAATCCAGAATGAGGTTCTTGAAGATGAAGAAACCTTATGATAAGATTGAGAAGAGTGAGAGCATGAGAGTTGAAATAAGAAGCAGGAAGGCCAGGAAGCTCGTTGAAGAGACATTGAAGATCGCTGATTCTCCAAAGACCAAGACGTATGCTTTCTGATCAGTACTGTTCTTGAGTATTTCCTCTCGGATGTTTAGTTGCTACAACACATGTACGTAGTATATACTGAAGATAATATTTACATGTCCTCTCTCTTTTAATTATTAATCTCGTCTCTTGTCTTCAGTTCCTCCATGGCTAAGCTCGGTCATGGATGATACAATAGCACAGCTCCATCCCCCTCGATCCTTCTAATCTTGAGCATATATAATTGCAATTTACAACATTTTTTACCATAACAAATAACTTAATAAATTAAAATAGTTGACGTTTATTGTGGCATAACTCTTTGTTAATTGAATGCATGGGATCAGTCGAATTTACTTTTCACATGATCATTTTAGATTTCAATCCAAGTAGAGGATATATAGCAGTCATAACATGTATAATCCACCAGTTTAAAATTAATTTTTGTTATAATGGCTGCATGAATGAATACAAATATACCCTGATATTGAAATTATACTAAGCACATACATGAATGTGCCAAGAACATATCGTGTAAGCAAGCAGTGATCCATGGATTCGCTATCTCAAGAGCTCCTGGTGTATGTAACTCAGGGCCTTAATTGGAAATTATCAACAACATATGGTGTGGATTCCTCCTTGGACGTGGGTCACAAACCTTTGGGAAGTGATCATGGGTGGTCTAGTTTGAGTTGCATATGTATCACATGATTTGGACTTTAAAGACTTGTTTTTCTCAGTCATGAAGAACTTTCGGAAGCCATTAATAACTTAAAGAATATGCTTCACGTGTTTCCTCATTAAAGCGATTCACTTAATTTGGTCAAATTACTTAAAAAAAGATAAACCCTCTTCTTCTTTTTTAGTTTTATGGCTAGAGATTTTATCTTCGAGCTAGATAATATGCTTCCTGTGTTTTCCCTAAAATTTATCAGCCTCTGATATAAACAGCTACGTACAGATCTGATCATCATTGCATACTATCCTTCTCTGACAACTGGGGCGCTGACACTGCAGCCACCCAAATACTTCATGTTCATGTGAGGATCATCGTTAACTGCTTGAATCAAAAGTTAATTATGTCCACGTAATAAAGCTATAGAGATGATAAAGCTGTGCTTAAAGATATTAGGTGCTGATGATATTTTTCATACTCCAAGGAGTGATGAATAATGGGATATAAAGCAGTAGTGAAGAGCTAAAGCAGCAAAAAAGAGCACATATGACTTGCCCTTTTCAATATGAATGACAAGAAAGAAAAAAAAAAGGCAAAAAAAAAGATGGTCATGCGTTTAAGGATCATATTAATTCATTATTTATCTTCAAAAGGTTAGTTGATTTTCACTTTCCACTAATTTAGAAAGAAAATTTTATATTTATGTATGTTTTGTTTATCCTAGTCAATGCAATGCAATGTTTTTTATTAGAATAATTATTTCTGTTAAAATAAATATTTTATGATTGTACTTAAGTAACTTAATAAAAAATATCAAAATAATATATTTATGTAATCGAAAGCTAAAAAAAAAAAACAAAAGCATAACACCTAGCCCATCCATAACATACCAGGCTCGTGTGTCTAACTCTGAACTTATTTATTTTATTAAAGGGAGGGATAATATATCATTTACCCCTTATTTTTTTTTGAATAAAAGGTCATTGAGAAAATGAATGTATTGCAAAAACAAATTGTGAAACAAATTAAATGGTTAGAATCTTCATGAATTATATAATTAAACAAGATAACTATGTGTAAATACATTGTGAAGAATCTAAATCCATGCCCTATGATCTCTATGGGCGAACTATTTGTAAATTGTGTTGTTCCATAAAAAAAATTACATTCTTTAGAATTCAACAAAACAATAAAAACTCATTATCAATTTAAAAAAATTATTAAAAAAAATTAATGGATAATATTACATATATTTTTTTTTTGGCTATTAGTATTATAGGTTCTACAACAACAACATTACTCTTGAGCATATTATTAAACCCGCCAGGACCGCCAAGGGGGGTCCCGGTTTCATGGGTCAACCGGTCAACTCGGTCACCCGATTAACCCGAAAAATAAAAAAAATTAAAATTTTAATATTTCATATCAAAAATCCATGTAAATATAGATTATACATATTTGAAGTTTAAAAGAATATTTTAAATTTTTTTATCCTACATTAAAATATTATGTTGCTTTTAAGTTAAAGTATTTAAACTAAAAGTTTTTTTCCCACATTGAAAAACATAATTTTGTTCTTGGAAACATAGAGTATATATACTAATGAGTTTCAAATCCCACATTGAAAAGATAATATATTTCCTTTTAAGTTGAAGTATTTAAACCAAAAGGTTTTTATCCCATTGAAAAAACATGATTTTTTCTTGGGAATATAGAGTATATATATGAAAAGGTTTCAAACCCCCATTGAAAGATCCATGTTTCCTTTTAGTTGGATTTAACCAAAAGGTTTTTTATCCCACATTGAAAAAACATGGTTTTTCATGGGAACATAGTGTATATATATGAAAGGGTTTCAAACCCACATTGAAAAGATACTATGTTATCCTTTTAAGTTGAAATATTTACCAAAGGTTTTTATCCCACATTGAAAAAACATGGTTTTTTCATGGGAACATAGTGTATATATATGAAAGGGCTTCAAATCCCACATTGAAAAGATACTATGTTATCCTTTTAAGTTGAAATATTTAAACCAAAGGTTTTATCCCACATTGAAAAACATGGTTTTTTATGAAAATATAGAGTATATATACCAATGGGTTTCAAATCTCACATTTGAGAAAAAAAAAAAACCGGTCGTCCGGTTCCTGTTTTCCGGTCGACCCGTCCCGGTTTGCGGCTGTTGCAACAGCCGGTCTTTTATTCCCGGCGTCCCCACCCGCCGGTTATTGCCTTGAGGACTCAACATTCTTTTGTAAATGTGTCTAGGTTTACAAAAGACTCATACAAGTTATAAGATGATGCAAAATAATTAATATGATTTAAAGAAAAAAAAAGAAGAGAGAAAAGGAAGAAGAGGAAGAAAACATTTGGAAAGAGAGGAAAAGAACCTGAGAAGAGAAAAGAAAGGCATAGGAGAAAAAAATTCAATTTTTTATTAATTCATCAAAACTCTCTATAATATGAAAATTACATATAAATACCAAAACCCTCATCGCAACTAAAAATAAGACTTATAGTTTACTAAATAAAATATCCAACAAAATAATATAAATTAAGCTCAATAACAAACCTAAATAAAATTCATTAACTTAGATGTGCTCAATCTCCTAACAAAAAAGTGACAAATGTACAATCCTATGTTGTTATTCAACCATATACATAAGTGAATTGTATTATAAGTTTGGTATCTGCACAAACTCTTTTGGTGTTGGAAAAACTCAACCTTGTCAAGTATAGCTCCAGGTGGCTCCAATAGTACTTCCAAAGATTCACTAAACATCATTATTACCGTAAAAAAACAACTTGTGTATCCAAAATAGTATCAATTTATTCCTTTTGTGTTAATGATAAAGGCAATGAGGTAGGGATATGTTATTGTCTTTTATATACAACTGGATTCTTTATATTAAAAGTAAAGCTGAGAATAAGGACTAAAGTTGAAATATCAAGAACAAATATGACCAAACTATAATTTTTTAGGGAGGAGAGAGAGAAGAATGAAAAAAAAAGGTCCATCGGCAACAAACCAAACCACCACTAGACATGCGCCACACAAAAAAAAGAAGAGATGGAGGCGCTTCCAACAACACGATGGAAGGGCCTTTTTGGATGTCGGGAGGTGTCTCATGCGTTCCATGAAGGGCACGAGTGCCTCCCACGTGCCTCCAAGTGTGCCACACCCGCGCGTTCTTTTTGGTTTTTTTATTTAACTAAATACAAAAGTGCTCCTGAGCTGATTTTCTAATTACAAAAAAAAAAAAAAAACTATTGTGAAAAACCCAAAACACCCCTTAACCTTAACTTGAATTTTTATTTTATTTTAAGAGTATTTTTGTATTTTTTTATGTGCATTTTATTTTTTATATTTGATCAAATACAAAACTGTTTCTCAATCTAAGTTTTAATAATAAAAAAACCATTGTGAAAATATAAAAATATCTTTTAACACCAAGTTTAATTTTTTTTTTCTTCCAATGGTATTATGATTGTTTTACTATATAATCAAGATTGAAAAATACTTATTTATTTCCAATTAATTTAGAAATGACAAATAAACCCCGCAAAAAGATTCTAATGCCATTAAAAGCATGTGCAATTTTTTTTTTTTTGTAGAATAGCAAAATCACTGTATTGTTTGAATAAACAATGCCAATGGTGTTGAGATACATTAATTTTCCAAGACCAATTAGATTTTGTTAATAGCGCAAGTTAGATTGTAAGAAGATAAATAAATAAATTAAATTGCGCGAAATTCCACGAACTACATTGAGATAAATTCATTCCTCATCCTTAAATAAAACTACAAAGAATTGATATAATTATTTTTATGTAGTTTATGGAGAGCTACATTATAGAAATGATCCTCACTTTCATTAATCCGGGGTACTTCGATTTGTCAAGTACAGCAATTCATATTTCAGGCATCAAATTAACAATGGTTGCAAAAAAATTCTCCAGTTCCAAGAGAAAAGAAAGAAATTCATATCCATACTAGACCTGAATTAATGAGGGGCATCTAACAGCAAACTTGCAGGGAAAATCTCCCCTAACCATCACACTAGACACCGCAAATAGAAGCGAGAGGTGCAGAGATAGAATTGCTCAAAGATTGTAATACATTGTTGCAATATAACCCTTCAAAGCAGGGGATCAACATATGAGAACTATTGGGAAATTAGTGAACCTTGAGAAACAAGACGGGGAAAACGCGTAGCTGCTCGACCAATGCAGAATTTCTACTGGATGGTGCACCGTAAAACAACAGCTAGGCTTATAAACCAAAAAACCGGGAGAAAGAGGGTTTGAGAAAGGAGGGATGTTAGCTGATATTTCATTGCAAATACATTATCTTAAGCTCATCTCCTGGCAGGGTTTGGAGCTCTAGCCGATGCCTCATACACACTACCAGAACGAGTTGGTGGCGTTGCAGACCCATAAGGCATGTTGTTTCCAGCTGCCATTTGCCCATGTGGCCCGGCAACACCTCTAGCTGGTGCTTCGTACCCACTTCCAGAATGAGTTGGTGGAGTTGCAGACCCGTATGGCATATTGTTTGCAGGTGGTGCCACATGCCCTTGTGGCCCAGCAGCACCCCTGGATGCTGCTGCATCATAGCCAGCACCCCTGGATGCATGATAATTAGGTAGTCTCTGCGCATCATAACCTTGTCCTCTTTGTGCATCATATGCATGTCCTCTCTGAATGTCATAAACAGCAAGTCTCTGTGGATCATAACCAGGTACTCTCTGAGCATCATATCCAGGCCCTCTCTGAGCATCATATCCGTGTCCCCTTTGCATATCATAGCCAGGCAATCTTGATGCATCATAACCAGGTACTTTTGGTGGCTCATAGGCAGGGCCTCTTGGTGCCTCAAAACCAGGTTTTGAGGGCGCAGCACCAGATTGAGCCCCAGCATAAGGAGTCGCAGTACCAGCACTAGCATTACCAACAGCACCAATATTTGCAGCACCAGAGTTATGAAGAGCAGGATGTCCCTGTTACATAAACCACAATTCTATCAATTCATTTTTATTTCCAGAAGCTGACAGAAAATTGAGCCATCAAAGGAAACAACAACGACAACAGCAATGAAGACTCCCATGCCCAACAGAGTTGGCCCTGATCAATTGATTGAGCCTTGTAATAGCATATGGTTAGTTTTGCCCCATCAACAGCCTTTCGTGTTGATTTTACATGGCAAAATCTGTGTTGCAAACATAGTTAAATATAGCAAGCGTTATGCGTGCCCCAAAATGTATTTTGGTTTCTTCAGGCTTGCTTTTGGTTAACTGATTGTAAGTTTACAATTCACTTATGACAAGCAGTTATATTTCTTCAAAATGTCACCACTATCAAATTGATTATTTTCCATCTGTGTCCCAAAAACAGGCTTGAATTGGGAACCACTCCGGAGCCAATTTTGTACCAACTAATTCCTACCATATAATAGCCATCAATTGCAAACATTAGCTACATTACCAGCTTCACTATATAGATGCGCTCCATGTCCAACCTGAAAGAGACTACTAGAGGGTCTAAATTATAACAACCTAGATTCTTTGGCAGGCAAGTCTGAAGTAGCAGTAACCAAAAAAAATTAGCCATCTGATACCATAACTCCAATTACAATCCTAACTTCAATTACAATTATATCTGGCCAGAACTTGAAATGAGTCACACCAGAAAGAACACTTTGGAAACCAGTTTTTGATTTTTATGATCACCAAATATCTGCCTTGTTTCTAGTTATAAGCTCTTACCATTCATACTTGAGATAATTACTCTGCCTCAAATGCCTAGGAAAATCTTCAAAGAAACAGTCCAAAGAATATCAAGATATTCTCTCAGGAATAGTGCCTATTTTTGTTTTGCTGTATTGTTTCTTTCCCTTTGATAAATTCAATTTCAGAAGCAATCAAGTTCCTGACATCCAGAAACCACCTCCATGTTTTATCATCATTGCAGAAGCAGTTTACAAGTGTTTCTCTAGTTTAGTATCATTCCCTCACGTTTCTGAAGCTTCACACATAAGCATATAATTTATTCCAAATCTCAATGTAAGATGAAAATGCAACTTGCATACTTGCCAAGAAATATACAGCACCAGTTCACTAATATGCATGTCAAGGATTTTTTGCATCCACCAGAAAACTTGCATGCATTTTAAACTGTCTTCAAATCTTTAAGGGATTCTAAATAATTTACCAAAGAAGAACCCACTGATAAGCCATTCACAATTCAGCAATACTCATTTGACACACAAGCACAACAACCACAACCACAATGATGATGACGACGACGACAATGATGTAAAACAAAATTTTAATGTCCAGCCTAATGTCATGATGGAGCGATGAAATCAAAAATCAAGAAGCTAGAATGTTGTTCAGGCATAATCATCTCATTGAAATTAACCTTATTGCATCAACTATCTTTACTAATAAGGCAAGTGAAGACAGAAAGAGGAATCAACAATGCATTTTCTAATGTGTATCTATAGTATAGTTCACCATACCTTCATAAGTACATTACATGTTAATAATAAAAACCGATACGATTAGAGTATATACTCAAAGAGACCGAGACATAGTAACTATGACAACCGTCAAAGTGGAATTTGACTCACCTGGCTTTGCGGAATGCCATAGCCATCTTCGTATATATTTTTTCCTGCCGGATGCCCAGATGCCTCACTCTCGTTCCCAGCGGGGCCACCATAAGGCCCTCCTGCAACTATATACAGAAAATGAACCTCGTATAATATGCAACAAAATCTAGAAAAAAAAGGAGCTCTAAATGAGCAAAAGAAACAACAAGATTACCATTTCTTATATCAACATTCGCCGTTTTAGTCAATTCTGATCTAAGCTTTTCCAATTCCCTAGACATTGTGATATAGTTCTTCTCCATCGTCTGAAGTTGCTCAAGGTGGTCATGAAATAATTTCTTCTCGTAATCATATGAAACCCTACACAGTCAACACGATAAAAGATGATGGAATTTTCATAAGTGAAACCAAATCATTCATAAGAGTTAACACACAAGCATGTTCAGCTTAGAAATGAAAACTGTAACACTGAGGAAAAATGAGTCCAGCAGAATGATTTGCAGGTAAAATTACTCAGGAAAAGTGCACACCATCAATTAAAGGAAGCATTAAGTTGGCAGAGCAGACATGGGTATAGCAATGCTTTAGAATGGAGCATTTTTTAAAGACAAATGTTCAAACATTTAAAATTAATTTTTACCAAGGTAAATTAAGAATCAACAAGATAAAATAGAACCAATACCTGCATCGTTGATATTCCTGTCTGAGACCCTCGAGTTCTGACATCAGAGCAGGAATCTGCTGCACATCTACCTGGGCCCTGTGAAGATCCTGACTCAACTGATGAATTTTAGACACAAGTTCCTGCCTCGTTACAAGCAAATTCTCAGCTTCTACCCGTGCCTGCTGCAATTCCAACCTTACAGGTTCTGCGTCTTTCAATTCAGTTTCCATCTTGCCTATATTATCCACAAGTCCCCTCATTTGTTGCTCTCTTTCAGCCTTGACAGCTCCAATGTGAGCATGTAATAACTGCAACTCATGTTGAGCAGCAGCAAGTTCTTGTCTCAAGGTTCCATGAGTTGCTGCAAGTCTCTGGTTCTCCGTTGCAAGTCTTTGCATCTCTCCATGTTGTGCAGCAATCTTCTGTTCCATAACTTCCGGGGGAGGCAACATCTCAAAAGGAGGAAAAGGGCCTTGCGGCAGACGTAGTCCTGAGCCAAATGAATCGGGATGAACTATACCAGATCCTGGAAGAGGACGCCTTAAATGAGGAGGTGGAATTCGACCTTTACTCGCCATTTTAACTTAACAAACTCTGACCTGTATCAAGAAACCATACTGATAAAATCATATGAAATAATCAAAGCAGCATTACCAAGAAACACCAGAGTTACTTTCTCCACATTCTGCACTTAAAAACAGTAAATAATTACAGGAAGAGCAATGCGCCAAAGTGAAATCATAAAATTTCCATTTAAAATCAGTTCCTCAATTCTATTCACGGTCAAGCATCATGGTTAAAAACACATCAAAAGCGGGAATAACACAACATATAGAATTCGTGTGACAGCAAAGCAAAAAACCCTCCTAGAATCATAAATTCCATGTTCATCATATTTATTCAAATTCAATCAGTACCCATTTTATACAGAAGCAATAACAGTCCCATGCAATTCAAGACCTCAAATTTCAGAATAAAATGTATTTATCTGCAAAACCCACCTCTTAAAATTAATCCCAGTTCATAATCTATAATCATCAAATTTAATACCATCAAAAAATTAAAATGTTAAAACAAAATCCCATTTGTTTAATTCGATGGAATTGAGCTAATTATCCAGTAATATTTTTTTAAAAAAAAAATTACTGGTGTGTTATATTATAAACTGAAACGAAATAAATAATAAAAAAAAAAACAAGAAGATGAAAATCGAAGATAAATGGAACAAGACGGTGAAGTTGCTGAGGATTACCTGAAAGGAGAGGCTGCAATTGCACGATAACGGATGATGAGAAAAAAATACAGCACCAGCGATTTGCTGATACAGAAGAGAGGGGGGAGAGGGGGGGGAGCTCTCACGTTAATCACTCACAGCTACAATATTTACAACCAGGGACCAGGGCTTGCTGTTACGACGACGTTTCTACATTTGTTTTGTGCGAGGGGTTCTCGCTTCTAGCTTATTACCCTAAGTATCAGTTGAGCTTCAATTCTTTTAATTTTATCCATTTACCCTCAAATGCCACCAACATTAAATGTCTAATATTAATTAAATACTATTTTGAGTGAAATTGATAAAAATCAAAAGTTCTGGGACGTAAATTAAAAATGGGTTATCATCAGGACTGAATTGAAGTGTACTTTTATGCATGCATGCATGTATATGTGTGTGCATGTATCTTTTTATTATTATTATTTTTTAAATCAATTATAAATAATAATATGAAAAGCTAGGCTTCGTGATTAAAGTTAAGCCTTGGAAGATAGCAAAAATGCTTTCGATTATTCAAATGAAAAAAAAATTCCGAAATATAAAAAAAGATATTTTGGCTACATGGTTAAGTTATTACAATATTCCACCCTATATGTTGATCTAATTAACGGTTCGAGTCCCTAAAATTACTTCTTTTTTTCTATCCCCGGGTAGGGATATTTTTTAATTAATTTGCATATTAATCAGACCAAAAGGTCTTTTTAAGAATCATAAAAAAAACGCACCTCCATATCGGTTTAAGAATTTAATATTTTTTTTTCTAAATTATGTTCCCAATATTTTAATTGTCGAGGCAATCTCTCTCATCCATGCTTCATCAACTCATTGATAATATAATGTCTTGAAAATATATTTTATGGCATATGCTTGTGGATATATATTTTTTTTATTAACATGGATATTCTTGATCGGAAAGGATGCTGGTTAAATTTTCAAAACCAAACTATTTTTTACCCTACCTTTGTAACAACAAGCCCCCCTTCTTTTTATTTTTTCAATTCCCCCTTCCTTTTCACTTTTGTTTCATTTCTTTTTTTTTAATTTTATCCTCAATTTTTTTTTAATATTTATCCATGTTGCTTTTAAGTTGACTGAGTCGACTGATTTACATCTTATATATATTGAGACAACTCCTACATGGTTTAATATTAAAATCGAGTTGGATAGGGAATCGAGTCTTGTCTTTCTTTTTTCTCTTAATTTCATTCTTAAACTCTTTTTAAAAATTATTTAGATTGTATTTAGACAGACCAAGTCAACTGGATCATTTCAAAGTAACTTCCATATAGTTTAAAATTAAACTCGATCTAGGTAAGAAACTAGGTCGAGAAATTTTTTCCTATCAATTTCATGCTTTTTATCATAATATCATGCTCAAATTTTTTTTATTGGTTAATTGAGTTGTCTATAGACCAGTTAAGTCGACTAGATCACATTAAAGTAACTTCCTCAAGATTTTAATTTTAAATCTGGTCTAAACAAAAAGTTGAATCATAAAGGTTTTTTCTGTCAATTTCATCGTTTTTATCTCAACTTCACCTCCAGACTTTTTATACCGGTCAAGTAAGTAGCTTTTGAATTGGCCAAGTAGACTAGGTCATTTTAGAACAACCCTTACACTATTTAATTTTAAATCCAAAATAGATAAGGAGTCAATCATAAGGTTCCAAGATTGTATATTAGACCATGTTTAATAATAATGTTAAATAATTATATATGAATTAGATTTTTTTTATGTTAAAAAAATTAATTTGACTTGCAACATAACGCAAAACTATAAACTAGTATCTTACTGATGTTATTTGCAAAATGTTTTTTATATTAAGTAAAATGATGCTAAACCTATTTAAAATAAGGGGTTAGGTTTCCCCGGATCAAAATTATTCTTATTACTTTTTCAAGTTTTGATTAAGCTTAATTGAATCAAGTTGAACAATTAGGTTTTGATTAAATCATTCATATTTAACCAAGTCAACAACTTGTACAATTCAATTAAAACTCCAATCCAATTTGATTTCTAGATAGCCAGTTAAATATGAGATCAATAGTAACTACCAACGATTGAGGGATTAGATGAATTATATATATATTGGTGGCCTGTGATATAATACGGTACAAACTAAAAAAATATATATAATGTAAAAAAAAAGATGTACATATGTCGGTTGTGTGTTCTAAATAAGTAAGAGAAATCAGTGATTCAGGTTATAGACCTGAATGGTCCAATCAACTAGTATTATTTAATTATATAATATGAAAAATAATGATAGTAATTAAATGGATCAAATTGAAAAAAAAAATCATGATAACACGTAAAAAACAAATGCTTGCCAAAACAGAAAATTATGTGCCTCATTTCCTACCCAATTCAATGCTTACAAAATATTAAAATAAAAATAAAATAAAAATTGATCTAATTCAACCTAAGTTATCATATTGAACTTGCATCCTGGGTCGTGGGGCCGATATAATCTCATTGAAAACAAATTAAAAAATATATATGATATGTAATTCCCAACAAGTTCAATATAAATGAATGAAATAAAAAAAAATCAATTTAGAAAAATAACCCAAAAAAGAAACATCAGCAAAAGTTGAGTAAGTCCACTAAACCCTAGATTATGCGAACGAAATAACCTAATAGAAGAAAAAAACATGAAAAATTATGAAGCCTATTTCTCGACATAACTCAATATTAAAGGATAAAATCAGAAAAATATTCAATTTAAAAAAACCAAAAAGTCCTAAATCAATCCTGGTTAACCCACTACATTCGCGACCTAGGTCATGAAAGTGAGATAACTTCATAGATATAAAAACGAAGAAAATCATGAAGCTCAACTTCCTACAAATCCACCATTAAATGATAAAATTAAAAAGAGGATCAGTGTAAAAAAAAAAGAACCTTAAAAAAATATCAATATTAACTTAAGTTAACCTTTCAAATCTATTATCTAGGTCATAAGAATGAATCACTTTATATTAAAAAAAATTATGAAATCTAGCTTCCAACAAACCCATTTTTTAAGGATAAAATTAAAAAAAAACTAATATAAAAAAAGAACTTAAAAAAAATTGATTTCAACTTGTATTAACTTTTCAAGTCTGTGACTTAGACCACGAGAAAAGGATCATCTCATTAAAAAAAATTATGAAATTTAATTTTTAATCAACTCAATATTTAATTATAAAATTAAAAGAAAAATGAATTTTAAAAAAGAATCCAGAATCAAAATCACCAATAAAAAATAAAAATCAAATTTAATGCAAGAATAAAAAGATACAACACCTTTGAATGTTGGGAGACCCATGCGTGACTCAATAAAAAGAAAAAGAAAAACGAAAAAAGAATGGAGGAGAAGAAAAAAATTGTCAGAGCCTCATTGTCGCTCCCCTATCAACATGCATCAGTCCATCAGCAAGAGCTCATCACGTCGCTTCCAACGTAACTGATGATGATGGTGTTCCATCACCGAAGGAAGCCGCATAAGCCATAAACCATGCATCAGACCATAGCAAGAGCTCGTCACGCTGCTTCCAACACAACCACTGATGACAGTGTTCCATCATTGAAGGAAGCTGTATAAGCCACTAGTGCATGTTTGATTTCTCATATATATATATATATATGTATGTATGTATGTATGTATATAAAACAAATTATTGTGGTGGCAGAAGAGAGAACCACTGATTCAGACCAAGGCAAATGCTATTGTCTAAGTCTCGTATTTTATTGAAAGCCTAATTGCAACAACTAAATTTCAATAAAAAGCATCTGATAGCAAAAAATCTCTTGTTCACCTAACAAGAAAGATTTTCTCCTTTTAATCTAAAGTGCTCATCCTACATAGCACCACCTGTACTGGCTCAATTTCTGGTCACCTGAGGAACTTTGTCCAATGATGCTCTTATTTTCTCCTCATCGAATGATAAGTCAACCATCTTTCCTTGCAAATACTTCTCATAAGATTTCAGGTCAAAATGGCCATGTCCACACATTGCCATGAGAATAACCTTTGCTTCTCCAGTCTCTTTACAATGCAGTGCTTCCCTTATGGTAGCAGCGATTGCATGAGTTGGCTCCGGTGCTGGTATTAGTCCTTCCGACCGAGCAAATTGTATGGCACCTGCATTGAAATAGAATTGTAAGCTTAGCATTTTATTTATTGCCTCCAGGACAACTTATGCATGGATGATGGATCCCCACTTCTACAATCTGACTGTAAATTTCACAGTTCATTAATAATTCTGCTATCAACATGAATGAAACTTGTATCGGTGCTGGTCCATAAGAAGGAAGACAGTTACCTCGAAAGCACTCGATCTGAGGGATTGCCATTGCTTCCATGAAACCCAGTTCATACACATGAGAAATTAATGGAGCCATGCCATGGTAACGCAATCCACCTACAAGTAGAAAATGTATTGCAATATAGGATTAGAAGAAGAAGAAAATGAAACTTTAAACATATCTGAGTCTTTAATAGAAACATCACATTACCAGCATGAATAGGGTCAGGAATGAAGTCATGTCCTAGAGTGTGCATCTTCATTAATGGAGTCATTCCTGCTGTATCTCCATAATCATATGCGTACACACCTTTTGTCAGTGAAGGACATGCTGCAGGTTCAACAGCTTTTATGACAGGGTTGATTTTCCCATTGAGCTTCTCTCGGATGAATGGGAAACTGAGTCCTGCAAAATTGGACCCTCCACCGGTACATCCTATTATCACATCGGGGGTTTCACCAATAGCCTCCATTTGTTTTATGCACTCCTCGCCTATGACTGTCTGATGCAACAAAACATGATTCAGCACACTCCCCAAGCAGTACTTGGTGTCAGCATTTTTAGCTGCAACCTCTACAGCTTCTGATATAGCTATTCCTAAACTTCCTGGACTTGACGGATCCATCTGGAGAATTCTCCTACCAGTCTCGGTAATGCTTGATGGAGATGGGTGTACCTTTGCACCCCAGGTCTCCATCATTAATCTACGATATGGTTTCTGATCATAAGAAGCGCGAACCTGCCACACCTGTACAAGGATTTAGAAGAAGATGCCAATGGTTCAAGTTAGGAATAGTAACAAAATTTAAGTGCAGGATCAGTGTATTTTAAAACCAAAAGCTTCGATAGGCACTAGGAAGGTGAGCTCCTAAATAAAATAGCAGGGCTGTGGCTACTTTGCCTAGACGACCCTTTCATATATAATTAGATTTAATCTAGCCATCCCCTCGTTAAAGGAAGAATATTTTACTGACCATGCAATACACTGTTCTCGTTGCTATAGAAATGAGGAATTGAAGTCGCGAAGTTCATGATACAATAGCTCTTTAGTTAACCGAATTATGAGTAAACCCGATTTGATTCAGCCTATTTTAATGCGTGAAAATACTTGTTGAGATTGATGAATAACTTAAACATTGTCTACCTCACAGTCAAGACCAAATAAGCTGCACGCAAAGGCCAATGAACATCCCCATTGGCCAGCACCAGTTTCTGTCACAACATTCTTGATGCCTTGCTGCGCATTGTAAAAAACTTGTGGGACTGCAGTGTTGGGTTTATGGGATCCGGCTGGACTGCCACCTTCATACTTGTAGTAAATTCTGGCAGGTGTATCGAGAAGCTTTTCCAACCTCTTTGCTCTAAATGCAACAAAAATCATGTAAGATACTTCTGACCAGGGGCCAGGAACAAAAACACCTTAACGCATACTCTATGATTGTAATATCAGAATAAACCTGATCAATGGAGTTGGGCGCCAGAGACTGTAAATATCAAGAACTTCTTCCGGGATATCTATGAACTTGTCAGTGCTTGCCTCCTGCCTAATCAACTCATCAGGAAATAGAGGAGATAAATCTTCAGGTTTGACTGGTTCAAATGTTTTAGGATGAAGTGGGGGAGGAGGTTTCACTGAAAGATCTGCAACAACATTGTACCACTGATGAGGAATGCCAACCGCTTTCAAATCAGCATTCAGAGAAGCTCTTGCTCTGACTCTGCCTCCATTTGAAAGCCTCGGATGCCTAGGCCTCGTTTTCAACACAAAAGACCCAATACATTGCTCCCAACCTTTTGAGAGAAACAAAAACAAGGAAGACAAGTCATTGACAACATATTGAGCAATCAATATTTAGGAATTTCGTGTTGTGAATAAATCTGTCCACTACAAATCAATACAGGAGAGTATTTGGCAAGTAATGGAGAACTGCTTCAGTCTGAGTAGCCTTGACAAATAAAAAGATGCAGAAATGGAAAAGTGAACAATTCTGTAACTACTAATTCACATATGCAATCTTATGCAGTAGCTGGAGCCTTTTGCCTAATCCTTCGCAGAAAGTATTAAGGGAAACTGTTCTGAACACCTCTGGACAGGAAACATCTACAGTTATTACCGCAACCACCAACATTTTGCATGAAAATTGAGCTGCCTTATATGCTATATATGACACAGTGGTGGTTTTTGAGTTAGATAAAAGCTTCATTGACCAATTTTCTTGAACTTTCCAAGTTCAAGAAAGATGCAGGCAAGTTAACTTCAGGTTACCAAATTCTTCAGCAGACAATCCAGTAATCAAAAGTTTTCACATGATTAAAGAAACTGCAAATTTGGTCTGTATCAAGTCAAATATCCATAGAAGCTCAAACACAACAACCTAACAAGTACAAGATCATAAAAGAAAAAGAAGATCGCAAGAAAAGAAAGATGAAAAAAGAATTTTTACCTCTGATGGAGATTCTTGATGGGCTTGAAATGAGAACTGGATCTGCTATGAAAGTTGCTTGAATGGCCATATCCAGCTAGTGGTTTTCTCACTTCCAAGTTGGTCAGTCTTAGACCTTGGAAATGATATTCAAAGTATAGACCTAGTACTAATATGTTATTCAAGTTTTTGGCACATGCAAGATGAGTAGACGCCTAATTTAATGTGCATTAATTAAATAGACGCGATCATGTGGGAAATGAAGTATTGTGTGGTTGAAGTGCTATGAACTGCACTGTTTTTCTTTCTTTTTTCTGGTAGTGTATGCACTGAATTTGGATGGACTCACCTGGGAAGACAGGAACATTTGCCTGGAAGTAGAAGCAGCCGTGGGGCACGTCAACCAAACCTCAATGTAATGTTTGGATATATATATATATATATATATATATATATATATATATATATATAAAAAAGAAAGAAAGGTAAAAACAATGGAGTTGTAAATATATTGAATTGAAAAGAAAATAAGTTTATCATTGAAAAAATTTGAGGTGGATTTTTATTTTATTATTTTCAATTCACATAAAATTCATCCATATATTTTAATTTTAAGTCACATAAAATTCATCCATATATTTTAATTTTAAGATAGATTTAATATCTTGGCAATCAAACATACTGATACTACTAGCTTTTTCCAATCAGTTAGTCTAATAAATTATCTTGGTTATTTAAAATGTCAATAACATAGCTATCAAATCCAATTTAGGGGTTGATCCAGTCAAGGAAGCGGGTCCTGAATTACATGGGTTGACTCGAGTTAATCTAGAAAAAATTTAAAAAAAATATTTGAAATTTTAATATTGTATATGAAAAAAATTAAGAAACAACTCATATAAATATAAGCTATACATGTTGTAAATAATGAAATTTAAAATATTATTTCAAAATATTTTTTATCCCACATTGAAAAGATACTATATTATCCTTTTAAGTTGAAGCATTTAAACCAAAAGAGTTTTTTATCCCACATTGAAAAAATATAACTTTTTTTCTTGTAAATATAGAGTATATATACTAAATGGTTTTAAATTCCACATTGAAAAAATAAAACATTTTTCTAATATTTATATGGTGAACTTTAAAAATAAGAGATCTCTGGCAAGGAAAAAAAACACATTAAAAAAAAAATCTCTATCGGGTTTTGTTAGATTAACCAAGTTTGATTATTTTTTTGCTCTTTCTGACCTTTCACCTTATCCAAATCAGTTCTGCATGTAATAACTATAATCAATAACTCTTTTCAATCCGTTAGTCTACTAAATTATCCTACTATCTAAACATAGATCTCATGATTATAAGAACATAAAAACCACTAGCTTTTTTCTCATCAGATAGTCTAATTTCATCTTTTTTTTATATATATTCATATCATAAATAATAAATAAATAACATGTATTGAAAGAAATTACAGTTATATGATTCTAGAAGTTTATTATAAATAGCGAAAGTGAAGGACATTTACTGTACTTGTGTCGTAATTCCATGTTACTGGACAGATCATATGACCTCTCCTGCACAAACAATTATTCAATCTTCAAACACCTATTTAAATCATACATTTCAAGCCAGTTTTACCTTCTCTTTTAGATACAAGTTTCGGCCAAGGTGAGTTTCTACCCTTTTAAATTTAAAAGAAAACAGTTTCAACTGTGTTTCCAGACAAATTCTTCATTATTCCATCTCAATTCATCAGTACATGATTTATTTCACATTTCACAAATTAATTATATAATTGTACTCATATATCTCATCAATGTCTCATCATATTCAAATTCAAATTTCTTTGGAAATTTAACTACAATGAAAGCTTTATGCTTTAGTAGAACGACTCCACTTAACTAGATTAGCTGGAATCTATCTTTTAGTAGACCAACCCGACTTGACCAGCTTGAGCATATAAATTGCATTCGAGCACCAGCTTGAAACTTCAGGAAAAGTCGTCAGTATCAGAGCTTTACTAGAATAGATCCCAGAATGTATTGCAAATTGCACACTCAAGCACTTCTTCTGTGTTTACTCTGGCATAGTATATGTAAGCAGAAAATGGTGGATGCTACGTTTTAAGAGCGATGGCGAAAATGACTGCTCTTTTATATATCGACGAAGACCATTTGGACCTCCCCAGAAACAGAGAAAGAAAAAAACATTTGCTAGTCGCACGTTGTTTTATTAGAACTAATCAAATTAGTAAATTACAATGTGAAACACTCCTCTCGTGCCAATGTTGCAGAATTGGTATGCTTCTCAATCGTACAACTCCCAGCAGCTTTATTAAATCTGCATAACCACATCATAAAACATGTGAGCCTTGGGAAAATGAATGCTTTTACAGCAGCAACAAAAACAAGCAGCTCAGCCAATTCAATATTTGACAGACATGAATGACTAGCTAAAGAGATAGACTTGGGCACAGAAAATAAATCATGATTCAAGTTTTCAACAGCCAATCACCAAGTGCTTTTGCCTTTTGGAATCAAAAAAAAAATTGTAAAGGGTCAGGCAAATCTCATCAGTTAATGAGCAGGGAAACAAGAATCTTGGTGTCTTCAAAATTATGGATTGCGCAAAACTGGACAATATATGTGATCACTAGCGGGGACTGACCATGGGCATCTGAGGATCTAAGAGAGAAGGATCATAGCGGTAGTACTTTTGGTTTGCGTTAATTTTGCACGTTAGAACAGATTGTTCATATTTCTGTAAAGCAGAAGCCTTCAAATTTCAATTATTTTGAAACATCAGATCGTGGCTCTTTCTTTATCACTTTTCAGCCAAAAAATCACCTTATTCAGAACCCCAGGCCCGCTTGAAGTTCGTAGAGAAGCAGCTCAAGCATTTAGTTCAAGAAATGCCTTGATAATACCCATCATTTGTCCCCCAGGAAACCGTCCAAGGCATCCTCTTGCTGCTGCTATCTCACTAAGTTCACAAACTGAATCACCACTGAAAGCTTTAAGCTGTTTGCTGCTCCTCTCCTTTTCTGCGCTCTCAGTTTCCACTAGGTTTTCACCAGCCTTAACAACTGGAAGAGGAAATGGATCAAGGGAAGTTTCCATGATGATAGACTCTCCACCTACTGCACCCACAAAATCTCTCAACCGGCACATGGAAAATGGAACTGGTTCAAAACTATGGTCTCCATATTCAACTGGTGTAGAGTGATCTCCAGTGACACAAAGGAAGTACTGGAACTTTCCAGTTGATTCTGCCTGCAAGAGGAGCTTGGCCAGCTGGCCTATAGCTCGATCCACAGCTTCCAATGCTTTAACTTTCAAAATGCTTGCCTTGTCATGGCCTGCATCATCTATTGCCTGAAATACCAAAATTCAAGTAAATCAATCACCAATAAGACATTGAGACCTTGTAATCTAAGCATAGAGGTCAGGCATTCAACCTTTCAAACAATTTTCTATCTAGACCAGATAAGTCACAAGGGAACAAAATAAACTGGTAAAGCAATTACGGAGAAAAAAAAAGCCTCCAAGCAATAAAATGATTTTTAGAGCCATCAATTTAGCCTTGTCAAGAAATAAAATGAGCTATTTTTCCAAACAAAATGCTGAATATGTCCTGAACTCTTACAGTCTAAGCTCAATCAGTCTCGATCTTTTTTGGGGGCATTGAATCCTGGAAAGGATCCATCTCCTAGAAAGTCTTTGGTCTGGGACTAGACAGCATAATTTACAATTTCTGCCTAAAATGTTAGCAAGCTCCTGATAGTATTTCTGTCTAACAATGATTAGTATGAAAGTTTTAATTAAAGAACAGAAAAGAATGAAAGAGGCTATAAAATAAAAAATCTCATTCTGCTACAAAAGGCAGCATTGTTTTAATTGTGCAGTTGATGCGAAAATGGCAAAAAGATAAAGATAATACACGGACTGAGAAGGTTAAGACCTTAATGTGGAGAAACCCAAAATCATAGCCATCTGGTCGTCCTGGTTTGTGCTCGTCCTCCCCTGGTACAAATACATTGGGAGAAGGCGCCAATGGAGCTGAGAGTGCCTTAGCTATGACCGTTGCTTTGGAAGTCAAAAGTGTTTGATAATCTCCAGTTGCTCCAGGAGCTTCTAGGATATCAATATCTAATGATAGCCCTAAACCAGCTATGATTTTAGTGGGAGCTACCATGCATGGCCATAAACCATGTTTATTTTCAAAAGAAGGAACCTGCACAATAATAATAAGAAATATACTCAAATCTGTACAGCATAAAAAGATTATATATAAAACATCTCATATGATACAACTCTTCATTGAAAATTTCAGATTCTTTGTTCCTTTTATACCCAATAATCTTCAAATAACAACATTAAAATCCATCAATTTTTTGTTGCAACCTTAATTATTGCACAGACATGGCAGCAGAATGCAACAGTCCTGCCCCTCTCATGCCGCCAGTGATGTTTAGTGTTGCTAGATGAGAAATTTTACCTCCCATACAATTTTTCATCCAAACAATGAGACATTCACAACAAAAACCAAGACCACCCACCAAGCCCAGGACCAAACCAATACTTGAATAATCTAGAAGTTTCTCATGTTGGCTCAGTTATTGTTCATCAAAAAAGTAAACATCAAGGGAACAGTATCAATGAGGTTTTTCAATTGATAAAGCAATTCCCATCTCCTGATGACTAAAATGAATAAGAAATTGAGATTTAGTTTCCTAGATTTCTCACTGCCTTATCTGGAAAAAATGGCCATGATTCATTGAAGGATTGAGACAATGCACCTCAATTCGAATGCCACATCCTCGTAAGAGGACAACATTAGCAATATTCTTTCCTTCTGCTGCTCGTTTTGCATTTAATGGGTGAGAAACCAGAACACGAGATATCTCCCTGGATAACTCATTAACAACTGCAGCTGTATGTCTTGCCTCATCAGTGTCATCTAAGGCTTCAGCTTGAAGAAGTAAGCGGTTGTCCTTCAGTGGATCTGTTCCTGATATATTACAACTCAGTCTTGGCCCTTTCACCACCACTCCACATCTATGTTCTGTGGCATACCTGTAGGAAGTGGTTTCTTGTCATATTTTCATCGTGTTAGAACCTTGAACTTCATCAACCAATGGACAAAAAATGTTTCATAGTATAGGTTTCAGACAATTTACATGGGTTTATACTGGATAATTGGAGTGGTATAGTGAAAAAAGACAGTTGGCCAAGCACATTTACCATGTTGAACTTGCTTAGTTAGGCATGCTTTTTTTCTCCTCTAACCTTATCTTAAAGTCATTTAGATGTTACCAATATAGAAGACACAAACACCCCCAAATAACCAGACAATAATAACAGAAAAGGGTAATTAGCATATATATAAGAAAATTTGAAACTTGAAGGTTCCAATCAAACTTTTAAACGAGAAGATCATTGATGCAATTTTCTAAAGCAATAAATTGAATTAAGCCATTCTCAAACACCTAAAAAAAAACTTGGTAAGAGCTCCTTCACATCAGTATGTGAGTTTGATTTTTCGAGTTTGTTTGCAGCCAACAAGAGCAAGATTAACTCAAATTGTTCATTGACGTGAAGAAGTTTGCAAAGAGTTTGTGAATAACCTAGTCTAAGCAAGTTCATCTAATCGGTTTATTTGAGGGTCCATAAATTTCAGATAAAGAAGGGTGACTGCAAAAAAATAGAAGGGTGGCCAGTTAAATTTTTTTGAATATCCAGTTTATTTGAGTGCATTCTTGTTGTCTTCATTAATCAAGAAGTTACTGCATTTGCAAAGAATCTGCACCTGACTCTGACTTCATATTCCGGGAAAGACGGCAACTTCATTCCATCCAGAGCTGCACAGAGAATTGGCCCTTCTTTATCAAAATGCCTGTCAGCCCTTCTACTGGTGACTATTCCAGTTTCCTCATCTAATGTTGCAAAATTTGACTGCAGATAAAAAGCAAACAGAAATGGCATTAAATGGGTAAACCAACAACAACAAATTCTAGTTTCTCCAATGTTAAAATGTAGTGCGCAAAACACGTAACTGGAAGCATAAAATATGAATAAAAAAAAATAGAAAGGGATGGAAAGGAAAAAACCATTGAGCTATGTTAGAGCTGGAAAATTGTCTACTTCACAGAATGCAGGGCTTTTTCTACCCACCAAGTTGACACAACTCTCTGTATTAATATATAGGTAAAACATAAGGGACTATTGGGGGAAAGAGATTCACGTTAAGGCCATGAAAGTGAGTAACAAACGTTTTAAATGTTCCCACTCTCTGACAGGCAGAAGAGTTTTAATGTGGAGAGCATAATCCCATTAATAAGTAAAAAAACAATAGCAAGATAATTCAAGAATGTTCTTCTCTGATTTAAAAATGCATCACAAGAAAAAAGGAAGAAGCACATGGGATTAAATTCAAGATCTAAGCACATGTTGTAATCATGTACAATTTCTCTTGATAAAGACAAATCTTTCCATCCCTGTTTCTAGGGTATTAAATATAGTTTCTTTGTTCAGTTGTGCATGCAGTGAGTAAAGGTTCATGAGTAAATGACAAAGTTCATTCTTTAAGTATGGAATATAATAACTCTATTTACTACGACAGCATCCCACATGCTTAATACAAGAACAAGGTAGTAATCACCCAAGGGGCAAGATCACAATAAAAAAAATCTTGAAAAGTAGTTGAAGCAAGCAAAGATGCATACTCACTTTGAATGCAATATCGCCAGGAGACATTGCCAATCCAGCACCCATCGACTCAAAGGCTCCTCGACCCTTGTAGTACACTCGCGGGTCATAACCTAATAAAGAAAGGTGAGCAGTGTCACTTCCACAACCCAAGCCTACTTCAACCGGGTCCATAAGGCCATTAACTCCGGCAGATGCAATAGCATCTAAGTTCGGCACGTTCGCTGCTTGCAAAGGAGTCTTGTATCCAAGTCTTGGCAATGATACATCACCCAACCCATCAATCAGGATAAATGCCACTCTCCTCTTTGGATGCTGGGCAGTAACCATGCTTCTATATGTTACGCCTAATTCTGCCTCCTAGTTAAATTACAAGTAGCTGTGCAAAAACAACATGAAATGAAAATTTTAATTATAGGTTAATTCAAAGCAAAGAGTTTCCGAGCTGAGTCAGAAGACAATTTAAAGCTACATCAAATATCAAAACAAACTGCTTTGAACTCATGTTCCTTCAAATGTACTGATTTCAGTTATGGCGTGCAAGTCAGTGGTAAATCACACGGTGATTAGAATTATCATAAACTCAAAAGGCCAGTGACTTCAACAAGTAAATCATTAAAGTAGTGATACATTGGTGATATACATATCTAATTCAATCAAGGTGCTTTCTAAATTGAAAATCCATAATAACTTCACTGTGGCAGAGACTGATTTCTTCAAATTAACAGCAAAACACAAATTGGGTTTCTCACATTATAGCTAAAACAGAGTAAAAAAAACGACCAAAACGGTCTAAAATCAATCAAAGAATAGCCCAATAAAGTATTAATCAACAACAACAAAAAGAAAGCAAAAATCAAGTGCTTCAATTCCTCCAGACATAACTAACCAAAAAAAACTTTACTTTCAATGATTCTCCGATGAAATCTTAAGAAATTAACAGTTTCATGTTAATTAAGGAATAAAACAATAACAATTAAGGAATTAACTCTTGCCTCAAAAGACCAAAAAACGAAGAAGAAGCTTCAATGGTGATTTCAATTTAGTTTATTTGGTCTCTGATGAATCCACTGACGAGTAGGGTTTTGATTGTTTAACAAAGGAGAATCTTTAAAAGATGAATATCAGGGTCAGTGTCACCTTTTTGCTCTGTTCTTGCTCTGGCTTTGAAGGGCTAAAACTAAAAGAGTATCAAGAGTCCAGGCAAATAGATTTAAATAAATAATAAATTTGTGTATTTACGTTTATCTCTTATGATGTTTGGTATATTAACAGAATTGCCACTTGAGGGGTGTGGTTGGTTATCTGGATATTCGTGCTCTGCTCTCAGATTTGTCTCTTCCAAGATTTATGCATGATCAAGATACTAGAGTTTTTGTTTATGGCATTAAAAAATTTTTAAAAAAAAAAAAACAATCTTAATTGTTTGGGTCAACTTAAAATGCTAGAATAAAAGCTGAGCCAAATGATTAGGATCTTCTCTCTCTAAATTTTTCCATAAAATGTGTATAGAAATGAACATCCCTTCAAAAAAAAAAAAAAAAAAGATTGGCGTAAATTAAAAGAGAGAGAAAAAACATCAAAACTTTGATAAACACATCTTTATGACTATTACAAAGAACTCGAGATGAATCTACGATCATCAAAGAAAGTTATCAATATTGACCAGAATAAACCATGTTGTTATAGAGGGTGTTTGGTAGTGTGGTAATGGTTGCTTTTCAAATAGCTTTTCGTGCCGAAATACATGTCAATGATGTTTTTTTATTTTTTAAAAATCATTTTTGACATCAGCACATCAAAACGATCCAAAAGTTACAAACCACACTCAATTTTAGCAAAAAATAATTTTTTATTCGGTCAAAAGCAGGTTCAACCGCAGAGCCAAACAGGCTCATAGAACTAAAAAAAATTATAACATCTAGGGGTGAATTTGATATTTCATTAATATTAACAAATACTACAATTTAGTTCAATTAAACATAATAACTAATAATATAATAAAATGCTTAAAATAAAAAGAGAGAATTTGTAAACTCAATTTATAACATGGTTTAGCAAGTGACATTCATATCTTAACTACTAAACTGGTCTTCAGTATTGTATTATTTTACTAGTATAAGTTCAAAAATATAATAGTCATTTAATGAATCCACGTTAAAATTTTTACACTACTTGAAAATATTATTTTTTAAAAATATTTTATCGTTTGATGAAATCAGATTAAAATTTTTTCCACTTAAAAAGATATATCCTCTTCAAAAAAAAAATTCTCTGTGAAATGACCTCTTCTAATATTTACAAGTGTGATTTCCCCTGCATCCTTCCATTTTCACCTCCAAAACAATTCACCATTGAAGAGAAAGAATCCAATCTTATTTTTCTCGGTGCTTAAATTAATTGGCAGCTCAATTGAGATTTTCTGGTAGGGACGGAATCATCATAGTCTCAGCATTCCCCCACCTTGTGCTGGGGTAAGTAAAAAATCAAAAAATCAATTAAATTAAAAAAGATTAAAAAACTGAACCGTGAAAAAAATCAATTAAATCGATTAGAATATTTAAAAAGATTAACCAGTTCGGTTTGGTTTCAGTTTCATAAACTTGAAACTAAAAAATCAAATCGAACCGAAATTAATAACTGAGCCAAACCGGAAAAAACCGAGCCCAATTAAAAAAACCGAGCTAATCAGTTGGGTTTCAGCTTTTGCTCTAAAATAACCAAACTGAAACCAGTCAGTTTGAACCGGTTTTGGTTTTTTAAAAAAATCAATTTAATTATTATTTTAGATAAAAACTAAACCAAACTGAAAATAATCATCCTTGCCCGTGTGTAATCACTTGTTTTTCTGTGATTCCACCTCACTTGCTCTGCTGAAACTTTCTTTGGTTGCCTTCATCCCTCCCTGTATCTCTGGATTCTTGGCCTTGCTAGTATTAAGCAAGTTTATCTAAGAGGATGGAGGAGGATCAGGAATAAGTTTATCTGATCCCTGGTTTTACCTTTACCTTTTATAGTTTGCCAATTTTTTTGTCCCGTCTACAGTCTTTAGACGAGCACGACATGGATGGCCTACTGTTCATCAGGGTTGGGTTGGATTTTTTATAAAATAAAAAGGTAATGTTCAAACGTTGTAAATGTATTTTAAAAAAATTTATGACTTGATATTATAGGATTTTCTTAAAAAAAAATAGCGATTATCAATCTTTAATAATTCAGATATAAAAGGATATAATTATAAAAAAAACAAGTGAACAAAACAAAATCTAAAAAAATAAAATAGCAACAAACTTGGGTGGAGTCGTGAATGAGATTATACGAATGGAATAATGTAATAGAAAAAAAAACAAAACTTAATTTTAAAAAAGATCGTGTTTTGAAGAAGAAAACAAAAAAGATTAAAAAAATAAAATAAAAAAATAACCTTAAAAAGTAATTAGGCTTTTTGGCCAACTTTGTTGTCTATATCATAAGATGAAAATAACTTGATTGAAAGAAAACCGAAAAAAATAACGAAGTTTGTTTTTTAAAATAAACAACTTTGAAGAATATAGTTAAGAAAAAAAGATGTCAACCCCTATTCACTTTTTAAATCCATCACCCTAGTTAGTGACTAAATTGGAAGCCCTCCATTTGGAAACCATTATTTTAAAATCAACTTGATCCGACAGGTTGACTCGTGACTCAAGAGCTTAAGTCGGGTAGGGTTCTAGAAAAAATTAGAAGAGAACTAACCTGGTGTGAAACAATAAAAAAAACTCAGGTTAACTGTGACTCGATCAACCCAAGGCAAACTTAGTCAAAACCATATCAAAACTTGCTGAGTATTTTTCTTTGTTTTAATTTTTTTAAAATAATATTATTTTAATTTTTTTATAAAATAAAAAAATTTGGTCTACTTAACTAACTAACTTATGTAGTGAAAAGAAAACAAAAATGATGGTACTCAAAATAATCAAATCAAGGATGAAATACTAATTAGTAAATCTAATATCCAACACAACATAATAAAATCAAATTATTTCTTAATTTAAAAAATAATATCTGTAAAAATTAAGATTATAGATCTACCAATATGACTCTTACAGTAAAAATATTTATTAAAATAAAAAACTGGAAATATTTATTTTTTAAATCCATTTTCACCTTTTTTTTAAAGTCATAAATTGCAGTAAAAATACAATTCCTATATAATCCTCCGTATATTTCTCCCAAGTCATAAATTGCACCGTGGGCCTTTTCCCTTAAGAAAGATCGTACAAAAATGCCTATATTTCCCATCTACTTGACAGTTATGTCTCTATAATCCCCTTCCCTAGGGAAGCTATGTAGCATGTCAGGGAAGGGAAGGGATTAGCTGGGAAAACTTGATGAGCAATTGTGTCTTGCCATGCTTATTAATGTTAAAGTTGTATGTAAGAAGATGAAAAAATAAAGTGTGCATCGACATAGATAAATGGTGATTTGTTCTGGGGTTGAAATTGAAAGCAGAAGGGGATAACACCGTATCTGTAGGAACAGTACCTATGAACATTATCCAGGGAGCTGCTTTGGTATATACATGTATGAAAGTTTTGGCTCTGATAAGGGCTCTACAACTCTCGCATAAAAAGTAATGGATCGGTGCTGAAATTATTGCAGATTACATACAATGAAGCTTTATTCCAAAAACATCTGTAGATCATTTTGCTAGTACAATCGGTAAAGTAAAACAAATCATATTCTTCTTAGAAGACGTGGAGAAGGGATATTTCTTTTCTATAGCCCTTACTGGCATCCAATCATGTGTCCTTCAGTGCTTTTCTTTCTTTTGTTCTTTGTAAGGAATCTAAGCTAGACAAAGGATTTCGTTCTTCTTTACCTATTTTTGACAATTTTAGTTTTCCATCAGGGTAGCTAAGAGGGTTTTAGACCTCTTGAGGGTTTTGAGAAGCTCTTTTGCTAATCCTTTCTAATACCCCAAGGCTATTATCCTTACTCGCTTTGAACCAAATTTGGAAGGATAAATTGCTTTGTGAGATAAAACTTTTGTTTAGGGCACCTTAATAGGGTTGACACTAATGAGCTTTTGCACGTAAGAGGGCTCTGTCTTCTGATGCGTGTTTGCGATGTGCCTTCATATGAGAGAAACACAGGAGTGATTTGTTTTCACTGTTGACGTGCAAAGAGATTTTACAAGTATTGACTTGGGATTTATTCTTAGAGAAATTTACTACTACATAACCAGTACATTATCTGTGAAAAGATCATAAGTGGCTGGGGAATTATATCCTAAAAAGAATAAATGAATGCACAGTTCTTGGTTTCAGATGTTAATTTTAGCTTTTCATGCTCTTTTCCCACTGCTTGCATGTGCACACAGCCACGCGTAGATTAGTTTGTGTCATAATGATGAAACTATATATTTACTGCATCAACTAGTTATATATGAGACATCAGCATCGGAGCTGGATATAATTAGAGACATTTCTCGGACCTTCCCATCGCATGTTTTCTTCCAGCAGAGACATGGTCCTGGTCAAAGGTCGCTGTACAATGTTTTGAAGGCTTACTCTGTGTATGATAGAGATGTTGGATATGTTCAGGTCTGAGACTTGTGTGATTTATGGATCTTAAATTTACTTAATTCACTGACTGGAGAATGACAGTTCAATTGTTAAAAAATGCAGGGGATGGGATTTTTAGCTGGTTTACTACTTCTTTATATGAGTGAAGAGGATGCTTTTTGGTTGTTGGTTGCATTGCTGAAAGGAGCGGTCCATGCTCCAATGGAGGGATTATATCAGGTAATTCATTTATACGAAGAGTTTCTTGTTCACATTTGTAAAGTTGTGGTTAGCGTAGATTATTATTGGCTGTGAGATGCTAATTCCCTACAATCATAGATATAGATCACTGTCAAGTCAGCACAAACTGGGCTAGATAAAGCAACACGATACGATAAGATTTGCATTTATACATCTCAACAAGTTTTCATGTGGCTTTGTTGTGGTGGCTTGGTGTTTCAGGGAGAGTGCTGAAAGGAAGCGTTATCATCCATCAACTTCATTGACAGTACATACACCATATAATGGTGGTGTCACTTGCAACTTTTCACTTAATAGTAGCTTATAGAATTATATCCTCTGTTAGCGTTAAAAAAAAAAATGAAGGATTCCCTCTGCTGATGAAATCAGGCTTGAATTTCCTCTGTTTCTCTCCCACGCACACTACTCGTGCACACTTACACTTGGAATGCCTTGATAAGGAGCTGGGACCGCTTCTTGATAATTTGTTTAGCCAAGTTCAGACTTACAAGATGCATAATTTCAAATACCATAACCTAGAGGGGTGGCTTACCGCGTCCTCAAACTTAGGAAAAGGCCAGCCACTATGGAGTTTTAACTTTGATTCCGTCCTCCTTGTTATTTGGATATGTTCAGGTCTATTTACCTTGGTAATAATTACACTTGCTACTTCTTAGAAGGAGAGTTGATTCACTTCATTTCTTTTTGCTTCTTGTTCCTAGTTAAAGATTGCAAGTCAACAGAAGTTTCTTGTGCTAACCAGCTCATAAAGATTTCGGCAGACAGAGAATTCTTATCCAGCCAGATTGGGTTGGTAGTGGGACATCATCACAGAATTAGGGCAACAGAAATGCTTCATATGTGTCATCATCGAGAAAACGTGCAGTTGCAAAATTGTTCTTGAGCATCCTTAAACACCTGTAGAATAGGTGAAGATATATGTTGTCTGGTCCCCTGTGCTAAGCCTGCAGATACACATTGCTTGGAAGCATCATGAGTAGTTTTTCAATAAGAAGATAGATATCAAGAGCACCATTGAAGAATCGCCTTTTTTTGATAAGTTGTATAGTGGTTTACTTTCCGCCTAACATGCAAAAGCATAGGCTCTAATGAAGCTAATGTCTCGTCAGAATTTATTCCTAAGCAGTGGATGTTCGTGCAATTTGACAGAAGTGTCGGCATATTTTTTTTAGAGTATGTTTGGTACTGTGTAATAGTTGTTGTGGTTGTAATTTGAAAAAAACTGTTTTATAAAAAGTACTTTTAGTTGAGTTGAGGTTAGTTTGAAAAAATAGGTGTTTGGTTAAAACTGTCGTTGAAATTGAGGTTGAAAAAAAAATAGTTTAATGTGTTTGGTTAAGAATGCTTTTGAAATTGAGGTTATAAAATAATTTTAAAAATATATATATTAATATTAATGGTTTTAAATTTAAATATTGTAGAATTAATTACTCCTATTATATCATGAAATAAATAATACTTTATATAAAATATTTTTTATTATTTCATTAAACTATTTATAATTCTATTACGTACAAAATTCATTTGATAAGAATTACAGTTTTCATAATTTTTTGAGCGTGTAATAAAATTAGATAAAATATTATCAGATATAAAATTGATATTACAGTGCGTGTAAATAAATTTAATTCACTCTAAACTAATTTTTTAAAAAAATATTAATAAAATTAACACTAAAAAAAAGAATGTATGCATTGCAAGTGAACAGTGCAAGAGAATTGCACTATTCACTTAAAAATAGTGAACAGTGCAATTCTCTTGCACTGTTCACATGAACAGTGCATCACTTGCACTGTTCATGTTAATTGCACTGTTCAATGGACAGTGCAATTAATGTGAACAGTGCAAAAAAACAAGAAATTCTTACTTTTCAAATACTGCATTTCCAACATAGAAAAAAATGGGACTCAATAAACAATATATCTCATTTTTCTTTAACCAAACAGCTGCAACTGCATTTTAAATAAAACGCAGTCGCGGAGCCAAACGGGCTCTTAATAATGGTGCTGGCAACCATTAAGGTTAAATTTGGTTAAGGTTTCAAGATACAACAGAAACCTAGAAGATTTTAATAAAGATATAAATTCAAATTTTGTTTTCTAATTCAAGTATTAAATCCAATTAATACATTTCCCTTAAAAATTAGTGCGAAAAAGGAATGTTTTTTCTAATTCAAATTTTAAATCTATATCACATCTACTAAATACGTTTAGGAATTTTATTAGAAGAATAACTTTCTCTCTAAGTAAATATTTGTTGAAGAGAAAAAAAGGCTTTGTCACTAGTAAAGATGTATTTGAAAGCAGAATTTAAATAAAACTGAAGAAAAAAAATATTTATAATCTGAATGTATGGTATATTCTCTTTTAATATTTTGCAGCATTATTTTGTTTAGATTAACGTGAGTGCTCGGACCAGCTTGCATGTACCTTAACTAATCTTACGGGTCCTGAAATTAACGATCATGTAAGCCTTTAGTGGCCCTGATGTTTGTGGAACTCGAACTAGTGATCTCTAGGGAGCAAATATAGAGTCTGATCAATTGAGTTATATTCCTCAAGATTAGCATTATTATTCTTTGTGTAGACTGTCAGCATACACATTATGGCCTTGTTAGTACTAGGGTGTGTTTGGAATATAGGTGATCATTTTCAGTTCGGTTTGGTTTTTATAAAAAAAAATAACCAAAATTGTTTTTTTAAAACCAAAACTGAACCGAAACTAGTTCAAACCAACCGGTTTCGGTTCGGTTAAGTTATTTTGAAAAAAAGCGGTTCAAACTCAGTTCGGTTCAGTTTTTTCGGTTTGAGTTCAGTTCGGTTTTGTTGTTTCGGTTAAACCAAATTGAACTGGTTGATTTTTTCAAAATTCTAATAGGTTTAATTGGTTTTTTTTCACGGTTTTGTTTTTTCAGTTTTCTTGACTTAATCGATTTTTTAGTTTTTTTGCTCACTCCTAGTTTGGAACGCTTTTAAAAAATTTAAAATTTTTTTATTTAAAATAAAATTTATTTTTATAGTTTCATATATTTTAATGTGCTAATGTTAAAAATAATTTTTAAAAAATAAAAATAAAATAAAATAAAATAAAAAACACTTTAAATAATTAACCATAATTCCAAATATATTACGGCCCATGAAACAAGACACGTCCAAGAGGATCGGAAATTACGAATAAGTTTATCTAATCCCTGCCTTTACCTTTTATAGTTTGCCAATTTTTTTGTCCCGTCTATGTATATTTGATAATGTGGTTGCGGTTATTTTTTAAATGATTTTTCATGTCAAAATACATGCTAATGATATTTTTTATTTTTTAAAAATCATTTTTGACATCAGCACATCAAAATGATTTAAAAACACTAAAAACATATTAATTTGAAATTAATAAAAAAATAAAAAATTTTCAAATTTTATCAAAAGCATTTTTGAAATGTAGAAATAAACAGGTCCACGAGCACAAGATGGGTGGCCTACTTTTCATCACGGGTTTGGTTTAATTTTTTTATAAAATTAAAGTGATGTTGAAGCGTTATTAATATATTTTTTAAAAAATTATAATTTGATATTATAGGATTAAAAAAAAAATTATGATTATTAATATTTAATAATTCAAATATAAAAAAATAATTTTTTTTAAAAACAAACAAAACAAAATCTAAAAAAATAAAATATTAGCAAATTTAAATAAAATCATCTAAACTTATGAACGAAACGATACAATCGAGATAACTTAACATAAAAAACAAAGTTTAATTAAAAATAAAAATAAAAAAAATACCATAAAAGATTAAAAAAATGAAAGAAAAAGAGTGATCTTAAAAAATAATTAGTTATTTTTCTTTATTTTTTTAAAAAATAATAATATTTTATTATTTTATATTAAATAAAAAGAATTGATTTATTTAGATTAACTTGAACAATATAGTAAAAAAAAAAAATGATGTTACTCAAAATAATCAAGGAAGAAATACTAATAAGTAAAACTAATATCCAACACAACATAATAAAATCAAATTATTTCTTAATTTAAAAAATAATCTGTGAAAATTAAGATTATAGATCTACCAATATGACTCTTGCAGTAAAAATATTTATTAAAATAAAAAAACTGGAAATATTTATTTTTTAAATCAATTTTCACCTTTTTTATAAAGTCATAAATTGCAGTAAAAATACAATTCCTATATAATCCTCCGTATCCCAAGACTTCGAAAAAAGAAAGCCTGAGATCTCTCCCACCTTTCATGGCCACCAAAGTTCTCCCGCCAAAACAACTCCAAAACCTCCGTTTCTTCATCACAAGGTCTCTTAACACCCCCTCCTCCTCCAAAGCCGCCGCCGCCTCTCCTCTAAATTTGGCTGAAAAACCCGAACCCCCTATCCATGAACCTCCCACTATCATTCAAGAACATGTAAAACCATCCATTCTAGACTTTAATGACCATCAAAAACTTTTCTCAAATTTGCCAACCACCAAACTCTTGCACGCATCTTCAATTCTTCACTTGGTTTCTATAGGTCCTCTGGTTGACTTTGGGATGTGGGTTATGAATTCCAGGATTATGGAGACAGATAATATTGTACGTGATGTTGTGTTAAAGACGGTAAGGCATACGTTCTTTAAACACTTTTGTGCTGGAGAAGATGTTGTTGAGGCCAGAAGGTGTTTTGAGAGAGTTAATGAAGCCGGTTTGAGAGTAATGTTGGATTTTGCTGTTGAATATACAAGTAATAATGATGCTTGTGATCAGAATCTGAAAGGGTTTCTTGATTCTGTTCAATTAGCCATGTCTCTTCCTCCATATTCTGTAAGATTTATGTCTTCCTCAATTAGCCATAATTAGCCCCATTTTTTTTCTGTTTATCAAGTTAATTTTGCTCTTTCTTTAATTTGTTTTCAAGGATCTCGGGTCTCTGTTCTGTTTCTCTTGAAATTGCTTTAGAGATTAGATATGGATCCTGCTGTGTATGTTAGTTTTACAGCTTAGGATGCGAGTAGAATCCTTGATCAAGTTGATCTTGTGCAAGCAGTCGTGTCCCATTGGACTCCATTGGTCATATTGCACACCATTGACCATAAGAGTTTGGCGATATATGCATCACAGAAAGTGACAGAATGAGAAACAATGACTGTCCTTTTCATGATTGAGGTGCCCCATCAGAAATTGAACACACTAGCTACAAGAACACTTCTTTCTTTTGGTTTTAGGGGCGGGGTGTCCTCGGGCAAGCTTTCGCGGATCTTATCGAGTTTGTTTTGTCTTTCTTTGATGTTGGCAGAAAGAAACCAACTCTAATATTGTAGGCTAATTTTATGTTTTTTTTTACTCGCATCAGGTGAGCAGTGTGGTGGCAAAGGTCACAGCAATGTGCCCCTTAAGCTTGTTAGAGAGAGTTAGTGATTTGTTAAGGTGGCAACAAAGAGATCCTTCCTTCAACCTTCCATGGAAACAGAACAGTTTTCCAATTTTTTCTGATTCTAGCCCTTTGTATCATACACTTAAAAAACCAGAACCATTAACCCCACAAGAAGAGAATGATCTCCAATTAGGCCAGGAGAGATTGTGGAAACTATGTGAAAAATGTGTCCAGGTCAATATCCCGTTGACGGTGGATGCAGAGCATATATCAGTTCAACCTGCCATTGATTACTTGACGTATTTGACAGCAATCAAGTACAACAAAAATGATAATCCCATTGTGTATGGTACAATTCAAGCCTACTTGAAAGACGCAAAAGAGAGGTTGTTACTTGCAACAAAAGCCGCTGACAAGATGGGAGTTCCTATGGGGATTAAGTTAGTGAGGGGCGCTTATATGTCAAGCGAAAGAAAAACAGCCTCTTCGTTAGGCTATGAATCTCCAATTCACAATAGTATTCAAGAGACACATGCTTGCTACAATGATTGTGCTTCTTTCATGCTTGAAAAGATCGCTAATAGCTCAAATGCAGTCATTCTTGCAACACATAATGTTGAATCAGGTAAAGAGATGAAGGAGACTCATGTGTGATTAATTATAGCCATTGGCATTGCCTTTGGATTTGATACAGGGTTCTGTGTACTTTGTATAGGAAGATTGGCAGCGACGAAGGCAATAGACTTGGGGATTGAGAAGAGGAACCAAAAGCTTGAGTTTGCACAGCTATATGGAATGTCAGATGCGCTTTCATTTGGTTTAAGCAATGCAGGTTTTCTGGTTAGCAAATACACGCCATACGGGTCTATTGAGATGGTTATCCCTTACCTTCTAAGGAGGGCTGAAGAGAATAGGGGACTGTTATCTGCTTCAAGCATTGATAGGGAGCTCACGAGGTAAACAAACTTTGACACAGACTCAAGAATCTAAAACCAGAGGAGGGTTTTGGAAAAAGGTCCCCAGAGTCATTCATTTTTGTTTTTCTGCAGGAAGGAGTTGAAGAGAAGGCTTAAAGCTGCTGTATTTTGAAGTGAAGTTCAAAGCTTTCAATGACAAGCTGATAACAACCTCTACAAATAAAGAAAGTTAAAAAAAAAATTTAGATGTAATGTAAATATGTAATCAAAAGCAAATTACTCGTTAATACAAAGTAATTCATGCTGTATTACAAAAAGAAAACTGTTCGTAGAATTATTGGATGGTAATGTCCTGCGACAGATTTAATTAGATCTTCTCTTCTGCTTCACTGCAACCTGAAAAGTTGAAGTCATTCTTTTCTTACCCTCAAAGGGACAAGCATGTTGATTTGGATGTAAACTGTGAAAGCAAACTGTAATCAAATAGAGCTTTCATGAGTTCAGCAAAGTTCTTGTACATCAAAGCTTGAAAGAGACTTGAATGGTTCTTTGCCTTACTGCAAGCATTCAAATTCACCATTAAAGTCCAGCTAGGAGTAGTTGCTAGTCAGCTTATTTTAATGATCTTGAACCCTAGATGATGAGGTTTTCCAGTTTTATGTGTGGTAACAAATCCTTGTAGCATCCATCTTTTCCTTGGTGTTTATTATGTTCCATATTTTGTCCTAAAATAATGGGCAAGAGCTGATGGTGGAGTGATGGGGAGATCAAATCCTTTAATCAATTTTTGTGTTAGGTCGAAAGGATAAGAATTGTATCTGAAGACTAGATGATGTGGAAAAAAGATCCAAAATGTAATCCATACTCAATTTCTCAGTTCGCAAGAAATTTCTAGAAGAAGGGAAGCCAGCTTTGATGTAACCAGAGAAGATGAATTAGGCTTAAAATTAGGTATGTGAGGTTTAATGTGGCATGATAACTTCATCAAGCAGTTTTCTCTATGGGAATTGCCACATCTCAGAGGCTAGTTTACACCATCATGCTCTCGAATCAGGATTCTTTGAACGTAAAATAAATATTCAGGACATAGAATACAATTATTATTGTTATTAAACTCGGTTTAATGAATTAATTTTAATTTTTTTTATTTAACTCTTTATATAATTTGAATTTAAAATCCTTATATAATTTGAATTTAAAATTAAATTATATAAAAATTAATTCAATATAAGCTAGTCAACTTAACAAGTCGTAAGACAACCTAGGCGATTGGTAAAAAAACATGGTTTAGTTTTAAAAAAATTTTAATATAATTCTTTTTTCAAAAATTTGAAACAACGACATATTAGATCGACTTAAACTTCACAATTTAATTTGTCAAATTCACAATCTAGGTTATGGACTCTACTGTGTTTAAAAACTTTGTTTTTTAAAATAATTTTTTTCTTAGTTATAAGATAATAAATATAAATACTTGTAAAATAAAGTATCAATTAAATAGCACGATAATTTTTTAATATTAAGATAATTTTATAAAAAATAAACTAAAATAATTTACAAAAATAAATTTTAAATTATTTGTAAATATTAAAAAAAAGTCATCACTTATGCGAGTTTGCGGCACAACTAAATGTATTAAGTAATTATAGAACAATAAAAACAAAATAATATTCTTGAAAAGGCAAAATAATGGTCCAAGGCCCGGGTTCCGGGTTTTGACCAGGTCACCGGGTTACTCGGGTCAATTCTTTTTTAAAAAAATATCAAAACGATGTCGTTTTAGTAAAAAAAAAAACAAAAGTCAACGAATTACAACTGGGTTTTTGAGCGGATTTTGCCAGGTCAGCTTGCCGGGTCACATCGAGTTTTTTTTTCTTTATTTTTTCTTCAAACCGTCAACCCATCGTCGCCGGACTCCAAAACTATGCTTATGAGTTCTCAGTCAAAAACTTTCATTCATTTCTTCATTCAAACTATACATTATTTTAAACAAAGGCGCTTGTTTCCCTAAAAATTAAAAATGATAATTCTTAAAAACTATAAAAAAAAACATTTGGCTACCAAGAAATTTGAAATTCTTCTTTTAGGTAAATCAAGTAAACTAAAAAATTAGACAGCATGTTTGTGTTACTTTATTATTAATAGTTACCAGCATCAACTGTAAGCTCTGTGCTTGGTTGAGAGTGTGTTTGGTATTGAGGTTGCTGTTGTGGTTGTGGTTTGAAAAAAGTTGTTTTATAAAAAGTACTTTTAGTTGAGGTTGGTTTGAAAAAATATATGTTTGGTTAAAACTGTGGTTGGAACTAAGGTTAAGTAAAAAGTAGTTTAATGTGTTTGGTTAAAAAAATGCTTTTCAAATTGAGGTTATAAAATAATTATATATATATATATATTGATGGTTTTTAATTTAAATATTGTAGATTTAATTACCATTATTACATTATTAAATAAATAATATTTTATATCAAATACTTTTTATTATTCCATTAAATTATCTACAATTTCATCACGTTTGAAATTCATCCGATAAGAACTATAGTTTTCATGGGTTTTTGAGCGTCAACAAAATTAGGTAAAATATCATCGAAGACACTGGAATTTGGAATTGCGATCATATTCCACAAGTATTACGCCACACACCGATGTTTTTCTAATTTATGTAGTGTCATTAAATAATATTAAACATTATTTTTTAGTAAAAACACAATTTTAAAAAATTAAATTTTTTTTACCGGGCCGGACCCGGTGTCAATAAATTTTACCCCCATGAATAATGCAAAAAATTCACCTGGCACTGTTCACGTGAACAGTGCCACGTGAATATTTATATATATATATTATATTCACTATTGGGTGAATATGCCCAGGTGAATTATAATTCACCTGGCGTCATCTGGCATGGGCACTGTTATGAACAGTGCCCATGTGAATTAAGAGAAGCAGCTCCCAGCTGCTTGTGAAAAACGCCGGTTTGATATAAAAAATTATGGGACCCACCAAATAATAAATTGCTGTTTAGATGTTACCAAACGCCTAGTTTACGCGGTTTGCTTTAAAAGCAAAAGCTGCCGCGTAAACAAACGCCCTCTGAGTGTCACTGAATTCTTTGCGGTTGATGCAATTTTTTTAAACAAAATCAGCTGAACTATTTCTCCTTCATTCAATCCATAAATTAAATGTCAAGCGAGGCTGGAAAGGAATGCAAAACAGAACAAAGCACCTATTCACTCAAGCAAATCAAAGACTTCATCATATTCACAGACAGAGAGAGCAGATGATCAGATGCCTTGTCACCCAAACAATGAATGTTGCAAAAGATTGCAAAAGACACAGGCGGACTAAGATATTTATTTAAGGAATGAAAATTAGCAGCACAGCAAACAATTTTCCCCTTGAAGAAGACCGGCAAGAACAAAATAGGAGTTAGGAGTAGGTTGCTAACATTAACAGATCAGTAATAATCAAAGGGTAGGGTTTACAGACGAAAAGAAACGAAGACACGGATGGTTTGTTTTAGAAAACTGATATAGAAGATATATAGTAGAGCAACCAAGGACATTGTAAAATACACAGACAGACAGACAGACAGACAGATTGCAGATGACATTGTAAAATACACAGACAGACAGACAGACAGATTGCAGATGAACGGAGTAATTAGCATAAAACTACCGTCTTCGAAAGTTTGCATGATCACAACAACCTGAAAATGACGTTCTGAACCAGCTTTTTTTATTATTATAAATTCGTTGCAGAATTCATCATCATCAACGTTCACACCATCCTTCTCAACAAGGCTATCCCAAATTGAGCTTCCCGTGGTTGTTTCTGTATTGCTCTTTTATATATATATATATATAAAATAAAATATACAAATATTTATTTCATTTTAAATACGGTGAAATTAATTATTTTATTTTATCTTATTTTATGTTAAAAAAGTAAATAAATATTTATTTTGCTTTAATTTATATTAAGTCTTGAAATTAATAATTTTATAATAACTATAGCTATAAAATCAAAGCTGGCTTAACAAATTGATCTAGGATCCTGTTAGCTTGGGACTTGAATAGGTTGGAGTTAAAAAAAAATTGAGAAATGATTGACATGATCTAACTCGGTCAAAAACCAAAGTTAATCCAGGATAAAACACGAGCCAAAACCCCGTTGATTTTTGTTTGAATCTTTTTTTGATGGAAACAAGATTGCTTCGATTCCTTTTTTATATTTTTTTTGGTAAACACGGGTTGACCATCTCAATTCGTGATCTAGACCCCGCCTTAGATCGACTCTAGAATTGAATTTTAAGATTATAATAATAATATTTTTTGTCCATACATTGACTCGAATCAACCAAAATTGACCCTCCCAACTTGTGATCCAGGCATTGCTCCTAATCGACCACCGAGTTGAGTTTTTAAAATATAATAATAATTACTTTTGGTCCTTATGTTGACCCAGTCAACCCAAGTTGACCCTTTCAACCCATAAGTCGGGTCTTCCCTAGTGTCGATCATCGAGTTTGGTTTTAAAACTATAATAATAACCACTTTTATCCTCGTGTTGACCTCGATCAATGGTTAATCCGACTCGTGATCTGAGTCTTACCCCGAGTTAACCTTCAAGTTAGATTTTAAAAATATAATAATAATAATAATTTTTATTCTTACATTAACTTAGGTCAATATGGGTTGACCCTCCCGACTCGAGACCCGGGTCATGCCCCAAATCGATTTTTTGAGACATGTCTCAAATATACATGTTATCTAAGATAATATTTGGTTATTGTCCTGAGATAGAAGGGACAGAGACAGTGGAGACAGAAATATATTTGGTTGAAAAAACAAAAACAAAGACATAAAAATAAATCGTTTATGAGCAATTTTGGAATGAATTTCTGTATTTTCAAAACAAGAGATATAGATTTGACAATCTCCAGAGATAATATTTATTATTTTTGTTCCTAAAATATCTCTGTAAAAAACTCTTAATTTCAAAATTGTTCAACTAAGATATGTAAATAGTTATTATCATAGTTTTAAAAATCAACTCAGGAGTTGATTCAGAGCAAAGTCCGAATCACTAGTCGAGGCCTGAATCACATGTTAGGTTGACCTGAGTCAACATAAGAATAAAAATAGTTATTATCATAGTTTATAAACCTAATTTGAGGGTCGATCTAAGGCAAAGCCTAAATCACGAGCGGGATTGACTGTTGATTTGGGTCAGCATAAGGACAAAATAGTTATTATCATAATTTTAAAACTCGACTCAAGGATCGACACGGGGTAAGGCTCAGGTCACGTGTTAGGAGGGTCGACTCAGGTTGACTTGGATCAACATAAAATAAAAATGATTATTATCATAGTTTAAAAGCTTAATTCAGGGGTCAAATCCAAGGCAAGACCCAAGTCACAAGTCGAGAAGGTCAACACAGGTTGACCCGAGTCATCGTATATATAAAAGTGGTTATTATAATAGTTTTAAAATAAAAATCAGAAGTCGACCTGAGACAAAGTTCAAGTAACGAGTCGAGAGGGTCACCTCGAATGATTTAAAAAAAATTTAAATTTATTTTTCAAAAATATCAACGAGTTTTTGACTCGTTTTTTTATCTTGAGCTAACCTAAATTTTTGACTGAGTCAGGTCGAGTCAATATTTCCTCTATTTTTTTTAACTCGAACTAATATAAGCCTCAAGTCAACCCATTAAAATAGTCTTAGTTATATAACTAAAATTATTATAATATTATTAATTTCAAAACTCAATATAAAATAAATTAAAAAAAATAATATTTTTTTTGTAAATATATAAGTTTAATAATAATATATGAAGAATAAAATAAATTTTTTCATATTTTATTATACTATAACCAAATGAATGAGATATAAAAATAACTATTTTATTTTTTACTTTATTAGCTAACACAATTTTATTTTATTTTTCTTTTGTAATTTTATTTCTATTTCTTCCATCTTGCAGAGTTAACAAATGCTACCTTAATCTATGTTTTTTCTGCGATTACCTTATCGCTACTGCTTGTTTCTTCACGCTTGGCCTTTGTCTATGCGATGTGCTGCCGTTTTAAAATGCTAAAGCCTCAACTTGGAAAATAACAAACATAAACGACACGTCGTTTCTTTTTGTCTTCCTTTCGATATAATCTTGCCTGTCATTGTCGGTTCCACTGTTAGTGCAGTTTTTATTGCAACAACGCACGCATCAGGCTCCAATTGGCTTGCAAAACGTACCAGTCTTGTCCAATATATATCCACTTCTCTCTCTCTCAATTATACAAAATATCTGGAGATATATTGTTGATAGATTGAACAGCAGGAGGAGGGGGAGGTAGGCTAATCATTTCCAGGCTAAAAAAACATTAAAAACCAAGGTTTGTGTTGGCTTAATGTAGTGATAAATTCACGTTTTTGAGATTAACCAATTTGATGTCAATGAAAAAGATTGATGTGTTTTATTTTTCAGCATTATTGGTTCATATTGTCATGATCAAGTTCAGTGCTTTCTTTTTTTCTTGTCTGCGAGTTCTCTTTTAGATACATTCACTGTTGCGGGAATTTGAGATCCTGTTGGCTGATTTTTTTTTGGCTGGTAGAAGTTGTGTTTGAATTCATTTAGGCTTGAGAGAAAGCTCCATTGTTTGTTGTTTAGTGTATAGTATTATGAACTGTACATGTTCAGTTTTAGCATTGATAAACTCTCCTTATTTGGTTTTTTTTCTCGCATCTAACTTATCTGCTCATCTATACTTGTAGCTGTTATCCATTGCCATGCTTCTTTTCAAGGTGGTTTCCTTTGCTTTAGTTTATGCTCGTTATTGTTCTTGTCATTTCTAAACAGCTATGCTGCTGCCGTGTCTTCAGTTTTATTGAACGATATTAGTTGCCGTCATTGTGCTTGGATATGTTTACTTCTAGTTAGGTATCTTCACCGGTTATGAAACTTTCTTGTATACCTATATACTTGAAATTAACTCTAAAATTACTATACTTGTTGTTACTTGCATGTTTAGAATGTTTTGGTTAATTTGATACTCTCATGGTTTACTAACACTCCAGTTAAGAATGAGGTTTGATTCCTTTTTTTTTCATTTTTTTACGTGTTCAATGTGTAATAACTAACAGTATTAGTTGTATGATTTTCAGCTAATTCAATTTTGGTTTTGCAGGTGATTTGAGATTGGTTAGTGGATTGCCATGTCAGGGAGAGTTAGGCCCTCTGCCTTGTGGCATACTAAAGTTTCTTTCAAATAGTAGCATGGAGAAGAAAAAAATAGATGAATATGAACCAGGACCGCCTCCTTCACCAAGACCACTGGATAGGTTTGGCTTTGTGAAGCAAGAGGTTAATAATTCACCACATGGTTTAACCAAAGGAAGGTCAGCTTATGAATTTGAGAGGTATGGTGTTTCTTCAGGAGGTCACTTCCAATATTCCAAATGAGTTAATGCCAAAGGCTCATTGATGGATCTTCCTTGCATACTAATAGATAATAATCTTGATTAGTGATTGTGGACATAAACAATTTTCAGGGAGGAAAGAAGGGTAAGGAAGTGGAGGAAGATGATTGGGGTTGGAGGGAGTGATTGGAAGCATTATGTTCGAAGAAAACCTCATGTTGTTAAGAGGCGCATAAGGAAAGGAATCCCTGACTGTTTAAGGGGTCTTGTTTGGCAGTTAATCTCTGGAAGTCGAGACCTTTTGCTGATGAACCCTGGGGTATATGAGGTACTCCTTCACTTGTCTTGATTGAGATATATAACCTGAGATCTTTTGCTTATCATTTTGGTAATAAGATTCTATTTGTAATATGTAGTGGCTTTGCTCATATTACCTTTGAGCCTTAAAATCATTCATGTTTAGTTCTTCAGATGTTACCAGACTCCCTCACTTCTTCCTTTTTCTGAATATTTTGCACATTGGTTTGTTCACTTCAACACGTAGGTGTTAAAGGCACAAGATTTAAAGCTATCAGATAATAAAATTTAAAATTAAAGTCCATGTTGATTGATTAGATCATGCATTTGTTTTCCATCTTAATGTTTTCAACAATTAGTCAGTATATCTGATTCAGAGGATTAAAATCAACTTTGGCTCTTTTTTAGTGGATGGTATATCGGTATGCTAACAAGAGCATTTGATGGTGGCAGTGCCTAAAATTCTAGGGCTTAGTTTGTGATGGCCTGATATACTCATCCAGATGATTTAGATGTATGGATTTCGGAACTTTGCTTGGTTGCGGAAAGACCTTAAGAATTTTTTAATTTTTTATATGAATGGTGAATTTCATAGATCAAAAACCGGAAATTTCCCGGTTTACCAGAGTTATTTACATCTAAATAAGAAAGAAAATTTATCTTAAAAAAATTCCAGAAGTCACAAAATCTGGAAATGTTTGGGTTACTAGTTGCTTCCTGCAAAATCTTAGTATCTTGAAGCCTTATCTGGACTGTCTGAACAATGTTCTTTACAGTGCTACCTTCATCTACTGCAACAGTATTATGAATCTTTTGGTTCCTTTCCTTCCAAATACAGTAGAAAAAAAACACCAATGAAGCCTCATAACAATAGATTGAAAAGACTTTTCTGAATAAAGATTTTTGCCAAGTACAACTCAGACTCTTTTAGAGAAACGACCCTATTATTCCCACAAATTTGGAGAATTGGCTGCCAGACTCTTTTAGAGAACACACAAGTCAGGAATAGGTGATTTCTGTCTTCATCATCCTCTGCTTAACACGGAAACTGAAGCCATGACCCTGTCCATTTTGATGTGCCTCATCTTTATAGTTAACCTGTCCAGAATAGCTAGCCAGAAAATAAAGCTGTGCCTTGGAATACATATAGGCCCTCAAATCAACTTAAACCTGTCCACTCTGCTTCATTTTTTCTTGATCAACTCCCAAGCACTCTTAGAAGAGAATTGCCCATCATTAGTGAGTTTCCATATAACACCATCGCTTTGCGAAGGATAAGGGAAGAGAAAGCCACAAATAGCACATTGAATGGCGCTTCCATGGCATCTGAGCTAGCCATTTACTTTCATTGCTGTTTATCACCTGTAAAAGCCGTGCTATAGGAGGCGGTCCAGATTAAAAAATGATCCTCTGACCATATTGTTTGACCAAGGGTCCATGAGGATGCCAAGAGTCCCACCAGAGATGGATAATTCTTTCCATTGCCTACTGAATGCTCTATATAGTCCTGAATTAAATTTCTGAACTTTAGCAATCTCCAATTTCAAGAACATTCATTACAGACATTTAAGCACCATGGGCCTTTTCCCTTAAGAAAGATCGTAAAAAAATGCCTATATTTCCCATCTACTTGACAGTTATGTCTCTATAATCCCCTTCCCTAGGGAATCTATGTAGCATGTCAGGGAAGGGATTAGCTGGGAAAACTTGATGAGCAATTGTGTCTTGCCATGCTTATTAATGTTAAAGTTGTATGTAAGAAGATGAAAAAATAAAGTGTGCATCGACATATACTAGGTTGCTTGTTTAGTTTGTACACATTATCTCACATATTTTTCTTTTCTTTTTGTAAAGACATATAACATTCAAATAGCATTGCCTTGTAGTGATGTGTGACTGCCTTATAATTTAGATTCAGGGCAATTGTTTGATCAATGTACATGGCTACTGCTGGGAAATTTAAGGTTTTTTTGAACATAGATAAATGGTGATTTGTTCTGGAGTTGAAATTGAAAGCAGAAGGGGATAACATGGTATCTGTAGGAACAGTACATATGGACATTATCCAGGGAGCTGTTTTGGTATATACATGTATGAAATTTTTGGCTCTGACAAGGGCTCTACAACTCTCGCATAAAAATTAATGGATCGGTGCTGAAATTATTGCAGATTACATACAATGAAGCTTTATTCCAAAAATATATGTAGATCATTTTGCTAGTACAATCGGTAAAGTAAAACAAATCATATTCTTCTTAGAAGACGTGGAGAAGGGATATTTCTTTTCTATAGCCCTTACTGGCATCCAATCATGTGTCCTTCAGTGCTTTTCTTTCTTTTGTTCTTTGTAAGGAATCTAAGCTAGACAAAGGATTTCGTTCTTCTTTACCTGTTTTTGACAATTTTAGTTTTCCATCAGGGTAGCTAAGAGGGATTTAGACCTCTTGAGCGTTTTGAGAAGCTCTTTTGCTAATCCTTTCTAATACCCCAAGGCTATTATCCTTACTCGCTTTGAACCAAATTTGGAAGGATAAATTGCTTTGTGAGATAAAACTTTTGTTTAGGGCACCTTAATAGGGTAGACACTAATGAGCTTTTGCACGTAACAGACCAAATAAGGCTCTGTCTTTTGATGTGTGTTTGTGATGTGCCTTCATATGAGAGAAACACAGGAGTGATTTGTTTTCACTGTTCACTTGCAAAGAGATTTTACAAGTATTGACTTGGGATTTATTCTTAGAGAAATTTACTACTACATAACCAGTACATTATATGTGAAAAGATCTTAAGTGGCTGGGGAATTATATCCTAAAAAGAATAAATGAATGCACAGTTCTTGGTTTCTGATGTTAATTTTAGCTTTTCATGCTCTTTTCCCTCTGCTTGCATGTGCACACAGCCGCACATAGATTAGTTTGTGTCATAATGATGAAACTATATATTTACTGCAGCAACTAGTTATATATGAGACATCAGCATCGGAGCTGGATATAATTAGAGATATTTCTCGGACCTTCCCATCGCATGTTTTCTTCCAGCAGAGACATGGTCCTGGTCAAAGGTCGCTGTACAATGTTTTGAAGGCTTACTCTGTGTATGATAGAGATGTTGGATATGTTCAGGTCTGAGACTTGTGTGATTTATGGATCTTAAATTTACTTAATTCACTGGCTGGAGAATGAAAGTGCAATTGTTAAAAAATGCAGGGGATGGGATTTTTAGCTGGTTTACTACTTCTTTATATGAGTGAAGAGGATGCTTTTTGGTTGTTGGTTGCATTGCTGAAAGGAGCGGTCCATGCTCCAATGGAGGGATTATATCAGGTAATTCATTTATACAAAGAGCTTCTTGTTCGCATTTGTAAAGTTGTGGTTAGCTTAGATTATTGGCTGTGAGATGCTAATTCCCTACAATCATAGATATAGAGCACTATCAAGTCAGCACAAACTGGGCGAGATAAAGCAACACGATGCGATAAGATTTGCATTTATACATCTCAACAAGTTTTCATGTGGCTTGGTGTTTCAGGGAGAGTGCTGAAAGGAAGCGTTATCATCTGTCAACTTCCTTGACAATACATACACCATATAATGGTGGTGTCACTTGCAACTTTTCACTTAATAGTAGCTTATAGAATTATATCCTCTGTTAGCGTTAAAAAAAAATGAACTATGCCGTCTGCTGATGAAATCAGGCTTGAATTTCCTCTGTTTCTCTCCCACGCACACCACTCGTGCACACTTACACTTGGAATGCCTTGATAAGGAGCTGGGACCACTTCTTGATAATTTGTTTAGCCAAGTTCAGAATTACAAGATGCATATTTATCTACATTACAATTTCAAATACCATAACCTAGAGGGGTGGCTTACCGCTTCCTCAAACTTAGGAAAAGGCCAGCCACTATGGAGTTTTAACTTTGATTCCATACTCCTTGTTAAGGAAAGAAAAAATATTTTCTATTAGTTTTGAATTACGTTTTGTGGAGACAAGTTTTCTGTCGTTACCAAAATTATGAATCCACTAGTCATCCACAGTATCTTGACCATTTGAAATTTGTTTATTTCATGTGATACCAAAAGGTGAGAGAATCTTTTTCCACCTAGTTATGGTGGCATCCTATTCTGAGTTTTGTGGCTCCTTAAAGCTTTCTTAGAGTTAGATTGATCTTTGTACGTTCAATGGTAGGTTCACTGCATGCTTCATGTAAATGAGCTGCTTCATACTTGAGAGAGAAAAAGGAATGTAATGGTCAGTAAACTGCCAAGATTTATTACCGTCTCAAAACCCCACCAACCATTTATTGGTATGATATGAGCATATGAACCACCTGTAGCCTCTTTTACTATTTTGAACTGGGGTCTGAGGGAACGGCACCTCATCCACTCTTCTTGGGCTTTGAAAACACTTTCATCATGTGAGAAGTTATATTTTATACTTGTGTCAGGTGGGTCTGCCTCTTGTTCAACAATATCTCTTTCAGTTTGACTGCTTGATGAAGGAGCATATGCCGAAACTGGGAGAGCATTTCACCCAAGAAATAATAAATCCTAGCATGTATGCAAGCCAGTGGTTTATAACTGTTTTCTCATACTCTTTTCCATTCCACTTGGCCCTTCGGATTTGGGATGTCTTCCTTTACGAGGTCAGTTATTAATCATTTTTTATGGTTTTTCCGGGAAGGATCATTGCAAATGGTCTGGGTGTTAATATGTGTCTGCAACTTCTTCTTTGCCAGGGTGTAAAAATTGTTTTCAAAGTGGGTCTGGCACTGCTAAAATATTGCCATGATGACTTGGTGAGGATCCGAGATTTTTGTCTACTCTGAAAGAAATAGCCGCACATCCCAGGCATATAATTGGTTTTCTTTTTGTTATCAGGTCAAATTGCCCTTTGAGAAGCTTGTACATGCTTTGCGTAATTTCCCTGAGGGTGCAATGGATCCAGATACAGTACTGCCTATGGCTAACTCCATCAAGGTTCTCCCTTTCTCTGTGCGTGGCTGGCGTGTGTTTAAGCAAAAGCAAAAATTTGAGTTTTATTTGAACTCTACATTCTACCATCATATCACACTTATTATATATCATGGTTGCTCTGGTTATCTCCATCCATTTTCTGTATGTTGTGTCAGTTTATTCAAATTATAATTATAGACAGTCTTATGCTTCTATGATGATCTTTGGATTTTAATCTTTTGAGCCAGTAAACATGTTGTATTTTACGGTGATATTTAATAAAAGTTTGCTGTCATTCAGTAGCAATCTCTGTTTAAGCTGCCAAAAATTCTAATCTTCTTAGGTCTGTTTTGGTTGATTTGATACAACCAGTCAACCACTTTTCCTGTGTATGTTTTGTTTTGTATTCTTGACACAGAATAGTGAAAAATCTGAAATATAACCCCGAGAAAAAATATGGTTCCTCCTAAAATCATGAATCGGTAAGAATTATTAATATTTGGAGACATAAATATAAGCGGAACCATATTGTATTTTTGATGATTCATAAGGGGAGCCATACGTATCATGTCTGTGTGTGCACATTTTATAATGTTGTTGGATTTTATAATGTTGTTGGATATTCGAGCAATTTGGCTGTATTTTGGGTAGTTGCTTAAATTATGCTTAGACACACACCCCTAGCAATGTAATTAGTATGTGTTAGCGTTCCTCCATATTGAACCGGCTTAGTTTTTGAAGTAAAACTTTATTCATTATTCATGAAAAAGGAGTGGATTCGTTATCAGGTGTCCAGACGTTTGGAAGAGCTGAAACAGGAGTATGACAAGAAGAATGGAAAGCTTAGTCATTCCACAGAAATTAACAGGAATCAGGAACAGTTACAATGAAGGTTTTTCTCTTCTTTCAAGGGAGCTAAGCCTTTAGTTATTCCATACATTCTGATTCTTTTATTCTTTTTTCATGAGCTATCTTATAGTATGAAAAATGTAAATAAAGCATTTACTTCCGTGATGGGCTGATGCTCCATAGTTGCTTGGTGGAGTTGAAAATGTCCTTGAAACATGTGATTCATACGGATCAGAGAAAGTAGTGTGACATTAGTGGTCAGATCTAGTCATCTCCTACTAGGATGGGATTCTCTTCTTGATTGTAATGCATTGAATATGATTGTGATAAAGATGATGACTAGATTGTGTCTTTTCAGCAATGATTGCATGGGAGGTGTGTAATAGTTCAAGAATTATTTTTAAACGCCTCTCCTGCCCTGGATATGCCTCTCACCTCGTTAACCTTAAAATCTGTTTTCTATCTTATAACTGCTGGAGTAAATCAACTAAAATGACATGCTCGTCTGTTTATCTTGCTTGATAGGTAATAATTACACTTGCTGCTTCTTAGAAGGAGAGTTGATTCACTTCATTTCTTTTTGCTTCTTGTTCCTAGTTAAAGATTGCAAGCCAACAGAAGTTTCTTGTGCTAACCAGCTCATAAAGATTTTGGCTGACACAGAATTCTTATCCAGCCAGATGGGGTTGGTAGTGGGACATCATCACAAAATTAGGGCAACAGAAAAGCTTCATATGTGTCATCATCGAGAAAACGTGCAGTTGCAAAATTGTTCTTGAGCATCCATAAACACCTGTAGAATAATTGAAGATATATGTTGTCTGGTCCCCTGTGCGAAGCCTGCAGACACACATTGCTTGGAAGCATCATGATTCGTTTTTCAATAAGAAGATAGATATCAAGAGCACCATTGAAGAATCGCCTTTTTTTGATAAGTTCCATGCATTTGCTGCATCGTGGCTAGTGGTTTACTTTCCGCCTAACATGCAAAAGCATAGGCTCTAATGAAGCTAATGTCTCGACAGAATTTATTCCTAAGCAGTGGATGCCCGTGCAATTTGACAGAAGTGTCGGCATATCTTCCCTTTAATAATGGTGCTGGCAAGGGTTTCAAGATAGAAGTGTAAGATATATCTAGAAGAATCATAAAAGAATGATAGAACAGAAACCTAAAAAAAATAAAGATATAAATTCTTGTCATTTTAAAATATAAAGATACAAGTCATATAACCTTTTATCCCTAGTATTTTATTTTAATTTTAATTTTTCTGTTTTGATACATTAACCAAAAGATCAACTTGGAAAATATAAGAACTTGATTCCTTTTCAAAAGGAATTTATTCTTTTATTATTATTATTATTATTATTATTATTATTATTATTAATAATGTGGATGTCCGGGTCAGCTTGCGTATATCTCGATTAATCCTACGAGCCCTAAAATTAACAATTATGTAAATCTCTAGTGGCTATTATATTAACAATTATAGAGCTCAAACCTGAAATCACACGGGAAGAAGCCTGCTAAAAGAGAATTATTCTTTAATTAATGTTGTAGTGGGCCTATATTTACATGTGTCATATCTCTAATTTGTGAAAGCTAATAATAATAATAAACCATGTCATTGAGTTTGATTGCTATGTTTATCATATTACTGTCAAAGATATATGGACTTATCTTTTTAATTTTCTCCTTTTCAAGCACTTTAACTTATATGGAAACACAATTAATACATTCCCTTAAAAAATTAGTGCAAAAAAGGATTTTTTTTTTCTAATTCAAATTTTAAATCCAATTAATACATTCCCTTAAATTAGTGCAAAAAAGAAATTTTATTTTCTAATTCAAATTTTAAATCTATATCAGAAACACAATTAATACATTCCTTTAAAAAAGTAGTGCAAAAAAGGAATGTTGTTTTCTAATTCAAGTATTAAATCCAATTAATACATTCCCTTAAAAAGTAGTGCAAAAAAGGAATGTTTTTTCTAATTCAAATTTTAAATCTTTATCACATCTACTAAATACGTTTAGGTATTTTATTAGAAGAATAACATGCTCTCTAAGTAAATATTTTTTTAAAAGAAATCAAAACTTGACTAATTAAAGTTTGGATAGTCAGAATATTTCACTTTAATTTATTTTCTATTTTTCTTCACGTTTGTGCTAAGTAAATGAATTTAATTCTTTATATACACATATTTTAAATTGTTATTTTGAATTGGTTTATAATTGTCAACTTGATGTTTTAAATTAATTAACTTTTTTGTAACGCAAGGGTCCTTCATTGACTTTGTTGATAAAAAAAAAGAGGTTTTGTCACTAGTAAAGATGTATATGAAAGCATAGTCTAAATAAAACAATCATATAAATATTTAATCTGAATGCATGGGAGCTGATTTAAAAATATTTAATCTTAAAAATAACCAATGTCATCCTTAAAAAAAAAAAAAAATTCTCTTCTCATCTTTATATATTCTTATGATGGGAAGCCAATCAGCCCTCCACGTCTCAAAATTTCTTTTTTTGGATAGTATTTAATATTCTAGTAGCGGTTGTTTTTTAAAATATTTTTTATTTGAAAATATATCAAAATAATATATTTTAATTTTTAATTTATTTTTAACATCAACATATTAAAACTATTCAAAAACACAAAAAAAATTAAATTTAAAAAAATCAAAATTATTAAAAAATGTGACTAGACTGAAAAAAAATAATATCATTATGATTTAGATTTGTATGGACCCATGACCACGAAGGCAGATAGATGTATTAGCTAACTAATCCTCTAATTAGAATTATTAAATCCGACTCGACCCTATACAAGGCCTATGTAGGGAGTTAAAGTAATTATTTTTATAATCAAAATAATATTATTTTTAATTTTTTTTAAAAATCAAAGGGTTTTTTTTATTAGAACATAAGTTGATTTAAATTTTTAATTGGATTAATTTTTTTATTTATTGTGAAATCCAACTAAGAAGGAGTGTTTAAGAATGTGGTAGCAATTGATTTTCAATAAAGATATCAAAATAGTATTTTTTTTAATTTTTAAAAATTATTTTTGATATTAGTACATTAAAATGATATAAAAATATCAAAAAATATTAATTTAAAAAAAATTAATTATTTTTAAAACACAACACAAATAACTTTTGGATAAATATTTAAAGTTAATCCGTAACTAGGGTTTTTTTATTTTTTATTGTTTATGGAAAGTGGAAGGATTATTTTGGGTCACCACAGATTTGGATGTCAGCCCAATAGATGCTGTGGGACCCAAACCAGCAAGCAAAACAAGCATGAAAAGGGCAAAGAAGGAAGAGACAAAGAGGCAGGCAGTTAACGTATGGGGTGGGAACAGTGATGTGTCGTGTCAGCCCTCCAATAAAAGCTAGCTGGCTGCTGCAACTTATCATCATCAACAGACACGTCAGCGCAGCACCACACAACACATACGTACTTGAACTGGCGTGTTTTATTATTATTGTTTTTTGCTACGGTTTGAAAAAAACTTAAGAAAAATAATTTTAATTATAATTTATTAAAATAAAATTTAAAAATATATATTTAGTTAAAAATATTTTGGAATAGATTTTCACATATATATAAAATAAATGTAATGCAACTCTTCATGGATAAAAAACTAAAATTCAAAATAATTCAAAGCATAAACTATAAACTATTTAATTAATCAAATTATTTTTTCTGAAAAAAATAAATAAAAGTTATTGGTCTGTTAGACTCTTCCTAAGGGCACGCCTCAATTCTTGCAAATTTAGCCTCACACGTGGCCTTCAGTTATCGGATAAATGAGCCACACACTTCTATTATTCTATAATTCTATCGACTAAAATGCGTTGTCGTTTCACCGCTTATCTTGCAAGCTCGTAAAGGGTAATATAGTCATTAACTTACCAAAAGATGTGGCTATCCGGTCTTCGAGGAAATTCACGTGAAATAAGAAAGAAAGTTTTTGGTAGTGGCATGGACGTAATTAACTACCAATCCCATGGTTATCTCAAAACCTCCACAGCCATCCAGCCACTCCTATATTAACCCTATATTTCTCTCAGAACTCACATAAAAAATATTGCAAGTTTAGGGTCATAAAAATCTCTATCATCACAAACAAATATAGGGTTTGTTGATTTGGTGACTGTTTTCGCCGTCTTTGCTTTCAAAATTCAATCTTGACCTGTTTCTTTTACGCTTTTTGAATAGGTAATATATACATTGTTTGTTTTGCTTGCTTTGGTTTTGTAATCTGGTGATTTTGTTTAATTCTTTGTGGCTTTGGTTTGTAGGTTTTTTTTTTGAACTTGAGAAAGAGGGGGTTTTCAAAGGAGACTAGCTTTTCAAGATTTGATATATTTTATTGGTAAGTTTTTTTTTCCCGTTTTTTGGTAATAGTTGCATGGATTCTTGGTGTAGATGTTGATTTGGACTTGTTTTTGTATTGTTGTCCTTTATGTTTTATGTGTATGTTAATTGTTCTGATCCTTGATATAATGTAAATCTGAGGCTTTTATTTTTATGGATTCGTTAAGGTTTTTGGTCTTGAAAAAAAAAATTAGGCTTAGCAAGTTTTCTTCTGAGAATAACTTATTTTATTTTATTTTTTAAAATTAAATGGTGTTTGGGAATTTGAATTCTTTCTCTTTGGTATTTTTTCTATCCTTGTGAATCTGTTTAGTCTTTTAAATTCAATATTTTATTTTATTTTACTTATGATTTGGTGATTGCTTAGTGGTTTTTGTAGCTTGTTTGTCTGTTGATTTTTAATCTCCAATATGTCTTACTTCTCAGTTTTTTTCAATTTGCTATTAGAATTTTGCTATTATTTTTAAGATTGTAGACTAGTTTGCTTTGAGTTTTGTGCTAATTGCAATCCTTCTTGTGTGATTCTTACAGGACTGAATGATCTAATGGAGTCTAAAGGTGGCAAGAAGAAGTCTAGTAGTAGTAGTAGTAAATCCTTATGTTACGAAGCTCCCCTCGGTTACAGCATTGAAGACCTTAGACCTGCTGGTGGAATCAAGAAGTTCAGATCTGCTGCATACTCCAACGTGAGTTTGAAGTTAATCGATCTGTTTTTCCTTTGGCATTTCATTGTGCGACTGGTTTCCTAATCTTGTGTCATGTTTATTTGTGCAGTGCGTTCGAAAACCATCCTGAGATTTTCCAAGTGTTGACATAACCCCATTTTAGCTATTTCGCACGCTCAATTGTCTTTAGTCTGTTTTTCTGTTCTGCTTTCCTCGTTCTCTTGTACTCTTTGCTGCACTTTTCATTTGTTGACTGTGAGGTCAGATGGCGCTGCCAGTCTCTGCAATCGGATTTGAAGGTTACGAAAAAAGGCTTGAAATATCTTTCCTAGAGCCTGGCTTCTTTTCTGACCCTGAAGGGAAGGGCCTGAGGTCCTTGTCCAAGGCTCAATTGGACGAGATTCTCAGACCAGCTGAATGTACTATTGTTGATTCGCTATCAAATGACCAGGTTGATTCTTATGTCCTGTCGGAATCCAGTCTCTTTGTGTACCCTTACAAAGTTATTATCAAAACATGTGGGACTACCAAACTGCTTCTCTCGATACCGGTGATTCTTAAGCTCGCTGATGCCCTTTCACTCACTGTATGTTCTGTGAGGTATACTCGTGGGAGCTTTCTATGCCCTGGGGCTCAGCCATTTCCACACCGCAACTTCTGTGAGGAGGTGGCTGTCCTTGACGATCACTTCAGTAAACTTGGTTTAAACAGTGTGGCATATGTGATGGGTGGTCTTGACAAAACTCAGAAATGGCATGTTTACTCTGCCTCTGCCGATATAGGGAGCCATTCTGGCCCTGTTTACACCCTGGAAATGTGCATGACTGGTTTGGGCAGGAAACAAGCATCTGTTTTCTACAAAACACATTCCAGTTCAGCTGCTGCGATGACTGAGGATTCCGGTATAAGGAAAATCCTTCCACAGTCTGAGATCTGTGATTTTGATTTTGACCCTTGTGGATACTCCATGAATGCCATTGAAGGGAGTGCAATTTCCACAATCCACGTCACTCCAGAAGATGGTTTCAGCTATGCAAGTTTTGAGGCTGTGGGCTATGATCTTCAAGATTTGAATTTGAGTCGGCTGCTTGAAAGGGTCTTGGCTTGCTTTGATCCGACCAAGTTCTCCGTTGCCTTGCATTCTAATATCAAGGGTGCCGAACTTAGAGCAAAGTTTCCCCTGGACGTGGAAGGTTACTCTGGCGGAGGAGGGAACTATGAAATGCTTGGGAAAGGTGGATCGATCATCTACCACAGCTTTGCAAGGACTGGAGGCAGTGCATCTCCCAGGTCTATCCTGAAATGTTGTTGGAGTGAGGATGAGAAGGACGAGGAAGCTGAAGAGAAATAGTTCTTTTCAGCTATTTGTTTTTCCTTTTATTTTTTCCTTGAATAAATGTCATGGGGTTATGATTCTGAGTTCTTGAGGCATTTGTCCATGCCTTGTGTCTTCCATTATCGATTTAGTTTTGACTTTGGATTAATAAAGAGGTTTGTGTTATCAGATCCTGCAAGTGTAAAACCTGTATTTTATCATTCAAATGCAATATTTGTTCGAGTGCCTTCTCCTTTTGATCATCTTGATTGCTTGATGATATATATAATATAAACACTTTGAAAAATAACCCCCACATCCATTCATCATCTTTTGTTTTCTTCTGCTTTAAATTGTGAGCCCTTTTCCTTTCTCGATCGGAGGGTGTGTGCTGATTGCTCCGAGTCCCTTGGATGAAGGAAAGCTGGAAAAAAAAGGGGGGCCTTGCTCTGCTTTTGACGTCGTTGTGGTTCCAAATTCTGCACGTAAAAGTAATTAAAGTGCAAAAGCATATCATTAAGAGTTGATTGCTTGCGATATTGATAGGCAGATAGAGAACAAAAAAGCTCTGCCAAGCTTGGGAGTAGTGCTCAACCGTTGAAATTAAAAAAAAGAAAATCAAAAGGTTCGAGTTTTATTATAATACTGTGTTGATAATTTTGTTATCCAACTGTACTAAAAGAAATTAAATAAAAAATCATTAAATTAAGCAAAAAAATCTGAAATTAATTAAAAAATAAAAAAATCCAATTGCGCTAGTAGGGCATCTTAGTTAGGCTACTAGGACCAATAAAATAATAAATTATTGATGGTTGTAATATATACTAAAATGTGATATTTTCTAAATATTATACAGAATATTTTTGGTGCAAAGTGGAAATCGAAAAGAAAAAAAAGAAAAGGATAATAATTGAGGAGCGTAGAATGGGAGAATAAAAGGAGTGGCAAGCATGCATTGGACAAGTTGACACGTGTGCCCTTCAAGGATATGACCACTGAACAAATTCTTTTCGCACGTGAATGGAAAAACCGGGTCTTGGAATATTCGACCCGCCTGTCACCTCCGGACCCCTTCTCGGTTGTTTGCAGCTGGGAAGAACATATTCAAGGAAGAGATTCTCAGCCTCTCAATTGATATGAATTTTCAAAGGCCATTGTGGATTTGTGGCGTGGAGAGCAGGGAGCCATCAAAGCAAATCTGTACCGTAGACTGCATTGTTCTTCAACGGAGCCCTAGCTAGTCACAAAACTTGCGCTTTTTTCGAGGAATTGACTAGAGACTGGCAAACTGTTCAAATCTGTGTTTACTGTTTTTGTACTCTATCGCAAGAAACAAACAAAAACTTAGAGAGTTCAAAACTTCAAATTATAAAATGACATGCGCAGTTTACAGTAAAGAAAGAAAGACGAGAGAGACAGAGATATTAAGTATGTTATTTTAAGTGTTTTTTTTTAAATATATTAAAATAATATTTTTTGAATTTTTAAATACTATCAAATATCATTAAAAAATATCAATTTAATATTTCAAAAATATTTTTAAAACACACCTAAATAAACACGCATTATACATTTTGTATTTTTTCTAGATTAACATGAGTGTTTGGATCAGTTTGTGTATATTTTGACTAACTCCATGTATTTTAAAATTAATAACTATATAAGTCTTTAATAGTTCTGGAATTTGTAAAATTCAAACTGATAATTTTTAGAGAATAAATTTAAAACCCGATCAATTACCTTGATGAATTAATGATGTGTGTGACTATATAAATTCACGACCCAGGAGTGTACATGAACCGTATGATCTGCATATAAAGACAGATACACAAACACTTCCAATCCACGAGAAAACACCAGAGAAAGGCAGGAGAGCACGTGTCATCAAGAATCAGGCATATCTTCTTGCAATATTTTGAGCATACACTACCCAAGACATGACCTAGCGAAGTGTGCTGAAATACGTAGTTTGTACTAGATGGTGGATGGACTATGATTATCAGCTTCGTGGTCTTTCGTTAACCTATCATTGGAGATGAAGCAATTCCATATGATCTCAAAAATCATGATGATGGTGTAAAGAAGCAAATGTTCAAGTGGGACTGCAGGTAAAACTATACCAGCAAAGGCAATCTCAACCTATTCGAGGACAGAATGCAGCACTGGTATTTTACATCTCATTGTTCATTGCTGCATCATTTTATCATCATTCATGTTTAAGGTCAAACTAGCCAGAGCTATAACATCTACTGCGATGTTGCATTGCTGATGGTTGCGCATGGGAATAGCCATAACCTATGTAGCTCAATGTATTCTCCTTCATGTTCAAATAAAAATAAAAATGTAGTATTGCCCCCATTATTGCGGTTTGGGCCACTAGAACTCTCTACTGAAAGGATTTACAAGAAGAAAGTATCATATAACATGACAAAGGTTGCTTCAGCAACATTGTAAAATTTGACATTTCAGTTGATCACCTGAAAATTGCTCATTGTCGTAGAGAGTTATTATAACTCAAGAATGCAGATAATGATCTCTAATTAATTTAACAGATGCAAAAGTTTTAGGCGCTTAGAATTAAACCCCTAGATGCTTCACATTCCGGTTTGTATCTATCTGCATGGCCTCTGCAGCACTCAGTAAGGTCGAAACTTCCTAGCAGCTCTCAATTGTTGAATCCGCTTTCTGTCCTCCTCAAATTTGCTTCGAAGTGCCATAATTTCTGCAAGGATATTTAACTATCAATACCTTGCTTCACAACAATCAATGAAATGATAAGGATGCATGTTTTATTTGAAAATATTTTTCACGTAAAAATCAACTCATCCCAAATTCATCGAGGAGCAACAGCACGAGCTGTTGTTTCTTAGATGAAGAGAAAAATACCATCTTTTATGTTCCAAACAATTGCACGTGGATCTTTAAATGCTTATTATACATCAGGTATCTCCTCATGGTTACTGTAACTAGTTAGTATAGCATATTGCACAAACAAACAGCACACTAATTTGCTAAGATTCATCATACCACTCCTCTGAGCTTCTCTTTTCTGAAACCGATAGAATTCTAGCCCAACTTCCTTGGGCTTTTTCTTGGTCATCTGATTCTCCACAGCAGCTGGAGCAACAGAGCCCACGGTAATTCCACTTTCAGAATCTGTTGTCTTTTTCCTTCCTTTGTGATGTTTAACAACTGTCCATCCCCCTTCTGCAGCTTGGGCTTCTCTTTCTTTTCTTTCCTGTACACGCCATATCAAGACAAATGATAAACTGTATACTAGGAAGAAACACCACAAGACATGATGGAAGCCTAAATCTACCATGACAAAAGAACACATTGACCACATAATTCGCCAATAGAAACATACAAATTTATTTTCAATTGAAGTGAGCAGAAAATGAGAGAAGAGACAGGATGACATAAACTGAATGCTGAAATATGCAGCACGATAGCAAAACATCTACTTTACAGATTCTTCCAAATATGTTTGGCGGGACAAACAGCTATATCACTCATCTACCTTTGTCAAAAGATAACTGTGAAAAACATGCTTTTCCTGCAAGCATGTTTCTGTACAAACTCAAAGCAAAGTGTTCAATTTTGAGCCAGACAATGCATGCGCAGGTCTGATCACTCTAAGAGAAACAATAGAAGTGCTGAGAAACAAATATGAAAAGAGTTCCACCGCATTATGATCCAGTCTCAGAGGTGCATGAGAGACAATACCTGTTCAAATTTTTCCTCATGGGCAATTATGAACTCATCTAATCTTTGTTGCAGCACCGTCAGATCTGGTCTACTTTGATGATATTCTGTAAGCCACTCTGTAATGCAAGTTTACAGTCAAGAACCTAAATAATGAAGCATCATTCATATATATAAAATCAACATTCAGAAAGTAAACTAATATTGTGCATGGTGAAATCATTGAATAAAGAAAATTTTAGCTAATACCCTTGCCCCATTCATGACATGCAAATCCTTAATGTCATGTTCCAGGAGAGCCATGAAATAGAAATGGATGCTTAAATGCTACACAATCAACACAGAATAAAAAGGGCGTACAGTTTTACTACCATACACTACTTCTACTTATGGCCATCCGATGGTGTACATTACAAAACAAAACTTCAAGGAGAACATTTGACCATTTAGTTTTATTTGATTAGTAGAGATTTTTACTAGTTAATACGATCTTATGAAATTGAAGGGCTAAAACATTGCACACGATATGATTCATGCATACTTTTCATTCCTTTTGAGGAGTCCTCATCCCCAGAAGAAATACAACAAGCCTCATCCTGATTGGTCCCTCCCCTCTTTTCCAGCATATTCTCATCCTCCTTTGATGTGTCATGCTCCCTTTTCTTTTTCTTAGATTTCTCGGATTTACCTGAAGAATGAGAAGTACACCATGAGACAACACACTAAGAAAGCAATGTAATGTTTTCAAGAGAAATTCTGCATAACCCAACAAAGAAATTCTGTCATCTGTTCATCTTCCAATAACATCTTCACTTTGCCCTTTGGATTTTTAATATCACCCCTTAGCTCAATCAAGTTGTAAGGCAGAAAACAATAGCATGACAAACAAAGAGTATAGTATGAAAACAAAATGGACGTTCATTACGTTATTGCTTAATGTGGATTAGAGTGATCTCAAGTTCAAGAGAAAGAAACACAGCAAAATGAAAAAAGAGAGAAAACAAAACGTGGCAGCACTTTGGAGTGCATATGCAACGGGAGTTTTAGACAAAAGGACACTGTTAACGAAATCACACAACTCCCATTTTTCCAAATATAGCATTTATCAATTATGAGATTGAGTCAAAGCACCCAAGTATGCACTGATGTAATCTGTCTAGACAACACGGATAAAAAAAAATAACACTATCTTAGTTACATAATGTCAAGAGATATAGCATGCCAATACATATTTCACCAAGCTAAAATCCTATCGACTTACCTTTTAGTTCATTAAAACCATCTTCAGACTCAGCACCAAGCTGATCAAATTTCCCAATCACAGCATTATTTTGCTCCCCACTTCTTTTTTTCTTTTTTCTTAGTGTGTTACTTTTCTTTTCTCCTTCTGCTTTAGTCTCATCATCTTCTGAAACAACAAAAACAAGTGAATGAGACAAAGATTAATAGAAAACTAGATAGGAAAAAAGCTTGCTATGTCTAAAACTTTTAAACCCTTACTGATCCAAATAGTATCACCACCATCAGCATTATTTCCCTTTTCCCTTTTCCTCTTCTTTTTCTTCTTCTCGGCAGACTTGTTCACTTTATTCCCTCCATCCTCTGTTTTTATCATTACATCTGAAAAACAAATGATCAGGCACTGCTACCAGCAATTAATTTTAGTATTTACAGTTTCAAATATAGCAGCAATTTGGCATAGCTATACATGACGAGTAGATAACCATGGCCAAAACCAAGAATTCTTCATTAATGGCATACTACTTATCTGGACCTAAACTGGTGGTTAGAAGCCTACCAATTTATATCTCTGAAGTGAAATGATTCAGTCCCTGTCTAGGAGTGCCATGGTGCCCACTGGTTGGTTTGCCGCAACAACCCTAAACAGTCCCTTAAGTAGAGTGATTATGTAATTGTCTTATATGTCCCATACTCAAACACTACACTTTGCGAAGTTTAATTCATTCTATAAAACCACTATTGTAAGAAAAGAAGCTGCAATGATATTCTTGGATCTAAAGGGCTTCTTTTGTCCCTTAATCATTTGAAAAACCAGCAGCCATTTTTCATTCTTCAAGAAAAACCAGGTATTCCATACAAGTAATGTAACAGGACTATCAAAAGTTTAATTGACAACCAGATTATGGTGAAAAATAGATCACTGGCTCTTTTACCCATTTAGCACAGTAGTTCTCCTTCAGTCAAAGCATATAAATCCTTGGTTGAAGCATCGAATGGAAGAAAGGGACAGTGGAATATCTACTGATAAACCATGCTGAGCAAAGAATCTAACACATACTGCAAAACTCTAAAAATTCTACTCATTGCCTAGTTATGGACCTATACTTCTCCCACTGCTACAGTTTTTACCACTCTAGGAGAATCACCTCATTCACCACCAACAAAAGAAAAAAAGACACACACATTGACTTCTTAACTCCCCTATATTTATTTGTGAAATTCTCAAGCCTAGGATACAAAGAAAAAAAAGGAGCTTGCAGAAACTAATTTGAACTTGGGAATCTCTATCGATTACAGCTCCATCTTTAACCAAAAATTCAATAATGACAACAAAGCCAAAGAACCTGCAAATTAACAAACGTTACAGATGTTTTTAAAACTACTTGAACTACCCATTTTTGTGTGTGTTGTTACTATGCCAGAATTTCACAGCTGATTATTTAGTAGCAAAAAAACTTGTGAGAAGCAATAGCATTGCCTAATTCTCTTTCTGGAAACACCATCCTGTAGTCTGATATTTCTAATCTCCATTAAAGACTAAACTTGCTGTCTCAAAACCAATCGTTCATAATAAAAACTCATTCCTTACTACATGCATCAATTAAAAAAACAAAAAAAATAACATAAAAGATTTTCCACAGCAAGACCCACGAGTTAGAATCAAGTAAAAATTAAAAAAGTAAGAACGTGAAAGATGGTAAGCTATTAAAAGCAGGGAAGTTGGAACCAAGAGATACCCTTTTCACTGAAGTCGCTATCGTTAGCCTTCTTGTTCCTTTTCTTCTTCAGCTTCTTGTCTACTATTTCTTTCAAGCTCCCCATCTCTCTCTCCCGCTTTCTCTTAGAGCGTCGCTGCTCGAGAGAACGCGAGAACCAGGGTGCCACCACTTTATTTACCTCCCTCTGTAATGGTGGAAAGATAGCCCCTCATGTTTCAATTAATAGTTATGTTAGTCCCTAGATATTATTTTTAAAAAACATATTAAATTGAACTGAACAAAAAAAAATTAATTCAACCCAAATGGTTCAATTTGGTTTGTTATCTTGTTTTGTTTTTTTATTTAAGAAAATAAATTATTCCACGTGTCTTTTAATTAGGTTTTTTAGAGGTTTTAATAAAAGGCTTTTTTTTTTTTTATGAAAAACTGTTCAATCAAGCCTAAGATTACCAAATTTTTTTATTTTTTATTTGGGTTTTGATGTAATAGTTTATTTTGTTTCTGAAAAATTAACAAATGGGTTGTCGCTTCTTAAATTTAAATTGATTTTCTTTTTTAGAAGTCTATTTTTTTGAGAGGTTTTTTTTAGTTAATCAATTACGGTCAACCCTACGAAATCAAAGGTACTAAAGTAAAAAGGAATTTTGAACAAGACTTCGAAAATTTAGAACCTAATTGAAACAACTTATAAAATTCGTTACCTTATTTATGTCACATAGAAATATCATAGCTACTTCCTCAAATATTATTCATAATTAACCCCCACTTCAAGAGCACAGCGAACAGCTTTCTTTCCCCTCGGTTTTTTCTATACAGAACCAGAAAATCAAAACACTTTGCAGATTGTCAGAGTGAGTGAGAAAACCCCATAAAAATGGCAACTTTGACTCCTATAAGCAATGAAACCCAGTTGCTTATTCAAAGTATTTGTGCATCCGTGATAAAGGGTAGCTGGAAAAATCTTTTGAGACCCAAATTTGGCTCTAACGATTACCATCTCATTACAACAACAGCAACAGTTCGTCAGGTACTTTTGCAACTCTCTTTATATGACCAAAGTCCTTGTCTTTCATGGGCTCTCTTTAAATGGATTGAATCTTCTATTCCTAACTATAAACACTCATTACAATCTTCATGGACCATGCTTTATATTTTGACAAAGCATAAGCATTTCAAGACTGCTCATGCTTTTCTTGAAAATATTGCTTTCAAGGACTTCTTGTCAACTCAGTCTGTTTTGAGTTCATTAGTGAAAATTCATGATGACCCAGATGTGAATTCTCATGTTTTGAGTTGGCTTGTGATAGTTTATGGGAATTCCAAGATGACCCACGAGGCTATTCAGGTTTTTGAGCACATGAGAGTGAATGGGTTTAGGCCCCATTTACATGCTTGTACTGTGCTATTGAATTCGTTGGCTAAGGACAGGTTGACGGATACAGTGTGGAAAATTTATAAGAAGATGGTTAAACTAGGGGTTGTAGCTAATATTCATGTGTATAATGTGCTGCTTCATGCTTGTTGTAAGTCTGGGGATGTGGAGAAGGCAGAGAAGGTTTTGAGTGAAATGGAATTGAAGTGTGTTTTTCCGGATCTTTTCACGTACAATACGTTAATTTCGTTGTACTGTAAAAAGGGCATGCATTATGAAGCCTTATCTGTTCAAGATAGGATGGAAATGGCTGGGATTAGTCCTGACATTTTTACTTATAATTCACTTATTTATGGGTTTTGTAGAGAAGGTAGAATGAGAGAGGCTGTGCAGCTTTTTAGGGATATCAAGGATGTTACTCCTAACCATGTGACTTATACTAGTTTGATTGATGGCTATTGTAGAGTAAATGACCTTGATGAAGCTTTGAGATTGAAGGAGGTGATGTCGGAAAAGGGGCTGTATCCAACTGTTATTACTTACAATTCAATTCTGCGCAAGTTGTGCGAGGGAGGCAGGTTAAGAGATGCAAATATACTGTTGAATGAGATGAGTGAGAGGAAAATTGAACCAGATAATGTCACTTGTAACACGTTGATCAATGCCTACTGCAAGATAGGTGATATGCGATCTGCTTTAAAAGTGAAGGACAAGATGGTGGGGGCTGGGTTAAAGCTAGACCAGTTTACTTACAAGGCATTGATCCATGGATTCTGCAAGGCAAAAGAGATTGATAAGGCTAAAGAGCTCTTGTTTGGTATGATGGATGCAGGATTTTCTCCTAGTTATTGCACCTATTCATGGCTTGTAGATAGTTATTGCAAGCAACAAAATGAAGAGGCAGTCATCAAACTTCCAGATGAGTTGGTGAGAAGAGGTTTGTGTGTTGATGTATCAGTGTACAGGGCGCTAATAAGGAGGTTTTGTAAAATAGAAAAGATTGATTGTGCTCAAAGAGTACTTGGTCTTATGAAAGATAAGGGTATATTTGGAGATAGTGTCGTCTACACAAGTTTGGCGTATGGTTACTGGAAAGTTGGAAAAGTCAATGTTACTTCAGATATTTTAGATGAAATGTACAAGAAAAGGCTGATGATCACTCTCAAAATTTATAGATCTTTTAATGCTTCTTATGCCAGTGACAACAGCATCTTAAGTCTCTTCTGGAATCATGTGCTTGAGAGGCGCCTAATGTCAAAGAACATATTAAAAGACATGCAGTAGATGAAAAATTGGGCTCTTAATGGAATCTTGGAATTGACTGCAGTTACCAATTTGAACTCCAAATGCCTTGCACTCAATCCTTTGTCATTTCAGGCCATAACAGCGTATGTTGATTGGGCTAACAAGTAAAATGATTCCATCAAGCATTCTTGCAGGCCATTATCAGAGTTATTCTGTAACCTTATGATATGTTTGAAGCTTCATGTAGATTTGCAGAAGTGGTTTGACTCTGTAGAAGAAATACACTAGCCCATTCATGGTTTTGCTAGACAGCTGTTTTCTCTCAGAACATACCACGAGCTTTTCTTAACTCAGTTCTCTTTATGGATGGAACTAAGCAAGTTGGGGTCAGATACAGGTGAGACTTAGACTGACTTGTTAAATGTGATCTCAATAGTTAAATGAAAATGGAAACATAATTTTGCTAGTCTCTTTCTTATTTGGGAAGTAAAACTCGAGGCAAAAATTCTCACTAGACAAACAAAGGGTATCTTTAACATTGAAAATAATTTTAGAAAGTGGATTAAGCACTTATAGAACCACTAGTTTTATGTACACATGCATCCTTGAATATTTTAGTGCGAGAAATGTACTTTGGTAAAAGCAATTAATAAGCACTTGGATGCACTGACTTGTAAATTACTCAATGCTTTGTAGATATTCATCTTTTCATATTGAGTTGATTATGTATTAATTAATCTTGGATATATTTATGCATGTATGATTTGATATTAAGATTAATTTGCTTCTTTTGATGTAAAGAAGTAAAGGAGGCAGTGCAGTCTTTTCTTAGCACAGCTCTCTTTGTGGATGGAGTTCACAAGGCTTCAGACTAATTCAAGGGAACCTTTTTTGGTCTTGAACTGGAAGTTGCATGTATTAATCCGAAACAGCTCTTAAATACCTTGCTTTTGTTTCTTAGATTACCACCACTTATAGTATATGTGTGTTATGGCTGATCTTCACATGCTCTTAGCGGAGAATAATACCATTATGATGTTGAATAATTAAATGCAAATGTTTGGGCATATCATCTCCAACCCTTTTTATACTGTGAAAACAAAGTACATAATGGTACAGCAAGTTTCACATAAACAGGCATGTGTGATCTTTATCATTTGGAATGATTTTAGACAATGGATTTAAGCACATGTGGCCCCTCTAATTTTTCTTCGACCTATAAACACTTTATAGCACATCTTCAACAATTATTAGTGCAAGAAATGTACTTCAGTAAACTACAGCTAAATTTAGTTAATTTATAGCGAAATTCTTTTGCCATGGCAAACTCTAAAGGCATGTTAGTCTCTGAAATCAGATAAACATCAGTTACAACACATGAATAAGCAATTGCATGCACAAAATTGTTAGTTTAGCCAATGCTTTGTGGTTTTTTTTCAAATTGCCTGCGTCCCTCAACTGAGCATGGTTAATGGGTGTTTCTTTAAATGCATCTACACATAAACTATACATCAACAACACCTGTGTCATTATATAAAATATCGAAAGCTAGAGTTCCTGTTTCTTTTATGTAAACATTGTGCCTCCTAATAAACTTTAACCATACAAATTATTTCCCTGTCGTTTCATTGTGTCTTTCACTTGCAGATATTTTATTAGATGCCATTTAACTTTAGTTCGTAACCAATTTATAAAATGCTGATTTTGAATGGCATTTCCCAGAGCTGATTGAGCATTCTATGGTTTTCCTTTGTATTGTCTCAAATAAGAAGCCCTACTCTTGATACAGGGCACGAGCCTACCTTCCATGCACTCCCCCTCTAGCGCACACACCGTACTATGATTAAAAAAGATATCCAACGTTTCCATGGTCACTTCTGAAACCTCCTATCTTGGTCACTAAATCCCTTTGTTTCCTCATTTATGAATTTTGGTGTTATTGTTCACTGCAGAATTTTGGGGAGCATGTGGAGCTGTTTTGCATCTTTTGGTGTTATTCGTACTATTGCTAGAGAACTGCAATTTTTGTTAGACGTAGGCTGTATTGTCCAATGCCGTAGCTTTTCTTGCCAATTGTATCTATTGTGATTCATATCTCAGTGCTGTTTACAAAGTATCATTTTCAAAATAAACAAGAATACAGGCTAAAACCTCATTCAAACATCCATGCAATTCTCCTTTCTTTTCAAGGGATCGAAATTCTATATCAATTTTGTGCGTGGTGTCATCGGATCGAGTATATAGGAGAGACCATGGCACCCCAAAGTTTTCGAAAGCTTTTCATACCCCTTTACTTTCTTAAGACTATTTTATTTGATCCTTGTAAATGTTTTAGCTTTCAGATATGTCCCTTCTCATTGCAAATGTGAGAGTTAGACATTTCTATGTTGTCGAGTGAGATTGTTCAAAAGAGTTGCTGTGTATATAAAACATGTACAGTAAGCTTTTTTGTGCTGGTAAATTTGTTTTTGAAAATTCGTACTTCTGTTAATTTTTATTAGACTTGCAGAGTTTTCACACACACATATTTATTTTCTTAGATTATTAATTATAAATGGTGTAATCATTTATATTTATTGTTTTCCACTTTTATTTCAAATGAAGCTACTAAATAAATCAGTCTTTTACGGATTGATTCCTTAACGAGAGTTGTAAAACTAAAGATCATACAATATCAAAATGGTATTATGATCTTCGACTTTGAGAGAATCATTACCCCATCATTGATAAGCTCAATAAGAAATCTATCTATTTACTTTAAACAAATACCTTAGTTTTGTTAAAGACTCACAAATATATCGTTGTCTATCAGTACTGGTCTCCCCATGCTTTTCACTAGAAGGACAATTCTCTCTTTCGTGCCCATATTGGCCACGCCGGAAGCATATCAGATGCAGCCCCTTCGGTTATTCGTCGAAGACGTCGCAAAAGATAAATGGAGCCTCCTCGTCTACCCATAACTTTCACGATGATTGTTTGACGCCAAGGTGCCCTTGTACGTTTTTTTTTCTCCCTCCACTGATGGTTTTATGACCGAGCAGTCTTCCTCCACACTTTCCTCTTCCTCATCTTCCTCGAACACAGTGTTCCAGTTGGCTATTTCCATTAATTGTTGTTCCAAAAAAGTAGAACCCAACAATGAGTCTCCCTTGTTCATTTTGCCTTCCATCGATCATCGGCTCCTTTTTCTTATTTGATCTTGCTAATAAATCAGTTTCCTCCTTAGTGATCCCTCATTGTTCGTAGCTAAACTTGTATGTAAATTTGTTGTTTTTTATAAATATATTTAACTGATAATATTTATATCTTGCCGACTATGATTCTTGGATATGAGCCAAGCCAAATGAAGCTTTTTATGGAAATGCACGCGTGAAGTGATGATCATAAAAAATGAGTGCATCAATTTATGAATAGCTGAGCTCAACATTTTATGGTATATTGATTTTCAACCATTTTTTTCTTAAGTTATTATTTTACTTAAATTTGATGAATTTATATTTTATTTCCAAGAGTCATATGATAGCCGGTTGAAGGGGAGATACTGAGATGATCCTATGACCCACCTAGATATTAATTCGGATTTGTAGTTGAAGATAAGATTGTTTAGTGGACCCAATAGAAATCAGGTGTATGGACTCTTTAACACTACGACTGTAAACTTGCGGATGACTTGTATGTTGGATCCTCACAATCGGTCCCGAGCCCTCAATCTTCGGAGTTCACCACTTTGTTAGATCAAGGAGTACAAGAATGTACTATCTTTCTCAATGAAAAATATGAACAACTCTCTACAGATTATGAAAAACACCACCTAGTTGTAATAGATATGAGATCACAGATAAGTGGTACATATACAGCTTTTATCAGCCTAACGATCCCAAGGATGACCAACCTCCTCCTCCTTCTTCAGCGTCGCCTCTATTATACTTTTATTGTGTCTGAACGAATAAATATTTAAATTTGTAATAAATATTTGATTTTTATATTAAAATAATTTATGTTTAAATATTTGAATTTTCTATTAATTTAATTTTTTTAATTATTTTCTATTTCTATTTAATAGATTTTTAAAAAAATATATTTTAAAATTATTAATGAAGTTATTCCGCTGGGATTTATTCATTGGTAATTTTAGAGAGTTGGAAAAGAATTACAACAAATATCAATGCTATTGTTAACTTACCGATGAAATTAGTCCGTCAATATATTCCATAGAGTTGGAAAAAATTACTGTAAATGCCACTACAACTGTTAACTTACTGAATAAACAATTTATAAAAAAAAAAGAATTTTTTTTGATGAAATTACATACGATTCTCTTATCAGTTATATGCTAAATAGTACCAAGAGAATTACCAATGAAATAAAGCTAATAATTTTTTTTTTGACGCTCATGGTCCGTTTGTAAAACCATCAGTAAATTTATTAACGATGAACTTACCGAAAGATCAGAAATTACCGATAAATATTTTTTCGATTAATATTTTTTATCTGTGATCTTATTGGTAAAATAATTTCCATTCAAAAATCATAGATGAATTATTAGTGTAAGTATAAAAAAAAATTTATATCAGTAAAACTGTTAAATCCGGTGGTTATCCATCCATGCTCCGTGACTTTGATGAAACCCAATTCTAATTAGGTAGATGGAAAAACAACGTTGTTCAATGAAAAAACATGCTGATTTCTAGTCTTCCCCAAGCCATCTTTAGCGTTGGTTTTCACCATTAAATCAGCCCCCAATCAAACTGGAATCTCATGATCATAGTCCTGTTTTATTCCTCTAAAAAAAACAGAAGATCGAGAGTCTAAAGACAAGTAAGTAGAAGGTCTCAGCAGCGAAGGAGACAATTAAGATGCAAGGATCATGGCATGCATATCTTAACCTGCATATCATGTCTACAAATATTGCATTTTCTACTTACGAAGATCATTGGACACAATTGCGAGTAATCGAGGAAGAAGAAGAAGAAATAATTTGGGGGAAGAAATGCAAAGAAGAAGAGTGTGAATAGAGGAATTCATGGGCACAAGTCCCTAGACAACCCCACTATTCCAATTGATTCCGCATGCTCTGGCAGTCCCTGGACAACCCACAATCACCTTGCAAGGTCCATCTCAGCCGACATCAAGATGCGGTAAAATATAACCATCAAGATGATGGTGGTGCAATAAAAATTTGGAACTAAAAAATTTGTTTATTTTTAAATTTTAAGTTCAAACTCTATGGTTACTTATATAATGACCACTGAAGGCTTACATGGTTGTTAACTTCAGAACTCATAGGATTAATTGAGGTACGCGCAAACTAATCAGGACATATACGATAAAAAAAAAATACAGTAAAATAAAACTCATATATATCAACTAAAAGAACTAAAAGAACTAAAAAAATTGAAAGCTCATTTATATTAATCACATTTAGTGTAAAGTTTTATATTATGGTTTTTTTTTCTTCATATAATGCATATTTTTTCTCACTTGTCTCTCCATACCCATTAATGTTTTTTATTTTTTACATTGTTTCTGCAGTCTATAATTGACTGATTGTGAATATGGTTTAAAGTAATTTTGATGTTAAAATATATTAAAATGAAATTATTTTATTTTTTAAAAATTATTTTTAAAATTAATATATCAAAACGATTTAAAATATATAAAAATAATTAATTTTTAATAAAAAAATTAATTTTTTTTAAAAACGCGGCACAACGCGTTTTCAAAACACTCACGAACGACACACACTGAACAGTCTCCTTTCATTATTATCTCTCTTTTTTCTGACACACTCTTTCACTTATTCTTCTTTCTTCTCACTCGCTGCCCACCACACAAAATGAAGGAACCACACACACACCCACACATGGCTTTGCGATGTCGGTAGGAGAAATTTCCAGCTTACATTATTTGTTACGTGTCTTGTCTTTGTGCGTGTGGTAATTTTTTTTTGTTGATGTGTTTTTTATATTAAAATAATATTTTTTATTTTTAAAAAATTAATTTCAATAACAGTATATCTCAAAACATCTAAAAATATTAATAAAAAAATTTAAAAAAATTTAAAATTTAATTTTTTTAAAAAATATTTCTGAAATAGAAACCCATGACAGGTCATAATTAAGCTAAGATGTTTTCTGGTGGGGTTATGGCCAGATATTTCTACATAATCCAAAGATGGCAGGCGGTGATAAAATTCTGGATTGATCTTCAATAGATTTCACACCTAAGATGATCAAAGCAACCTTTCTTTGTAACCTAATTGGGACTTACATTTTAGATAATAAATTAATTGACAAACAATCAGTTCTTAGTTAAAGCAAGTGTCTGTGTATGTGTCTGTTTGGTGTCGAGTTTGGAACAACGGTTTTTTATTCATTTTAAAAATATATTTGACTTGAAAAAATATTAAATTAATATTTTTTTATAATTTTTACATGTTGATGTTGCAAATAAAAAAAACTTTAAAAAATTATTACTTTAATTATTTTGGCAAACAAACAAAGATCATAAAAAGACTCGTTTTCCTACTCTTTTCTTATATTTTAGAGTTTAGGTTTGTTTCTTGTAAATACATTCTTTTAGTTTTATTTTAAAGATATTGTATGATTAATTAATATACATACTAAAATTTTATTTAGATATCAATTATAAGTTTAATATATATTCATTTTGAACATGCTTGCTAGAATCTATGTATATATAATTTTTTTTTTATCATGGTATAGTTTTGGGGGATAAATGGGTTGTTTGTCAAATAACTTTTGGACAAAATATATGCCAATGATTTTTTTATTTTTAAAAAATTATTTTTAACACCAGCACATCAAAATGATATGAAAATACTAAAAATATATTAATTTAAAGTTAATAAAAGATGAATTTTTTTTTAAACACAGAAAAAGCATGATCGAAATATTTAAATTATAAAATAAACATGTTTTCCTCTCAATCATTGTCATAAGATTTGGACAACATTGTATGTATAAAATGTGGGTGTCTTGGGCTCAAGATCTTGGATCCCTCAATCATGATCCTTTCTCAATTGAATCTGTTAAAAAATAACCGAAATAATTTATTATTATTATTTTTAACAAACGAAGAAAACTAGCACATGAATTATTCACAACCCCCCTGGTCGAAGGGCCCCATTATCTCAACCTCAATAACAGATATTATTCCGAGCCATCTATAGCTTGACACGTGGCATTGCACGTGTCAGCAATGGATTGGTTTAAACCAGTATAAATAATGGCTGCTATGGTGTTCCTTTAGCACCAAGAGTTTTCTTTTTTCAAGTATTTGAGCTTTCAATTTATTTGAGTTCTTCCAAATCTCTTAAAGAAATCAGAAACCAAAGATGGCTGACAATACCAATAAGATGAGCTTCCAAGCTGGCGAGGCCAAGGGCCAAGCTGAGGTCAGCCTATGAATTTTGTTTTTTTTTATTTCTTCCTTTTTATTTATAAATCTGCTTGATTTTTCTCTTCTAATACATGAGAAGGCATGGATTTTGTTTGTTTCAGGAGAAGGCCAGTAACTTGGTGGACAAAGCTGGTAATGCTGCTCAATCTGCAAAGGAATCAGTCGTAGGGGTATTGAAATACTTTCCTTCAATCTCATTTTCTATGTTTTTTTTCATCCTCTACACTACAGTAGCTTGTGCTCTAGAATTCAATGATATTTCTCTTCCGATACATGATAAGGAATGGATTTTGTTTGTTTCAGGAGAAGACCAGTCCTACCTTGATGGACAAAGCTGGTACTGCTGCTCAATATGCAAAGGAATCAGTGCAAGGGGTATTCAAATATTTTCCTTCAATCTCATTTCCTGTGTGTTTTTTTTTAGAGAATTCATCCTCACCACTACAGTAGCTTGTGCTCAAGAATATAACGAACAGATGTGTAATTTAATTACGATACTTGTTCTTGGTGTAGGCTGGTCAACAGGTGATGTCTACGGCACAGGGAGCTGTTGAAGGAATAAAGAATGCAACTGGCATGAACAAATGAATTAGCTGAATGGAGCAAATTAGAAATTAAATGCAATGCTCATCTATTGTTTTGTTTCTGTCATTTCCTTTGGCATAAACAAGAGATCTCTCTCTGTAGCTCTCTCGTGATGTTTGCAGGCAGATATTGCCCTAATTAGTGAAATGTACTTTCAGTTTCGTACTTGTTTAAAGATCTTCTGGCTCGGTTTATGAGAGCCCAACATTGTTTCATCTTCATGTCCAGATGGCCACACACTTTGCTCTTAATTCACTGCTAAATTTATTTGGTTAGAGTTAACGTTTTGCCTTCCCATATTACAAATTCACAGGCAGACGTAAGAAAAGGTGAATCCATGTTCATAAAAAATGCTTGAGATTGAGGCCTTAAGATGCTCAAGGAAGGGAAGCGGCATTTCTCTGACAAATTTCTTAACAAACTAGTCTTTTATGACGAGTTGCTACTTCGGATAATTATATCTTTAAATTATTTAATTTTTTCCAAACATATTTTTCTTTTCTAATCACCAAAGTAAATCAATTTTTATGTGAACTATAGTATTTTAACGAAATTATAATTTAATTTGTGGAAAGAAAAATCAGATTTTCCTAGAAGGATGGATGTGCTTGAAAGAAGAAGATAAAATAAGTTCCACATATTAAATTTTGTTACATAAAAAATATATCCTGAGTTTACAAATCAAAGATTAAAGTTTTAAAAAATATTAATTAATAATGATTGTACATGATTTTTTTTTATTAATTAATATTAAAATCTTGGTCTAGCGATATTCCTACAAAAACTTAAAAGAAATACTTGTAATCTGGTCAAAAAATATAAATAATAATAAAAGTCTTTAAGAGATTTATTATGTAGATCTCTATTTTGTAATTATCTTGTTTAGGCGTCGGTAGGTCTAGCTATTTATGATGGGTCCCAACTTTTGAGCTTCTTTTTCAAAAAATACAACTTTTATTTCTTAATTTTAAATTTTGACTTGTACACTCACTCAAGCACGTGTTATTGGGTGGTATCTGAAAGAACAAAAAAAAACTATGTTTTAAAATAGTTTTTATTTTAAAATATATTAAAATAATTTTTTAAAATTTTAATATTAATATATTAAAACAATCTAAAAACAAAACATTAAAGTAAAATAGTTAAAATTTTTTAAAAAACACAACAGAACCGCTCCCGAACACCTACTTAAAAACAAACAACTAAAAAGTTTATTTTTTTTTAATAGATATTTTTTTGTAACATCTCTTTTAATTTTGAGTTTTTGTTGCTAAAGATTTATTTTAAGGAATTTTTCCTTTTTTATTTTTCAATATTAATATGGTTCCTTTTTATGAATTTTTTTTCATAATAAAAAGATATTATAATTAACTTTTATTATCGTGATCAAAAGATAAATAAAATATATAAGTTTATTTGACTTCCAAAGAAAAATAGGAAAAACGCATAAGAAATATTTGCAATCTAGTCAAAAGATTAATAATAATAATAATAATAATAAAGAGAGTAGATATGTGGCCAATAATAGCTCACATCCCTACCTTCGTCATCAATGGACAACTCAGACAGTACTCTTAGAAGTACATATTCAGCCTTATCTGGTTTCTGACAACTCCAGTCCCACCGTAATATTCATTCCTACACGCTTTGTGTTTAGTGGGACCTAGTACGTCACTTTTATACTACATCAAATTAAAAAAAAAATATTAAATTAAAAAATTATTTGAGAAATTTTTTTAAATTATTATTAAATCTAATTCAGTATTATCAAACTTAAGAACTCTTAATTAGACTTTATATTTTTTAAAATTATATTATATTTAATAATACAATAAAAAATAATTATAAAATCAATGATAAATCTATTACCAGGATATTTTGTAAATTGCAAATACTATTTTTTAAACAAAAATCTATTATGGTTTTGAAAGCAAATTTTAAATGAAACATTCAAATAAAAATCTCCGTAATTTGTATATAATTAAAAAATATTGAAAAATATGGTAAATAAATCTAAAAAAAATAAAGTTTATGTTATTAAATATTCAAGAGGATTTTTCATATTAAGCACATAAACTAATTAAACTCTTTTTTTTTCACTTGTCTAATAAAAGTTGGACAGCACTTGCATGTATGAAATGTTGGTGTCTGTTAAGAGTTGGGTTCAAGATTTTGGATCTTTTTCTAATTGGATTTTTTATTTTTTATTTATTTTTAAAAAACAAACAAAAAAAGAAAGTTAGCACATGAATTATTCACAACCCACCTGGTCAAAGGCCCCCAAAATCTCAACCTCAATAACGGATGTTATTCCAAGCAATCTATAGCTTGACACGTGGCACTCAGCACTCCACGTGTCCAGCAATGGACTGGTTTTAATCAGTATAAATTATGGCTGCCATGGCATACCTTTACCACCAAGAGTTTTGTTTTTTCAAGCACTTGAGCTTTCAATTTATTTGAGTTCTCCAAATCTTTTAAAGAAATCAGAAACCAAAGATGGCTGACAATACCCAGAAGATGAGCTTCCAAGCTGGTGAGGTCAAGGGCCAAGCTCAGGTCAGCCTATGAATTTTGTTTATTTCTTCCTTTTTATTTATGAATGTTCATGCATGGTATTTCTCTTCCAATACATGGTAAGGTATGGATTTTGTTTGTTTCAGGAGAAGGCCAGTACCTTGATGGACAGAGCTGGTAATGCTGCGCAATCTGCAAAGGAATCGGTGCAAGAGGTTCAAATCTTTTCCTTCAGTCTCATTTTCTATGTTTTTTTTAGAGAATTCATCCTCGCCACTACAATAGCTTGTCCTCAAGAATACAATGAACAAATGCATAATTTAATTATGATACTTGTTCTTGGTTTAGGCTGGTCAACAGGTGATGTCTACGGCACAGGGAGCTGTTGAAGGAGTGAAGAATGCAACTGGAATGAACAAATGAATTAGCTGAACGGATCAGTCCAATAATTGTCTGTAGCAATTTAGAAATTGAATGCAATGTTCATCTATTGTTTTGTTTCTGTCATTTCCTTTTGTATAATGAAGAGAGCTCTCTCTGTAGCTCTCTCGTGATCGATGTTTGCAGGCAGATGTTGCCCTAATTAGTGAAATTTTACTTCAGTTTCGTACTTGTTTAAAGATCTTCTGTCTCGGTTCATGAGAGCAAGTTCTCGGCCATGATGTTAGAGAGTTTGTATACTCGATTTTTATCGAGTCCACTAGACAATCTTACCTCCAACCATAAATCCGGATTGATATCTAAATAGGTTGAAAGATCATTTTCGTATCTTTTCTTCAACCAGTTGTTATGTGTCTTCTACAAATAAAAAATAAATTCATCAAATTCAAATAAACAATAACTTAAGAAAAAAATAGTTGAAAACCAACATACCATAAAGCATTGAGCTTGGCTATGTACGAAATGTTGCTTCTTTTTTTTTTGCGGTCATCACTTCACACGTGTGGTTCCATATAAAGTTTCATTGGGCTTCACTTATGTCCAAGAAATACCGTAGCATGCAAGATAAAAATGTTGTTAGTTAAGTATATCTATAAAAAACAACAAATTAAAAAATGGATGCAATTAAAAAATCTTACTATCCTCTTCGCATGTGAAAATGAATGGAACGGAGCCGCCGATGTGCGTGATAATAGAACTATGACCGTCGCGTGATACGCATAGACATCACATGTTGAATGTATTCCGCCCATATAGTCTCCAAGATGTATGGCGGCCTGAAATCCTTCCAAACCGCCATGTCATAATATTCCAATAGATCTCTTTCTTTCGCATAGTCTTTGGATTTCGTTTACACCTCGTACAAAAAAGCATGCAACCTATATGATATAAACAAATTATCTATAAGTAAATGACAAATAAAATTTTAATATTTTGAATAAAAAAATTATCTTGATTTTGATGTTACCTAGTTGCGTAATTCTTCCAAACCTTTCTTGCAACATTATCATTAGTTATATTTAATTCAAATTTTCCCTTGCAATAAACATTTATAAAAAGAAATTTTTAATAATTTCAATAAAGTAAATGAATTAACATAATAAAAAAATATTAAGTTAATACTAACCTTAAACCTTGAAAACCATGTATCGACATGCGGTTTTTATTCAGGATGTTTAGAAACCTGACCCCATTGAAACAATGAAATTTTCATCGACGATTTAAATGTTGAGTTATTGTTCAGGCAGTCTCAATGTTTGTAAACTTGAAATTGAATAAATTTAATGAAATATTATTTTATGGTATTATTAAACATGTCGTTGCATGTGAAAGCAAAATAAACTTACATTAAAAAGTCGTTTTTCTATTGGGTCTCGTACTTGTAGGTGAATGGATCCCACTATGAAGGGATCCCATTATGAAGGGACCCCCTCTACATTGCATCATTGCACTCGACGAGACAAAGTCATGAGTCGATGCCTGCACCTCAAGTGTCTCTTCTTGGTTGACACCTAATGACTCGTGGTTATATTATTGTTGTTAGAAGAAGTGGGAGTGATCTTGTCCTCATGATGTACAATTGATTTTACCCTAGGTATCTACACAAATTTAGGAGGGGGGGACAATTTCTATTTAAAAAAAAAATTGGCAACACCTTCTCTATATGAGAAGCCATCCAAAATTTTTAATCCTGCAAATAAACAATATATATAGTGGGACCTAATAAGTAACTTCTTTCGCTGTACATTACATATCAAATTAAAAAAAATTAAAAATGTATTCAAGTCCTCATAAACTTTTTTATATTATTATTAAATCTAATTTAGTAAATCAAACTCAAAAACTCTTAACTCGACGTTATATAATTTTCTTTAAAGCATATTTTAAAAGAAACATTCAAATAAAATCTCAGTGTTTTGATAAACAAATCTAAAAGAGTTTTTTTTTCATATTAATCACATAAACTAAACATATTTTTTCTCACTTGTCTAACAAAATGTGGACATCACTTACATGTATATATGACAATGTTGGTGTCTGTTAAGTTGGGTTCAAGATTTTCTTAATTGAATGTCTTAAAAAAAAAACCCGAAAGAATTTCTTTTTAAAAAAAAAAAACAAAGAAAGAAAGTTAGCACACAAATTATTCACAAAATTCACAACCCACCTGGTCAAAGGCCCCCGAAATCTCAACCTCAATAACAGATGTTATTCCAAGCAATCTCTAGCTTGACACGTGGCGCACTCCACGTGTCCAGCAATGGACTGGTTTTAATCAGTATAAATTATGGCTGCCATGGCATACCTTTACTACCAAGAGTTTTGTTTTTTCAAGCACTTGAGCTTTCAATTTATTTGCGTTTTCCAAAATCTTTTAAAGAAATCAGAAACCAAAGATGGCTGACAATACCCAGAAGATGAGCTTCCAAGCTGGTGAGGCCAAGGGCCAAGCTCAGGTCAGCCTATGAAATTTGTTTATTTCTTCCTTTTTATTTATGAATGTTCATGCATGATATTTCTCTTCTCTTCCAATACATGATAAGGTATGGATTTTGTTTGTTTCAGGAGAAGGCCAGTACCTTGATGGACAGAGCTGGTAATGCTGCTCAATCTGCAAAGGAATCAGTGCAAGAGGTTCAAATCTTTTCCTTCAGTCTCATTTTCTATGTTTTTTTTAGAGAATTCATCCTCGCCACTACAATAGCTTGTGCTCAAGAATACAATGAACAAATGCATAATTTAATTATGATACTTGTTCTTGGTTTAGGCTGGTCAACAGGTGATGTCTACGGCACAGGGAGCTGTTGAAGGAGTGAAGAATGCAACTGGAATGAACAAATGAATTAGCTGAACGGATCAGTCCAATAATTGTCTGTAGCAATTTAGAAATTGAATGCAATGTTCATCTATTGTTTTGTTTCTGTCATTTCCTTTTGTATAAAGAAGAGAGCTCTCTCTGTAGCTCTCTCGTGATCGATGTTTGCAGGCAGATGTTGCCCTAATTAGTGAAATTTTACTTCAGTTTCGTTTTGTCCCGGTTTATGAGAGCACAACATTCCTTCATCTTCATGGGATCCTGCATGTCCAGATGGCCCTATATATCTATACTTTGCAATTAATTCACTGCTAAATGTATTTGATTATTAGAGTTAACGTTTTGCCTTCCCACATTACAATTCACAGGCAGACGTAAGAAGGTGAATTCATGTTCATAAAAAATGCTTGAGATTCTGGCAATAAGATGCTCAAGGAAGGCAAGCGGCGTTTCTCTAACAAATCACTTAACAAATTAACTAGTTTTTTTATGCAACGTTGCTTCGGATAATTATATCCGTTACAAATTTTTCTAACATGAGAAGCAAGGGGCAGCGAAAAGAGAGAAGCCTTTTTCGAGAGGGGGATGGAAATTAAGGATGGCTAGATTCGGGAATGAGGGAAGCGACAAAGGAGGAGCTGTTTCTTTTATAGAGGACTTGAGAGGGTGCGGCGGAGTCGATGAAAACTAGGAGAAGTTTCTGAGATGAGGTGGAGAAGGTTGGTAGATTCGGGAACAGGGAGGTGGCGAGAAGGGAGGGGCTGTTTCTGGGAGAGGAGTTGAGAGGATGGCTACATTCGTGAACAAAGTGGCCTCTCTCTCCCTTTTAATATACACTGCCACAGTGGTGGTGCAATTTCTGTGTTGTTAAAAATGGAAGACAGGAGGATTTGTTTTTTAAATTATAAGTAGGTTTTAATTTGTGTTTTTTTATGTATATATTACCTTTTAACAAAATAAAGCGAGCCCACCTAACAATTTTTTTTTCTTTTGTTTGCAGGATTTTATCGAGCATTGTAAATACAAAGAGTTGGTCAATCTGTCTTCATTTAGCTTGGTCTCCTCAGAGGTTGCATTAACATTGATGAATCATTTCATTTCATGCTTTTCACAGTAAGATTTAACAATTTTACCGATAAATTTATTTTATTAACATTTATATTAATAGTTTATCTATAATTATTTTACTGGTAAGATCATGAATGAAAAATATCCGTCGAAAAAATATTCATAGGTAATTTTTGATATGTTAGTAAATCTGTCATTAATAAATTTATTGATGGCTTTATAGACGGAACATGTGCGCAAAAAAAATAATTACATGCTTCATTCCATCGGTTATTCTCTCGGTATGATTTAGCATATTACCAACAAGAGATATTGATTTTATCGTATTTACATTAACAGTTGTTGTAGCATTTGCAGTACTTCTTTTCCAACTCTCTGTAATATACCGATGAACTTATTCCGTCGGTGAGTTAATTGTTGTAGTGATATTTGCAGTACTTCTTTTTCAACTCTCTAGAATATACTGACATACTAGAATATATTGATGAAATAAGTCTGTCGGTAACCCTGTCAGTAATAATTTAGAAAATAATTTAAAAAATTAAATTAATATAAAATTCAAATATTTAAAAATAAATTATTTTAATATACAAAACAAATATTTATTACAAATTTAAACATTTGTACGTTCAAACATAATAAAACTATAATAAAGGCGACACTAGAGGAGAAGGAGAAGGCTAGTTGTTGCTGGGACCATGAGGATAATAAGAGGGTGCACATGTATCACCTATCTGTGATCTTATCTTCATTACCAATCGATGGAGTTTTTCATGATCCGCAGAGAGTCATACATATTTTTTATTGAGATGGGTCGTGCGTTCATGTATCCAACGGTTGATTAAATGCTCGAGACCGATTGCGAGCATCCAACGGTTGAAACACTATAGGTTGTCCACAAGTTCTCAGCCATAGTGTTAGAGAATCTGTATACCCGATTTCTATCGAGTCCACCAGATGATCTTACCTCCAAGCATAAATCCAGAGATCGATATCTGGGTGGGTCAAATTATCGTCCTCGTATCTCTCATTCAACTGATTGTTATATGTCTCCTAGAAATAAAAAATAAATTCATCAAATTCAAGTAAATAATAACTTAAGAAAAAAATGGTTGAAAACCAACATACCACAAAGCGTTGAGCTTGGCTATCTACAAACTATTGCTTTTTTTTTTTTTGCGGTCATCACTTCACATGTGCGTTTCCATAAATAGCTCCATTAGGCTTGACTCATGTCCAAGATCAGTAACCTGCAAGATAAAAAAAAGTTGTCAATTAAATATATTTATAAAAAACGACAAATCACAAAGTGGATGCAATTAAAAATTTTTTTTACTATCCTCTTTGCATGTGAAAATGAACGGAACGGAGCTGTCGATGTACGTGATAACAGAACAGTGAATTTGTTAGCTCCGGTTCTCGACATCGAATTGTGATCATCGTGTGATACATGCAGACATCACATGCTGAATGTATTCCGCCAATCTAATCTCCAAGATGTATGACAATCTGAAATCCTTCCAAACTGCCATGTCATTCAGCCTGGTAGATCGCTTTTTTTCACATATTTTTTAGATTTATTTTTCGCCTCGTATAAAAAATCACGTAACTTATATGATACAAACAAATTATCTATAAGTAAATAACAAATAAAATTTTAATATTTTGAATAAAATAATTATCTTAATTTCAATGTTACCTAGTTGTAACGTAATTATTCTAAACCCTCCTCGCAACATTATCATTAACTCTATCCAATTCAATTTTTCCCTTGCAATAAACATATATAAAAAGAAAAATTTTAGTAATTTCAATAAAGTAAATGAATTAACATAATAAAAAAAATATTAAGTAAATACTAACCTTAAACCTTGAAAACCATGCATCGACTTACCCTTTTCATTCAGGATGTTTGGAAACCTGGTTTCATTGAAACAATTGATTTTTCATTGACGATTTAAATGTTGAGTTATTGTTCGGGTAGCCTCAATGTTTGTAAACTTGAAATTGAATAAATTTAATGAAATATTATTTTTATGGTATTATTAAAAATGTCATTGTGAAAATAAAACAAACTTACATTGAAAGGTCGTTCTTTTATTGGGTCTCGTACTTGTGGGTGAATGGATCCCACTATGAAGGGACCCTCTTCTACATTGCGGCATTGCACTCAACAAGGCAAAGTCGTGAGTCGATGCCTGCACTTCAAGTGTCTCTTTTTGATCGACACCTAATGACTCGTGATTGTCATTATCGTTGTTAGAAAAACTAGCAGTGATCTTGTTCTCATGATGTACAATTGATTTTTCTCTAGGCATCTATACAGATTTAGGGGGGGAACAATTTCTATTTAAAAAAAAATCGATAGCACCTCTCCTATAAGTTACCTAAAATTTTTAATCCTAGAAATAGATAACATATAAAATGGACCTAGTAAATAACTTCTTTAGCTATATTATGGATCAAATTAAATAAAAAATAAAAATGTATTCATGTCACGATTAATTTTTTATATATTATTATTAAATCTGATTTAATAAATAAACTCTTAACTCGATATTATATTTTTTTTAAATAATATTTTATTTTTTTAAAACGAACAAAGAAAGTTAGCACATGAATTATTAACAAAATTCAAAACCCCCCTGGTCAAAGGCCCCCAAAATCTCAACCTCAATAACGGATGTTATTCCAAGCAATCTATAGCTTGACACGTGGCATTGCACGTGTCCAGCAATGGACTGGTTTTAATCAGTATAAATTATGGCTGCCATGGCATACCTTTACCACCAAGAGTTTTGTTTTTTCAAGCACTTGAGCTTTCAATTTATTTGAGTTCTCCAAATCTTTTAAAGAAATCAGAAACCAAAGATGGCTGACAATACCCAGAAGATGAGCTTCCAAGCTGGTGAGGCCAAGGGCCAAGCTCAGGTCAGCCTATGAATTTTGTTTATTTCTTCCTTTTTATTTATGAATGTTCATGCATGGTATTTCTCTTCCAATACATGATAAGGTATGGATTTTGTTTGTTTCAGGAGAAGGCCAGTACCTTGATGGACAGAGCTGGTAATGCTGCTCAATCTGCAAAGGAATCCGTGCAGGAGGTTCAAATCTTTTCCTTCAGTCTCATTTTCTATGTTTTTTTTAGAGAATTCATCCTCGCCACTACACAATAGCTTGTGCTCAAGAATACAATGAACAAGTGTATAATTTAATTATGATACTTGTTCTTGGTGTAGGCTGGTCAACAGGTGATGTCTACGGCACAGGGAGCTGTTGAAGGAGTGAAGAATGCAACTGGAATGAACAAATGAATTAGCTGAATGGATCAGTCCAATAATTGTCTGTAGCAATTTAGAGATTGAATGCAATGTTCATCTATTGTTTTGTTTCTGTCATTTCCTTTTGTATAAAGAAGAGAGCTCTCTCTGTAGCTCTCTCGTGATCGATGTTTGCAGGCAGATGTTGCCCTAATTAGTGAAATTTTACTTCAGTTTCGTACTTGTTTAAAGATCTTCTGTCTCGGTTTATGAGAGCACAACATTTCTTCATCTTCATGGGATACTGCATGTCCAGATGGCCCTATATACCTATACTTTGCTATTAATTCACTCCTTGAATATTTGGTGTTTATGAATCTGACAAGTCCAAAGTCCCTGAAGTATGAGTTCAAGAGCAGCTTAGAATTTCCATAACATTGCTCCACTTACATTGCGATCATCACTCTTAATGAATTTTAATCCATTGCAATTATTGCTATTATTATGAAGAAACAAAATTAGCTGAAGTAAACAAACAGAGGAAAAATACAAACACCTAATTAATATAGTTCATCATCCCCACCAGCTGAAGTCACAACTGGATTGAGACCATCAGCTGATGTCGCCGCCTCCGAAAATTTGAAATCAGAACCAAAACCTCTGGATTGCTGCAAAGTTTGAGAAAACATCTGGTACTTGAGAATATCAGAGTCACTCACACTCTTCCTAGCGTACCTCATGGACTCTTCAAAGTGAGAAACCTTAAGCCAAGTCATTCCTTCTTCCATGCTGTCTTCCAGGCCCTCGATCTTCCTCTTGATATCCTTTTCGATGTCCTCCCTGACAGCATATTTGCAAGCCCTCTGACAGATTTCTGTGATATCAGCACCACTAAAGCCTTCAGTGTGCTTGGCAAGAACTTGAAGGTCAACATCTTTTGAGACTGGTGATTTTCTCAAGCAAGCCTTAAAGATCTGTAGTCGAGAACCTTCGTCTGGCAGAGGGATATAAATTAGCTGGTCAAGGCGACCTGGCCTCATGAGTGCAGGGTCGATTATATCAGGCCTGTTGGTAGCACCAATTATAAAGACGGTTTTCTTGGCTGATAAACCATCCATCTCAGTTAGGAGTTGGTTCAAAACTCTATCAGCTGCACCACCAGCATCTCCTACACTGTTTCCTCTTTGAATAGCAATGGAGTCAAGTTCATCGAAGAATATGACACAAGGAGCAGACTGGCGTGCCTTGTCGAAAACGTCCCTGACATTGGCTTCACTCTCACCAAACCACATGGTTAGAAGTTCAGGACCCTTGATACTGATGAAATTAGCTTGACATTCGTTGGCAATAGCCTTAGCCAGCAATGTTTTGCCACAACCAGGAGGACCATAGAAAAGAACTCCTTTAGAAGGTGACATGCCGAACTTCTCAAACTTCTCAGGATGCTCCACCGGATATTGAACAGTCTCTTGAAGCTCCATCTTGACCTTCTCAAGACCACCAATATCCTCCCATCTAACATTGGGAACTTCTACAATGGTTTCACGAAGAGCAGAAGGATTGCTGGTTCCGAGAGCAATGCTGAAGTGCTCATTTGTAACGGCCATGGAATTAAGAACCTCAGCATCAATCGTATCATCTTCCAAATCAATGATGCCCATCTTTTCCCTAATGCATTGTAGGGCAGATTCGCTGCAAAGAGCTGCAAGATCTGCACCAACATACCCCTGAGTTCCTTTGGCTACTTTTTCCAAGTCTACATCTTCAGAGAGCTTCATTTTCTTTGTATGGACACGAAGAACCTCAAGGCGACCAACTTCATCTGGAACACCAATATCTATTTCTTTGTCAAACCTTCCAAACCTCCTCAATGCAGGGTCTAGACTGTTAGGCCTGTTTGTAGCTCCTATAACAATAACATGGGCACGAGCCTTTAGCCCATCCATAAGAGTCAGTAGTTGTGAAACGATTCGTCTCTCTACTTCCCCACCAGTTTTCTCACGTTTGGGAGCAATTGAATCAATCTCATCAATAAATACAATTGCAGGAGCATTCTTTTCAGCTTCTTCAAAAGCTTTTCTCAGATTTTGCTCACTCTCTCCTGCCATCTTGGACATGATTTCTGGTCCATTGATACAAAAGAAGAAAGCCCCAGTTTCATTAGCAATAGCCCTTGCTATCAATGTTTTACCTGTTCCAGGAGGACCATAAAGCAGAATTCCTCTCGGTGGCTTCACACCAATGGTCTTGAAAAGTTGTGGAAACCTTAATGGCAGTTCAACCATCTCCCTGATTAGTGCCAATTGTTTCCTAACGCCACCAAGATCATCATAGCCAATACCATCAAGCCTTTCCTCATCTTCCCTCTTCACAGCTTCCCCTTCACAGAAGATCTCCGTATCAGGCTCAACCACACAGTACTCAGCAGGATCGGTCTCAATGACCTTAAACTCCACACTCCTCATTCCTCCTCTGACAAGGAAAAGATCTCCTTTCCTGACAGGACGATGAGAATCCTTAAAGTAAGGCTTCAGGTAGGCATCAAACAGACTGCCGCTAAGGCCATCAACTGTGTCATCCAAAGGCAGAAGGTGAACCCTCTTGCCATACTGCAAGTTATGACATAGCTGCACCGAAACCGTATCGCCAAGCCTGACCCTTAAGTTTGACCTCACAACCTTATTCATCAGAATCTTGGGCTGATCGCAACGATCATCAGCTAGGGCAATACAAACTGTATCCCTCCTCTTCTTTCCCTTGATCAACAAGTTATCCCCGCGGAAAATATCAAGTTGCTCCATTGTAGCTGGATTGAGCGTGATGACAGAGTTGTCATCGTTAATGGCTTCATCAACAAGAAGCCTATTGGGTGCCTTCTTATTGCGCTCCATAATTGAATCACTAAAATCTCTCTTTCTTTTGTTTGTGCCTGCCTGGTCTCCCATTAACCCAAAGAAAGAGCAAATCTTTTGAATGTGAATTAATGTCAATACCACTGGTGTTTATATACAAGTCTCTTGTTCCTTTTACGTGTTGTTTATGGAATCAGACAAGTACTCGGATTTTTATTTATTTATCTATTATTATTATTATTATTTAGGTTTCCGCTTCTCATCGATTTCCTTCCTTGTCACTACTTATCAAGCTCTATATGTTTCTTCTTAGAACTAGGATTTCAAACAATGGCGGTGAATTCAGACCTGGGCTATCCTTCTATATATACTTTTTGTTTGTGAAGATTTTCTTAAGAAAAATAAAAAAAGTAGTTAGGCAATAATGTCATAACTCAAGGTCCTTGTATTTCTTACATTGTATACAACTGGTCCCTCATCAAAATAATTTCTTAATCCAACACCTATATTTTTAAGTTTTTCAATACGGAGACTCTCTCTCTCTCTCTCTCTCTCTCTCTCTCTCTCTCTCTCTCACACACACACACACACACACACACACACACACACACAGACTTTGAGATATTTCTTGGAATATATTTTTTTTTACCATAAATATTGTTTTTTTTCCCTTTATTTCCATGAAAAAAATCATAAAATACTAAAAAAAATCAATTAAATCAGGAAACTAAAAAAACAAAATACTAGAAAAAAACAAGCTGAGGAAAAAAAAAACAAAATTAATCATTAAAAAAACCCAAAAAATTTCCTTTTCATTTTGATTTTAAAAATTTAAAACAAATTGAATTGGACTGAACCAAACTATTTCAATCTATATTGAATCTGATTAAATATAAATATTATCTAACCCTGCATAAACCCAGTTGCTGAAGAAGTTTTTTAATATTTCATTAAAAAATTTTTTTGATATATTTTTAATGAAAAATATTTTTTTAAAAAATATCATATATCACAATATCTAATCCATATAAATAAGTGGTAGAGATCGAGCATCCAGTAGCGATTTCAATTTGAGATTTTATATTTAATAAGAAAAAATATCTTTAATATATATTTTATGGGTGAGAAAGAGACGACTTTTTTTTTAATTTATTTTTAGAAAATAATAGAATTCATATTTGATTGATGTGTCCTCCAATTCATCTCATATTTAATTCTCATATTTTTCATATTTTCTGATTAATCCTTATGACAAAGTTAAGTTTATGTAGGAACTAAGGGCTTATCTATGAATCTACTTATACTTAGGGACTAATATGTACTTTTCCTCAACAAAACCCTACACAAACTGATATTATCTCTACAATTCGGCTACATTTTCAATTAAGTCATCAAATTATTCACTTTTCCTCAATCATCATCTTTTATACAGTTGAGTCTGACATTATTTTGAAATAGTTTGCTATTTTGAATTACAAAAATGCTAACCCGAAAGGGTTGGTGCGAAGATCAATAATATTTTCTTTCTCTTTTGATTTTTGACATCAAAGAAAATTTAAGATAAACATTTTATCTCAATTTATATGTAAATTGATACCCTTATGAACATACACTTTTATTAATCAAATATTATTTAATCAATAAATTATATATTAATTAGTCGGATATATCCATTTTTACAATAAAATAATTTATATACTTTTAAGTCAAACCAAAACTTTTATAAAAAAATATATATAATATCTAATTTACATGAGTCTAATTCTAAATATTAACAATTATACAACAGCAACACCAATATAACAGGAAACAACAACACCAATACAATTAAATCATGCATAATGCTTAGTAAAATGATTTATAGACAAGTAGAACAAAGTTAAATGTAAAAAAACTTTATTTGTGTCAAATATGTAATCTGATAAAAACAACTATAATTTTAATTTTTAAATTTGATAATTGAATTATACTTATTTTTTTTATCTATTTTTTGTAATACGAGAACACTAAACCAATGATTCGTAATGTATTAAAAAAATTAAATATAGAGTTCAATAAAACATCAATTTCAAGAAGAAACAAATAACATTGAAGTCATATTTAAGAAAGACCTTCAAATTGAGTCATGCATATATGTAAAGAGATTATTATTTTATATATCAAATGGAAAATATTTATTTTTAATGTATTATTTCTATAAACTTAGTGAATTATTAATTTATAACATTGGTATAAGTCGAGACTAATAAAAAATATTACTTAATTAAGATTATTAAAGTATCAAATAAAAATAAAAAAAAATGAAAAAAAAATAAAAAAATATTAGGAGCTGCTTAATCAATGATCCAATCCAATGGCCATATATGTCCTTGAATTTTTCATTTTAATTTTTTAAAATGTCAGCATTACTCTTTAAATAAGTATTTTTTCTAAAATCCAAATCCAAGCAAAGTTTGACATTCTTGCTTTTTGTTGGTTATAATTTCAAAGGGAAGGAATAGCTGAAAATGTCCAAGTCTAAATTTCTTTTTTTCTTTTCAAAAAATGTCCAAATCCTTAGAAATCCAATTGAAGAAATAGTTTTAATTTAGGACTTTAGTGTAAATTCATATATAGAGAAGGGACCAACTTGTTGTTTTCCCAAAAAAGTAAAAAGACAAATAAAAAAAACACAAACCACCCAAATACCCTCTTAAACCCTAAAAAGTTAGATCACCACTCACTCTCTGCTTAGCACACACAAACCCCAAATCTCTGTCCCAGGCTCCTCAAAAACCCTAACTTTACACTGTAGAAATGAGACACTCATGGAGGATTCTTCTCTACCGAAGCTACCCTCGGTCATCTCTCAAATTTTCCAATCATTTCCAGGTACTACAGCAACACTCTCCTCCTCCACTTCGCTCTCTGTCTTCTTCTCTTCACACACTTTCGCTGCAAGACTCTCATTTCTCTAAAACCCCACAAAAACCCAATATTTATAACAAAAACCCATTATTTGCACGTAATTTATCATCTGAAGCATCATTAGTTGAGCCCACAAAAGACCCAGATCTTGTTTTGCTAGTTTGTGATGTTTTTACCAAGTTTGAAGATTCTGATGATATTAATAAAGAATTGGAATTGAGTAGTGTTGTTATTAGTCATGACTTGGTTTTGAAAGTTTTGAAGTCATTGGGATCGAAACCGGGTGTGGCTAAGAGGTTTTTTGATTGGGTTTTGAAGAAGGATAGTGAGAGATTGAGCTCTAAAAGTTATAACTGGATGTTAGGGATTTTGGGGGTAAATGGGTTGGTTGTGGAATTTTGGGAATTGGTTGATAAAATGAAGACAAAGGGTTATGGTGTGTCAGGGGTTACTCGAGATAGAGTGTTGGAGAAGTTTGAGAATGAAGGGTTAAATGGTGATATAGAGAAATTAAAAGGGGTTTTTGCGACGGGATCCATTGATAATTCGGTGGAAAAGATTGGGTTGAGAATGAGTAGGATTGTTAGGAGTAAGTTTTGGGGAGAGGATGTTGAAGGGGAAATTAAGGGTTTGAGTGCTGAGTTTTCTAGTGGTTTGGTGAAGATTGTCTTGGAGCATTTAGCGATTGAGCCAATGAAAGCATTGATATTTTTTAGGTGGGTTGAGGAGAGTGAGTTGTGTAAGCATGATGGGGGGAGTTATAATGCCATGGCTAGGGTTTTGGGGAGCAAGGATTGTATTGACAGGTTTTGGAAGGTTATTGATGAAATGAGGAGTAACGGGTTTGAAATGGAGGTGGAGACATTTGATACAGTGTTGGCCTGGTTTATGAGGAGGAAAATGATTAAGGAGGCTGTAGACTTATATGAGTTTGCAATGAATGGTGCAAATAAGCCTTCATCTAAATATTGCACCTATTTGTTGAGGAACATAGTGGTTTGTAAACAATTGGATATTGGTTTGTTTTCAAGAATTGTGAAGGTCTTTACTGAAAATGGGAATGTGTTGACAGATTCTATGCTTGATGCAGTTCTTAAAGCTCTAAGAAGTGTTGGTAGATTTAAAGAGTGCAATAAGATTTTAAGAGAAATGATGGTTGCTGGTTTTGTAGCTAGTGGTAATTTGCAGAGAAAGATTGCTTTTGGGCTTACCAGTGCTGGTAAAAATTATGAAGCAAGTGAATTTGTGGATCATATGGAATCATCTGGCAGCGATTTGGATTACAAGGCTTGGGCATCTTTAATTGAAGGACATTGTGTATCTGGGGATCTTGAAAAGGCATCTGATTGTTTCAAAAAAATGGTTGAGAAAAAGGGAGTTACTGGTGCTGGTTATGCTGTTGAGTTGTTGGTAAATGCATATTGCATCAAGAACAGAGCAGGAGATGCATGCAATCTTCTGTGTGATTATGTCTGTCAAAATCAGTTACACCCTTGGCGGACTACATACAAAGTATTGATAAGTAAGTTGCTAGCGCAGGGCGGATTTAAGGATGCCTTAAATCTGTTGGGGTTGATGCAAAGTCATGGAATTCCACCTTACATAGATCCATTTTTTGAGTTCGTATCAAAGTCTGGAACTGGAGATGATGCCATTGCTTTTATGAATGCTATGACCACTAAGAAGTTTCCATCTATAACTGTTTCTCTTCGTTTGTTTGAAGCCTTTTTCAATGCCAAACGGCATAGCGAAGCACAAGATTTCCTGTCTAAATGTCCAGTTTTCATTCGGAATCATGCTGATGTTTTGACTCTTTTCTGTTCCATGAAGTCTAGCAAAGATACTGCTCCTGCAACTGTATCTGTGTAGGTTTTTGTTGGAGTGTATGACGAAGTGTATTCTGTGAAGTCAATGTAGAATGGCATTGTTTCAAAAATCTTGGTACAAACATTTTCTACACTGCTTGAAAACTTATCTTAGGTGAATGATTACCTTTGTCAAGTAGAAAATAAGATTTAGTGATTCATGTTTCTGAAGTATTTCTTGCCTTTTCTTATCTTGCTGTTTTGGTTTCATGCTTGTATATAGCATGAACTGTGCTATGCATCTGAACTTGAAGTCAGGTAGTTTGGTTTTTAAATTTTTCTTGCGCTTGATGTGCTGTGTGATTGTTAGTTGTGCTACCGAAAGATATAAATTTGTTCGGTATATTCCTATTATGCATCTGACATCATGGCATACAATTATTACTTTTATTAAACTTTGTAAATAACTTTGCTGTTAGCCTTGATGCTGTCAGATTGTAAGATTTATCCCCAAAATAAAGCTTCCTGGATATTTTAGCAATGTCCAGATGGAAATTTTTGTGACCCTGTCTGTAATGTGGTATGCTAAGTAAGTTTATTATCTTGAAATAATTTTCTTTCTACATTTCTACTTGTTTGATTTATGCTCGTCATTTCCTAAAGCCGTAAATATATTGTAGTTCACCTGCAAGTTTATTGATAATTATGAGGTTGAGCTCATATGCTATACACTGGGAGATGTTCTGCTGTCCTCGAGCTACCATAAGATGTGATGATGCCAATGGTACATTCTTTGTCACTTCTGTACTCCTTAGGAGTATCGGTGCAGAAGTGGAGAATATTGAGTCTAATGTGCATCTATCAGGTGGGAAATTAAGAAAGTTCAAGTCTTCGTTTATGACTTTCATTACAACATAGCTACTACACAGATTCAGTATGATGTTCCACTTTCCACTGTAAGACTTAGATGTTTGGATGATCCATGAGTACCATAATCGATCGAATGAAAGTTACTCAGTGGTGAAGGCATGTTAAGAAAGATGGGAATCCCATCCGACCTTGGCTTGGAATGGAAGCAAGTAACCTTTATGCAGGTGATTTATAAATTTTGGAAAAGATTATCAGCAGGTTCCCCAATTTCATCGAACATGCAATTTTTGAGGTTAAAGCAGGATTGCCTGCTCACACTGCATTCATCCACTGCAAAGGTGCTATGGGTTCAATGTGGTAGAAAGATTGTTAAGAGTTTCTTAGAGTTATTTGAAATAATGAGGAATAAGGCCAAAGAACCTGTGGAGCTGGTTGTGATAAGAGCAATGCGGTGTTTGTTTGAATCTTACCATGTTTTTTTTCTTATATATATATATATATATATATATATATATATATATATATATAGAACCTTCTATATTAAATTGTTGGCCACATCCTAAAACTTATACGTGTAGGAGACTTTTTAGGATGAATTTATCTTGAAATAAATAAATACCCATTTCTTTTGGCATTGGTTGACAGGAGCTAGGAAGTATGAACCTAAATTTTAGATTTGGTATGATGTCTACTGCCTGCTGGCTTAAATATGTTTTGCTTTTAGAATGATTAACGTTTTGGTTTAACTCAAAGTATTCTGAATCTGTCACTGCTCATTCTAGCTTGCATATATATATATATATATATATATATAATGTTATCAAGAAATTATTTGCTACAGGATTTTTTCTACTTGTCTGATAACTTCATTTAATAGCTTGCATTAGATATTAATATTTTTGACAAATGAACGATTATAATGATATAAACCATTATGTTAAAAATTTAATATGATATAATATATGCTATACAATGCTTTTGTTTTGAAATCAATCGATCCTTCACCTACTCCATGCTTGTACCTCGTAGCCGTTCTTTTCAAGCATCATAATGGTGCTGTTATGCTTTTTGTGTTTCAAGTCTGTTGAGTGGAACTTCTATATGATATGTCTCTTTTCAGCCAGTCAAGAACGTGTTTCCCAAGTTCCATTACATTTAACTTAGAAATCAATCAGCCATGCACGAAAATGTCAGGTAAGTCAAGATGTGTTTCATTCATAGGCTAGCTAGGAAATGATTTTTTACTCACTGCTGTGATCTAGCAGGTAACAGACTGACGGAATTGAGAAATTCTATATTTGGGTTATTTTCAGATAAAATACTGCTGTCTGCTTCTTGCAGGACAAATCAATCGAAATATAATGCACAAAAGTCGCATGACGAAAGTTTTTAGAACAAGTAGAGGGTTTAGATGGTTGTAATGAAAGCCTACGGCGCAGAATCTGAACTGGAAATGGCACATTTTCTCTGAAGGACACTAGATATTTTTACTTACGAACTGAGTATTCTTGGCAAAATGTACCACTGCCAAACCTTTTTATATATATAAACATCTTAAACAGCAGATTATGGGGGTAGAGATTGTTTCTTGAAAATTAATGTTCCAACGCCACTGCATACAGATTGGAGCCCAGGCTCAGCACTTGGCTCTGATGAAATCTATCTATATAAATGCTTGTGTTACAGTAGTTTGTGTTTCACAATCAAAGGGTATCTAGCCTGCAAGTCTGCTTATGTTGTGGATGATGCAAGATTATTCAGTATGTAATTGTGTTTCATCTTATGATCTGTCAGATCCATCGAATTGTTACAGTGGGTTGAAAAAGGTTCTCCTACGTCAAGTTAAAACCAGTAACCTAAATTTTAGTGATGATGTTACCAAAATATACTATGCACAGGATGCAAGTCTTGATTGTTTGGATAAAGGATGAACACACGTTAACTTATATACTTACTTCTCCGGAGTTTATAAAATTGATAGTTGGTGATAAAAGTCTTACCACTTACAAGAGTAGTTCTTTTTTATGGGATTTAGATAACCTCAGATGATAAAATCAATAATGTTTTATAAGAAATTATAATAAATGAGGGAATGAGCTTTAAATTCAAGAACATAAGTTTTTATTCTTATTTATGTATGATAAATGCTATGAAAATAATAATATGAATACCTTAAAGAATATGAAAAGTGTGAACCCTTTACCTTTTGAGGATATTTATAGCCCCTGAATTATTTTATTTTGTTGAGGGGGTGGACTCATGAAAATGTAGATGAGAAGAAACATCTCTTACATAATATTAATATTGATAAAAATAACCCTTATAAGAAATGCAAAGGATTCGTAATAGATTTTATGCATTATTTTCTATGCAACATTAATGCTGATGAGAATAGCTTTTAATTAACATTAATGATGGTTGGACTAAGATAGGCTTTTGAAAGACTTTAATATGTCCTGTAGTAAATAGAAATGACCATCCTAGATTTTTAACATTTTATATTAAGAATAATAAAATAGCCTTATGACCTGCCATGGGACCTGTAAAGACTTTCAATTCCTAATAAATTCAGACTTGGACTGATTTCAAACCCAAGGATGTTGGGTCTGGCATCCTGCTAAACCCACAAACACTTAGCTCAACGTGTAGTTAATCCTAAGAGTGTTGAGCTCATATTTAGCCAAACCCACACACACTTGGGCTCAGTGTGTTGTTGATCCTAAAGAAATTTAGGTCTAAAGTCTTGTTAGACCCCAGGTACTTAGACTCAACACATAGCTAAGCCCAAGGGTGTTGGGTCTTGCATCTTATTAGACCTGTAAGCACTTAGGATCATTGCGTAGCTTAACTCAAGAGTGTTAGGTTTGTCACTGCGCACCTCCTTTCTCTTTGACAATATTGAATTGATGATCTAATGAAAAACCTTCAAGCAAAAGAGTAGTCTATAATTTTCTCTTGGTTGTGATAAAATCCTAGGGAGGAGAAATATACTTTGAGCTCCTCAAAAGCTTTCTGACATTCTAGTGTGCATTCAAAATTGGTAATATTTTTTAAGATTTTAAAGAAAGGCAGGCTTTGTTCCCCCAGCCTAGATATGAATCTATTCAGGGTAACCAATCTTCATATGAGACACTGAACATCTTTGATCTTCTGAGGAGTCATATCCAAGATTTTATAAATCTCTTCAGGGTCAGGTTCTATTCCCTTGTTACTTACTAGGAAACTTAAAAATTTTCCTCATCTGATGACAAATACACACTTCGTCAGATTAAACTTCATCTTACAACTGTTGAGGACATAAAAAACCTTTTACGGGTCTTTTAGATGTTCAAAAGTCATTCTTTTTACTAACATATCATCCACATAAGCTTCCATATTCTTTCTAATTTGATGCTTAAACACTTTGTTGACTATCCACTAGTACATAACCTCTATATTTTTAAGGTTGAATGGAATTGCATGGTAGTAAAAGGCTCCTCTTTCTATGATGAAAGACATCTTCTCCTTATCTTTTAGATAAATAATTAAGGATTTTATGGTATCTTAAATTAGCATCCAAAGAACTTAAAAACTCAAAACCAACTGTGGAATTCATCAATTTATCAATCTTTGGGAGAGGGAAACTATCCTTTGGACATGCCTTGTTTAGGTCAGTGAAGTCCATACACATTCTCCACTTTTCAATGCTTATCTTCACCATTACCATATTATGTAGCTAATCCGAATATATGACTTCATAGATGAACTCAATCATCAAAAATTAATCATTTCTATATTTATTGCTTGCTATTTCCCCCCAAAATTCCTCTTCTTCAATCAAATAAGAGGGTAGGTTGGGTTAACCTCAAGTTTATAAACAACTATCTTTGGACTGATTTCTATGCTTTTTCATAACTTGTTTTACCTTCAACAGACTTCGATCAAGTATGGCATACATGTCCTTCTATATAAAGTATTTTCTTACTCCACTTATCAAAGCATTTGAGGCTATTGCCTTAATTAATTCTTTTATTTTGAGCATCTGTCCATTGAACCTTTTTAAATATGTTCGAGTAGATTCCTCTTTTGATTGAGTAACACCAAAGTGTTCAGCAGAGCTCCTCTTAGCGGGTATATTGGTACTAAATCATGACAAAAGTTTAGCACTGAGGTTATTGAAACCTAGAATAAACCCTAGCTCTATATTATTATACCAGGCTTGTGCTAACTCTCTAATGGTTGTAAGGAGTATTTTGCACATAACATCACATTCTTAGATGACCAGCTCAAGGTTTTTATGTGCATTTTGAACATGTTGTCGTGGATCTGCCACACCATTATAGTTGTTCAAGGTCATTTTTGTAGAGATGTAGTCTTTGAGGATATGGGTATATAAGATTCATCTAGTTAAAGGAGATCACTTAATCTCATGAGGGCTATAAGTCTCATCCTGGAGGTATTGACCAACCATACTTCTCCCAGACTTTTTTCTAACAGGCTTCGAGAAGATGAATGATTCTTGCATGGAACGACAAGATTGATAAATGATTTTTTTTCTCGCAGTGGCAAGATAGATTATGTTTAGAATGAATGCTGATTGGAAGAGTTTCACGTCGATAGGAATGACATTTAATGGGGGATAAAGGGTTGTCATAGAGGAAAGCTCTCCAAGTCGTTCGGTTCAGCCTTTTTAGGATAAAATAATTGTCTCCTTACTGAGGGGGCAATTTGTGATTGAGAAGTTGGGATCGAAGGATCTATATCGTGTGTCGAGACTTGCCGGGGTGGTAAGGTTCGGTGTTGTCCTTGGTTTGTCAATACAGCTTGAGAAAGGGTTTGTACCTAATGGATGAGTTGCTGCAACTTTGTTGGCATAGACATGTCTGCTATTGTAGAGAGTTCCGTGACATGTCTTACCCTAGAAGTATCTTGATTATCTGTTGTTAACAGCGATAAGGGATGTAAAAAAACCAGCTCTATAAGAATAATTGATGGCTTTTTTAATTAGTTTTCCATACACAACGCCAATTGATGATGTTCTTAAAATCCACTATGCTTAGGGATGAGAATCTTAAGTGTATGGATAAAGGATGGTCACACATTCATTTTTATGCTTTCTCCTTTAGAGTTCATAAAATTGATAGTTGGTGATAAAAGTCCCGACACCTTTAAAGACAATCCATTTGTAAGATTTAAGGACTATCTGATGATAAAGTTAATAATTTTTTATAAGGGATTGCAATTTATGAGGGGATGAGCTTTAAATTGAACAAAAGTGTTTGTTCTTATTTATGTATAATAAATGCTTTGAGAGTAAGAATATATATACTTTAGAGAATAGAAAAAGTATGAACCCTTTACCCGGATGAATTCGAGGATATTTATAACCTCTTAAATATTTTATTTTGTTGAAGGGGTGGAGTCATTTCCTCTTGAGAACATAGATGAAAAGAAATGTCTCTTGCATAACATTATTGTTAATGGAAATAACCCTAACATCAATATTAAAAGGATTTGTGGTAGATTTTATATTTATTTTATATGCAACATTAATATTGATGATAATAGCCCTTTATCAATATTAATGATGATTGGATAAAGACAAGCTTCTCAACGACTTTTATATGCCTAGGAGTATAGAGAAATAACTGCCCTGAATTCTTAATATTTTGTGTTAAGGACAATAAAATAGCCTTATGCCCTGGTATGAGGCCTATAAAGACTTTTAATTCCTGGTATATTCAAACCTTGACTGATTTTAAACCCAAGGATGTGGATGCAAGACCCACAAGCACTTGAGATTAGCGCGTAGCTGGATCCAAGGGTGTTGGGTCTGGCAACGTACTGAGCCCAAGTGTATATGAGTCTGGTATCTTGTCAAACCCATAGACACTTGAGCTCAGCGAGTAGCTGACCCCAAGGGTGTCTAGGTCTGATGTCTTGCCAGACCTCATGTACTTGAACTCAACATGTAGTTGAGCTCAACGGTGTTGGGTCTGACATCTTGGCAAACTCGCGGACATTTGGGCTTAATACATAGCTGAGCCAAAGGAAATGGCTCTGGCATCTTGCCACACCTGCAAGCACTTAGACTTTGTGCATAGCTAAACCCAAAAGCGTTGGGTCTAGAAGTAAGCCAGAACCATGTCATCTGGGTTTTAGTACTTTGTCAAGCCCAAGTATCTTCGGTTGGTACCCTCCCTTTAGCCCTTTTCAAGATGAGGAGTTTAAACAAACGGATAGTATATTGAATTTACTGATCCATCAATTAGGATGGGTAAATTTTTTAACATTTAGTCATTTTCATTTCCATGTTACATATATTCCATGACAGAAAAAAGTTAGGGTATTTTTGTTGTATGTGTATGCAGGCCAAAAAGGGTGCGGACGCACCGGCACATGCCTTTCTTCGCTTTAAAGGGAAGTCGGAAATTTCAGGTCCACCTTCATCTGAAGCCACCGACTTTTGTATTTGATTAGCTTGTTAATCTCTTCATTTTGTTTGCACAACAATCAAAGAATCATTTAATAATTGCTTTATTTTGGTTACAAGGACCTTTCTTATCATATAAAGTTTGTTTTCTGTCATTCCTATGCATTTCAAAATTTGCAAACAAATTCATAAATAGTAACTCTCAACAAAAATAACTAGTATGATTTAGACTTTGATTAGGAAAGCAAGAACTTGTTTTCTTGATGTAATTTCCCGTATTTGTCTTTTTGAATAATTGAGGTGGGGGCACCAAACCTTGAGCTGTTTTTCTCACTGGAGATGTGGATTCTCTAGATCAGCGTAGGGTTTCAAAATATGTTTCTAGAGTAGGTAAAACAACGCAGGCTTTCTACAGAACGCCTTTCAGGAAAGAAACTAGAAGAAAAAATCCACATTCATCTTTTGATTGCTAGATGGCTTACTGCAAACCGAAAGCAATGATTTGCTGTAAATTGTTCTTGATTGCAAACTTAATTTTCTACTCTTAATGAGGTCATTAAGTTAATATTAAACGTTAGCGTGCTTTCTAATTCTGTGTTTTTGGCATTGTTAATTCAGAGAATATGCAAGAATGATACATCAGTTGCCCTTTTTTTTTTTTCCATTCAAAATTCTACGATTCTGTTGTATATATTCCCATTAAAATTTTCAAGCCAAATGGATCGAATAAGACCCATCAATTAGCAAAACGTGATGAGAGTGACCAAACAAATGATCGTAACCATTCTTCACTATGCTGATGGAATATTGAAATTGAATTTATAATGGGAGATCAACAGTGGAAGCTTCTTCTTGGAGCCTAGTATTCATATATCTTGAATTCATGTGACGAGTTCTGGAGTTTCAGGCTTGGACAACATGACAACTGATGTTCTTACAACAAGTATGACAAAAATTGCCATCATTCTGTGATGATTAGTAGCTATTACTTCTATACAAAGAGTGTCACAGTTGAACCAGTGAATCTAATTGTGTAGGGGACCAAAAACCGGACCATTGCAGTCTAGCTTTGCTGGGTTGTTTATCCACCTCAAAAATCAAACTAGTGCTGCAATAAATTTACGAGTTGGTGGTGCCACTGTGTGAGGTTCGAGGCTTATATTATACATACACTTACAAGGAAGATTTCAGATTGCTCTGACAAGATTCGCAGGAATGGTTCATGTTCCCTAGACTTCTGTTATGTGGAAGGATAGTTTGGATTCATGTGACTATTATTATATATCTCTGTATGCGTATGTGTAAGTGAATCTTGAGGTGATTTTTAGTGGGGCAAAGCTTACACAGTTGAAAGAAAAGAAAGGAAAGAAAATCAAGGATGGTTTGGATTCACGCGTAGCTATATATGTTATACAGGCTATTGGATTTGAATTTAGTGGATATTTCTGCTATTTTTATTCAAACCCAACATTCCTATTTGCCACTAAAATTCTAGATTTCAGGCTATTTTAACACTAATCTCATCACAATTGCATGTAATGCATGCAGTGAGGTAATTACACATTAGCATCATTATCTTCGACTGTACAGTAATAGCTACTTTACAAGGCCGAGAAATGATTTGAACTTCTACTCTTCTCTTTCAATTGAAAGGAATCAGAATTTTCTCTAAAGACGAGTAGAAAGAGGGGGGTGCTATTATTGTTCCACAGGCAACACATTGTAAAGACAGTGATAAAAAGAAGAGCATGGGACCATGGAACCAAATAATTTCGTGCGCAGGAGGGACTAGAAGAGGTCCTGTAAAGCAAGTTTCTAGACTTTGGGGGTTCTTTTGTAGCTGTTAAAAAAAGGTCATGTAAACCAAATAATTTCATCTATGGCAAGTGAAAAAAAGAAGAAATGATGGGACCCTAGTGTTTCCTAATATTTGCTTTCCCTCCACCATGCTATTGATATTGGTACCATTAATGTCTTTCATCTTGTGAACGTTTTACTTTCACTTTCCTGTCAATGATCCACCCTCCTTCATGTCCCAAAAGAGATACAAATATCACTTGAATAGTTTTTTCCCCTCACCTTCCTTCAATCTGGCCGACAAGAACACACAAGAATAATGGCCACCTTGTAATAGGGCGTGTACTTTTTGATGGACTTCATATTCGCTGAAATAAACTTGGACTGTTAAAGAGGTTGTAATAACTAATGTTCTTTTGTATGGTGCTGGGGAGAGTGAGAGGAATCATGTGGTTGGGGCCTTGCTCATAGCTTGAATCCTTGAATAAGGGAGTTTACACTGGACATCTAGCTGCGCTTTTGAATTGAGAACTAACTAGGAAATCACAAGGCCATGTGTGAGCTCTGATCTTCACCCTCCTGATCTCCCTTTCTTTCACTTTCATTGGCTCTCTGTTTGAATGGGGTATGCATTGATAATAATCTTCTTTTTAAGAAAAGTGCTAATTCATTCTAAAGCTTTAAAGGAAGGCCAGACCAGTGGCTCTCCACTTGGGGTCGCACGAATTATGCCCGCTGTCCCTTGGAAAGCTTTTTTCAAATCATCACGCACATTACAAGTAGTATTATTCAGAAAAAAGAATTGCTGCCACTATTATGAACAATCTACAAAAGTTATTAAGACGTTTGAAAAACTTTTGATATCTCCAACTAAGCTAATGGTACTTCAAACGAGCTTTTTCTGATCATCAGCCATTGGATCCCATGATGCAGCATGCATGATCAACCTTTTTTTATGGTTCTTTGATGAGAAATGACCCTCTATTACAGTGGACAAGCTGAGAAGACTGTCAGGCAGAGGGCTGTGAGATATGGGGACAACAAGATGGGGTCTCTAAGGATTTCTGAACTTTGGTTTGAATGGCCTGAAAATCTCAACTGTTGCTGCATTGCCTCTATCTAGGGCATATACCATGTGGGTTTGTACTTGCTATTACTAATCAACAACGCAGAAGTAAATTGATCTTCCCTCCTCCATTAAAGCCTCAACAACTTAGCCGAGCATAATTATTTCTTACTCATTTAACTAATCTGTAAGTGCATTTGTTCACTACTGCGGCAGTGATATTTTAAAATATTGTTATAATAATTATTTTTAAAATATTTTTTATTTAATATTTTAATATATCACATTAACACAACATCACAAGTATATATAGATGGTAATATTGAAGGATAATTTAACTAGTGAGATTTTAAATTTGTTTTTTATAATTACAAGTTTAAATCCTTTTAAAATTACTGAAACATTAATTTTAAAATTCATAAAATTGATTAATCTACATACAAACTATCACAACAGTGAACAGTCATTTCAAACAGAATATTTTATGCTCCAGTAGTATGACGTTATTCCCACCTCCTGCCCTGATTTTACAGGTACCCTAGCGATCTCCTCCGCTCTTGTCATCTTGCAATTATACGAGACCCTGGGACCACTTTGAAATCCAATCACAGTAAGACATGTGGCATGATAGTATAAAGGTTGCCACTTGTCAAGATCCTACTAGGCTGGAGAGTAATTCCATGCCACACCAGCACTGTGGTGCTGTGACCTTATATTTATCGTTAGTTTTCCAAGGACAAACGAAGCAGTAAAGACATGCAATGAAGACAAAAGAAGGGAAAAACTAAACCTTGGATAATTGGAATCAAAATCTAAGGTTATGGTTCTAAGGAGGGATCGAGCACTAAATTTGCTTAGGGGAAAGAGACAATTTTATATATATATATATATATATATATATATATATATATTGCCCTGCATGCTGTAATCTTTTGGGTCCCTAATCTCTGGACATATATATTTGTCATTTTATGACATTAAATTGCTACAATCTTTTCTCCTGCTTGGTCAAATTCCAGCTTCTTTCTTCGTGCTATGATTGCCTGGGTCGTCTTGGCCTTCCTAATTATCCAATATTGTCTAGACTGCCTAAATTTTGTCTGGATTCAAGTTATTTCACCCTGCTCACACAAGAGCTCAAAAATCAGTCGTGAGTACTGTTTGATTTTTTTTAATTTGGCTATCATTAGATGTTCAATCCTGTTAATTAGGATAAATGTTTGTTGTCTTTATCTTCTATAATGGTCGATTAGTCCAAAACTACATGCAATCTCAGCCAAGATACAATTCAAAGCACATCTTATGGTTGCTAGAATCTTTGTATTCGCCTGAAATTTTTGACAATTAAAATCAAAAGAAAGCCAAAACTATAGGGAGATTCACTGTAATCCTACACATATTCCACGATTCATTAGCTAGATAGTATAATTATTATTTGTTATTTTTCCAAAAAAAAAATTATGGCCTTTATTTTAGGGGTATTTTGGTCTTTTTCAAGGCTTATCAATCATTATCGGAATGTTCATTTCATTTTGTAAAGCACAATAGAATTATTAATTTACCCTTGAAAAAAAAATTAAAACTGACATATTTGGACTTTTTCATCTTTTCACATTGTAATGGACAATACAATGACTCAATTGCTATTAAAAGTGAAATTTTTAAAACTTGTATCTAGGGTTTTTTTCTCTATGGCTTTTTTGTTATTATCAACATGAACAAGGATGGTTTGTTTTTTGCTGAAAATAAAATATTATTTAAATGACAAAGTGGCCACCGCGTATAACTCACACACTAGTGAGAGGTACCTATGATCTTTTGGCGGTGCATGCAGCTTCTCTTGACAGCCAAAATCTCCCTTCCATCATGTCTTTGGAATCATCACAATATCTTTTTTTGAAGTGGAGTTGCACATGTTAGGGTTGTGGGATGGTTTGTTCTTGGTAGTCTCTCTCTCTCTTTTTCCGTGATCTCTTGTCTCTCTTTTTCCTTTGAAATTCTCACTAGCCATTCAAAAACTCAAAGTTTACCTCATAGCTATTTATATTTCAATTTTGGTTATTATTTTTTTAATTTCTAATTCTTATTCTTGACCCTCTTATAAATTTTTATTTATTTTCAATTTCATCCTTTAATCTCAATCTATGATTTTTTTTTTTCAATATGGTCCTCATTTTTTCAATTTCACCCTTTAATAAAAAAAATTGTTGATGTCCTCTGATTTGTTTTTTATTTTAATTTTGATCCTCATTATTTTTATTGCTATTTTTTGTTTTAGATCCTTTTGTATAATATTTTTTTAATTTTTTAATTTAATATTTGATTGCAGATTGAGTTTCGTGATTTTTTCATATATGGTGTTTTTAATCTAATGACCCGAGTTATAAGTTTGAAAAGTTAACACATGTTGGCATCAATTTCTTTTACTTATTTTCTTTTTCGATTTCATCATTCGATATTGACTTTTTAAAAAAGAATCGTTTTGTGATTTTCTTTGTTTTCTTTTCTATCAGATTGTCCCGATCTCATTACCTGGGTTGTGGGTTTGCATGCCAACTTGGGTTGGCTTGTCATTTATTACCTAGATTATAGGTTTGTCATGCTAACTCAGGTAAACTCGAGCCTTTATTTGGTTTTTTTAATCCAATTTTGTTCTACGTATTTAATTGACTGAGAATTAAATTATATTTAAAAAAAGAAGTTTTTTCCCACATCATTACGATCATTTTTTTATTTAATCTATCTGTTTCTGTTGTTGTTTATTTTTTTTAATTATCTTAATAAAATAAAACTAATTTATTTAATCTACTTGGTTTTATTTTATTTTATTTAAAAAATACAAAAAAAGTAACCCCGCCTCTCGCTAGCTGCTACACATCTAGTCAGAGCTAAATGCCACTGGACATTATTTATTTGGTGAAGTGCTTAATTTGATGCATGTGACATTGACATATGACAAATTTTGATACTTATGGCACAATCAAATACATGACAGGCCCTTTTCTCAGAAGCAGCAACAACGACCACATTAATTAAGGCTTCTTCTAGGGCTGAAAATCAGCTTGTTTTGGATGTGGGTTTTTAATTAATCTGTCATAAGTTCACATAATTATTGTAACAAGACAGATGAACATGCTCAAAGTCTGGATTCCCAAATGATCACAGATCTCTAGCAGTCCTACAAAAGCCTTTAATTCCACCATTTTTACAAGCATGCTGTAATGCACACAGCCAATGATGCTTTCTTCTTTCTTTCTTTCTTCTTTTGAACTGCTCATGCTCGATGATACCGTTATGTATCAAAGTGCTTTGGTAATTTCATAGAGAGAGGAACGCGGTTGAAGCCGCGTTCTGTTGCATATAAAAACACGCTATTATACAGCAGCTTTTGCTTTTAAAAGTTTTTCTTTTTGGGTTGGAACGACTGTCTGTCGAAGAAAAAGAAGACTCTCTGTGTGTGACAGTTAGCTGGTAGTGGTTGGCTGTATGGAATCTATAAAAGCAATCCCCCAACATTTTACAGCACAAAAGTGACTACATGTACAAACAATGGCAAGAGCATATAGTAATATAAAAATGTTTAATGCCAACAAAGATACTCATGGTGTCATGGTCCTAAGATAGTGGGTGACCAAATCCACCATCATCAATCTCGAGCCTCAAGTTTTTCTGCCTCGAGATCCTCACATTCTCAAAAAAATAAAGAGTAAAAGGTTAAAAATTAAAATTTAGAAAAATGGGTTTCGGGTCTTTTTGCTGTATGGCCAAACTCAAGAGAATGTTGGATTCCTCTGCCTCAAGCAATGCATTTTGATCTCATCACAGAGACACTACCTTTAGTGATAACCATGCACATCCTGGAAAAGTACACACAGACATGACAATAATCCTCATGTTGTTGTATTTGTTTTTGGTACAAAGTAGTACAACAACAACAACATATGCATAACCTATCTCCGTGTCTATAACAAGATGACTGATGACTCACAAACCCAGAAAGAATTTTGATTCACTCTATGCATACAGATATTTAAACTATCTTAATATTTTGTAATTATTATAATTTTCATGCCTGGTTGCCTTTTGTTTGTCACTATTGTGGCGAGTAATATAAAATTCACAGCTACAAGTAAAAAAATATGCTTTCTGGGGCAATGCATGATTAACTCAGAAATGGGAATTTCCAATTCTCTCCTTCGATTAAGAATATTGCCTAGATTTATTTACTTTTGGTGCTTTTAAGACCAAGGCCGTATACAATATAGTATGGCTATATATATTATTCTTTTCTTTAACCTATACTGACTAAATGACAGGCATGCTAATGCTAGTTCCCTTTATTATACAGCCAAAACATTGGTTCTTTTCTTGGGTCTGACACAGAAAAGATTTTGGTGAATGGATTTCTGGCCTGTAAGGCAAGACGTGGGTTCAAATCTAAGTATTACGTTATACAAAAGTAATCCATTTCAAAGGTGATTTCTCTAGTAGCTAAAACAGTTGCCATTTGCTGAAAAAATTAGCATTTCTTGTTTTGTTCTGTGGTTCTTGTACACTTCATGACTGCAATGGCAATGAGGAGAAGAGAAGTTGGTCTCTATTTTGTGGCTTGCTTGTGGCTTCTGACTACTGTAAATGGATTGCTGACTCCTAAAGGAGTAAACTATGAAGGTAACTTCAAAATTCTTTCCTTTCCCTTGGCTTCAAATTAATATGAAGGAAAATGGAAGGCCTTTTTTGACATGGGTGTTCATTTTTCAGTTCAAGCTTTAATGGGAATAAAAGCTTCTTTAGATGACCCTCATGGGGTTCTTGAGAATTGGGATGGAGATGCTGTTGATCCATGTAGCTGGACTATGGTCACTTGCTCTTCTGAGAGTCTTGTCATCGGCCTGTAAGTCTTCTACAATCTTATATTTCATGAACAAAAATCTCAAAACATAGCCTGAATGTCATGAAACCGATATGGATTGGTAGTAATTTAGGAACAAGAAATGATCATTTATTGAGGATGCTGAAATGGCCTTGATGCAGGGGAACTCCTAGCCAGAATTTATCTGGAACTCTTTCTCCAACTATTGGCAACTTGACAAATCTTCAGACTGTGTAAGTATTCAAGAAACAAACGGACAGTTCTAGAGTTTTGAAGAGAGAAAGTTCCTTCTATGTTACTTGTATTAAGTCTTAACATTTGGCATGTTACATGTACTTTCAGGCTCCTGCAGAGCAATAATATTACAGGACCAATTCCTGCGGAGATAGGAAAGCTCTCAAAGCTTCACACACTTGATCTTTCTAATAACTTCTTTACTGGGAAAATTCCTTCCTCTTTAGGCCATCTGAGGAATCTAGAATACATGTGAGCTTGAAATTTTGCAATTACAGTATTAAGCTTGAAGTACTTTGTTGTTGCATCCTAAAGAATCTCTCTCCTTTGGGTCTAATTTTGACTTGGGTTCTTTGATCTGGATTAGGAGGCTAAATAATAACAGTCTCTCTGGAGAATTCCCAATGTCATTGGCTAACATGACCCAGCTTGTGTTACTGTATGTCTCTTGATCCTATTCTTGTAAATCAAAGATTTATAACCTGATTAAAATGTGTTATTAAAAGATTTTTTGTCTGTGGATTTCAGTGACTTGTCATTCAATAACCTGAGTGGCCCTGTACCAAGATTTCCTACCAAAACATTCAGGTAAATCTCTCTCCTCTTCCTCTCTCTTTCTCTGAATAGTGAATTGGAAGGCCAACTTTAAATGTATCTTCTGTTGCATTTCTTATTCTTGCAGCATTTCTGGAAACCCTCTAATCTGTCCAACAGGTTCTGAACCAGAATGCTATGGGACAACCCTGATGCCAATATCCATGAACTTGAATAACACACCAAGTAAGGAAAATGGAATGTGCTATCCTAATTTAATAATTCGATTCACAATTTACAACTTGCTTTGGATTGATAATGGTAGTAATCTCATCACATTTTAGCAGCCCAACCTGCAGACAGACCGAAGAGTCACCAAATAGCTCTCGCATTTGGCTCAAGCGTTGGTTCTGTCTCACTTATCATTCTTGTGTTTGGATTGTTTTTGTGGTGGAGACAAAGGAACAATCAACCTACATTTTTTGATGTTAAAGGTGTGTAACATATATAACCCTTTAATTTTACTAAATACTTGCTATGGTAGCTAATAGTATAGTAAATATGATGATGCAATTCTGTGACTCGTCAGATCGCCAACACGAGGAAGTTTCTCTTGGAAACTTGAGGAAATTTCAGTTTAGAGAACTTCAGATTTCGACAAACAACTTCAGCAATAAGAACATACTAGGAAAAGGAGGTTTTGGCAATGTGTACAAAGGGATTCTCCATGATGGGACTGTTGTAGCTGTCAAGAGGCTTAAAGATGGCAGTGCCAGTGGAGGGGAGATTCAATTCCAAACAGAAGTTGAGATGATCAGCTTAGCAGTGCACCGGAACCTCCTTAGACTCTATGGATTTTGTATGACACCAACAGAAAGACTTCTAGTTTATCCATACATGTCCAATGGCAGCGTCGCTTCTCGTCTCAAAGGTAGCCGAGTTTGATTTCTATTGCTATGATTGTCAGTATCGTTAGCCTAAAATGGCAAAATGCATATTTTGAGTAGCTAAACTGATGATCCTGCTTTATTTTTGGAAGGGAAACCAGTCTTGGATTGGGGCACCAGGAAGAGAATTGCCTTAGGAGCTGCGAGGGGACTATTGTACCTCCATGAGCAGTGTGATCCAAAGATAATCCACAGGGATGTTAAGGCTGCAAATATATTGCTTGATGATTATTGTGAAGCTGTGGTAGGTGATTTTGGGTTGGCAAAGCTTTTGGATCATCAAGATTCACACGTCACTACCGCCGTGAGAGGCACTGTCGGGCATATAGCACCTGAATATCTTTCAACTGGTCAATCCTCAGATAAAACAGATGTTTTTGGATTTGGTATCCTGCTTCTTGAATTAATCACAGGCCAAAGAGCACTAGAGTTTGGCAAGGCAGCCAATCAGAAAGGAGCCATGCTAGATTGGGTGATTACAATCTACTTTATATCAATGCTGCCTATAAATGCTTTAGAAATCTTTGCTCTACAGTCTGCAGTTCAGTTCTCTGATATCTGTTGATTATAATTGCAGGTAAAGAAGATTCATCAAGAGAAAAAGCTTGAAATGCTTGTAGACAAGGATCTAAAGGGAAATTATGATAGAATTGAGCTTGAGGAGATGGTACAAGTTGCCCTCTTGTGCACCCAATACCTTCCAAGCCAAAGACCTAAAATGTATGAAGTAGTTAAAATGCTTGAAGGAGATGGGCTAGCGGAAAGCTGGGAAGCTTCTCAAAGAGCAGAAGCAACCAAGTCCAAACCCCACGAGTTCTCCTCGTCAGATCGATATTCTGATCTCACCGATGACTCATCATTACTAGTCCAAGCAATGGAGCTCTCTGGCCCAAGGTGAATTCCTTACAAAAATTCAATATATTTTCTCTTCTTTTTTTCTTCATTTAAAGAGATTTAGAATAATAGAAAACCATTATAGGTGAAGCTGTTTTGTGATAGTGTTTTCATGATTGAGGTTTCTTTTGTTGTATAATAGTGGTATAATCTAGGCTCCAAAGCACTTGATGTTTTCATCAAATTGTACAGATCCTGTTTTGAGAAACTGACAGTACTTAAAAATCCTTTTATTTGTATTCCTACTGAGTGACAATTCTATGAGGATCCAATTTACTTTGAGAGCCAATGTGTTCGATATACTTAGACTTCAGTTTTCGCAATTCGAAGTGATCACATCTCCTGTAAAAATAATGCTCCTTAGCCTTGATCATCGTGGACTACTATTTTCGAGCCAAATCATTGACTTCGAAATAATATGAGCAGTATGTGTTGGTGTCTCATGAAGTGTTCTTCAGCTAAAACTTTGGTATAGTAGCAAGAAAACTAGAGAACAACAATTCTAAAGAGGATTCAGAAAAAAAAAACCTTTCTAGCCTACAAAAAATTCCACGTTCTTTCTCAGAAGTCCTAGAACTCCATGTCCAATTCTTTTGCAGAGAACAACGATCGGACCAGTTCTGGAAATTTGCAAATACCTTCAAAAGTTTCACCTTCTAAATGGCAAATAACATTGCAGAAGCTCCCACAGATGAAGCTTAAAAAAATGAACAATCGCATGAAATCCTTGGTCAGTTTCAGGATGATATAAAAAGGTTTTTGGCGTTCTACTTCCGAAAAATCACACGAAGACTCGCCATAATTGGCAAGCCATTCAGGTTTCACGCTTTTTGGTCCATGAATGTATGGCCATTTTGTATGCAGCAATTCAGAGTACACTAAAAACTCAGGAGCTGCATGATAAAGAGAGGACCGACGATTGAGAAATACAATTTCATCAACCATGCAAGCTTGATACCGAACTGCCTTTGCTTTCCTATGTCCTCCCATTGACCTTGAATTTCCTCTGATGCGTTTGGCAACCCTATCTATCCAGCCAGCACAGAGAGCTTCACGTTAGACCCCTTCCTAGTTCTCTTTTAGATTCTTTTCGAAGACCTCTCACGGGACAAATCCCTCCAAGCTTGCTCTACATCCTCCATGGTTCCATGAGTCCATAATTAATCCTGCTCAGACAAATTTACATCTTCTATAAAGACCACTCGAAGAAGTATATGTAGTAGATTTTCGGTCCTGCTCAAATTCCTCCAAAACACATGAGAAAAGGATTAGGCAAGCTTCGCTGCTGCAGCTGTTGCAACTGCATGTCCTAGAGCAACAGTTGGTCTCGCATGATTTTTCTTATTCTGTTTCCTCATCATTTGGATAACAGTAAGGAGAAATCGAGAGTGGCGAGGACTCATGGGATAACGAATCATGGCCTTTCCCAGGAGTGTCGGTTTTCATGTGCAATCAAGTGCTTGCAGAGCCTTGAAGCAATGGTCTGCTTCTTCCATAGCAGCAGTTGTTGGAGTTGGAAATGGGAAATTCTCTACCTTGATTGCGTAAAATAATAATAATTAAAAAATGGAACAGGTTCGTTGAATAAGTGGATAGAAGAAATTTGTGCATGGCTATGATGATGATGAAAAAAATAAAAGGGCTGTCCGTTTGAGGCCCAAACTTAAAGCAATCTGTCCCCTTTTTGCACAGAGGCGCTGTCCGTTAAATTTTTGGCCGGCGACAACAAATCATCAAGCGGACTGCTCTCCGGTTCAAGTAGACTCAAACCAACAATCCTCAGACCGAATCCCAATTCCGTGCAAATTCCTAGAGGTCTAGCAATTGACACAGGTCACAATGCAAAATTAAGATATTTACACATGAATTGTCAATACAACATTACTTTTCTTGAGAAATGGTTATCTTCCATTAACCTATCTTCTTAGAGTACATCAACTTTTCTTATTAATCACACATGAGCACTCATCTTTTTTATCAATAGCACCGTTATTGGTTGAGAAATTTGTGAATATTAAATATTAAAGGATTAATTTGAAAAAATAATATAAATTACGTAAAAGAATCCAAAACAAAAAATAAATATGGATCAAAATTAAAATACAAAATAAATATTATTTTTAATTGAAAGGTGAAATTAAAAAGAAAAATTAATTGAACAAAATGAAAAAAAAATTGTCTATTGACATCCGTTTTAGTTTTTTTTTTTTTTTTTTTTTTGCTTTTAATGATATTTTCATCCTTTTATTATTCATTTAAAATGAAAAAAAAATAATTTTTTTTTGTTTAATTTAGGAACAACTAATAGACGTAAATAAAAACTAGTGTTAAGTTTTCCAAGTGAAGAAACAAAACCGTGAAATCATTACTATTCCAATAAATAGTTAAGAGCAAGCAAGCGTTTTGATATAGAGAAACTCGGCTACATTTTCTTGGCCCAAATCCATTTAAATCCATAGGTTCAATTGCTTTACCAAACAATAGTGTTATAAATGGGGTAGGTTCTCCACCTTCTTGCATATTGTCGAAGTCTGATCTATCTCTGCCTTCCCCTTTCCCAGGTGTACATGTTCTTACCGGTAGAAATCATCTATCAAAACCCAGCACTCAAAAAACTTATTTTGCAGACCATTCGTATTCACAACTAAGATGTATACCAGCAATATGCTGAGGAAAACATTACATTTCACAGTGGAAAATGCAGAACGCAACCAAAATCTCCTGGTTATAGCTCACAAAATTGACCTGTTCACTGTTAGCAAAATATTTTTACCTGCAATTAAAGGATCAAGAGCTGACATGCCTTAGCCCCTTCAGCATGAAAAGCCCGCGTCCAAAATAACAAAAATGTACCTTGAACCAAGTCTGTAAATTTTGTATTTAAAGGAAAGATGACTATAACCAAGTTCAGAACCGTGGATAAGTTTAACTAGTTTAATAACCTTTACATTAAAATTTACAATGGAAAATGTGAAGAACACAACATCAACAGCAAACTTGGCAATGCCATCATGAGAAAAAAAACTTATAGAGCTAAACTAATAAACTTGACATGTTTTGAAGCTCGCTCAACTTCCTGCAAGAATGATTCAGAAATTCTCTCACCTCTGAATTTTACAATAGTCATTGACTCGAGCACCGGTGAATGAGCAAGTATGAGTCTGAGAAATTCCCACTCGATTCTTGTGCCAATAATGCCTCGGATCTTCACCACTTTGAGTTGGTTAAAATAAAAGTCACTCTGGAGCTGTGCTGTCACCAAATCCATGACAGGTTTGGAAATATCATCACATGGGTAAACCTAAGCATGCCAACAAGAGAATTCCTATAAGAATATCAATTTAAGTAACTCGATTTTCTATTCCATAGACTGAAAATTGGTATATAAATGTTTACAATTATTTTGTCAAGTAACTCACAGTAACAAGAAGATCTTCCAAATTTGGGGAGCTTCTGAGTATAGAAATGGAAGCCGCTATGCCTTTTAAACTAGCAAATCTTATTTCTTTTAGTTCAAGGGCCAAGAGGCTGTTGAATGGAGTAGGGAGTCTTTCTGGCACATCTTTATTGGCAAGAAACTGGGAAAAAAAATGCATGAGAAAACAACAGATAAGCTTAAAACTGTTTGTCCACTTCAAGTTCTAGAAAAAAAACAGAGAACTGCATACCTCAAGAAATTGATTGGATAAGCTTAGCCTGTTTATACCATGCAAATAACCAAAAACTCTGATTAAAGTGCAAACTTTCCCTTGTTCGGGATGCTGACGTGTGATCCCCCCATTCATAGGTAACATACGAATATCAACACTGGCTAGAAGCAAGCTATGTCCCAGACAGATATCTTCAAATGCAGAATCTATTTTCACATATTTCAGGTTTGGGTTATATATCCTTACGCAAGCCAGATGATGAAGGTTCAACAGTGTCAGCTTCTCAAGAACAGGGCAGTTACGGATTAAATGTTCCAGTGTATCGCTTATTATGAAAACATGATTGAGCTGAAGGATTTTAAGGCAATCAAATCCTTTGAATGATGAAGGAAGCCTTAATATGCAACCATATAGCTCCAAGTGACTGAGTTTTGGACCGCAGAAAACAGAATCAGGCAGCTTAAAATGCTTAATGACACTGAACTCCTGGATAATTAACTCCTTGATACCTTTCTCTGTTAAAAACCTTATCCATTGGTCTAAATCGGAATAGTTTGGACAGCAATAAGCCGCAAGCTTGAACTTCTCTATTGGTCCATTGTGATTGGATTGAACCTGATCGATGATTTTCCTAATCTCTATCCATCTGGATGCTTTGTCTGATATAGAAGAGGGGATGCATTTATCATCCAAAATGAACTGTGAAAGATTAGTCCACTTATATCTCCACTTACTGGATAGGATACTAGTCCTTGCAGCATCTCTAAGAGGCAAGCGCACAAGGATGGTATCCAATACATCCCACGGCAGATTGCTAATCCTATCAATCTCTAGTTGCTTTTCCGTCTCAGCAAGATTCTCTTGTTTCTTCATTATCTTTTTTGTAAGTTCTTCAGCTAAATTTAACATATCTAATAACGAGCATGATAACCTGCAAAACACATATGCATTAAAATCACAACAAACATAGCAAGAAATAAAGCAAAACTGATTAGGTAACAGAAATATAATAAGAATGATAACATCACTATTAATAGGTAAATTATGAAGTTTAAACAGAAATAACTGATCTAAGCAGGAAAAAAACACCCTTCATTAAATCACATGTGCTAGCAGCTAGCATGCGCCTAGGAGGAAGCAGGTGAAATTCACTGGGTTACATAAATAAATACCATTTCAGTATCATCTATAGATTGTAGAATACCTTCTCAGCCAAGAGCTGTAAGTTGTAAGTGTAGATTAATAGAACAAAAATGAAAATTACTCAATTTGTATCAGCTAAAAACATAATCTTCCAAAGGCACACGCACACACAAATTTATTTTTAAAAAAATAAGAGTTTTTTTACCTCCGAAAATGTCTAAATACTCACCGATAAAGTTGTATTGTATGTTTAACATCTCAGTGACAATAACCAACAATCATCATAACTATCTTCATCAAAAATTTATTTACATGTCATCTAGGGAAAAATAATGGCAGGAAATTGTGAGTGAGATCAATTGAGAAAGTCTTTGATCACATATATCTCTGCAGAAAAACAAAATCAAGAAATTCTTGAAACTCATGCCGGGACACATCTGAGCTGGTTTATCACATTTATCCTAATTAATAGGCTATTTCACCTAGCAATGTAATCTGTGATCCATACAACCAAACCCGAAGTACCTTAAGTAATGAAAGCGGAAACATCACACTTAAAAAGCACAAAGTAATTGCTGATCAGGAGGACCAAACAAGGACGAAACAAAACCTTTTTTTTTGGGGGGGAGATTTAAAAAGAACCGAACAACCGGCAATCAATTAAAACCAATGCAGGGGATAAACAACTGATTTGCTTCACATCCCAGACATGCATGCGTTGCATACATGTGTAGTATGTCAACATACGAACGCACAGCAAGTGTATTACATCCATAGCTGGGATGCAACGATGGCAACAAGCACCTCTATCACAGGTGTTCTCCAATCAGTTCATAAGCACAGAGGAGATTCTTGGAGTTTCCATGTAATCGGTAAATTACTAAATGATGAGCAGATAAAGAGAAAATAAACATACCGCCTTTGCTGAATCACGTGGTTGCAAAATTCTTGAAACTCATACTAGGACACATCTGAGCTGGTTTATCACATTTATTCTAATTAAAATACCATTTTACCTCAACAATCCATAATCCATAAAACCAAACCCCAATAAGGAATTTGAAACACCACACTTGCTGCATAAGGTAACTTCTCTCCATAGGGACCAAACAAGGAAAAAACATAACTCTTCGAGGGGTAATATAAAAAACAACCAAACAAGCGGCAGTCGATTTAGACCAACGCTGGGGACCATCACGCATTTTGCTTGGCATCCCAACAGTGCATGAATTGCATACATGTGAGGTGCATCAATGTATGAGACTGACCGCACCTGTATTAATGCATTGCTGGTATGCAACTACCGCAACAAACACCATTATCACTGGTGTTCTCTTGCCAGTTCACAAGCATAGAGAAGCTTCATGGGGTTTCAAATTTATTGGCAAATCACTAAAAAGCGACCAGATAAAAAGAAACAAATTCAGATTATTTTAGATTTCAGAGGAAAACCTAGATTGTTTGCCTTTTGGTTCTATTTATGCAAATGATCGTGTTACTTGAAACAAAGCAAAAATTTATGATAAAAACTCCAAATATCATAGCCCATTTATTTTCCTTCGTTTCCTTGACAAACAAACAGTCTTTCCTACAATTCTTCCACAAAATCAAATTCAAGCCAATTAAACAGATGATCAAAACACAAACTTTTAGCTTCCTTATCTATCAAAACTCAATACAACAGCAACACGATTCCATCTTACTAGATCAAGAAACTAAAATTTAGCCAATAAGCATATTTTTTTAACCATAAAACAAGAAGAGAAGAGAAGAGAAGAGAAGATTGAGATGTTACCCTTGTAAGAAGATGGTGACCGGAGATTGTGTCCACAGGAGTGCAATAGCGTCCTTGTTTCTGTCTGTATGCCAGAGTGTGGACCCGTGTTTCAGAAAGGGGTTTTCCGTCTAAAAATATGACATCTATCCAAAATTATAACAAGAGCTCAGGTTTTACTATGCATTGTCAACTGTAAACTACTATTTTGCCCTTAGTTCGCAAAATTATTTAGCTTTTTTGTTTCAAGAGAAATAGGTATTTTTTATGGAACCCATTAATCATTATAATAATAATTAGGGTTAAATAGTTTTTTAAAAAAATTACTGTGTAGTATAATTATTTTATTACTGTTGACGTCAAAATAACATTAAACTTTTTAATGAGTTTTTTTATTCTTTGAGTTAATTTTAAAACAGTTAGATTACATCATTGCCCTTAAAATTTTTTAAAAAAATTACCTTAAATTTAGAGTTATTTTATCTTTTGCATTTGGTTATTTAATAGTTATTGAATGTCATTAAAGCCATTATGGTAATTTTATAAGCAAGCAAAATAATAATAAAAAATTAGAAGCGGATGAACAATGTTCATCAAGTTCAAACAACCTACGCATCGCTTTCCAGTGACCAAAACTTTACTTCCAAGTTTGTGACTAAAACATCTTTGATCTACCCTTCACATACAAGTAACGTGTGTGACTTAATTGTTGCTGGTTTAGCACATGTGGCTTTCCTTTTTTTATTTTTCATGTTGGCCTTACAAAAAATCAATTAAACCCTTAAGTTTGTTATCCTTAAGATCTCGTCTCTATTCTTTTTAATATAATTTTTTTATTTAGAATAATTTATGATATTAAAGATTTTATTTTCAAATTTCACCCCAATAGATTTTTTTATCTGTTAGATTTGATTCTCATTTTTTTTATTACTATTTGTTTTATTTAGATGATTTTTAAAATTATTTTTTTTTATAATTTCATTATTCTTGAGTTTTTTTCTATCAAATCAAATCCTTTTTAATTGTTATTTTTTACCTTGTAAGATTTTTTTAGATTGATTTTTTTTTTCTTATTATTCCATCCTCCAACATTTAATTAGTCGAGTATTTAGCTTCTTAGTTCAGTCCAAATCTAGAATTTAACGAATTACAGATTTAAGAGATTTATCCTAGTTTACGAAGTTGACACGAACTTCCTTGGTTTTTTTCCCATTTTTAAGCTTTTTTGTTTTGTAAATCCCCGACTAAAATTAAAAAAAAATAAAATGATAATGGAATAATTATTTTAGAAATAAGGTTTTAAGGATTAAAACTTTTAAACGTGATTTATTTTTAAGAATATCGACGAGACAAGATAATCGGTTAAAAGAAAAACACTTAAATTTAAAAGAAAATGTAAATCGCAGCATGTAGGTGATATAAATAAACTCTTGGCTTTTTAAAGAAGCCAAGAGTGGCCAGCCATCAGGGAGAAGAAAGTAGGGGAAGGTTTTCGCCAAATTTCTTCAATTTTTCTTTAAAAATCCCAAGCAAACACTTGAAATAAAAGATCAAAAGAGTTTAGAAGGAGATTTATTTAGGAAAGTGAAGGAAAAACTATAGAAATGGTTGGTTGAGAGGGGATGCTTTGGAGAAGAAAAGGAAGAGGGAGAGAAGGGAAGGAAAAAAACTTGTTTTCTTGTCATTTTCTTCCTAAGAAATTGTGGTTAAAAGGTGAGGAACCCTAATCAAAGCTTAATTTAAAGTTTTAGCGTGAATTTTATCGGATTATGTATTGTTTTACATTATAGAAAAATTTAATTATATGAATTGATTTTTTTAATGACTAATTTAATGCTTGAAACATGTTTAGTAGAGTAAATAAATAATGGGTATAGTATCAATTTGAGGCAAAATGAAGAAAAAATCTTGCCTCCTTTGTTAGTCATAGGTTCAGCCAAGGAAATATAATGGGAAGGGGAGAATAGTTTTCTAAATTGGCAAATAAATTGTATTGTAAGTTGTTCTAGTACCTAGCGATGATAAATTAATGTGAAAAGTTGAAGGAAAACAAAAGGGAACTCATGGTTCCTTTTATTGCATATTTAAGCTACATTGAACCATAAAAGGACGGGGAGGAAAACTATGTAAAATATATGTGAAATCATAAATGATTTGGTGGATAAAGAAAGAAATGAAATTAGAAATTATGAATTTAATTAGCCATTCTTGGAAATGGGAGACTAATGATATCAATGAGAGTCATTAATATTGGCATTACCTGAATTTGATTAGTTATTTCTAGAATTGAAAGACTAATGATATTAGGAAAAATCATTGATATTGACATTATTTGAATTTGACTAGTTGTTCGTATGATTGAAAAACTAATAATATCAATGATAGTCATTGATGTTAGGGTTACCTAAACTTGATTAGTTATTCCCGAAATTGAAAGATTAATCATATCAATGATAGTCATATCGGCATTAACTAAATTTGATTAGCCATTCCTAGAATAGAAGACTAATAATATTAATGATAGTCATTGATATTGACATATTCTAATCTAATTATTTTCAAAATAATGATTAGAAATATCAATTTGAAATTGATATTAGCCCTACTTAGTAAGCCTATGTAATTGTAGAATTAATGGTATTGTGATGGTTGATCTAACTAAGGAAATAGAAATCACATTAAATAAAAAAGGAATTTATTTATAATATTAATTATATTTAACTATACACTTGTTTATTTCCTAGATGATATATTAAATGTTGTATTTTATTTCAAGATCATCACAATCATGCTTGTAGTAGATTCACTTTATATCTTTTGATCATATAGATTATGCTTAATATTTGTATTTTGATTTGTAATATTATTTTGTTTTAATATGTAAACATAAATGTTCATCTTTTGTTGTTGTAGTTACTTAAACTAAATATTCTATAAAATCTATGTATGTTGAATATTATATTGAATTCTTAAAGATTGAATTTATTGCATTATATAACCTTATTTTATTTTTTTGACTGAATAAAAATGATTGGGAAACATTGTTTTATATGGTTTACGTTCTAGAAAAAACAGATCAATGATTTAGTTTTTGTATAAATGTAAAATAAGTGTAAGTTGATAACTTGAAACCTCAAAGAAAATTTGCTTAAAGTTCACTAGAAATTGAGGCAGAGCATCAAATTTATATTAATATAAAAAAATCTTATGTTTTTAATCCAGGAAAATTACTAAGATTGTTACATTTTTCATGTAACAGCCTTTTGTTATTTTTTATTCACTTTCTATGATATGTTTTAGTCTTTTTTGAAAATAACACAAGTTAGCTTTTTCTTTTATCTTTTTTTATTTTTGTCAAATTTAGATTTTTAAAGGATTTTTGTTTTTTAAATTAAATTAAATTAATTGATTTCATCTTCCAACATTTAATTTTTCTAGTGTTAAGCTTCTAGGTTGAGCTCGGGTTGAGAATTTAACAGATTGCAGGTTTAAAAGTTTAATCTAAGTTTATAAGATGCACTCAGGCTTGCTTAGTTTTTTTCCCTTTATTTAATCTTTTTTTTTTAGAATCTCATCTTTCAAGATTTTTTTTATTCGTTTTCTATGAAATTTATTTTTATTTTTAAAATAACAAGGATTGCCTCAAGTTTTTTTTTTTTTTTTGGTTTTCGTTAAGTTTAGCTTTTTTAAAAGGATTTTTAAAAAAAATTAAATTAAATTTTTTGATTTAATCCTCCTTCATTTAATGTAGTGGGTGTTGAGCTTGTTAGTTTATTGCAGATCTATAATTTAACGGATTACGGGTTTGAGAGATTAATTTGGGTTTACACGATTCACCTAGGCTTATTTGGTTTTTTTCTTTTTTTTTTAAGTTTATTTTTTTCGGTTTCATCCACCAATATTTTTGTTATTTTTTTATTTGATTTCTATGGGATTTTTCTATGGTTATGAAAGTAACAAGGGTACATTTTGTTATTTTTTTTATTTGATATCTACTAGATTTTTCTGTGGTTTTGAAAGTAACAAGAGTCAACTCAATTTTTTTTTTAATCTTTGTTGAATCTAGCTTTTTAAAAGGAAATTTTATTTTTTAATTAAATTAAATTATTTACATGAGAGTAAGCATGAGATGCTTGATTTATAGTGTTTTATTTTTGTTTGTTTTCTAGATCATTACTCTAACAACACGTTCGACTTCTTTTAGTTACTAAATATTTAGATTTTTTCTTACTCCTTTTAAAAAAACATTGATACTGGGTGAACATTTTTTTTTACATTGAAAAAAATTTAACTTGGCTAGAAGCACAACGCCTGGCATTTATCTAGAAGACCTCTTATTGATGTTTTATCTCCAGAAAAATTATCATAATTTTGGAACTTGGGTGTTTCCTTTTAAAGGAGTCTATTTTCATCCCTAACATATTATGTATTTTTCAAACTCATCCTAGACAAAAAAATTTTTTTACTTTCATCCTAATTTGATACGAATTTAGCTAATGTTGCCCCTCCATTAAGAACCACCATTTGTTTTTGCCTTCTTGGCATGTGTTTTGGTTGAACAAGCACAACATTGTCCCCTATCGAACAAATTTGGAATGGAATTGATAAAATTAAATGATTTTTAGGATGAAACTATAAATAAGGTTAAACATTAGGGATTAAAATGGTGTTTTCATTTATATATTTTTAGTATGCGGAAGTAAATCTAGCATCATAATAACAATTATATATGGTAGTAAATTGATTGAGTGATAGCTTTTGCCTCTAATTTTAAGCTTCAAAATCTGTAAATGATAATGATAAATAAAGCGGAAGAAAAATCAGTAATAATATTATATTATAGCAAAAACTAATGCGATCAAGGAATTCACTATAGCAGTGAGCAGTATGCTTTATTTTTAATTCCGTAAACAAACTTTATTTTTTTACATTTGGTTTTTTTTTCTGCACAATTTCATGACAAATTTTTCAAAATTTGTTAACTAGATACGAATTTTGTTTTTAAATGACAAAAGTATAAAACAAAAAAAAAATCCCGTAACAAATCTAAAATTTAGATTTTTTTTTTCATTTAAGTCCCTTAATTCGAATAAGAAGAGAGAAAGTTATCAATTTCTTCATTTTTAGAGATAAAACTCTTCATTTTTTATGTCAATGGATTCTATTCGACGAGACGAGCTTGATGGTGGTGGTTTTCAACCTTGATATTGTCTAAAAAAGTAGATAAGCATCAAGAGAGGAAATTGTTTCTCGATTTGATTTTGTATTTTTGGATTGTTTTGATGTGTTTGAGTTGTTAAATTAGCTTGTTTTGGGTTCTAATGGTGTTTTTAAGGTTTTTTGGGTGAAAATTAATTTAAAAGTAGATTTTTAGGCCAAAACTCTCTTAATTTTTCAATCACCACAACGGTTGTCTAATTCTAAGCAGCAACACGCAACACGTTGCTTGTTGATTTTTTTAAAAAAAAATGGGCAAACAACGTGTCTCTGATTAATCCAATATGTTATCATCTCAATATTTTTTTTAAAAAAAATATTATCTTGAAATATTTCTTAGAAGTCAAACCATGTTTTCATCAATCATTTGTGTTACCGTTGGACTTGCCAAATAAATTGGATTATATTAGGGTAAATCTTACATAATTTAATTTGAGACCTAGGCTAAGCAAGGTATTTGGTTGAGAGATTTCAAGTTTGACTTTCTTGGCCGGATCTAGTAACAACGCCAAAAAACTTTTTATGATTTTAATATTTTTTTATATTTAAAATTTTTTTTATGTCTCTCAAAACATAGCGAAGGAAGTAACATTGTTTTAGCATAAAAGTGCAATGACATTTTGTCTGCTCCTGTGAGAGAGAGCAAAAAAAATTAAGTCTACGTGCACTACCCATTCTTTTTTCTTGGTCCAGGCACCTGACCACTTTCTTAGTTTTTTTTCCATTGGAACACATAAAAAAAAAAAAAAGGCTTACCATGATGTTAAAATTACTGTCGATTTTACCATGATTCTTAGATGATGTTATAGGTTTTATGGGAATATTAATAATTCTTTTCAAATACTATATATGTGCCTAATATGGAAAAGTAAAAAATACAAGATTGTTGACAAATATTCCTTGAAAATAATTTTTTTCTTTAATCTTTTATTATTTCTTACAATATTTTATCATATTTAGTAATTTTTTTCTTCAATTACATGCTAAATATTGAGATTTTTTTTATTGAAAACATGCTTTTGAGATCATGATAAATTCTTTTAAAAAAAAAATACTTACAATAACACACAAACTTTCTTTCACGCAATAAAGAGGGGCATTAATGAGAAAATAGAGTTTAGGTTGAAGAAATGTATTTTTTCTTGATAATTTTATTTGTTGTTTTTCGTGCAAATATATATTTTTATAATTATTTAAATAAATACAAAATATATTTCAAATAACATGGTTAATAAAATTGGTCAGTGCCATAACCTACATTACGAGTTGGGTGAGTTAACTTGATTTAACAGGGGTTTATTCAAAATATTATTTTCCAATATTTTTTATAAAACAAATCGTTAAATCAACATCATTTTATTTTTGAACTCAAAAATTCAAACAAAGTTTTGGCTAGATTGACCTAATCAACATGTGAACTAGGTCACATTGGGCAAGATCCTACCCACTTTACTTTGAAACCTTGCTTCATCTAAATGTTGGGTCTACAAATTACCATGTTAACCCTGTGGGCTTGAATGAATTTAATAATATTATTAAAAAAAAAAACTTTGCAAGAACATGCTTGCCACTTACTTGTCCCTTATCTACTTAAATTCACCAATATTTAGGACATTGATAAATGTTAATATATGTATATAAAATTATTTTTCATGATAAAATCATTTAAAAATTTATTTTTAACATTTATTTGAAAGAGTTCAAGATTTTTTATATTAAAAATTTTCTTTTTTTAATCTTAACCCAAAATCATCACTTAAAGTAAATAAATAAGCTAAACCAAGAATTCATTCATGATTAGAAATCAAATTATTTCAACTAAAGAAATACTTAAAGAGAATTGAGTTTGAAAGAGAAAATGTTTTGATATATATATATATATATATATATATATATAATAAACAAGTAGACTCCACATAAATTGATTTGAATCAAATAGAACAGATGATCTAACCATCTTGTTCCTGGGATCGGACCAGGCAAGAAAATAAACATCATGAAGAACTAGAAAAATCTTCAAGATTCAATCTCTCTGAGCTTATCCAACAAGATTTTCCGGCAAGTTCTACCATGAAATGACATATCAAAATCAAACCCATCCATTTTCGAATAGCCGTATTTCTCCTTTCCTCTCCATTTCCACGCATCAAAATCAGAAGATCACAATGGATGTGATCAATCTTTTATGCATAACCATACATTTTCCCTCGATGCTTATCGCCTACCACTACAAATTGACAATTGCATGCTCAAAGCTGAGTTTTCAATTCAATAATAAGCTTTACCATGTCAATGGCTAGGCATATTCGCTGCCATATGTGCTCTTTGAGGTAAGAAGTACGTACGTTTTTTTCCCTCACTTTTACATGATGCATCACTCGATTCCCTAGGGCCTACTTCCCTTTTTTGGAAAACCTTAAGTTAGGCCTCAAATGGCTGGCTATGCATATCATAGTTAGATTCCCAAAACTTTTTTTTTTTTTTTGTCTCAATTGATCTACAAAGGTTCCAATAATTCACAACAAAGTTTTTCATCCAAATGGGCAAAAGTAAACGTAAAATTTGGATACAAGCTATTGAAAAATGTGAATGAAAGGACTCAATTGAGAATTTTATGAACATTTGGGAATTAAATTAAGACAGAAACATTGTTTGGAAACTCAACCAAACATCCCTATATAGTTTGGTTGGGAATTCAAGGCTTTGGCCTTGTATTAACACAACCTAATTTGGTGTGGCAAACTATAGACAAGTTGTATTTTACTGTAAATTAGAATATTAAAATTCTGAATTTACTTTTTTGGACAAAAAAACCAGTTTGCCAATTAGTGATAAAAAAAAATTTTTATAGGATCCAATGGTTATTTTAGAATTAATCAGCGTCATCTCGATTATTTTATAAATTTTTGCTTAGTACATTTACTAAATTGTCTTTAAATGCATGAAAATATTTTACCTCGACTAGGGGCTTTTTCTAGTTTTTACTTTTTTAAATGCAGTGTAATGACTATATTATTCTTCTTATAAAAATTTATTTTTCTTACCTCTAGGGGTTTATTTGTACTTTTATCTTATTTTGTTTTTGTTATTATCACATGGTGTTGGCGTCAATTTGATATTTTAATATATAAAAAAATTAATATAAAAAAAAGTGTATAGTGTATGGAGGAGAGCCGTCAAGATTAAGAGGCGCGTGCGGCCTCCTTCGACCACTAAAAATGATGTTCTATTGTGTTAGTTGAAGCGACTTGGTGAGTGCTACATACTGGTGTGGTGAGTGGTTGACAATGATAGGTGGTGTGTTACTAGTAACCATCTTTTTTACTTTCTCTTTCCTCTCATTTTCTCTCAAGTTTTGTGCCATGCCTTATCATTTTCCTCTTATTATCAATTTTAATCATCAATCTTTTATTTTTTTTAAGATAATTTTGTTCTCATAACCAGAATCATAAGTTTTGAGGGTTAACCCAAATTAAATTGAGTTATTTTTTATGTGGTTTTTTTGTTTTTTTGTTTTATCATTTTCAACCATAAATATTTAGTTGGTTATTAATTATGCTTCATGATTTTTTTTAGTTTTATTTTTGTTAAATTATTTTAGTCTCATGATTCAGGTCATAAGTTTTTCGGGTTAACCCTGGTTGATTTGAAATGTTTTTTTTTTGTTTTCATTTTCTTTGAAAATTTTTCTTTTTTGGTTTTGCCTTTTTTAAAACTTGCTCTTTATAAGTAATCATGTTCTTATTATTCATGTCGTGAGTTTGATTGGTTAACTCAAGGTGCTTTTATTTGTCTTTTTTTTAGTTTAATATTTTTTTTCATCCTTAAATAGTTGACTTACTGTAAACTCAGTTTTTTGTTTTGTTTTTTTATAGGATTATCACGGTTTTATAACCTATATAGTAGGTTTTTCAAATTAACCAGAGTTGGTCTAGGTTAATTTGATATGTAATCATCTCAATATTTAAAAAATTTGTGTCTTATGATCTATCATAGTGTTAGTATTTAAAAATGTGTTATTCAATATGCATCAAATTTCAAGTTCATGTTTGCAATGTTTTTGTCTAAAAAATGATATGACTTGCCGTGTAGCACATGCCAAGGATCTAGTTTTAAACTATGTTTTGTTAGCATGTTAAACTATATTATTTTGGCTTTTACAAACTGTTTAATGGTTGAAACTATTCTAGTTTAATTAGATAAAAATGATAGTGTTATTGATGTGAAAAAAAAACATTAAATTTATTAATGCATGATGATGATACAAATTTTAAAAAAAACTCGAACAACCTGCTCCCATTAAACTATTTAGGCCAAGCCTAAAATGGATTGCACTAAAGTGCACTAGTCCGTTTGGCCAGTCCAAATGAACTTATCTTGTCCACAACACCCTAGAGTTCTTAGTCCCACGAGCTATATACACCAAGATGCAAAGTGACAAGTTTCAAGAAAGTTAGAATAACCCTATAGTCACTTTGGCAATTATTAGCATGATGCGTACCTTTCTCGACTAACAACTATTTTCTATCAGCTTGTCTCCTCAAAGAACACCTACCTCTCTTGTCAATCAATCATGAAGCATCAACCTTTCAAACAATGGCACAACAAGACACAACAACCAATAACTTATTTTTTTCCACTCTTCATGAGGTACCTATAATGAAAAGTAATTATTCTCTATAATCACATCACTTTATATAAGGTAACATGGCATGATCATGGTTTAAAAATAATTGTAAACAAGAGAACACAAGTTCATTCAACTATGTAGAGCTCGATCAGGACCAGTAAAGCAAACCCTACAAGGCCACAAAGTCGTTTCCCTCCCTTATTATGCTCCCCTCTCTACTTATTTGTCTCACACTCCTCGTATTATTCTCACACTCTACATATTCTTCTCTTCTTACATTTACTTATTTAAAAATAGAAGAAGCCCCCTTTAAATTGGAGACTTATTTTTTACAAATGAGCATGAAAATCACCTTATCAACCCATCAAACAATGGTGAAGTCTAATTACTTTATTATCCCATCAAGCAATAGTGAAGTCCAATCATTCTATCATCTTCTTAACTAAGTCAAGCTCAATCACTTTATTAGCCCAATATACAGTCGTGAAAAGCTTAATCTAGTTTAAAGTTTTTACGACTTCATCACAAGATATTTTTTATGTAAATTTTGATTTATAAAAAGATTAAACAAGTTAAATGAGTTTTTTATAATAAAAATGAACATAACTTTTGATCAGATTGTTAGATTGGAATGGAATTTAGTCAGCGTGTTTTACAAACCCAATTTCTAGTAAGGTTAGACTACTAGTGTACTAGTGTCAGCTGAGGTCGACATCATGCTTATATTAGCCTTGGATGTTGTTTCATATATTTGTTTTCTTGTTATTTTCAAATTTATTTTTTAATTAGGTTTTATAAATTTTTTTATCTTGTTCTAATTAGCTAAGTTGGTTTAACTACTATTATAACAATTTCATGTTTGATTTTTAGAACTAGTTAGAGAATTATTGATATCTAGGCTTCATCAAATGAAATGATTCTCTATAATGTAAGACTAATTTTAAAATTTGATAAAATCCTTTTGTTTTCCTTATGATATGCACACTACATGATTTAGAATGTTTGATTGTGATTTCAGAGTAATCAAATTTAGAGTTTATAGATCTCAACAAAATAGACCCCACCCCTCCTAATAGACCTAAAAAATACCCCTAAGATAGGAAGGAAAAAAAAAACATCCTTGGGGCTCAAGCTTGATAGCCTGAGTCCATTATACAACAGGGGCCCTAAAAATAGTAGGCCTATACATGATAGCCCGAGTCCAACTCTCTAAAAGGCATGAGCAAGAAGTTCGAGCCTATGCTGGGTATGCATAGCGTACACCCAAAATAGGCGCATGCCCTGCTGGGCGTGCACCCTAGCACCCCTGTAGGCTTTGGCTTCCACACCTGAGCCCAACCTGTTTGGGTTCAAGCAGCGCACCTGAACCTATTTTTCATCTATAATTGGCCCAAGCCCAACACTCGTAAGAGATTTTTTTAAAACCCCATGCAGGTCACTCAATATTTTATACTGATATAATATGTATGTTTTTTTTATTAGAATACAATTTAAAATATCACAAGAGTGAAATTACACTTCAACCCCTCATCTCAACAAAAGAAGAAGATTCATATACTATAAATATATCATAAATCCTTTAAGTCAAAGGTTTACAATCTCTTCTTTCATACTATTTTTAATATATATATTTCATAATTATTTCTCTAAAGTATTATTACACTTTCTCTTCTATAAAATTATTAATTTTACCTTTAGAAAATCTTCAAGTATCAGCTTTTTAGAATTTTCCTATTAAATCACCAAACACTTTAACTAAAAAAATTCAAATTACTTGAAATAATTAATTAATTAATTCTCCAACAAAATCAATCTTATTAATAAAGATGTTGAATCTTTGAACTCATCAGGACTCGTCGTGTCTCACTCACTCTCATGAGCCCACGTCTTGTTCTTGCTCAATAATGACAAGAAATTGACAAGGACACAAGGCAGTGAGGGGAGCTGAACAATCTGAGGCCAAGTACTAATGGTCAGAGCGAAGGACAGCAGCACATCATTTTTTAGCAGCAAGTGATTGTGTAGGCCATACATGAAGGGATCAGAATAGCTGATCTGTACATTCAACAAACATGTGGCGGAGGTGAATCCTAATCCTGTCACTGGTTACGTGGCTGTGTCTTATTGGCTCGAAGAATTTCTTCCAAGGTTTGTCTGAGTCAGCTTCTACTGTTTAAGTGAAGGACTTGTTTGGTTCCTCATCATAACTGCTTTGAAAAGGAAAACAAATGAAGCTTTAGCTTTGATGAGAAACTGAAGTGTTGTGTGGACCCTGCATAGTTTGGGCTACTTTTCTTATAAGCGCAACACCAACAGGTTTTCAATATCCAAGAATGTTTGCTTTTATGTTTTATAAGTGTTTAAAAAAATTAATTTTATTTTATTTTTTTTATTTTAAATTAATAATTTTTTAGTATTATTTAGTTATTTTAATGTGCTGATGTCAAGATAAATTTTTTAAAATAAAAAAATATATTATTTTGATATGTTTCTGAATGAAAAACAATTTAAAAAGCAACTGTTATCACTCTTAAATATTTTTTTACTAGTTTGATGAGAAGCTCGCATGTCTTTGTCGGTTAGTATATAATTTTTTAAAAGATGAATGAGATGTATTTTTTTATATAAAAAATTAGATGATGTGTTATTTTTTGTTTATAGAATGGTTTTTGAAAGTCAAGGTTTCGGTTTTTTAGCTAAAAAATTATTTTTTAACTTATTTTATTTTTACCCAAAACACTCAAAACCCTATGATAATTTTTTTATAGCCTTAAAAAACTCAAAAAACAACTTAAAACCTTAAATAAAAATTCTTTTTATTGACAAATCTACCTTCTAAGGTAAAGAGAAGGAAAAATAGTATACAGATAAAACTCTAATTATAAAATGGAATAAATTAACATCAAGATTGATCATTTTTTAAGTCAGAACTAGTGTAAATGATGATGATCTCTTTCTATGTTAGAATCTGATGACTCTCTTTCTCTACTCTTACAAAAAAAAACTAAAAGTGAGGAAAATAAAGTTTGGTATCAAAATTGAATTTTTAACAACTAAAAGGATCAATCTTTTATTTATTGAAAAAAAAAGAGTGATCAAATTGAACTCTCAATGAAATTCAAAGTTACTACTTATTTTATCTATTTTTTTTAATTTTGATCATCTATTTTTTCATCTCACATTTCTTTAACAAATTAAAAGCAATTGAATTTCAATTTGGCTTTAAAAAAACTAAATTGAAAGAAAAAATAAATTGAAAACGAAAAATAAAAAAATTGAAACTATTCCAATCCACATAAAAAGTAAAAAGTTGATACAATAAAATCACCACAATAATTAGTTTTTTTTTTTTTTTGGTTAATTAACCAAAAGTACAGGGCAAGACAATTGTTTTTTTTTTCTTTTTCTTTTTTCATTGCTTATCTACCGGAAAAGAGGCTATTCTCATCTCTACCAAGTATTTGGTGTCTTTCTGAGTGGATCATTTGCAAAGTGTGATTGTTCATGCTTCTAAAATTCGAAAAATAATTAATAGCCAGCATTGGGTTATTATTTCATAACACACACAAAAAAAAATCAATTGAAATTGAGAGAGATAACGTGTTTCTTATTTTTCATGTTTTTTAAAAATAAAAAACCACTAAATTATTCAAGAAATAAATTTATTTTATATTTATATTCCTCCAACCAAACATATGTATATTTGTATTATTATTTCTATTCGTTTTGTACTTATGTTTTCTCTTAATCTACGTTATGTCCAATTCATCACCACCTTGATTTTGTTCGATTACATAATATACCGACAAAGGGATTGTTTAAGGATCAATTATCTTAGAGTAAACTAATTTAATCTGAAGATTGAATTAAAAAACAGAGGAAAAAACAGCAAAATTACTGAATTGAAGTCTTCATGTGGAGGTAGCTTAGGACTTCATGTAACAAATATGCAATCCTCACACGGCAAATATTCTTTTTGAAGGCATAGAAAAAAAAAATTCTTTTTTTAGGGTAAAATGATTTTTTTACCATAAAAAAAAAATTTCTCCTAAGAAAGTTATTGAACAACAGAACTCATATTACTTTTCATTATACTAGAGTAATGATGAAATTGCCCCTTAACCATTAAACCTTTTAACTAGATAATGAGGTAAATTGGTCTTTTTACTATGACACAATTGTTTTTTACAAATTATATGAGGTTAGATTGATCATTTTGTCTTTTTTATATAGTAAAATTACTAATTTAAACTTGAAATAGAATAATATAATGTCTACTACTCATGAACATTTTTTTTTGTCTTTTTTTAATAATGTAATTACTTTGATGTCCTTAAAGAAAAAAACCAATGTAGCTCTTACCTAATAGCTTTTTAGTTATTTTACATTGGTTTTACTGTAAATTTTAGGGGTACTCAAGGACATTCTTGTAAATTAAATTTATTAAATATAATTTAAAAAACTTTGTTGGATCGAGCCAACATGTAAATGGCCTTTATGTGTGGGATTGTCTGGCCACCAAACATCGCCTTCTAAGACGGCATTTGAAAGCTCTCGGTGCCCCTAAAATAATACAGTGGCACATACCTTTAATGCGCATTGAGTTTGATCTCAACAACTATTTTTTTTTCTCTTTTTTTCTCATCTCAATTCGAATTTCATGTCAGCCCTGCAAAACAATAGACCAACCCTTACAATTTCTTTCCCCTTCATATTTGGTCCTTATCCTTTTGATTACTATTTTTTTTATTTTGAATTAGTCATGAAACTACAAATATATTTTTCAATTTCACATTCCTTTTATTTTTTAATTTTTAGATTTGGTCTGCATTCTTCTGATTACTATTTTTTTTTAATAAGCTATAAAATTATATATTTTTTTCAATTTCACCCCTTTTGTTTTTTATCTTTCAAATTTGGTTCCCATTATTTTGTTTGGGATCTTTTTTAGTTTTTTTTTTTACAATTTCATCATTCATGAGTTTTTTTCCTTTCAAATTTGATTTTCATTCTTTTTATTGCTATTTTTTTTCTTTGATAAGTTTTTAAAATTGATATATTTTTTTATAGGATTAGTCTCAGGTCCATAATCACAGTTACCAGTTTCAAAGGTTAATGTAGGTTGACTTTTCTTTGTCCCTTTTTATTTTTAAAAAAAGATTTAATATTTTTTTAAAATGATTTATTTAATTTCATCATTCAACAATTAATTTGTTTGAAATTGATCTTCCTATTATTTTTTTTTCTATTGGGTTATCTTAATCCTATGCTTATGATTGTGGGGTTTGCGAATTAACCCATGTCAACTAATATTTGTTTTTTGTTGCTATGGGACTAATCCTAGGGTCATGACTCTAGTCATCGGTTTCAAAGGTTAAGGGAAATTTATTTTTTTGGGCCTTTTTAAAAATTAAATCATTTTAATTTCATCATTTAACATTTGATTTATTGGAAAATGATTTTCTTACTTTTTTTCTTCATTTTCTTTTTATTTGGTTATCCCGATCATTTTATTTTTTACAATTTCATCCTCCATGAGTTTTTACTTCCTATCAAATTTGATCCTTATATTTTTTTATTGCTATCTTTTTTTTTCTTTGGCCAGTTTTCTAAATTGATATTTTTCATGATTTCACCATTCAAAATTAAATTGATTGGGAATTAAGCTTTTTAATTAAACTCAGTTTAAGGATTTCATGATTTTCATTGTCATGGGGTTTGTGGATTAATCCGGTTGACTCATATTTTTTTTCATTGCTTTTATAAATTAAATTTCTTTTTTCATTTTTGTCCTTCAACGTTAAATTATTTAATAATTAAGCTTCATAATATTATTTAATTTGTTTTCGAATGCAATCACCCTGATATCACGATTGGGTCAGAGATTTTGTAGACCCAAGTGGGCTCAGATCGAGTTTTTTTTTTTACCTTTTTAAATTTTTTTTTCTTGGTTTTCATCGTTCAACATTTTATTTTCTAGAGATTGAGTTTCACGTTTTTCCTTTTTATTTTTTTTGTGGAGCTATCATGTTCTCATTTGATTTATTAAGAATTATTCTTCAAACTTTTTTTTATGCGTTTCTTTCTATGAGATTATCCCAATATTATGTTCATTACAACAAAGTTTGCGTGTTAACCCGGTTTGACTGAGTTTTTTTATATTTTTTAATTTTTATTTAATTTCACCCTTCATCATTGAATTGTTTCATAATCCAGGTTGACTCAAATCAAGTTTTTTTATTTTTTTTATTGTCATTTTTTCCTTTTTTTATATTGTTGTTGTATTGTTTTAATCATATTATTTAAATTACAAATTAAACCAATTACTCGAGTATTAATTCTTTTTATATATTTTTTTATATTAAAAAAGATTTTATTTAGCCTGTGGGATACTGTCTATCACAAATTTAGCCTATATGTTTTTACGTTTTAAAAATGTTTTTGAAAAAAATTAATTTTTTTATTTTTTTCTTTACTTTAAATTAATATTTTTTAGTTTTTTTATATCATTTTAATATATTAATATAAAAATTTATTTTAAAAACTATATTATTTTAAATAAAAATATTTTAAAAAATAATTGCTATTACATTATAAAACATTCCTTTTATCAGCTACCAGAACATCAACGTTACAACGTCAAAATTTGCATCTCAAGAAAGCTGAAAACCCCACCAAATGTTGAACCCATGACACTCCACGTGTTATTCACATGTTACAACTTCCAAAAAAACATGAAAACTAATACTCTCTGACTGACACGTGTACAGGCAGAATCTTACCCATTACAGAGAGGGCCAACAAGGGCTTGACTGTGACAAGTGTCTTCATAAGCAAGCGAGTATCACAATCTCTATCTATTCCCAGCAGTGTACTCCAAACCCCAAAATGGTTCTAACTAAGAGCCATAGCAGGAAACCATGTAGTAACTCTCTCTCAACTGGGACCCCATAGCAGGAAACCATGTAGTAACTCTCTCTCAACTGGGACCCACTCCAACACTCTAACAGCCACAAGATAATGAAACAACTTCTCAGCCACTTAATTGATGCCACGTGTCACGTCCTTGATACTCTCCTCCCCACTTGTGTTTTTCCTACAGGTATCCCTCATCCTTGCAACTAATGCTCACTCACTCTCATACATAGCTAAAGACAGTATAATTGAGATTGGTATTGGGAGAGAAAGAGAGGAAGTGATGCTGAAGGAAGAGAGCGGCGGCAGCGGCGGCGTCGTTAACAATTGGGCACGCGTATGTGACACGTGCCGTGCAGCAGCTTGCACTGTTTACTGCCGGGCTGATTCGGCATACCTATGTGCCGGTTGTGATGCCCGTGTGCATGCTGCAAATCGTGTTGCATCGCGCCATGAGCGCGTGCGGGTGTGCGAGGCGTGTGAGCGCGCCCCGGCTGCCTTGTTATGCAAAGCAGATGCGGCATCTCTGTGTACTGCCTGTGATGCAGATATTCACTCTGCAAACCCACTAGCACGCCGCCACCAGCGCGTCCCGATTCTGCCCATTTCCGGCTACCTTTACGGTACCCAAGTAGGGCCTGCAGCTGGTGAGACTGAAGATCAGTTCATGACGCAAGAGGGAGAAGAGACTATTGGTGAGGAGGATGAGGATGAGGCTGCTTCATGGCTGTTGCTAAATCCTGCGAAGAACAGCAACAACCAGAATAATAATGGCTTCTTGTTTGGTGGGGAGGTTGATGAGTATTTGGATATTGTTGAGTACAACTCATGTGCTGAGAATCAATATTCTGATCAGTATAATCAGCAACACTACAGTGTTCCTCCAAAGAGCTGTGGAGGTGACAGTGTTGTGCCGATTCAGTATGGAGAAGGAAAGGATCATCAACAACAACAGCAACAACAGTATCACAATTTTCAGTTGGGATTGGAGTATGAGCCCGCTAAAGCTGCTTACAGCTACGACGGTTCAGTCAGTCAAGGTGTAAGTACAACTCACTGTAGGATTTACCAAAAGTTCTGATACTCTCAGAAATTTTATCATAGTATCTTCTCTTGAACAGTTTTGAGCTCTAATAAGTTCATGTTAAGATCATTGGGAAATATCTTTAGTCCACAACCTATTTCAACGAAGTGTTTTCTCAAAATTTCTTCTCATTTTTACTATCGGCAGCTTTATACATGTGTTAAATTAGTATCTGTCTTTGCTGACAATTAGGTTGCTAAACTAGCTGAACCAGTCTGCGTACTCCTTTTAGAATCACTTAGGTATCTTCCTATAGCTAGTTGTAGACTAGATATTAGAATCTTTTGTGTGTCAAGATTAAAGAGCTTAGAAGTATCATATTCTACCACTCCCACTGCTTGTACTGGTAAAAATCCGAAGGGGATATCTCTCTGCACTTTAAGAGCTCTCTTTTCCTTTTACCTTTATCTTTCTCCTTTAATGGATGGAATCAGAGGGTACAAGTGTTTAGCACCTTTGTTTTTCATCCCCTTTTCTTCCATGTGATTGATTTAGGATTGACATCATTAACTTCCAAGTAATCCATTAATAGCATAGTGAGTATGATCTTATATGCAACAGAAAAATATATGTTACAGATAGTGATAATCCAATTAGTTCCCGACAACTTGGTGAAATTATCTTATGGTTCTAAACATTTGCTTTTCTTTACTCATTTAATTAGGTCTCCATGTCATCCATGGATGTTGGAGTGGTGCCAGAATCAGCAATGAGCGAGATCTCAATCTCGCACCAAAGTGCTTCAAGAGGGACAATCGACCTTTTCTCCAGCCCTCCTATCCAGATGCCATCTCAACTTAGTCCGATGGAAAGGGAGGCAAGAGTCCTAAGATACAGAGAGAAAAAGAAGGCGAGGAAGTTTGAGAAGACTATCAGGTATGCCTCTAGGAAGGCCTATGCAGAGACCAGACCCCGGATAAAAGGCCGATTTGCAAAGAGAACAGATGTAGATGTCGAAGTGGACCAGATGTTCTCGTCAACACTAATGGCAGAAACAGCATATGGCATTGTCCCGTCATTCTGAATCCAGTGTATAGGACAGAAAAAAAATATCTCCTTAGACGGGGCTTGTATTAGTTATTGCTAAAGATGTCGTACTGATACTCTGTTTCTAAATCTAATTGGTCTTGATCAATGAGACATGCCCTTAGTAGTTTTGCTAAATACAGTAAAGCTGCTGCTATTTTGTAAATGTCTGTATCTATAAGTTTTGAAATTGAAAAAAGAAAAAAAAAGTTCGAGTATGATAATTTTTCCTGAAATTAATTGATAATTAAATGTGATTTAGCCACCAAATATTTGACAAGGGAAGAAAACGAAGTTCCAAATGGTCACTGAAAGTAATGCCGGGTCCATCCACAACAATCTGATAATTATATGCAAGAAAAAGAGGGATTATATTTACACATTTGCGCATGATTATCAGAAATAATCCACTGGAAATAGTCAGCACACTTCAAGGCACAGCAAATAGCTTTTGTTTTTTGCAATGTCTTTGAGTTTGAGGAGCTTTCTGGCTTCTCGCATCCCACATCAATAACCAAAAAGGAGCAACAGCCTTTCCATGTCCGCACTCTGCATGAGAAAAAAAGGAAATTACGGTCCTTCTCCCAAAACTAAGACAAATGCAAAAGCCAGAACAGTGTCACTCAAACTCCAGTTGCTACTTCATGCTTTAGAGTCTAAAAAATAACAAATCTCAGCAATTAAGCTCTACAAAATTAGGCTCCTGAAGTTATTCACCATTCTGTACAGTTCATTAACCATAGAGTTCATGTTTAAAATTAAGTATTGAGACAAGGCCAGCATTCGTCGAAACTCACTTGTAGAACTAGGGCTCTGCCGTGACTTAAAGAAGAAAAGACGGAGACAACTATTCTTGAAAGCAAACTATTGCTTATATCTTGTTCATAGACTCCTATTTTTCAAAATATACAATAACATGGCATAGAAATCATGGACTTGAAGGTCTGGCCCTCCTCCTGGAGAGCCAACATATCTACTTTCACCAAGCAACCAAAAAAGGAAAACAGAGAGGAAAATTATTTTCCATTGAGTGCGTGGTACATTCTATCAAAAGAATTCAGAGGTTCCTCAAAAAGGAGATTGACTTCCGCTGTCATGTTGTAAACAGGTGAACAGAGGAAAAACACAGTATTCAGCAAGACTGGGCTATGTGAGATGTATCTCGGATGATATCACTTCATTGGTGCGACGCTTGATAGTTGATACCTTTGTATCCTATTCAGAAAACACAGTGTTCAACATATCTACTGATTGTAGACACTATGAAGTATCCATTTCTACAACGCCATTTGTCGGGTATCAGTGCTTTCTCTTCTCCACCCAGTAAGCATTGGAAACCATGATTCTTAATTGTTGTGAATGATGCTGCGTGACCGCCCACCACTCAGCAGAAATCAGATAATGACATACCTAAGGGTAAAGTGACGCTGAGAAAGAAGTTAAAGGGTTTTTTTAACCTCCAAACACAAAAAGAAACTGGAGTTTTTCATGTTATAAAATTCCTAAATCATAAAAAATATTTCAATCCCATACAACAATGAAATAAGAAAAAAATATATGCCCAGCCCTTTTCTTTAAAACAGACTGCACTTTTCTCACTTTCCGATGGACGTGTGAATGACGAAGTTTTTTTCCAGAGAAAGAAACTCGTAACAATCTCAAGGCCTCACTTCAAATATAAAAAATTACGATACCCTCTTGTCTGAAATATTGGTACTTAAGCTTTTCAAGCTTCAGAGCTATTTATTGGTGTCGCTTGTCAACTTTAATGCCCTCAATCAGCAAGCTTTGTTAAAATCCTCCACTAAGTAAGAATTGGCTTCAGACTCTTGCTTGGTTGCCACTTTGTGCTTTTTCTACCACAGAAATCCACATTTAGCAGGAGTCTCTGTACGTTCAAAATTCAATGTGAATTAGTTGTCACATGTACTCACTGATGTTCTAGAAAGTCTGCTCACCTCGAGGCTCTGAGCATAAGATTCGTGATGAAATTCCTTTCCACAAAAGCTTGTTCTAGTGAGATCAAATATCAGTTGCCTAATATGGACTGATAATGAGCAGGCTCTTTCAACCAAATAATGAAGTTTGGAGGAGATATAGTAAAATTTCAGACTAGGGTGCAACTCAACACAATTTCAAGACAGAATCTTCTACTGTATTCTCAGATTTATAATTCAATTCAACATATAAACCTTGATGATGCAACCTTTTCTTTGGAAATACAGAGCAGTTCTTGATTTTGAAATAATGGTCCGTTGCACTTTGGATTTTGAAATGAAATATATCTGAAATAAACTTTTTAAGAATCTAAAAACCTATAAAAGCTTAAAAAAAACATTTAAGGAGCATGGACTGGAACGTAGTATCAAGAAGCATGGGCTCAGGCAAAAATCCCGAGTCCATACAAGGTGTATGCCCAGCGGAGATGTGACATGCTCAGCCTTGCTGGGCATGCACCCCAGCACCTTGCTATGCGTGCTGCCCAGCACCTTATGTTTAAACTTCTGCTGCTTTAATTTGCTTCATTCTATTTGAATATAATTACTGACATCAGAAGACTCGCCGAATCGGAAAAAACAATAATCTCCTCAGGTATCCGCAAATGGCCTTTCAGCAACAAAATATCAGAAGCCTATCTAATTGTCTTGATAACACAAACATGAAACAAATAAAACTGAAGGAAGTACTTCCAAAGGTTCTTGTTCAACAGGCAGTAACATGTAAAACACAAAGAGATCTAGCGTGAAGGTTATCGAATAAGAATTTCACATGTACAGAACAAGAAGACATGGGCAATATTAAAAAGACAAGTTGAAGAAATCAATCAGGAGAAAAATTTAGGTTGTGAAAATTATCGATATGAGAAAAAATCTTAAGACTGTAATTCACTTAAAAACTTTCACTATCAATAAATAATGAGATCACAAAGTATTTTTCATTGGTTAAAAATGAGAGCTATAATATAAATAATTAAAAACAACTTTCTTGGAATACATAGAGAACGAGTTGAGAAACTCTAGCAAAATTGACAACATGTTTCTATGAAGAAACAATGAACAAGCCACCAAATTTAATCATACAAAATGAAGAACTATGTGTCTGAAACATTGCTAATAGAAGACTGAACAAAGACTACTCAAGCTGTCTCTTTTTTCTCCTTTTCTTTTAAGGGTTCTCCCTTTATTTTTTTTTCCTCTCTATCTTTATTGTTGTTGTCAACCCTAATTGCAGTGTCTCTTTATTTCTATTTATATCATGGTGGTTCTTATTTTCTTAAATACATAGTTTATAACCCAAAAGTCTTCGGGATCAAACCCAACAATTCTCCCCCTCTGGACTCATTTCGGGGCACCACCAAGCTCTCTTGTCTTTAGAAAACTCAAACTTCTCTCTCGATAAAGCCTTTGTCATTATATATAATATATTTTCATTGGTATGAATCTTATCAATAACAAAAGGCTTGAACTCCACAGCATCTTAAATCCATTGGTGTCTAATTGTAATATGCTTTAATCGAGAATAAAAACTAAAATATTTACTGAAATAGGTTGAGTTATCTTATACTAGGTCAATTTTATATAAGAACTTTTTTATTCATAATAATTCTTTGTCTTTTTCATTAAAAGCAATGTATTAAGTCTCAATAATAGTGGATAATGCAACATTTTTTTGTAAAATTAATTATCAAAAAACTACTTCCCTTGCAAAGATCATTAAACATCCCTATGTGGACTTTCTAGAATCAAAATTACTAGCTATATTTATATATGTGTGTCCATCCAATATAAAATTGTTGTTTTCTAAACATAAATTGAAATTAGAAGTATCGTTGAGATATATATGTAAGTATCCATTTCACTATTGATTGGTGTTTTTTTTTTTATCAAGATTGGAGAGGAATCGACAAACCACGTCAATAATATAAGTTATATTCGGCCATATGCAAACCTTGATATAAATCAAGCTGCCAATTGCATAAACAATATAAGGAGCCTTCTTCATTTTATTTCTTTCTTCATCACTTGGAAGATATTATTTAGAACTTAGCTTAAATTAGCTTTCTAAGTTTGTTTAGACTTGCTTCTATTAAATCTCTTAATAAATCTCTTAAGTAGCTTTTAACATACCTGTAATTAAATGATTGTTTTGTCCATCCTAAGTTTATCATTGCAAAACGCTTTCTTAACTCTAAATTCAAACTCCGATTCTTCCTAGTATCATGGTAAACAATCCTAAAATGTTGAGGTTCAATTTGGAGATGGCAAGTAAGGAAACAGGAAGGACTGTCCTTAAATGCAGCCCGAAATTCCGTAAGTATTATTATTCTAACAAAATGTGAAAAGAGAATTCATGAAACACGTTCCGCTTTCAAATACCACGTTACTGTTTCTCCTCGAAAGCATGTTGCTTGCTGTAAAAAAAACCTGCTAATGTCAATTCATATTTTCTCAGGGAACGCAAGAAGTTCCAAAACTCAACTTAGTTGAGTATAAGGAAATGGAAAAGTTTTGCTTATTGAATCCATAATTTTTCCCATAGAAAATTAAGGCATCCGTGAGAATAAAGGAGGTGTTTAGTGGCCTTGTAAAGACGTTTAGTGGGCCTATATTACTAAATTGAATAAGCAGTGGCCACTATGGTTTTGAAACCTCTCATGACGGGTTGATTTGAGATTCGATCAATTCATGGTTATGATTGAATGAAATTAAAAAAAAATAAAAAAAAAATTTGGTATGACTCAGTGACCTAATTGACCCGGTAAAATTCGATCAAAAACTCAGTTGCAACCCGTTAATTTTTTTATACTAAAACGATGTCATTTTGATTTAAAAAAATTTGACCCGGACGACCTGATGACTCGGTTAAAACTTGAAATCCGTGTCTTGAACCGGATCGGCCATTGAGCCGAGTCAGAAAACTATGGTGGCCACCTTTTGGGGGAAAATTCACGCTCGGTCCTATATATTCTGCCGGTGGTTTCTTCATCCCTGCAACTTGAATTTCCTATCACCAAATTTACACAAATATCCATAAATGTATTGCAATTAACTTTTCTAGAATCCTCGGCCAAATTAATTACTAACTTTCTTCATGCATGCTAAGCAAGTTGATATAATTAATTATCAAAATGAACACGTCTTCGTTTCTTTTCGTGGGCTTCATGCCCCTTCCTTTACTACCCTCAGAAATAAAATAAAAGAAAATAGATTATCAAGATGAACATGTCTAGAAATTAAATCCCACCTCTACAACCTTAATCAAGAACTGAAAACGATTTTTTTTTTTTGTGGAATATAAACCAAAAGAATCTAAGGCAACAAAAGTAAAATTAAAGAAAATACATACACATGAATTTAATTGGAGGGTTAATTAAAAAATGATTTTGGAGCCGCCTAATTAATATGCTTAACAGCAACCCAATTACTATTCTAAAGTCATATCCTCTTCTAGATTTGATAGAGCTAAGGATTTATGAGTTAGTTACCAGGTTAGGCAATTGTTTTTCAGGGACAAAGAATGGTATTTTAGGCTCTTCCATGTCAATCAATGTTCCCCTAAAGTATAAGTAGAGCCCAAGAGAGAATCATAATCATTCCATCATCTATTATTGCCAAAACCAACGGCAATGAGATGACTTTCCTGTTCAACTCCCTTGTTCTCATCCTACCACGGTGGAACTTTAACTAATGGTGCTATAAATACAGAACATTGCCAGCTTCATCATCCTGCACGAACAAAAAAAGGAGAGAGTAGGAAGAACAAGAGAGGGAAGAAAAAAGACCATCTTGGAAGAGAGATTAATGAGGCCTGCGTTCAACTCTACTACACCTGCTGTTCATGCAGGATATCAAGATAGGAATTCTCCAATTCCTTACCTTTTTTCTAGTATAGGTTTAATGTTTGGACTTGTTGCAGTGGCATTGATGATTCTAGCTTGCTCCTATAGAAAATCTTCTCCCAATTCGGCTACTGATCCGGAGGTTCAAGAGAAATCTGCTAACCAAGTTGAGATGAAAGCAGAAATGGAGCCAAAGATTGTTGTCATCATGGCTGGTGACGACAGCCCAACATATTTGGCCAACCCAGTTTCTTGCAACTGCCAAAGTGATGAACAAGTTTAAGACAGTAGTGATTTTTGTTTTAGTTTTTTCTAGTTTTTTTCCTCTCGCGCTGGATTCAACATGTAAATTGATTGGAGTGGTATAAAGGGTGTTGATTTATTAGATTTTTCCTTGTTCTAATTTACTAGACTTTTCGTCGTTCAAGAATAAATTTATTAGATTTACGTAATATTTGCTGGCCAAAAGGATAAATCTCGCTTTTAGGTTTGGATTGATATATTATGCTGCAAGTTCAACCCAAGCAAGCTAAAGTTGCCGTTTGCAAACAGCTTTGAAGGCAAGGCAAGGCAAGGCAAATGATATTCGAATAGCTACCCAGCTAGCTCCAAAGCGATTTATTTTTTATTTTTGGTATTTTCCTCTCTTGTTGTTGCATGTGGGGATTTTGAGTGAAAATGTTAACTGGGTAGAAGAAGTGTTTTAAGCCATGAAATGAAATTAATTAAAATACCAGAAATCGAATCCTGAAAACTATCATCAGCAGCCTCTTATACTATCTGTGTGTTTTGTAAGGTGGTATATGGTTTTTTTTTTTTAATATATTTTTTAATTAAAATGATATATATTTATATTGGGGTGGGGGCCTGGGGGGTCAATATTAGAGTACAGATAAATGAACAAGTCTTGTCAGTATGAGTCTATCTGTGTTGAAAAAAGCAAGTGCAAAGTGCGTTATTTCAAGGAGGACAACTTAGAGTCTATAACCATCGACTAGAAATTGAAGATTGTCTGATACGGTTAGGTGACATATATTATTATTATTATTATTATTAAGTCCCCTTCTTACTTCTATTTTTCCAATTAATTTCGTATTTTTGTTTGATTTCATATTTTTTTTAACAATTATTTAGATTGCTTTTAAATGGATCAAGTTAACTAAATTATATTAATATAACTCTCATAAAATTTAATTTTAAATAAAGATTAGATAAAAAATCAGGTCAAAATTTTTTTTTTTATCAATTTCATCATTTTTATTTTCAATTTTGTTCTTAGATTTTTTTTACTGGTCAGACAGGTTGTCTTTGGATCAGCTAAGCTAACCGAATCACGTCGAAAAAACTCTTATATGATTTAATTTTAAACTCGAGTTAGGAAATGATTTGTGTTGAGAGGTTTTTTTTTTCTGTCAATTTCATTTATTTTTTTTCTAAAATTCATTTTGTGGTTTTTTTTATTGGTTGACCGAGTTGCTTTTATATCGACCAAGATAGTAGTTGGGTCACATCGGACCAATTCCTACCCAATTTAATTTTAAAATTAAGCTAAGTAAAGAGTTGAGGTTTTAAAATTAACTCGTCGAATCGAATTTAATAACGATAGTAAGTAGTTTTTCATGGCCTAAATATTTTTTGTTATTTAAAAAAAAAACATTTGATCCCTCCTAGCATAGAGCAAGCTTATAAAAAAAGATCGTAACTACTTAATTACCACACAAAAATAAAATAAAAATAATATCAAAGTCAAAAGAAATTACTCAATTTATTTAACTGTGCTCTTTTACTAAAATTCTTTTGCATATATACCCCTGAACAATGTGCCCTAGTCAAGTTCTAATTTGAGATTTAATAGTCGACATCATGATGACTGATAGATCATATACTGTGATAGAAAATTCTCTTGTAGATAATGATGAAACCGAGAACCGGTAAGCAGTTTCCGTCGGTAAAAGTAAAGGTAGAAAAACTGGAATTGGAGAGACATCTATCCATGAACTTTAGAAGCTGCAGGCTGACATAGTCATGCCCACGTCCTCAAATATTATCTGAAATAGTCACCGAGTGGGTCCTTACCAGCACCATTTTTTAGTGTCATTAGCCCAACTATCTTTGACGAGAGGAGGAAAGATTTGGAATTTAACTTCCTGATTAATTGCTGGATTATTGGGAATGTAAACGTGGCCACTCGAAAATGGATGTTTTGTACTGTTCTTATTGTTAATTAATTACACACAGAATTGAAAAGGGTTAATTGGTGTGAAATAAGATTTATCACCTGCGCGTTTTTGAAAAAGGATGTGAGTGATGGCACTTGGAATGTCTGCACGACAGATTATGGCACCTGGAATGTCTCTTTGAAAATCCTTGAGAACTTTTGTTGACTGATGGTCTAAAGAATGGAGCCATCAGGCTTCTAATTCAAACTAATTCTAATTAGGGGAAGAGATAATATAATTTTATGTTTTCACACGAATTTATCTCATGCTTGATGAAAGCAATCATCTACTGCATGACCTAAACTTTTATATATATATATATATATATATAGGTTGAAATTATCAAATGATCAATTAAATGAAGAAAAATGCATGACACTGGGTGCATGAACTTAATTTATTTTGTAATTGATTTTTTTCCCATATGGTTTCGGAGTTTAATTTTCGTTATGAGGTCTTAACGTACGATCTTAGAATAATCAATGTTTAAATATTGATTAAATTGCTTTCCTTACATATAACTAATATTTACCATCCCTGTAGCAATTAATTAAAAATAAAAAAACTTTTTAAATACAGGAACTTTCCTGCTACTCTTCTCCCAAAGCAAAACAAAAGTGGAACAACATATTTTATGCCAAACGGTGGACGAAATGTGATATCAGCAGCCAACAGATTTGGCACTGATAAAGTTTCCGAACGAGGGGATCATCAAGTTCATAGCATGGTTGAATCTTCCCTTGATTAATCTCCACTACTTTATGTCTGGTTCATGATCTAGACTAGAAAGCAATCTATCCATATATAATCTAACATGATCTCGTGCAAGTTGTACCAAGATGTTTTCTAAGTTCTTAATATAATATTTGCCATGCCTTTTGTCTGAAGTTATGGAGTCCAGACTCCGGCCGGATTAGACAAGCAAATCTCAAAGGAAAGGAAGCATGTGTTAATTTGAATTTGTACACGATGTCTATACTGCCCAGAAGCCGTCAAGTGGAATTGATATACAATTGATGAATGCTAGAAATGTTGTGGAACTGAGGAGGCCAATCATGCATGTGTTTCTCCTGTTCCCTCTTGGTTTGTAAGAGATCAAGACATGTTGTTGGGAAGATGGAAATGTTGGGACGGAGAAAAGCTTTAAATTGAATTTGGGTTAATCTTAGAGCACATTTATGAAATGTATCTATCTATTAAGATGAAAATGTGCATTTTAAATATGAAAAATGTTGATATCTTTATGGATTGTGTAGCTCACTATTCTCATTAGTGGACTCCCTTTTAAAGTTATTAATTCTTTCCCACTTCCCCACCCTCTTTGTGTAAGGCTTTAATTAGCCTTGAGATAACAAATGAATTGAAAATCTATAAAATGTATTTCTGTTTAGGATTGTTGTTGTGAAGCAATTGTTTTTTTATTTAAAAACATATTAAAATATTTTTAAAAAAATTTATTTTCGAGATCCATAACTCAAAATTATTAAAAAGTTTGATCTAAAAATGAAAGGTATAATGGGTTTTGGTAATCCCATAATGTGAACTCTACACACACCAAATGGTCCCATTCTAGCCACCTAATCACAAAAGCTTGATGGTGGGGTGAGGTTGTTTTACAATTAGAACAAAGAAAATATAAAATAAATTCCTCCACCTTAAAAAAAAAAAACTTTAGTGGATGCTCATCCACCAAGATTAATTGCCATAGCAAGTACTAATCCACATGATATGTTGGCCTAGTCATCCTCCAAAAAAAGCCTTTACTCAGTGCGCACTATAATTGAATTATAATTGTCGGTATGCCACAAAACTTGAATGATGCTAGCAGATGTTGCATGATTGACAACAACGTCTAGCTAGAAGCTATTCCAGAATATAGCAGGAGATATATATGTGGATGAGATTTATGCATATTGAAACAATTGTAAACCATGCCATGCCATGCCATGCTTTACAGATTGATTGGTTGATATATAGATGGTAACTGCGAGCAAGTTAGAGGGTAAGATCTTATGCAGTGTCTCTACCGACTATATATTTCTGTTAATATCTACCGACAAAATTAATAAAAGAAAATATTTATTGGTAAAAATCTACAGTAAAATATTAATAAAATTTTTTTATTGATATTGTTATTTGTATTTATCAATTCTATAATAGTGACTTCAAATGTACAGTCAAATCAGACCCTTTACCTTAAATTTAGTTAAATTAATAAGCTCCTCAACGCAACTCTCCTACAACATGGATGTTCAGATGAGTTCCATGTGCTATGGTGGAATCTGAAAGCTCCCTTCAATCCCTGAGTTCCATGTGCTATGGTGGAATCTGGAAGCTCCCTTCAATCCCTGTTGAAGGGACGAAACTTGCATGGTTTAATGAAATTTAGGATTGGACCTGACAAAATGTGAAACACAGAGGGACCATGTCTGATTTTTCAGCCAGAAACTTTAATGGATAGAACAAATTGTTAAACTATATGCCGGTTCAGTTTCTTTCACACACGTCTAATTTGAGTCTCATCATCTCGTATTTGAATAATATATCACATATACCTTGTGGTTTTGTGCTTTATTTATGGCCATAGTTTCACTATGCACCCTCATGCACATTAAACATTCTAAGAATGATATTCCTCATAAAGGAAATGTGCCGCTAATCGATGTAGCCATGCCTTTGGCTAGACAGGAATCTAGCTAGCTAGGCATCTCTCATGGACTTCGTCTTTATGATTAGAGGGTATTATAATATTATTTTTGTTTTTCCTGTAATTTTCTATTTGATGTTTTCTCCCCCCCCTTTTTTCTTTTTTTTTATACTATTGGTCGATTTTTGATAGTGGATGCGGCTGCTTGGAAACGCCAGCAGTTCAATGATTGTTTGCTTGAACTTGGTGGGAAAATGGGTCTTTACTAAGTGAGACAACAGTCGCAGAATTATAGTGCACACCAAGAAAGAATCAATCTTTTCTTTATAAAACCAGCGGCTTCTTGGTAACAGAACAAAAGCAACTTGTTAGTTCTAAGCACTCTACCACTTTAACTTTTGTCCTATAAATACAGGGCCTTTCATCAAGCTCATCACATTGCACTGACAAAAAAACAAGAGAGATAAAAGGAGAGGGAGTTCTTGGAAATGAGGCCAGCAACCAACCCATCAGTAGGAGGTGGCGGTGCTCATGGGGGATTCTGGCATTGGAATTCACCTGTTGCTTACGTCTTTGCTGGTCTAGCACTTATGTTGGGGCTTATAACAGTAGCGTTGATAATTCTTGCTTGTTCTTATAGAAAATCTCTGTCCAACTCTTCAAGAAGGGAGGCTGAATTAGATGAAAAACCAGCAAAGCAAGTGGAAATACAGGTTGATTTCGAGCCGAAGGTTGTTGTTATCATGGCCGGGGATGAGAATCCTACATACCTGGCAAAGCCTGTTTGTTGCAACTGCAACATCAGCGAAAAAGCTTGAAGTCTCTCTTGCAGTCTAGCTAGCAATTTAATTAGATCCAATTTTGAAACTAAAGACAGGACACCGTCTTTTTGTAGTTCTGCTCTTCAATTTTGGCCCTTTTTTTATGATTCTTGCGGGAATAATATATATATTAAATGATGAGTATTAATAGATAAATGAAGCTATTTTTCTTGGTTCTTTCATTTCGATTTTTCCTGGTTGTGAGATTTTTTATTGCTTCGTTTCACAGGTTCTTCGATCTTAATGATCATGCTGCAGTTTGTCAAATAAAAAAAAAAAACAAAGGAGGAAGGATTGTCTAACTTGTTATCCAATTAAATAAAGATAGATAATCTTCAATATTTGCTCATCAAAGCCGTCAGAATCAGGTAGGAGTCTGTTCAAAAAGCAGCTGCATCTAGTTATCGATCTTATTCATTCGGTATTGAAGTTTAGCCGTTTTCTTGAAAATTATTGATTTTTTTGTAATTTTAAATTAATTCTTTTAATATTTTTTAAACATTTAAACATGCTAATATCAAAAATAAAAATTTAAATAAAAATACTTTAAAAAATAATACCAAAAAGCAATATATTAGGTAACCAAAGCAAGACTGGAGAATTAGAATGTCAAGTTTTGCTGGATGTGGCCACTTTTATCTTTTGTGGGTCATAATCTATCATGCATCAAATGACAGCTACCCTCAGCTGTAAAATGTTCAAGGTCACACACACACACACACACACACACACACACACTGCTTTACTATGCGAAGTAACTAGGGTTAGCTAATGTATTCTTAAATTGCCGTCAAAGAAGAGGTGGAGCTAAGAACAAGATAAAAAGAAGCAGACGACGTCATAGAAGAGGCGGTCAATCGCCAATAGTGAAATATATTACAGATAAAAAATATTTGGAGAGTATATATAATGTGAAATGACCTAACACTAAAATAACCAGGAGGCTCACCTTTCTCATTCCCTGGGCTTTAACGACCTCATTTTCTTGCATTATAGCCAACTATCTTTGACAAAAGGGAGAAGATTTGTGCTCTTAACCTCAATATTTCCTCCTGGATAAGGTTAATAAATTAGGTGTCCACTCAATACAGATCATGATGGCAGAGAAAAGAATTGAAATTAATTCTTACATGTGTTTGTTTTGCAGAAAAGGGATATGGAAAGGAGAGTAATATCAAGAAAATTCAACTCTTTCTTTTTTATTTTGTTTGCATGCTAAAATTCTTATTAGGAATGAATGAAGGGAAGAAAAAAGTGGAGAAATTAAATACTTGAATTTCCTTTTTATGCACGAACGTTTTTCCGTCCAAATGGAGAGGAAAGAAAATAAAATAAAAATAAAAACTAATTGAATCTTATTCATTGTCTCCTTCAAAAAATTATTTTACTTTATTTTCTAGCAAAACTCAACAAGCCGCCGTGACTGATGGCAGTCAGAATGTTAGGGTGAGTTTATACAATAATCTTTGAAGCGTTGACTTCTTTTTGCCGAGGGAAGAATAATCCAGAGGGTGGAATCGATCTCTCCACTTCAACTTCGTAGTGGGAGATACGCATATTAATTGAGCTGTTTATTTCAATAAGAAATTTCTCTCTTCATGAGCAACTCCATCATCAATTTATTCACCAAAAAAACAAATTTATACTTAGAACTTCACACAATCTTTTTCATGAACATTAAGCACATGAGGCACGGTGCTTCGAACTTCTAAGCAAAGTAATAGCATTTAATTTGTCCAATGGGTTACAAATTGAAGTATTGGCCAACAAATTTTGAATTGACACCAGTTTTCTGATGGGCTATAAGAGGCAAAGAAGAAAACAGATAGGATCATGGAAGAATTGCTGGGATACAGCAATGAAGCTTCCCTAAAATCACGACCACTTTCTGTCTGTTTCAGCTTGCCGCAAAGGTACGTAATGTTCATGTAATCTACCATGTCTTGCAAGTTGTACCACGATGTTTTTGTTTTCTTCAAACTTTTGCTTAGATTTTAGGGCACAGCCATCCTCCCTCCCTCTCTATCCATATTAGACGAATGAATATACAAAGAATTGGAAAATGTGTTCGGAATTGCAGACACTGGTGGTTTGGTCGACGCGCGCGGTCACCTGAATCCGTCAATTTATTCCACCACTTTGGTCCCACCAGAAATTACAAACAAAAGATAGTGGCTTTGAACTTGTTTCACATACAGGAAATATTAAAACAGAACACTAAAATCCACAGTGCTATTCCAAAACTCAGTGGAAACGACCACAATATACATGCTGATCATGGCTTACGACCTGATATCTCTCTTCTTCCGTACCGCACCTATCTCCATAATATGATGGGCCTTCTTCATCCTCCGAAAGGGTCCTATGCTGAAGTGACATGGCAAGCACAGGACACTTAATGTTAGTCGTCTTTGAATTGTAGGTTGACAATTTATTGGAATGAGTAAGGAGAGCTGCGACATGAATAGCAAGAACGTCTAGCTACCCACCCATAATAGAACATGAGATATATCTGGATAGAAATATATGCAATGCAACTGCTGTAGAACACATCACAAATTGTAAGACTTGTAAAATTACAATTAATAATGTGATGGAGTGATTTTGATTGTTATGGTAGAATATTCTTAGTTATAGGATTTAAACTTTAGATTATAATAGAAAAAAGAAAATAGGAATAGCAATGAGTGGGTATCTGAACCATTATGCAAATCTCATATCATAACCTATATATATCTTGATTGATATTAGTTAAGTGACTAGTCTGTATTGCTTCTGGGTAAAAAAAAAAAAAAATATTAATGTAAAAAAATATTTAAGTCACAAGAAATTATTTGACATTTCTATTAAACATGTCTTAGCAAGTCAACTTGAAATCTCTCAATCCAACTCCTTACATGAATTTAGTTTAAAATTAAACTATTTGAGGTTAGTTTTGATATTACATAGTTAACTTGATAAGTACAAAAACAATCTGGACAACTGGTAATTAAAGTGTGGTTTAACTAAAAAAGCCTTAAGATGATACTCTTTTTTAAATATTGAGATGATGATATATTAGATCAATTGAGACTTAATCCTCCAAATCCAGGACTCAGGTCATTAACTTTATTGAGTTTAAAAACTTTGTTTTTTTTAAACTGTGTTTTACTTAACTATATGATAACAAAAATAAACACTCGCAAAATCAAGTTCATGCCGAATATTAATTATAATATTTGTTTGAAAATGCGATAACCTTAGAAAAAGCAAACTAAAACAAATTATAAAAAAAAACTAAAAATAAAAAAGTATTAAATGATGAAATTAAAAAAACAACGAGGAAAAAAAAAAGTTGCCAATGAGGGGATGTTCATTGTTGATATGAATAATGTTTTTTGATATTATATTATTCATTGAAATAGTATTTTTAATTTTTCTTTGTTTTTTTTTATGTTTTTTAACTTAAAAAATAAAAGAGGACAATATTTTATTATACCCTGATCACATTACACTATTCACTAGAATAATATTTTTTTTATTTGTTTTTTTAATTTTTCAATCTATGTTTTGTTTTTCAAATTCAATTTCGTTCTTCAACGTTTGATTTATTAGGGATTGATCTTCATATTTCTTTATTTACTTTTTATGATATTATCCTAGATTTATGACCGAGACCACAGGTTTGACCGATTTACTTGGTTGATACAATTGTTTTCATTTTCTTAATTGATTTTTTTTAATTTTATCTTTCAACATTAGGTTAATTAAAAATTAGGTTTTGAGATTTATTTATTTATTTATTTGTTTTCTATAAGGTTATTCTCATCTCATGAATCAGGTCACGAGTTTCACAAGTTAATCCTGGTTGAGTCGAATTATTTTTTTGTGTCCTTTTTTTAATCAATTTTGTTTTCTAATTCATCTTTCAACATTGGATTGATTGAGAATTGAACATAATAATTTGTTTTAATTTGCTTTCTATTAGGTTATTACAGTCTTATAAACCGGATAGTAAGTTTAATAGGTTAACTAAGTTGACTCAAGTTATATTTTTTATAATTTTTAATTGATTTTGTTTCAATATCATCATTTAAAATTAGATTTATTAGAAATTAAGTTTCATAATTTATTTAAATTTATTTTATATAGGGTTATTATGATTGCATGACTTGATATGCGGATTGACAAGTTCATCCGAATCTATTTAAAATGTTATCATCTTAATGTTTATTAAAAACATTATCTAAAAAATTTATTGAGTCAAATTAAATTTAATTATTGTCTCGAAATCTTATTATGAATATAAAAAAACTCACTTTAAAATTTTCCTTAAAAAAAATTAATTTTTATCTTCATTTATATCTTTTTACTCAAACATATTTTAGTTCCTTATATCTTAAAACATTAACTAAACATAAACTAAATTATATTTACTAGTTAATATGATTGATAAACATTACACTATCTTTTTCATGAACATTAAGCACATGAGGCACTATCTTTTTCATGAACATTAAGCACATGAGGCACTATCTTTTTCATGAACATTAAGCACATGAGGCACAGTGCTTCTCATATTGTTGGTGTACTTCTAAGCAAAGTAATAGCATTTAATTTGTCAATGGGTTACAAATTGAAGTATTGGCCAACAAATCTGGAATTGACACCAATTTTCTGATGGGCTACAAGAGGCAAAGAAGAAAACAGATAGGATCATGGAAATATTGCTGGGATACAGCAATGAAGCTTCCCTAAAATCACGACCACTTTCTGTCTGTTTCAGCTTGCCATAAAGGTACGTAATCTACCATGTCTTGCAAGTTGTACCACGATCGATGTTTTTGTTTTCTTCGAACTTTTGCTGAGATTTTACGGCACAGCCATCCTCCCTCCCTCTCTATCCATATTAGACGAATGAATATACAAAGAATTGGAAAATGTGTTCGGAATTGCAGGCGCGCGGTGACCTGAATCCGTGGAGTGGAATTTAATTGGTGACGGCAAAGTTCAATGAATCAGAAAAGTTCTGAGATGAGGAAAACCAGTTACATATTTAAAAATAACATTAAAAGAAAGGTGAATTAACTAAAATGCATGCATATACGGGCTGATATACTTGATGGATAAAACTCCACAATTTATTCCACCACTTTGGCCCTACCAGAAATTACAAGCAGAAGATAGTGGCTTTGAACTTGTTTCACATACAGGAAATATTAAAACAGAACACTAAAATCTACAGTACTATTCCAAAACTCAGTGGAAACGACCACAATATACATGCTGATCATGGCTTACGACCTGATATCTCTCTTCTTCCGTACCGCACCTATCTCCATAATATGATGGGCCTTCGTCATCCTCCGAAAGGGTCCTATGCTGTCCTATGCTGAAGTGACATGGCAAGCACAGGACGCTTAATGTTAGTCGTCTTTGAATTGTAGGTTGATAATTTATTGGAATGAGCAAGGAGAGCTGCGACATGAATAGCAAGAACGTCTAGCTACCCACCCATAATATATATAGAACAGGAGATATATGTGGATAGAATTATATGCAATGCAACTGCTGTACAACACATCACAAATTGCAAGCAATTATAGGGGTCCAAGCTTGAGAGTTATTGAAAAAACAAACAGCAAAATATCGATTAATCATTGTAGAAAAATATAGCAAAAGGAAAAAAACAATATAACCATGCCTAGAAAACTTGTATCACTAGGTTAAGTATATATAATCACATCAAATAATAAAAAAAATTATAGTTTTTATTTATCATATAAGTGTAACTTATTTGGAGAAACAATTATTCTAAAATTCTTTTGAACTTGGTAGTGGACGCGGCTTCTTGGAAACGCAAACATTAATTCTAATCATGTCTTGCTTGAACTTGGTAGGAAAATGGGTATTGAGAAAATGGGACATTTGTGGCAGAATTGGTACGCCCAAGAAACAATCAATCTTTTCTTCACAAAACCAATAAATTCTTTTCTTGGAAAATGCAAGAAAGCACTATTTCTTTGTTCTAATCCAATATTTACTGTGGAACTCCAGCTTTCATGCTATAAATACAAGGTCCATCATCCCCATTATATTGCACTAAAAAAACTAGAGAGAGAAAAGAAGAGAGGCCCTTGTTGGAGATGAGATCTGCCACCAACTCAACAGCAGTAGATGGTACTCATGGGGGATTCTGGCATTGGAATTCACCAGTTGTTTACTTCTTTGTCGGTCTAGCGTTCATGCTGGGGCTAATCACAGTTGCACTGATTATTCTTGCTTGCTCCTACAGAAAATCTTTGTCCAGTTCATCAAGAAGCGAGGCTGAAGATGAAAAACCAGCAAAACATGAGGGAATTCAGGTGGATCTTGAGCCAAAGATTGCTGTAATCATGGCTGGGGATGAGAATCCTACATACTTGCTCAAGCCTGTCTCTTGCAATTGTCCCAGTGAACAAGTTTAGGCTCCCAAGCATCTAGATTCAAATAGGAAATGAAGACACCGTCCTTTTGTAGTTCTCTTTATTTTGTTTCGTAGTAATTCTGTTTGTGCTTTTGTTTCGTAGTAATTCTGTTTGTGCTTTTGTTTCAATTTTATTTTTTTTGAAATTTACGGGAATATGTAAAATCACGAGTATAGAAATCGAACGGTGGTAATTAATTATATTTTGGGATTGCTCTGTTTACTGTTTCTTTGATATCATATTAGTGCAAGAATCAAGCCGTAACTCGTCATATTCGCTGAATCATCCATCTCTTCTCTTCTGAATTCGCTAAAAGAGTTGATGCTAAAGAAAGCTTGCAGGAAGCTCTCAAACATTAGCAAGACAAGGGAAAGAGAACAATATGCAGGGAAATCTTCAACATTTATTAGTGCGTTAGAATGAGGTTGTTTACATTTATTCGTTTTAGAAATTAAAGCAGGCTATTGCTAGAGATGGCTATGGGAGAAAGGGATGAGTCTGCTACCCAAGGACTAGACAAAATAGAATGAAGAATCCTCTACTGATATTGTCAGTATGCTCTTCTACGGCTCATGATCATTCACACATCAAATGACAGCTATCTGACATATTGGTTCCATAAGATTCAAGGTTTCACATCTTGATCAGCTTAATCTATGAGAAACTGGGCACCAGCTGTATAACCTGAAAAGCATATCTTTGTGGCATGAAATTTCCTCTGGGAATTGACATCAACAGGACTATTCCAAGTGTCATTCTTTTCACGGCTTCAAAGCATGCACGAGGCACAGAATCATAAAATCTGTTCATCCATAGTAACAACAAAATCCTGTCCCAGTGTTTCATACAAATTACTGGCAATCAATATAGAAATTCTTGGTATTGCATAATAATAATAATAAAAAAGAATGATAATTAAACAACGTGCCTTACCTTTTAGTACTTTAGTCCCTTGCCGTCTTCGCTCGTAATTTCTCAAAAGTCGGTCTTCAAATTATACTATTTTAATATTGTAGCGTTAGCAAAACTATGGCTGACGGAAGGAATGAAAAATAACTATGGCTGACGGAAGGAATGAAAAATGTGATCTGATTTCTTTATTGGATTAGGTTAACGACAGGCGTGGCGGCTCAAAAACGTATTTTGATGCTGTTAGTGATAGGAATTAGCCGAGGAAAATGGAACCTGAAAGATCAGCACGAATAGAATAGAAACAAGAGTAAGTGAAAAGAGAGTGAGTGGTACTTTTTGAAACATGGCCTGCAAAAGTCTAAAGAAGAGTGCTTTTCCACATCATCTTTCATCAGTTCGAGCAAAATATTATGCAACAGTGCCTCCATTAATCCTTCTAGTGATAGATATTGACCCCCACATCTTTCTGTCCATACACGTTTTGGCCATGCCGGCGTTGCCATGAAATGGACCCATTCATGGAAACGAAACATATATGTCTGGCGAGTCTTGCAGCTGGAAACAGAAACTATGCCGTCGCGTGGATATAAACAAAACCTGTAATTCCCAAAATAATTTCATTAAAAAATGATAATAACAACAAAATAATCACTTAAATTATTTTGTGAGCTTTTTTTTGTATCTTCTGCCTGATGAAGACTTGGCAGATACGGGTCTTCAATCAATGAAATTTAGTAGAACGACGAGTTTCTCACTGATTCAACTCATCTATGACCATGTGTTACTACAATTTCTTGTAAGGAGACTCAAATTTAGGAGTTTTAGAAAGTTTAGTTTAGTTTATTAGTTTTTATCGTTGTTGCTGTCAAGATGATTTTAAAATAGCTAGATTTAATTCTCTTTTTTGTTATCTTTTTAAAATACCCTCAAGTTAATCGACCATGCATATTAATTATGTTGGGTCAATTATTAAATCTCAAAAAATAAGACTAATGTTATATGGAAGAATGGCATTGATTTTTTTAGATAAATTGCAATAAATATTCTAAGATATCATGAAATTAATGTGATCATAAAAAAAAAAATTCCAACTTTGAGAAGTGTAACTCAATTGATCAGATTTTAAGTTTGTTAGGTCACTAGTTCAAGTTTCACAAATCTTAAGACCACTAAAAACTTACATAATCGTTAACTTCAGGACGCATAAGATTAAACGAGATGCACGCAAGCTGACCCGGACATCCACGTTAATAATAATAATAAAAAAAATTCCATTGTGTCCAAAATGCTCATATATTTTTTTAAATCATCCTTTTTATTAATGCTTAGAACATTAAGATTATTTTAGATATATTTTTTAATATTTATTTAATCATGAAAGAATTCTATCAAATATTTAATCCTGGGATGATTTGTGTTAACATTTTAAGTAGATTTTTGTAATTTATTTCTTTTTTTATCCCATGCTATATATGATCTAATCGTATTCATTTCTGGGTTTCTACCCGGCCCGTTACAATTGTTTGGGCTGAAATCTAATTAACAACTCCATATTGCCCAGAAGATCATAAACACAAGGAAAACAAGAAAAGGAATATTGTCATATTGAAGAAGAAGGTCTAGCAAGTTCGAAACTTTTCAAGAAATAAAAGAGGCAAATACAATTGTCGTGCAGTAACCGGGAAGGAACGTTACATTTTTTTTTTAATATTAAATTTTTTTTAAAATAAAATTTTTAATTTATTTTATATAAAATTATTATAATCTTATAACTTAATATACAGATTGATAGGTTTTTCCAAATCAATCTAAAATATTACCGTCTCAATGTTTATTAAGAAACTCATAAAATATTTATGCTGAATGAAATCTAGCTTTTACTTATTATTTGATTTGTTTTTGTATCTATCAAGGTGATCGAGTCATATTGGATCAATTCTTACATGATTTAAATTTTTTTCTACTAGAAAAAATGTTAGCAATGCCTAAATTTTTTTATGTAAAAAAATTGATTAGACCTCTAGTGTAATGTGGGCTTAATAAATTAGTTGACAAAAAACTAAAAGATGAAAGGGTTACATTATACTATCCTTACAAAGCAAGATTATTTTGAATAGTATTTTGTTTTTTTATTATCGTTTTATGGCCCGACAAGTAAACTGATGGGTTAAACTAGGTTGACTCAAATCTATTTAATATATCATCGTCTTAATATTTATGAAAAAAATTCATCTTAAATATTTATTTTGAGTCAAATTATATTTTTATTAGTCAACCGGATTAGTTTTTAACCAATTAAATTGATTAAATCATATCAAATAAATTCTTACATGATTTAATTTTTTTATTAGAAAAAATATTAGCAAAAAATATATATTTTTTTAAAAAAATTAATCCCACCAAAATCATGCAGTACATTGTTTTAGAATAGAAAGAATTAAGGGCTGTCGCGGTCAATAATTTAGCCGACGGCAGCCACCTGAGACTCTTGTGTTAACTCGTTATCACATAAGGTCATTTCTCTCTCTAAGGGTAAAATGGTAAAAAATGGTTCGGGTAAGGATTCATTGTATGAATTGAAAGGCCCTTGAATTCTGTTAACTTCTTCCTTCTGATGAATTCTACAATATCTTGAATTCATTGTATGCAATTTGAAATATAATTATGAAATTATATTTAAAAAATTAAATTATTAGAAGAAGTCTAATATATCCTTTTAAATAAAAACACATAGTATCTTAAAATATTGAGATTCAACTTGTAATTTTTTTTTTCATTAATACTCTAATATTACATCAATTAATTAACTCAATCTACACACACAAATGCTAATCATTCCAAAAAAAAAAAAGTTAAACTGATGTCATTAATCATTAACGCTATATGTTTTGGCATCTAGATTAAGCATAAGGAATCTTCTTCTCAAACGCAAAGGCAATTCTATATATATAAATACATGATACACATAGCTAGCTACCTCATTTCCCTGCACTTGCAAAACCCTCCATGCATCTCCATCTCTAGAAGAGAAATTAATAAAGAGCGACCAAGAATTCAAAGAGATAAACTGAAGAGAGAAAGATCGATGAGGCCTTCAAGTGATTCTACCTCAACCATCAATGTATGGCGTTCTCCAACACCTTACCTGTTTGGCAGCCTAGGCCTGCTGTTAGCAATCATTGCTGTGGCATTGACATCTTTGGCCTGTTCTTACTACAGAAACTCATCAGGTGATCAAGAAGAAAAGCCAGCCGCGATGCTCACAAGCATGCCGGTTCTTCATGCAGAGCCAGAGATTGTTGTCGTCATGGCCGGAGAGGACAAGCCAACGTATCTAGCAGCACCATTGTGACCAGCTAGTGTAGATTTCTCTTTTCTTGGCTCGATGTCAATGGCCAGTACTATGCTAATATTGTAGCGCAGCCTTATCTATATATGTTATGACTTGATAAAGTTCTTGTTCAATTTGTAATTATGGCATTTGTTCTTCAACATTTTCAGTTTCAATCTGCTTACCTCTTCTCTTCTTTCATTCCTTTTTAATTTCCTCTCCAATGATTACTAAGTTTTGTAACATAAACCAATGATTACTTGAAACTTAAAAGGGATCTAGGGAGATGTTACACCACAAGATACATAAAGGATCTTGGACTCCAATCTATTCGTTCAAGGTAGAGATAAATTGGAAAAAAAAAGAAATAAATAAATATATTAGTTTTCTTGATGCGAGACTAGATTCAATGAATCATGGATACACCCTGTTGATTCTTGCTCTATTGTGACTTAAAATTGTTACAAAGATAATACTCTGAAGTAAATTTTTTTTATTATTATTTTTTTATTTTTATCCGGGTATTCTCATATTTTTTTTAAGGTTGAAATTAGTCTCGTTCGGAGTTTGTAACTGTTCCTTCCAATAAATACGTTTCCAGAATATCAAACTTGTATTCTCATCATTGTAGAGATATAGCAATGCCTTAACCGCTAAACCAATACTTTATTAATAAATTCATATATTATTAAAGCTCATGTACCATTAAGCAAAAATGATCACATGAGGAAAAAAAAATTGAAAATACAAATTAAAATAATTCTAAAAAGAAAGAATAGATTAAAAACCAAAAGAAAAATAGTTTAAGATATCAGTTGCTTCAAAGATATATTTTGAATTTTTTTTTTAATTATTAAAACTTCTTTCAAGATTGCCAAATTTTGTTAAATGATGTTCGGCAGCATTACATTGTTGATGTTGTAGTTAAAAAAAATATAATAATCTCTTTATAATAAGATTGTTTTTTTTAAAAAAAAAGTAATTATAAAAAAATTGATCGAGATTATTTAATCTCTCTCTCTCAGCATGTAAGCTAATCATCAGGCTCTAGAAAAAAAAAGGGCTTGTGGGAGAGAAATGTGGTAAAATAATAGCACTGGGGGTTGTTAAAGAGGTATTAATTAATTAGATTATGTAATCATTTTTAATTAAAAGCAGCATCAGCTTAAACATTCGGAGAATTATACCCCTTGCTGAAGAACTGACCCTTCATAGTGATCCATGTCGATAGAAAGATCTTCTGCCGCAAAGTCTCAGAGATTTTCTTTTCAGTCACCGGAAAATATAATTGGATAACAAGGCATCTAGCATGTGAAAGCCTTGGAGTCTATTTTCACCTAAATTCCATCACAGTGTGGAATTAAAACCATTGGATGTAAAATTAATATTTTTAAATATATTTTTATTTAAAAACATTAAATAAAATCTTAATAAATTAATCTATCAAATACAAAAAACATTAAAATTAGTTAAAAACACAAAATCAACTAAAAACAAAAAACTTTCTCAGCTTCGATCTATTTTTTTCAGCAATATAAAAAATCAAAAATATCTTAATAGCACTTCTCTCATCAAGAAAAGCACATCAACACAAATTTTGGCTTCTTTTATCAATGGAACGTGGCCAATTAATTTCTCTTTTCTTCGTTGTTTTTCAATGAATCTCTTTATTCTCTCTCAAACTCGAAAACCAGAATGCAATAAAAATAAAGTTTAATAGTTTATCAAACTAAAAGGATCAAAAATAAATTTGGCCAGATTCTTTTGACGAAAATGTTAAAAAAAACATGTTTTAAATAGTAATTAAAAAATATCCGAACTCTTGCCTCATGGTAGATCCTGATTCTCAAAATTGTTTTTATAAGCAATAAAACAATATTTTTATATATAAAAAATTAAGCATCAATTCAATTCAATGTTAAGAAGTTATTTTATCATTAGAATTCTCCCATAACAAATAAAAAAAACATCAATTCCAATTCCAATCCAATTTCAATTCAATACAACCATCACAGATAATTTTTTTAAAATTAAGTTCAAACATGTTAGAAAAAAAATTCAAATGAAAAAAAAAAGAGTTAGGAGGCTCGAGTCTAGGTGTACAACACACAACACAGTATATTTAACACATCCTTTATTTATTTATTTTTTAATTTTATTTGACAATATTGGGTAGTGTGAGTGGATGTGGCGGCGTGAAAACGCAAAAAGGTTAATTAATACTGGCGCAAGGGAAAAGAAGGCAGGTCTGTGAACTGTGGATAGTGGGAGACATTTGTGTTGTAATAGTAGCAGTAAGTGCAAGAACTGTCTCCAGGTTTTAACATATTCTTCGGATATTCCATGCCGTTTCAACTTTACAAGATTTGCACTCCGAGGAGGGGCACACTACAACATTTGAGTCAACATTTTCGAAATGGGTCCAAAGAAACATGTATAGAGCATAAGTCATGGAACAATTATCATTTTTTTTTTTTTTGATTAACGTGGGTGTCCGGGTAGCTTGCGCGCACCACGACTAATCTCACGGCCCACTGAACACCCTGCAAACCCAGTGGGCATGTAAGACACCGCGGGGGTGACAGGCGTGCACATGAAGACTCGAACCCAGGAGCAGCAGGAGGAGACAAGCCCCTCCCACCGCCAGACTAAGACCCTCGGTGCAACAATTATCATTTTCAAAGGCATGTGATGAATGGGAAATATTATTTTCGAAATTTTGTTTGGACATGATTATACAATAAAAAAAACAGTAAAATACTCTAAAAATAACAATTTTGTAAGAAAAATCTTGACAGGCAGAAGGAAGCTGATTGATAACGGGTTGAATTTGATCCAGACTGATTAACATAGTATTTGAGATTATGATAATGATTGTTTTTTAAAGTGTTTTTAGCTTCAAAATTCATTTAAATAATATTTTAAAATTTATTTTTAACATTAATATATTAAAACGATTTAAAATCATAGAAAAAAATAGTTTGAAAAAAAAAACTAAAACCTTTAAAAACACTTCTTAAACTCTAAAACAAAATGACAAACTTTCATAAGCAGAAGACTACAAGTCATTTGCTTTACTGAAAATAGAAGACAAACCATTTACACAACTGGGAAATCAAAGACGGGTCGTTTAGATGATTTCGTTCCTCCACTTTTATTTAGCCCGGGCCGCACTATCAACTATCAAGTTGGAGTGGGCCTTGGAACAATCCTACCACGCTTAGCTTAGGTTTTTTTTTAAAAAAATATTTTTTTATTTAAAAATATATTAAAATAATATTTTTTAAATTTATTTTTAACATTATTATATAAAAATATTAAAAATATTTAATTTTTTTAAAAGTATGTATAAAAACAAACAACTAAAATCTAAATTTGACTTAAATATTTTTTTTCTATGTATAGTAAGTGTTTCTATAGGTGGCCTAGTGGTAAGAGTTTTAGATTAAACAGTTTACTCCCTCTGTGATTTCAAGTTCGAGTCTTGTGGTTGCTAATCTGATGGTCACTAGAGACTTAGAGTACATCTTTAAAAAGCCAAATGGATAAAATGGCTTTTATATTATAAATAGTTTTGATTATGTGCATTTCAATGGATAAAATGGCTTTTTGAATAGTGTAAATATAGCTTTTTTGATTATGTGCATTTCAATGGTAAAAAGTTATTTAGAAAAGCCAATTATATTTTAATATATTTCATGTTCAATCATGATGTTATTAATATAATTATATAACTTATTTAGATATTTTATATATAATATAATTCTGATGTTATTAATTATATAATTAATATGAGTAATTTATAAAAGTAATATAAAATTAATGAAGTAATATGAAACTTAAAAGATATAATTTAAAATTAAATTTAAAATTTATTTATATGTATATTTTTAATTTTCAGTTTTATATGTTACTATTAAAAATTTAATTTTTTAAAAGTAAATTCAAATTCAAACTTTGAAAAAAACCGCCAACATTTTAAATTTTAAAATTTCAAATGGACAAAAATTAACTGCCAACATTCTAAGATTTCAAAATTTAAAAAAATAATCCATCTATAAATATTCTCATATACCTTAACATTTTTTTTCATCATTTCTTCTCTCCAATCTTTATTATATTCATAAGAATCATCACAAATATCAAATTAACAACAAAAGATCTAAAATATCAAGAGATATAAAAGAGAATAAAAAAAAGCTTTTAAACAAGCATACCTTTTAATTTCAGTTAATTAACACAACCGGTGTTATTAATTAACTGGAGAATAATTGATTTTTGTTTTTCTAAATTTGAAAGAAGGGTGAGACACAATATAAAATTTGCTAAATTTACAAGTTCTTTCCTCCTGCTGCTTTTAAAGAAAAAAAATAAATTGTTGGCCAACGGCTATAAAAATAGTCGTTGGCAAACAGTCATTTGCTTTTGTTATTTCTAGAGTGAGATGTAAAAATGGCTCTTCACAGGATAAATAGCTAAAATAGATATTCGTTTGCCTGTGGTGTTGGAATGAAGAAATGCAAAAACAAAAGCTAAAAGTACATTTTTTTACATTTAGCTCTTCATTTAGCTTTTCTGTTAGAGATGCTCTTACATGATCGTTAACTTCAAGACCCGTGGTATTAGTCGAGATGCACGCAAGCCGGTCCGGACACCCATGTTATATATATATATATATATAGTTAGTCTATAGTGAGAAATATCAATCAGTGTTTTGATTTTAATAAGGTATTTTCGGATCTAATTTTATATATCAAAACTACCAGGAACATGACAGCTACCACAAGCGTCATCTTTCACTCCAGATTTTCTGCAAGTTTTTGTCGAGTCTCTGATGTAAACAGAGAGTAATAAAACAGTAATCCTGACGTAACAAAGCCACTATCATTCATTTCCTATCAGCTTTCTTTCATATAAACAAAACTGAAAAGTGTAACGTAAATATTCTGAAAGTAGGATTGTTTCAGATGACGTTAACTTCACTTTTTAACTATGATCCAGTGAGACCAAGAAGGAGCTCTGCTTCATTCTTATCCAAGTGGCTAGAAGTCACTAACCAGCTTTAAAAGCAGCAAACAAGAAATGACCGAACAAAAGCAAGGAGATCTTAGGGAGTCCCCATATTTTTAATGTAGAATATCAATAACCTGTTAGGTACCTCTATGCAGATTTTGCCCACAAGAGCTGACCTTTCTTTCTGACAAGAAAGAGAATTGAAGGCTTGAAAGGAAAATAAAAAGTAGGGAGGCTATGCTTTAACATACTTAAGGATAAGGGTCTCGTATTCTTCCAGAACTGAGGAATGGGTTTTTCTGCATTATGGTTACAAGACAGAACTGTTTAAAAATCTTCAAAAAAAGAAGAGAAAAGAAGACAGAATTGATTAAAAGAGATATGAAATGACCTCACCAGTTCTTCACTAAAAGCTGGTTTCTCATTTAGGTGAAATGCAAATTTATAGATCTAGAGTCAGCTTGACTGCTGTCTTCTCTTCTGGCTACTCCATGCGGCTAGAATGCGGCTAGAGACGGACCCAGACCCCCTACCGAAAGGGCTCTGTACCTATATGTTCTTTATCTCAAGCGATAGCTTTCAAGATGCTGACAAAATAAAAAAGATTTTATTATTTGTTTTCTGTGATTACATGTAAACCAAGAGAGAACCTCAATTTGTTTCGGGCTCCCTTATTTTATAGCTTCCCACATTGAGTTAGCTATGATAACCTGTATTTTGGTTGTTAAAAAGGGATAGCTTTTAGAAATATATAAAAATATAGAGAGAATGAATATGTGATGTCAAAGCTCATTCTAGCTCACCATAAATAGGGATTTTATGCAGTCTTCAGAGTGTAATTTTGTTTCACAACTCTGTCTCTCCCTCGCTTCTTCAGCCTTCCAAGATATAAAGACAGCAAAAAGCAATTCTCTCAGAGAAGCTCAACGAGACTCCCTTCATCTCTGCCCTCAGCATCAGAAATGGATTCATACAAACAAATTTTAGGCGCAGAAGGATGCAGCAGCAGCGAATCTGGGTGGACAACGTACCTTGCCTCTCCCGTGCAAGAAGATGAGGATGACGAGGGCAGTTATGAAGGTAATAACTACAAGGCTCATAATGTGAGTAACAATTATCACTACGCTGCTGCTGCTGATGAAGTCAGTGATGACTCAATGGCTTCTGACGCTTCCTCCGGTCCCCATCATCAAAACATCCATGAGAACGGTCGTGGAACAGTACATTTTAAGCACAACAAGGGTGGTCATTTCGACCTCCAATCTTCCTCAGCCAAAAAAACAGGGAAAAAGGACAAGAAGTGTGATAAAAACAGTGCTAAAAAGAGCCGGAAACTTGATGCTCACAGAAAACACTAGTGGTCCTATTAGCAGAGAGCAAGATTCTTACAACTCGACGTCACAGACAGATGAGAACATGTAATTTTTCTCATAAATGTTCTTAAAGTGAGGAAACATACTCCAGATATTTTCTATCCAAAACTTTTATGTTCCAGATTCACTGTATTCATGAAATAAATTGTGAGGCTGCACAGTCAATAGAAACAAAATATAGGAACCATTTCTCATTTAATCATTCTTATCAGCGCAGAGAACAACGTTTATAAATATGATTTACTGACAGTATTGACTGCAAAAGCACATGTTGATCATTGCATTGAAAAGTCTTTCCATTTTGTATCAAATTAACTTCTTGATACCGCAGTGACTTTTGAGATTAATGAGCATATGCAGTGTACTGTATCTGAGGGGTAAGAGGTTGAGCACATTCTGATGTATAAAAATGAAACGCAGTTTTTACATATGAGCATATGCGCGCTTGGAAATGAATTAAGTACTAGCCAACAGCTTGTGCTCTTCTGGAAAAAACTAAGATCCTTTGTCTTTTTTCCCCTGGGCAGGAGGAAAGCGAGGAGAAGGTCAGCACAGAAACAAAATGAAAAGTGTTGAATATTGATGTGGTTGATTGAGGTTCAAGAATAAAATGATTCCAGATTAATTTACAAGAAAACATTACTTTTGCAGCAGAAACTTAAAGATATAGTGCATTGTATATTGTGTCCATTATGTCTTTGTGTGCGCATGCTATGAATCAACAGAGTATGTTGTGCTGGAAAGAATAGTGATCAACCTAGAAAGACAAACGCCAACCATGGGGAGAAACAAGCACATTCTAGTGACAGGATGACGGCACCAATCTGCAAGCAAGGGGGGTACAAGTGCAACAGCTAGGAAACTGCAGAGCATGGGCTGTACATCAAAAGCAAAACAATATTACAAAAAAAACACTATAAAATCTGGTATCATTGGTTTAAAAATAAAACATGTATTCAGGAAGCCTCTACTCTTCAAATGAAAACAAAGAGCAAAATATATAAAATTAGCATATTTTATGAAGACAGACAAGAACAAAACGAAAAAAAATATGAAAACACTAAAGAGCGGCCAGCACCACTAATTAAAAGATAGAGACGTAATCAAGTTCACTACTCCTCATCAGCAATAATACACTCATATTAGGCACTGCCGCAGCATCAATGGAAGGGTTAAAATCACATTTACATAAAGTTTTGTCCTATAGTTTATGGCATTTAATCAGCATTTTCATTAAAATAGACTGAAGCTCAACAGCACGTCAACAGAATGCATCTGTAGAAAATAAAAGTCAATGAAGTGAATATGTGTCCTTCCTTCCCTCAAGCTTGGACTATATGACTAAGGCCATGTTTGTTTCTCGGAATTCACTTTTCGGAAAATCACTTTCCAAACTTTTCTGTGTTTGTTTGTCATTGAAAACGGAGGACACTTTCCGGTCACGGAGAACACTTCATGGAACCCCTCAAAAAACCTTCCACAAAGAAAAATTTCTGAAAGTGTTTTCCTTTGTTTTGTTTTTACCCTTTCTCAAACTGTCTCAAAAATTTGGGCGAAAAACACCGTCAAATTCATTATTTGCTGATTATATCCAAATCCCAAACTTTTGATTGTATATATAATTTGTTTTGTATATTTATTTTTCATTTCATCTCTTAAAATTTAATTTTTATATTAATTTTGGTCCTTATTTTTATAATTGCTATTTGCCCTTATCATTTTTTATTGAAAATTTTTATTTATCAAATTTGGTCCTTATTCTTTTGATTTTCTTATTTTATTTGAAATAATTTATGAAATATTAATTATTATTTTTAATTTATTCACCTTTTTTTTTTATTTTTTAGTTTGTCTCTATTATTTTGTTTTTTTTGAGATAATTTATGAAATTATATTTTTTCAAATTCATTCTCATTCAACTTTTTATTTGTGTTTTTCCTCATTATTTTAATAAACTTAAGAAAAATAAAACATTAATAGTTTCTCACACCGAAATCTCCGAATTCCTTTCACACTTTCTAAAAAAACTATTTTCCAGCAAACAAACGGGGCCTAAATGAAAAGGGCAATCATCCCTTGAATTCAATTATTGAATTGTAGCATGCCAAAGAATCTTCTGTATTGGGGAAAATTATCTAGTTAATAATTGTAGTAATAATGCAAATAAACATATAACTGGGGCACACACAACCTTCTTCATTATAATTATAGAAGCATCAACCGACCATTGTACTATTACTTCTAGATCATTAGCATCACTTTTCTGTTTCTGAAAAAAACCAGATGCAAGAGATGTTTCAAGATAAGATTCTTACTTGGTAAAAGGTTAGCATGGGTTTAATTAGATAAATGATAACAGAATTCAAGTGATAGTTGCAGCATTGAGAATTTATACATTTTCCTTGCATATATAGTCAATAAAAAAACAGCCAAACCCTGAGTTTCATCCCCTCAAAATGCCTTTTTTGATCAACTACTATACTCACGGGTTAATTTATGTCTTTTATTTGAATAATTTCAAAATTCATCACGTATTCGATGACTCAATTATCCAAATAATCTTAGTATTAAGGTGAATGAATATGTTTAAACTGGATGTCAGTTTAGAATTTCAGAACCTGACTACAAAAGACATCCCTGCTATTAAATAAGGTGGAAGATTTACATGATCCCCCATCATCTGGTGGTTGGCTCTCCTTTGGTCTTATAGAAGGCAACCAAATCTAGGACCTCATGTAAAAATTAGGCACAACAAATTCAAATGTAAAGTTGAAAAGTATAAACCAACATCGAGTGGACGGCAATATTGTGAAGTAAATATATTGCTGGTGAAGAGCAAATAAAGAAAATAACACCAAAAGGGAAAATTTATTGTTCAAACATCTGATTTCTCTTTAAAAAGAACTGCCAAGAAATGGGGCTACAATCCTGGATGAGGAGTCCGGTGAAAATAAAATACATAAGCAGCAGAACTGCCAAGAAAAACCACAATATATAAAAGCAAGACAAAGTCTAAATACTCAATTGGATTTGATGAACCTGATTGAGATAAATTTCATGAAATAGGGGTGATGTAAGTTCTACCCAGAATAGAGTCCAAAGCAGAAGTTATTGTCTTGTTGAAAGTCTTAATTAAGCTTGATAGCACCAGGAAAAGGTTTAATTCTTCGACTGCCTTGCAATCTTGAACCATTCAGTATGGAAAGATCCTTCCACATCAACCCTTTCATATGTATGAGCACCAAAATAGTCTCTTTGAGCTTGGACCAAATTAGCTGGCAACCTTTCCCTTCGGAAAGTGTCAAAATAAGCCAGACTGGATGACATACCAGGAGTGCTAATACCTGAGTTGATTGCAAGACATACAACCCTGCGCCAGGCTGACTGGCGCTCAATGATTTCCTTTGCAAACTCTGGATCCACTAGAAGGTTGGCAAGATCAGGATTCCTATCATATGCCTTCTTGATTCTGTCCAGAAATACTGCTCGAATAATACAACCACCCTTCCAAATCCTAGCCAGTTCTCCCAATTCCAAGTCCCATCCCTTCTCCATACTCTTAGCGCGGATCAAATTCATCCCCTGTGCATAGCTACAAATCTTGGATGCATAAAGAGCTTGCCTGACATCATCAATCAACTGCTTCTTATCCACCACTTGATCAGTCAAAATATCCCCAAAGCCACCTGCTTTGAAGACTTTAGCAGCTTCAACTCGTTCCTCCTTTAAACCACTTAGGAACCTTGCATCCAAAGACGAGGCAATTGTAGGAGCTGCAACTGATAGATCAGCAGCTTGCTGCACGGTCCACTTACCGGTACCCTTCATGCCAGTTTTGTCCAAAACCTTGTCAACCAAATATCCTTCACCCTTATCATCTTTAATTCCAAATATATCTGCAGTGATTTCAACCAAGAAGCTCAGAAGCTCACCCTTGTTCCATTCTGAAAAAACACTACGGAGTTCATCATTCGACAACTTTCCAACTGATTTTAGTACATCATATGCTTCGGCAATCAACTGCATATCACCATATTCAATTCCATTATGAACCATCTTGACAAAATTACCAGAACCACCTTTGCCAATGTAAGTCACACAGGGGCCACTATCAGGAACTTGAGCTGCTACTTTCAGGAGAATGTCTTCAATGTACTTGAAAGCCTCAAAGGAACCTCCAGGCATCATAGAAGGCCCATTACGTGCACCCTCTTCACCACCTGAAACTCCCATTCCAAGGTAGAGCAAGCCCAGTTCAGCCATAGCCTTTTCCCTCCTCTCAGTGTTCTCATACCACTCATTTCCACCATCAATGATACAATCACCCTTCTCCAAGTAGGCAGAAAGAGTCTTTATGGTTTGGTCAACAGGTGACCCTGCCTTAACAAGCATAATTATCACTCGAGGCTTTTGGATTGACTTCACAAAAGATTCAGGATCATGGAAGCCATATAAGGGAAGATCTCCCTCTTTTTTAGCCCTCTCAACAGTCTCATCAACTTTGGAGGTAGTCCGATTATAAACAGAAATGGGGAAACCTTTCTCTGCGATATTAAGGGCCAGATTCTGGCCCATGACAGCCAGACCAGCAAGGCCTATTCTTGTTGGCTTGGGAGGTGCAGCCATAGTTACCCTGTCCAAAATGATCACTAATGAGATAATTTGTGAAAAACTAAAAACAAATCAAGAAGGTTACTGAAAAAACAATTTAACAGATTAGATTCTTAAACAAAGGCTAGCAAATATATTCCCTTCACATTCCTTTGAATATTGTTTCAATTTTGGGGCATATTGGAAGACCTAAAGTTAGAGATCACAACTTAATAACAAGAAGATCTTCACATGAAACTTAAATTCAAGCTGATACTCAGAAGGTCATGATTACCAATAAAACAATTAACCAATCAGATTACTATGAAAGCAATCAACTTTACACAAATGCTAAGCAGTTCGACAAGAATCTGATAAGCTCGTCACCAAAGAAACCATGAAAAGTTAGACTTTTCAAACTGCACTACGATCACAACAAAACCAGATTCACTTGCAAGATCATACAGAGACGTACAAATCCCAGATCACCAATTCCTTAATAAACCCAGAAACATTATAAAAAAAATACAAAAACTGGAGCCTAATATGAGTTGTTATGAACTAAATCTTGACAGCTATAGAAACCCTAATGATTTGTCTTTTCTCACTAAGATCTCTAAAGCAAACAAATAGAAGACAAAAACCCACTAAAAAAATTCCCATCTTTATAAAACAAAAAATAAAAAGCACACACCTTGGAAATGGATTCTGGAGAAACAACGGGAAAACCCACGAAAATCAAAGATCTGGGAATTGAAGAGGCAGGAGAGATTAGTTGTTGTAACAACAAAAATAATAATTAATGCTAAAAAAAGAAGAAATACAGTGAAAGGTACATAAGAGTTGTAATTGCTTACAGTGCACAGATCAGTCAGGAAGAAAGGGACTCGTTAGAAGGAAACAATAACAATTGGTGATGATCTCTTCGTTTGTCCGGATTTATAAGCGTGTCAAATTTGGCCACCAAAATATTATTTTATTTTGGTTGGTACCTGGCAATTGGCATTGGTAGGTGGAGGTGGTCTAAATGTGACCGTTGCCTTTGATTTTGCAACCTTTCTCATGCACCCAATTTTTAGATGTGCTCTGTGATGGGCTACCTAATTTGACGATGATCATATTTTAAGTGCCCTTCTTGATTTGCCATCCATGGAAGAATGAACCAACTCTTTTATTTCTTTTTCTAAAGGAATAAAAGGGTTGAACTTTCAAGAATGCCATGAATTGCAAGTTGACACTTGATTTTTTTTTACAAAAAAGGCCCGAGTGTCTTTGAAAAAAACAGAAGAGAAATCCGAACTCGAGTTTCCACCTAACCATCTATGGAGTATATGTTTACAAGGGTAATAGAATATTACAAAACACTTCTAGCATGCTGCCTCCATATCTTCTTGGAGGCATATATACAATTTATTCAATGCATGCATAATACTTTTTGTTTTCTTAATTATCAAAAAGAAAATATTTTTTCAAACACTATAATTTTAACCTTCATCTTTTTATTTGAATTTTGCGTTTAATACAACAAGTATTGAACGTAATTAAGATTGATATTTGTTAGGTGATTATAATATATAGATATTTTTAATTATTTTATTATTAATTACACATGTGAGTAGTAAATATATCATATTTCAAGTAATTGAGAAAAAATGAGATGCTTATATTTTATAAAATATACTCATAAGTTAATAATCTAAGTTTTTGAATTAAAAATAATGTTTATCATTAGAAACCCTCGCATGCATATATAAAAACCCATATGTTTCTTCAATATTCTTAACATTTATAGATCATAAATGTATTATGTGTCATTAGAGTATTAAATTTTGATATATATATAACAAATTATATTAAATTATATCAATTTTTGTTTAATGGGTCAATCTATATTTATTTTATTTTATTTTATTGAGATAATTATTAAAAATATCATGTATTTTGAGCATGTGAATATTTTGCATATTCACTTTTAAAGAATTATATTTATATTTTTAATGCAAACAAAAATATGTTATTGTATGTTAGTAACAACCCTCTCTTTGGCATTTTGTGGAACATTGCAAATGAAAGCCATAATTAATAACATTAATCAAGATTGTTTCTCACCACCGTTTCTCGTGCCCTTTCTTATTATTTTGCAAAGCCATACTCAATCCCATCTCAACATCGGCCATCGTCAGCCATCAACAGCGGTCTCCGCGCTGTCTCGAGTCACCACATCGGCACCAGCAGTCACACCCCCATATATACATCGTTGCCCATGACACATAAAAGACGACGACAACAGCAATAATTAACGATGACAGTAGCTGATGTGAGTTCATCGTCATGTAATATCATCTCCTCTACCTCTTCGATCTTTTTTATGTGTGTAGCTGTAGATTCTGGTGGCAAACCGCGGTGGCGCTTGGGACTGTTAGAGGTATGCGCGATGGTAGATTTGGTTGGTTGCATGAAAGATCTTGGAGCATGGTTGAAGCAGCAGCAACAACGACGACCATCGTGACAGAAACCACAGCTACAAGTATCAATGACAGCCACCAACGACAACAACATCGTCGGCAACAGGAGCGAAAAGTAAGTCACAACAAAATGGGTTTGCTGGGCTTCTCCACATTGACGATGGATTAGGCAGTTCTTGGAGTGTCGCAACTTGTAAAGTTATGTTTGGAAATATCATGAAAATTATAATTTTTAAAAAAGTTTTAAAAAGTTTTTGTTTAAAATTAAAATTTTTTATGTTTTTAAATTTTTTTGTTATGTTAATATTAAAAAATAAAAAAATTATTTTAATATATTTTTAAATAAAAAATAATTTAAATTTTAACTTGGTGTGTCGCAACTTCATAAAGTTATGTTTGGAAATACCATGAAAATTGTAGTCTTTTAAAAAAATTAAAAAAATTTTGTTTGAAATTAATTTTTTTATGTTTTTAAATTGTTTTATTATGCTAATATTAAAAAATAAAATATATATATTTTAATATATTTCTAAATACAAAATAACACTTTAAACCGCATTCACTACTACAATTTCGGACACGCCCTAAATAAATTCCAAATTAGAGCACTAAGTCTGTTAATATATTAATTTAAAATTATAATTAATGTTAGTTATTTTTAATAATTAATAAATTTTATTGACTTAGTCATTTAAAATTTAATAATGATACATGAAATTTAAATGATTAAACATTAATATAATTAATAGGCTAATATTTATTATTAATTCAATTTAATATATGTAAATATTTTAAATATATTTGGTAATTGATATTTTTATTGAGTATATATATAAATGGCATGTGTTTATGATGGAATGTATACAATTTTCTCACAATCATAAATTCTTAATATATATATATATATATATATATATATATATATATATATCCTCTCAAATTTTACTACAATACCTTTCTTATAGTTTAGTGATTTTTACTATATAGTATAATAATAAAAGAAAAGTAACCTGGATAGAGACAAATAATTTCCAGGTCAGCAATTTACAAGCAGATTTCAACAAGTGTCCAACAAACATATAGAACAGTGCCAAGCAACCTCCGAAGTCCATAAACGCGTGTCTATGGCATAGTTCTTGAAGTTGAAGCCGCCGCTAGGCTCAAATGAAAACATTTACAAATTTATTAAAGCAATGAGAGAACTGCGCAAGATGGCATGATAGAAGCATACAACTAGCCGTGTCCGCATGTTTTTTTTTATTTTTTCTTTTAATTAACATGGATAATCGGGTTAGGTTGTGTGTATTTTTATCTTAATTAATTTTATAAATTTTAAAATTTATAAGACTTGAAATATTAATTTTTAAAAATTAAATTTAAAATCTGACCAGATAAGCTCCACCTCTCGGGACATGTTTCGCTTCTTAATTGCTGAAGTGTAATGTTTATACTGGTTGTTAATGATTTAGCTTTTAATTCATTGGAGGGTGTATTGTACTGGATCTTCTGTAGCAGTGAAATAGTTGGGCACTCTCCTATTGGTCTAACTAATGACCATGGTAAGGAGCAATAGTTTCCAAGAAAGGCATGAAAACAATGTATTTAAGTCTTTCTAATTCCTAAGGCTAGCCTTTATGCTATTTGCTTGAGCTGGATAAGATTCCAAATTTAAATATGGAATCTGTCAAAATATTTTGAATCCATTTAAATAGATTTCAACTCCAGAATGAAAAAGAAAAAAATATATATAGAAAGACTAGGAAGTTTAGTCGGCAGGTTCTTGCTTGAATCATGTAATCATTACGAACTTGGGAGGGGAGTCGGGGAGATCATTAATGAATTTTAGCTTGCTACAAGAAAAGATATTTTTCCATTTCAAAAATATTTTAAAAAAATTTAAATTTTTTTATTTTTTTGTTTTAGATTAATATTTTTTTAATTTTCTAAATCATTTTGATATGTTGATATTAAAAATAATTTTTAAAAAATAAAAACATACTATTTTGATACATTTCTGAATGAAAAACAATCACAATTATAATTTCAAATACTATTTTCAGAATTTTTCAAAATTATATTTTGCTCCTGATATTATAATTTTTATTATTTTTCCAATGTTATTTTGGATTTTATGTTTTAACTCAAAATTTATGTTTATTTCTTTTTAAGTTTTCATATTCTTAATTGTTTTCTAATAAAAATAAGGTTTTGTGGCCTATTTAAAGTTCCTGTAATCTTTTTAAGGAGACAACCATTATATGTTCTAATTTTGAGAATAAAATTGTAAATTCAGAGTTTACATTTTCAATCCGAGCTCATTAAATCTTCTAATTCTCCTTTTCTTGTGATTTTATATCATTACCGTCCTACATAGCTTCCTCCTGCATCACTTTTGCTTCCATGTCTCCCCTTAAAAAACATTGTTCATATTTAGCTTCCTCTTCTTCAGATGAAGAATTTTGCACTGCCCAGATAGAACTTCATGCTAGATCTGTCCCCAGGTGTACAAGAATTTGAATTAAAATTATGCATACAAAAAACCTCCCTTGTAATAAATTGGGGGTATTACTCTAAAAAACTTGATTGTCCTGTTTTTAACAAAGTTTATTATCAAATCAAGCAACATGTACTGTTTCAAATGTCACTGTGGCATGATTAACTACTACTACCCATTTCAGTAAGCTTGGATATAAGTACAGACATGCTCCGACAAAGAACTATAATAAATAGCATTCCAGATAATAAATAAGTGATATAACATGTCAAAATACTCCATTTCATAGAGCAATATGCGAATCACTGGTGTTCGTCGAAAACATTTCATTCAAAAGAATCATTTCTGCGCGCAGAAAAACCAGTTTGGTTGGACACAGAACTTTGAAAGTTACAACTAATGATTGGATCCAAAATTATGAAATATAGAAGTAATTCAGTATGAACACTTACAGCTCGTTGCTGTCTACCTGGCCAGTAATGGAGCAGGAGCGGTGTTCTTCTAAAGACCAAAATTGCACATCTGAACAAATTCCATATCATTGTCTACATATTTAGTCCAGAGATTCTTGTATTGGTTCATAGCAATGTCAAGCCAAGGTTTCATGTTTCCATTGTAATGAATGACAGCAGCGTTGCTGATCTCATCCATGCTAATACTTGGATTATATCCGAGACCAAGCACATGCCAGGATTTGTCCAGTGACTTCGTCGTGGAGTAGAAGGTAATCAAGCCAGGTGGGAGAGTACCCAATTTCCAAAGAGTACGATCCTCATTCTGTGATCACAATTTACAGTGTTACTTTTGTGGCTAATGAAAAGAAAGATCTGCAAGGAATAAGTTGGAAAGGAAGCAAAGATGCGCTTACCAGGCTCTGCCAATAATGATAGTGCTCTGTCAATTTCTCACGCCTCCAAGCATCAAGATCAAATATATTCATCCCAAAAGCCCAAGCACAAGCCTTGGGGTTGAACCTCTCCTTAATCAAAGGATGCGAAAAGTTCAGATACTGTGCGTAACGATGAAATGACCCGAAGCAAGTCTCAACAGCTCCATTCACCTTACCATCCAGATCAACCTTCCACAACCCAGTCAAATCTTTCTGAACAACAACATCATCGTCCAAAAACAGAATCTTATGCAGCTTAGGATACATCTCAGGCAAATAAAACCGAAGATGATTCAACATTGACATATATTTAGGGTTCCTAAACTTCATATTACTCCCATCTTTGGTAGCATTCTCTGCCTGATTATCAAAATAAAACTTCTGCATTTTTGCGCTCTCAAGCTGCTTCAAAACCGGCACATACGATGAATTCAGAAAACTAAAGTCCTCCACAGCGTTAATCTCCACATGCGCACCACCTTCCACAGGCCGCATCCTAAACCAAACCTTCATAGCTGCAACATTCATCTTATCCGTAACCACATGAAAAACATGTTTCCAAGGCTCCTCCGCATTCTTCACCACAGACCTAATCACAACAGAAACCGCGATCACATTATCCGAAAAAATCGCATAATGATACAAACTCGGATCCTCAAACTCCGCCTTATACCCTTCCTCCTTGTACTTCTCCGGATGGGCAATCCTCTCCCCCACAAGCCTCATTGCCAAACAATGCAAACTCTTCGGCACCGACTTGGCAGAAATCAAGCTAGCAAACGCTCCATTCTTCTTCGCCTTGATCAACAACTCATTAACAGCAAAAATTGTATCCTTCAACTTCTGAATCTTTATCTGATTATCATAACTCTCCTTCGCTTCCGCAATCATTAACCTCGCAACTTTCACTTTCTCCTTTACTTCCTTCTCAAATTGCCTCAAAACATCCTCATCTACATCACTACCCGGCTCGAAAAGCGAGGATTTATAACTCGCTTTCAGCGGTAAATCCGTTAAATTCTTATCTAATTCATCAAACATTCTTAACTGCCTAGAAATATCAAGCTTCAGCTTTCTCGCATACGCGGCGTATGCATTAACTAACGTCATGTGATCATTTGCTTGCTTATATATCAAATCTAATCGTGTTTTCAACGGATCTGATTTGATCGCCAAAAAAGTGCGTTGCACGTAAGCATTTCCGCTACTAGGCAGTGACTGCGTTGCATTTCAGTTCAACATTCAGAGAAAAACAAAAACAATAGTCAACGAAGATGATGATTAATTATTACCGTAGAGAAACAGAATTAGAGTGAGATTCTTGAAACTTACGGGGTGGTGGTGAGGGTGAGGGGAGAAGAGAGCAGAGAGAGTGGCGAGGAATAGAAGAGTGAACGTGGCGGAGATGAAGATCCGGTGAGAGAAAAAGGCACGTAATCCACCATTGATGCCGCCGCTGCCTCCCCCTCGGATTCCTCGGACGGCCACCGCCATCGATGGATTTTAATAAGGATCTGAATTATTATTTTATTTTGTATAATTTATTTTGTGTATGGTTTTCTAGTTAGAGCTTGGAGCTGAAGGCTGAAGCTGGATCGCTGAAGGCTGAAAGAGAAAAAGAAGTTTCCGTTCATACCCAAAACGGAATCTGTCTAGTTTATTTTAAGTGACGCGTCGGCGTCGGCGTTAATATTTTATTATTTGTGGGTTTTTGGTCATAAATTTGACCGAAAGTATTGTAGGGTAAACTTTCATTTTAACCCTAATTATTATTCAATGTTTTATTTCCATCCTTATAATTTAAAGTCTTTCAATTTTTCCTCATACCCTTAAAATAGCTTGCTTTTTAAATTTGGTTTTTGAGTTGTTCTTTGTAGGATATTAATAGTTTTTATAAAAATATTACAACAAAAAAATATTAAATGAATTTAGTTTATCTTTTACGGTCTTTAATAAAGTCAATAGAATCTTTATAATTATAATTTTACTATTAAATATAAAAAATCTTGTTTTAAATATTATTCACTAAATTGATTATTTGAATTTTTATAAATTGATCCATGTTCTTAAGTGATGAACTAAGTTTAGTTAATAAAATCATATAGGATTAGCAGAAACATGGACAAGGATTTGTTAGAGAAATGAGAATAATAAGAATAGATAAAAGAATTAGAAAAATGTTTTTTTTTTAATTATTTAATTGTTGAAAAATAGAACTTCTTAAGAACCATAACAATGTTAATATATTTAAAATCCAAGAGTGTTGAGATAGGTTTAACATGTGATGTAAAAATTTAGGATTGATCTAGGTAATCCGGTGACCCGATGAAAACCTGTTGATCCGGCAAAAACCTATGATAAATGCCTTGAACCGGGTTTAAAAACTCTGTTAATTAGTTTTGAATTGAAGATTGATTGTTGTTGATAGAAACTATAGAGGTAAGAATAAGAAATTGTAAAATAAGAGGATATAAGTTAAGAGTTGATGAAATAACAAGGGTGAAGATATAGTTTGTCCACTACTTGATGGGGAGTGCCTGCACTCAGCACCTGTTAAGATGGATCCGGAGACTTATGGAATCACTGTGATTCACTAATCACGTGTCACGGACGTGGCATGAGGCCTGTGGGCCTGTGGGCCTGTGGGCCTGTGGACCTGTGGCCTGCGCTTTTTTTATTTGTTTTTTTGCCCTTACAGATGTGAATAACTTCTATAGATTAATGAAAATTTGTTAATTTATCAATATTGTTTTTTCAAAACTATCATATATAGTGATTATAAAAATATCATCGAATTATATATTATTATTCTTTTATGTATTTGTTTAACTAAAATAAGTTTGTGGTTAGTCTTATTAAATATAAATCATGGATGTATTTATTTTTGTAATAAAATAAGATTATATTCGTAATATACTTAATTAATATATTTCATGAATATTAAGTTAAACAAAAAATATATAGTATAAATTGATAAAACTAAATACAATAGGAGCTTTGTTTAATCGTTGATTCTTTATTTCCTCAACTTCTAATTAAAAGTACGTTTTAATCCCTCTGTAAAAAACAAATACATAGGACTTGATAAAATTGATTGTTAAATTAGTCATTTACATTTAGAAAACACAAGTTTAATTGAATAAATCATAGAAAAAAAATGATTAATTGGTTAAATTAAAAAACATAATAGTAAAAATAAGCTAAATTTATAAATGCAAAAGTAAAAGCCTTCAAAGTTCAAACCTCAAGGAAAAGAAAAAAAAAGTGCTTTACATTAACCCCGCTCCTAAAAAGAAAATAAAAATATGAGGTTGTTAATATAATCATTATTGGAGGCTTACATGATCGTTAACTTTAAAATCTGTGAGATTAATCAAGATGCACACAAATTGACCTAAACACTCACATTAATTAAAAAAAATAGAATAATAATACATTTATCATACACTAACTTAAGCTAAAAATTATTCTCTAATGCAAGTTCATCATGATTTTCATATATACTAATTTTTTTCTATTAATTTGGATAAAAATTGAATTATGAATATCATGTTAAAAAATTAAACTGAAAATAAATAGTTTTTTTTATTAACATGGGTGTTTGGTCAGCTTATCCGCACCTCGATTAATCCTACAGATCCTAAAATTAACAATTATAAATGTCTGAGTAGTTATTATATTAGTCATCACAACTCAAAAATAAATAATTTTTATTGTTGATGGTGGTGTCTAGTTTAATTCGTAGAAATTTTGGATTAGATTTAGGTTTTTCGTGGCGTAATGCGCTAAGAAATTTATCTAAGAAGTTATTTTCAACATAATAAGAAAGTAACTTTTTTCCGTTCATGTCGGCTAGTGCCCTATAAGGAAAGATATGCATTATACTGACTTCGTTGAATATAGTAACTTCGCATTGAAGTGTGCGCTAGGCACCGCACATCCTAAGAATTTTCACATCTTGGTTAGGACGAGGCTAGTTTGGAATGATTGCTTGGGCTAAAGAGCAGTCCCTGAGCTAAAAAGTAGTGCAGTCCACTTGGGCTGGACAGGCTGAATAGTCAGCCACCCTATCGTCTAGGCTGCGGCTGGAGGGTTGTAATTCGTATGTTTTTTTGTTTTTTTTGTTTTACTATCAGCTCATATTAAGCGTGAATGATGCAGTATTATCACATTGTCATGATGCAACACTTAGAATACTTAATGGAAGGTTTCACGCTTTCACTTTCACTGGTGATGTTAGTGCTTCAGTTTGACGAATTGGAAAGATTAAGATTGATGGGTTTTGAAATCAGTGCATGAACTTGAATTAACTGGATTATTACCTGCTATTGACATCAGTTCGTCAAACTTGTTAGGGAGTCAAGAGTCAGATATACTTAGTTTCCTAGGAGGGGTTTTGCGGGGAATTCTGCAATGTCAAGTCCCTGGGGAAAATGGGTAATCTCAATTCTCTCATTCAATGCATCCACAAGTGCTCCACCCCCTGTTTTCTCTTGCTTGAGAGAATTTCATGTAGATATTGTTGTGCATGAACTAGTAAACGATTCCTTAGAAAGGATATTTGATTTTGGTGTTTGAGATGAAATTTATCTACTAAAGCCTCCGTGCTCTCTTTCTTTTTCTTTTTTTTCCCTTGATTTTGTTGCTGTTTTCTGGGAGGAACTTTGCCTTGGACCCTGAATTTTATTGGTCACTCTGCTTTCTGTCCTTGATCATGCATCTCGATACTAATTGGATATAGTTTCTTCGTTGTGATTTACATAGTAGAAAGAAAAAAATGCAATGCAAGACTCTTCATAGATTCAAAATGGCTGTTTTTAATTATCCATCACATAATCTTGCAACACATCAGGACATACAGAAAAAACTTTAAATCCACAGTCCAAACTAGTTTGGTCTGGTGTTCGCATGTGATGAGGTGAAAAACTTAAGAATATCCGAACATGACTGTGCAGCATCATGATTGCTCAGTAATTTAAATATAAGCTTCAATCATGTTTTTCCACTACTTTGCTCAATCTCGAACAGCTAAAACTGGGGCTAGGATTGGTTGCTTCCACAAACAGAAGAACCAAAAATGAGAAAAAAGTAAGATAAATATTTGGCGTCCATCTTAGCCTAGCAAATCTGAAGAACTTGTAATAGATTGGTTTGATGACTCAGATCCAAGGTAAGCCGCATCGCAGGTGATGTCTTCCAGGTCTTTCAACAAAGGGTAAGGGCTATTGAGTTGCATGTCAGTTAGAATTTGACGTAGTCCAGAGGTTTCCTCTTTAAGCTGAGCATTTTCGTGAACCACCCGATCATGACACTCTGATACATGGTTCAGCTTATCTAGGAGCTGGTGATTTTCGTTTCGGAACCAAACCACCTGTGACCAGAGCTCATCTAGGTGTTTCTGCTTGCGCATGCGTGATCGGCGTGCAGATTCTCTATTAGATACCATCCTTCTCTGTTTTCGCTCATTGATAAGAAAGAGTTGTTGCTCATCTGCTTCATCAGAAGTAGAGATGCTGCTCATACATGATGCTTGTAGACTGAATTCCTGAACTTGCGAAGGGATCTGGGAATTATAAGATGGATTAGTGAATTGAAACATCTGTGAGTTATTCTGAGACATGCTAAAATTAGCTGAATATGGGGATGGGCTGGAAGGAACTAGATAATGGAGTCCTGTAACCTCACTTGGCTGCATGGCTAAAAGCTGGAGAAAACTTGCAGGATCTAATCCTCGGAGTTAGAAGGTGAAATATTCTAGTTTGGTCTTGTGTTGAACGAGGTCAGAGGCTCAAGGTTCGGTTGCTCTTTATAGCGCGGGGAAGGCTTGAGGTGACCCCACTGTTAGCAATTTGGAGTAACAGGAGTAAAGTTTCTTATATCATAGACCATTAGAGCATCGTGCAGATCATGTCATTGTTTTTGTGTACCCTTCAGTACATGTATGAATACCACTAATCCGAGTTTGTGTACTGTTTACCTTCTGTGGTCATGTTATGGTTTTATGCACGACTAAACTGACGTGTACTCATAATCAGGTCCTGCAATTTGTGTTGTGGATAATCATCTGAGATCCAATAATGCTTACATCAGAAGAGGGAGTTCGTATTGTGGGAAGTACAATTATTTTAATGGGAAAATGTTTGAGCAAATTAGGTTACAGAAAGTCGATCTTCAAAGTGGAGTTGTATTATTCCAAGCCAAGCTTATTTAAGCAGTTCACTTTATGTTCTTCAGCCAATAAGATCTTGCGAGTTAAGGAATTGGAGCAGAGGAAAGTACTCAAGCCATTCTCCATAATCATAACCACGAAAGATTATACAAGAGGGCTGGTGACTCGACAGCCACTTAACAGAAAAAAGATAATAGATTGGAAGTATGCCAAATTGAATTGATTTTGTGCAAGCACAAACTCTCATACGGAATACTTTAGGTATCCTTTATGGCATGGCATGTCATAGCAGGCCTCCTTACATTTTAGGGGGTTTCTGTAAGGTACGAGCCTGTAAATCCCCGGCAGTCGTTTTTGGAGAATGGCCAGAGAAATCATTTTCATCGGGTTATGATGTGCTTGAGTTCCAAGTTCTAAGAAAGGTTGCTCGGAGTTCTTGAATTCGTCATGATGTATGTATATGTAAACATGCATTTTAAAGATCACTAGCTTCCATGTGACATGTGATGATATAAAAACAGCCATAATCTATGATTATTATTATTATTCAGCTGATGAGATGCGAGAAAACTGTGGAAACAAGGTTGGCAACTTTCAAGTGGTAGTTACGTGTGGTCCAAGATGTTCTTCGTACTAATTGGAAGAGGGCAATATATAGTTTTGGATTGCCACATATCTATATATATCGACTATATTCTATTTTATATAATACAAAAAATACCGACCCTTAGTAGGGAGATTTGAGTGAGAATTGAGATCTTTAACAGTACTGGGAGAAAGTGATGGCAACTTTTATACAATCACAACGGAAACAGAAATTATTCTTTAGATGAAGCCTCATGCAACACAGAACGGCACTATTTGCTGCTGATATCCTTGCCAGAATCCGATTGATAGTACAACTGCTATAAAACATAAGAGAAATACACCTAAACAGTCTTTGGGAATTCAAAGTTTTTCGAAGAAATTCACAGAAGCAAGGTTTCTCCATAAAGGGCACATACCATTAAATGTGTGGTGGGCTGTTTCATTCATTTTTTAACAGTTTTTTCCACCCAGACCACTAGTTTGAGGATATTTGCATATCCAGTGTCGCATTTAAAGCAATCTAGGGTACCCAAGTCAAATTGTGTAGGCTATATTACGAAACTGGTGGAAGATTAGCTTTGATCATAGGCGCCACACCACTTAACGCGGTACTCCCATCTAGTGGAAAGGGATGATCTTCGTCCATGGTGATGGTGGGGATGGAACTGGGGTGATATGGAAGTACTTTAATAGGCAAGCAAGCACTCCACTAAATGAAAAAGCTCTCTCTGAGACATTCTGGACCAAGAAGTTTACGAAGGGAAAATGCTCTCTCCCCCACACTCCAGGTTTTGAGTGGATCAATAGGTCAACAATATCATTAGACAGATACGGACTTGTCTTTCTTTTCTTGTCTTGCGGTCGACCTCACCTTCTCGCAAATTCCTCGTATTTTTTTTTCATTTTTCTGAAGACCTGTATCCACCTTGTGGATTCTCAGAGTATAGGATGGATAAGCTTTCAAAGAATTCATGTTCGTATATCATTTTATCCATTGTACTTGTAGTGTACACAGTGAAGCAGACAGAGTTTTGGTCAATGGTGCGCCATTCGGACATGCTAACAGCTTAGTTTGACAACCTGCGCGCGTGCGTTCGTCCATGCTTCCAAACAAGAATAATTAAGAGAATTACCATTCGTATTTCAGTTCCTCGTTAGTGCTGGTCAAGTGCGATTAATTCTTTGCAAAATTTGGAGCGTGCGTCAAAATTTGCCTGAACTAGTAAAATTCTATGAGCTCCATTATTATACAACAATGGTGTGAACGTGTTTGACTAGGGGGAAGTACATGCATGGAGGACATAGAGCTTGGATTTAAGAGTACAAGCTCCAAATAAGGGGTGTGTCATTAATTAATGGATACTTTTTTTTTAATTAATATAGATATTACATTCATCTCGATTAATTTAATTGATTTTAAAATTAAAAACTATATAAGTCTTTAATAATTCTAAAATTTATAAAACTTAAATTAATAATTTTTAAAAAACAAATTCAAAATTTAATCAGTTTGTTAAATTATATCTTTTAAAGCTTCTATTAATAAATGCTTGAACTAGTCATGTGAATGAGCATTCATCATCAAAATTTCTTTCTATTTTTCCTTAATTTACTTCTTTAATCCTTGCTATTTTATTAAGAAATAATTAAAAGCTCATCTTTTCCATACCAAACCTGCATGTCTTATCATGCTCTTAAATCATTTCGCATCTTTCTTCCCTATCCCAAACATAAGCAAGCTTGTTCCATGTCAGAAAATCACTTCATCGAAGAACAAGGTAGGGGTAACTTGGGAACATAAATATATCAACTAGAAAACATTTCCCTTTGGTAATGCACGGAAGGGTAAGCATCTCCCTCGACTTTTATGGTCCTAGAGTCACCCATGAGAGCATGTGGGACACCACAAATTTTACGTAGGGCTTATTTAGAAATGTGGCAAAGTTTTATATTTATAAATATATTAAAATAATATATTTTTTTATTTTTTATTTAGCATATTAAAAAGATTTAAAAATATAAAAAAATTAATTTAAAATTCAATTTTTTTTAAAAGCATTGTTGAAACACAATGCCAAAAAAAGTTTTATACCAGCTATATAACTAGCGCTCTAGCATAGGTTGGATAAAAACATTTGACTAGAAGCAATAAATTTAAAAAAACCTTGTAGCTCAATTTTTAATTAATCAAATGTTAAATGATAAAATTAAAAAAAATCAAATATACAAAAGAATAAAAAGAATAATAGTTATAAGTGAAAAAAAGAAGAAGACCTGAACTCGCTTAGGCCAATCTGCCAAACCTACAAGTCAGGTTAGAGATTGAGATAACCCGAAAAAAAGCAAAATGAAGAAAATCACGAAACTTAATTTTTAAAAAAACCAGTGTTGAATCATGAGATGAAAAAAATTTAAAAATAGCAATTATAAGCTGATAAAAGGCTTGAACTCACTTGAGTCAACCTGCCAAACCCACAGGTCAAATCATGAGATTAAATTAACCCTACAAGGAAAGGAAAGTGAAAAAAAATCACGAAACCTAATTTTTAAAAAATCAATGTCAAATTATGAGATGAGAAAAAAATAAGTTGATAAAAAAACAGTATCAACCCCTTATTAGCTTATAAAACTCCCGCAACCATTTGTTGGAAGCACCATATATATATATATATATATATATATATATATATATGCCAAGTCTCAACAAATTAAATATTGAAAAATGAAATTAAAAAAAATCAATGACATAAAAGGATCTAAAAGAAAAAAATAGTAATTAAATGAAAAAAAGACGCGAACTCGCCTAAATTTACTTACCAAACCCACGACCTAAGTCATAAGATCAGGATAGCCCTGTAAAAAACAAATGAAGAAAACCATGAAGCCTATATATATAAACAATGTTGGAAAGAAGAAAATAAGTCTAAAAAAAAGATGGAAACTCATGTCAGCTTATAAAACCTGCAAACTAGGTCATTAGATTGGAAGCACCAAACCCAAAAAAATTACGAAGCCAAATTTAAAAAAAAAATTTAAAGATGAGATTAAAAAAAAAATAATCACAAAAAAATTCAAAATAAAAATAAAAATTAAAATAATAAGGATCAAATTTGAAAAATAAAATAGAAAGAGGGTGGATAATTTTGGATTGAACGGCTAAATTGAAAATAAAAATTAATTTCACAAAATAATTAAAAGAAAAAATCACCAAAAGAATAAGGATCACATCTGAAAAAAATTAAAAAAGCTTAAATTTTTTGATTAAAGGATGAGATTGAAAATAATTAAAAGTTTACAAAATAGACAAGAAAAAAATGATGAAAAACAAATTAGGACCAAATTTGAAAACCAAAAAATAAAAAATCTAGATTGAAGAATGTAATTACAAAAAAATTAAAAACTTACAGTAGGATCAAAGAGAAAAATTAAAAAAACAAAATAATGAGAACTAATACTCAAATATACCTAATCAAGGTGATTGCCCTACAATTTTTAATGTTTAACGCGAATCTTGAGGGAGAAGAGACAAAGGAAACAAAAAAAATAGCTTCGATAACAATTCATCCATCAAAACCCAACACGTGTTACTTGTTATAGAAGAGGATGTTGTGAGGAATCCAATGACATGATGGAAGTGATTTTTTAACTGTTCTATGACGACGTATTGGTTGCTAAAGCACCATAGCCTCTCCCATATACCTAATAGCTTTTTTAAAAAATATTTTTAATTGTTATAAAAGACTAATTTACCCCTACACTAATTTTGTTATAATGAAATAAAAAACTCACTTGAAAATATTAAAATACCTCCAAAGCCTAAATTAATTCTAAGATAAAGGGCAATTTCATGATTTCAATGTACTAAGAATTGGAAAAATACACCTAATCAAACCTTAATTAATTTTGACATAAAAGGTAAGCTAGTAATTTATGCAAAAAAAAATAAATTAAAATCTCAAAAACACCCCCGAAAATCAAATATCTTATTGTTTTCTTTTAAGAAAAATGAAGGTATTTCACTTTTTAGAAAAAAAAATGTTGAAAATACCTTTGTTCCCCCCTCAAAATGATAATAACAAATGAATTCTATAGAAAAGATGATTTTACACCTAATTTTAGACCTTTTATCTAATTTGATGAAGGGTAAAAATATCATTTCACTACTACAATTCATAATAAACTCTGCAGTGCTATAGTAAATTTCTCATGTCCTATTTATTTTTGGTAAATTTATTTTTTAAGAATTCTTGGATCAATCTTTATATATTAAAATTAATTTTTTTTATTAATTTTTAAGCACTTCATGTACACCATAATAACAATAATAATAACAATAACAATAACAATAATAACAATAAAGAAAGAAATATTATTTTTACAATCCCCCTAAAATATGGAAAAATCTAATGACAACACAAAGATGTAATTAATAAAAATAAAGTTCATTTATAAAAATTCACTATAATTATATTACTTTATAAGATAAATAGGACACACAAAAAAACAAAAACACATGGGTGCCATGGGGCACGACCCTAACTCCCTATTGTTTAGCCTGTCTATTCAAAAAAAAAAATTAAAAAAATTAAAGAGGGATGGGTCTCTCTTTTTGTAGTTGTATTTTGCTTTGCTTCTTTTCTTGCCCCCTCTTCCTTTCTTTTGGAAGAGTACCTCTTCTTTGAGGTTCTCTGCAGCATCATCCTTGCTTTGCAAATTCTTGGGTGTTGTCACTTGTACCATTTGTGCTCCCCACAAAGGCTACCTTTTCAGATTTTGTTGGATTGTGATGTAATGAAAATTCAGGGCATCATGATTTTATTTCCTTTCGAATCTTAAATAAGTCCTCCATATATATATATATATATATAGAGGGATTGATTGAGGATTGATTGATATATATACATATATATATATATATATATAAACTCAATTGGGTTCTAAAAATTTGAAAAAATAAATAAATTCTAATAAGTCTTTTCATCCATATATGTTGATTAATTGTCTAATCTGTGAAACTTAAATGGTACGAATATTAAGTGTTTATTCTTTGATAAATTAGTACTGTTGCGTTTATTTTTCCTAATTTCTTCACAAAAAAAATAATGGCAATAATCAGAAATTAAAGGATCCTTTCAAATCACTATATAAAAAGGCAAAATCAATCATTTCAAAAGGAAAAAAAAAGAAAAAAAAAAAAAAGAGGGCAATCGTGCTATTGCACTTACACTTTGTAATAGTAATTAACTAAGTTACTTGGTAAGTGTTGGATCAAAATCTTTTGACTGTTAAAAAAATGAGGAATTTTTTTATATTGGTAGTAAACTTTGAAAATTCTACTCTAGAGTCACACTTAAATCTTATTTTTTTATATAAAAAAATATACGGATTATAAGTCATTTGTTACGAAAGACAACCTGTCATCGTTTCTTTAAAATTCACCCCATGAAGATGGTTGAAAAATCAAGAATGATGGTTTTTGGATTTAAAAGTTTAATTTCAACAATTTTTTACCTAAGAACATCTAAAAAACACCCTAAAAACCTAAATAAATCTATTTATGGCATCAAATAACCAAAAAATAAGTTGAAAAACCAAAAATCAACCCACGTTAATAAAACTTCCCTAGCCTAGACCTTGCATTTCACGGGGAAGGCTAAAGAACACTATAACAAAACCCCTTTCATCGAATGAAATCTTTTGACATCAAAATCAATCTTTTTTTTTATCAAGATTAACCTTTTTCATAGCTGAAATTTGTATCAATCAACATTTTCTCTCTCCTCATCATTTTCAGTCAATCTCTCTCTCATATTTCTAACTTAGAGATGGAAAGAATTAAGAAAATAAATTTTGAGATCAAAATAAAAAATCATTATTAATATGGAATTAAGTTTTATATCTTAGTTCTTTATTTTCAAATGTTGTATTTTTATCATAATCTCAAGCCTATTGAAAGAAAGCTGATTGAAAAAGAAGAAGTTATATATATATTAAAAAAAAAAGAGCACTTGAGGTGATAGGTTCACTAATATTCATATGAGTAATTAAACCATGCACCCCATGTCTTTTAGTTTTTAGTTTTTAGTATAATCTTCAAAAGATTTTATACAATATGCTAAACTTACATTAGCAAAACAGATAGTTCTTATAGCCGAGTCTCACTTTCGTAAAAAAAATCTAATAAAATCGGAGCATTCTAAAAAAACCTCATTAAAATCTCGAATAAAATACTAATTTTGGTGTTGTTTTGTTAGAGGTTTTCTTGTTCTTCTTCCTTTTTTATTTCTGAGAAAACTTCAACTTGACTATTGATGATTTAATGAATTTTCTCATGTTTAATTTGCAGTTGGATAAGTACCAATATAATTGGAACACTTGTGATGGAAATTGGAGCAAAAGCATTGAAATTTCATACATCTTCTCCACCAGCAAGCTTGCTGTTTCCTTCCCTAAGCAAACATTTTTCTCTGTTGAGCTCATGCATGAGATCTCCGGAGATTGGTTGATAGAGGATAAGCTCATCATCAGCCAACACCTTCTTCATCATTTTTCCTTTTGGATGCACTTTTGATTATGCATTATAAAAAATTTGCCCTTTGTTAGACTAATTTCTTTATTGTAAGTCATTGTTTAACGCAACAATTAGATTGAAATCGTGGGATTAATGTGTAATTAAATGTTGGTGCATTTTTGAGTAAGACTAGCTCGCACACAGATTCACTTATTGCTGCTTACGCACTTGTATGATTAAGGTCTTGATCCACTAACAAGTGTGGATAATAAAGGTGTTTTGTTTCTTTATGTATTTCTAAATGGGCATTAATATATAATTATGATCGATACTTTTTCTACTTAAAAGGGTGAAAAGAGTTTCATCATCAATAGTTTATACCATATTTGCTGTTTCTGTTGTAAAACCGACTGTCTTAGATCATCCATAATTAAGAAGTGTTCATCTTTTTTGATATGTACACTTTATTAGGTTTTAACGTGGCTCGACTGCATCGCATATTTTACACGATTTGGTATCTCTCGTTTTCATTCCTGCTGTAAGGTCCTCTATTGTTTCTGCAGTGGCCTAACACCATTTTAGCTGTTGATATAATCAAATTAGAATCAAATACCATTCTCATCCAGCTGAGAAGAATCGTATACTTTTGGTGGGATCCAATATTCAGTAATCACCACAGCACCTAACATTTCTAAACTGGAACATATTCGACTTTGATCTGTTTATATACCAAGAAAAGAAAAGAATCGCTTGTGATCATTCTATTTTTTAGAACTATGACGATGAGTTACACTGGTTAATTCATGAGAGATCATTCTATTTTCGGAATTTTTAACTTCTGATAACCAAACAACACCTTAATCTATTTGGAAAAAAGATCATAAGAATTCTTGGACGCTTGCCTGCTAGCTGTTCACCATGGTGAAGCTAGCGCTGATTCCATCAAGTTCCCCAAGTCATGCGCAGCCCATCAAATATATATTCCTTATTCTATCATTTATGTGATGGGATTTTCTTAAAATTATCAGAACAATCATGAATGTATAAATCCTTGTTGATCGGTTTGTTTGTGATATGTACCCTTTCAGCTTAGACATTGCTCTACCACTTGTTGCTTGTCCATGTTTCATCTTGCCTGCTTTTCACCATGGTGAAGCTAGCACTGATTCCATCAAGTTCCCCAAGTCATGCGCAGCCCATCAAATATATATTCCTTATTCTACCATTTATGTGATGGGATTTTCTTAAAATTATCAGAACAATCATGAATGTAAAAATCCTTGTTGATCGATTTGCTTGTGATATGTACCCTTTCAGCTTAGACATTGCTCTACCACTTGTTGCTTGTCCATGTTTCAGTGTCCTGTGTAATTTTTGTTTCTTCTGTTATTTGCTCCAATACACAATCTTTCCGCTAATCTTTATTCTCGCTTGCTATCAAATCATCATTTATCTTCACTCCAAAGTTCTTTGACCAAAGTTTCCTATCATGCTACATCTAAATCATCCAGGGACAAAGTTGATTAGGTCATCATATACAGGAAATTTTTGGGTAGAACTAGAATAGGTCTAATCGATTTCTATGGAGAGTAGCAATTGATTGGAGTGGAGAACCGTTTCCATGACATATCCCCACTTTCCTAATGGTTAAAATCATTTATTTTGTCTACACTCGAAAGAAATTATTTTGAGTCGGCCATCCAAGACTTGCTAATTGGCCTATAAAAGGGTTTTGGTTCCTGGGGATTGGAAGAACAAATTTGTTCAATCATATTGTAACACTTTAGCAATGATTGAAGTAACATGCACTAAAGGAATCGCCCTTGCACACTATTTTTCATAGGGATAAAGCTCTAATCAACAGTTTCAAAAGGGATTTCACTTGGTTCAAGAGGGTTATTAAGCGGTTTAAATAAACTATGTATCTTATAATTCTTACTCATCTGAGATCTTTTATAAAATTTTTGCAGTTTGCAGGGCCCATGCATGAGTGTAGGTTTATAATTAGGTCATGACCATATCATCTTAACCTCAAGAATGGTTTGGACAAGGCAAAGTGGGTGGCTGCTGATAACTAGCTGTAAAAAAATTAACCGTGAGTAACTTGATGTGCAGAAAACAGAAGGGTGTGCCCCGCTGCAGCATCTCCTTCAGCATCATTTCCCACCCCAAAATGATTGAAGTAATAATTCTTAGTCCCTGCTCCCATTAAAAAAAAATACCATCTGGATCAGAAAGGCAAGGTGTTTTAGAAACATTGAACCAAGGCCAATCCCATGGGCCATACCTATATAAACTCTCCCCATATATATGTGATCAACATGCAGTTTTTCAAGAGGGAATTATGAGTGCTTTGTTTGATTGCCTTTGTGGACACCATGAGAGCCTTAAGGCTTCTTCCATTAGTGAAAATGACTAGTTTGTTTGTTTTTCTTTTGTGTTTGGTTTTGTGTTTTGATGGTGATGTAATCCTCAAACTCATGGTTGCTAGGCAAAACACTAATGGGGACAAAAGAAGTGGCTGGATACATTAACTGCAAATCTTTGATCCTGCAGTGACCCAACTTGGAAACAAATTTCCATACAATAGATATCAATCGCTATTGTTTGTCGTCAGTAGAGGAAACAGGCCTCAATTCCTGTCTTTCTCTTGCGGCCTGGCATTAATATTTAGCAGGACATTCCTTCATTTCCTTCCATGTTCGTACATTAAAGAAATGCAGAATCCTGCAATTTTTAAAGATGGATAGAAATCAAATAATACAAATAAATTAAAGAAAGGACTGTTGATCTGCCAATTCATTCTGAATAGATATCAGATAAATGCTCTGCATCTTCTCTACTGCTAAGATTCTCAGACAATGCCGAATGTCTTTCTAATGTCTTAGCAACAGATAGCAGTTCGTATTCCTGTGTTGAAAAACTTGAAATGGAAATGGAATGATCACTTTCCTAATACATGCATGCTCGTTATCAATCAGTAGGTGTTTATATGTATTCAATACTCCTTTTTCATAAGGTTCAAGTGCCAGCCATTTTCAGAAATCTTTCATCTACGTGGAAAAGTGCAACAAGAGAAATTAGATTAGTTGTTCTTTTGGAAAGCCAAGAACAACTAATCTAATTGAACGTAGCAAATAAGATCAAGAAGATTTTGTCAGGAGATTCAATGAATGAGCCTTTCCGGTTACAAGGGCAACCGATGCCATATCCTGACAGAAGCATATGTTCTGTTGTAAGATATCTGATTTAATCAAACAATGAAAGAAGGAATCAGCAAAAAATAACGTAGAGAACATTCAAAAGAGGAGAGTTTAGCTAATTCAAAAATCGTAAATAAAACTTCATTGGCCAATAATTTTACTGGAAGTGTTTTACGAAATGCAGCCTTCCACACCGGACATTCTGAATAGAAAGTTGAAAAACATGCTCAAAAGACATCAAAATGTGATCTATCAACATATTTTTAAAAAATAATTTTTAGGCTAAGTTTTTTTTTTTTAACAAAAGATGAAATGAAGGGTGATAATTCAATGATAAATGGGTATAGCTTACATCTATACTTACCTTATGCTTGACAATGGCATGAATCTTGCTTACTTCAAGGCCAAATGCCCTTGGATGTGGCTATCAGCCAACTCCAAGTGGATATAAGTTCAATAAGCTGTCACATCTAATATCCTTGAATTCAGTTATGCGCTGAACTCAAACAAAAATAGATCTGGCGTGTTGTCAAACTTATTATTCTCAAGTTCAACTACACTTTGAGCCTAAACGAATATGAGTTTAGTGACCTGTCAAACCCAATATCCTTGAGATTAGCTATGCACTAAGCCTAAGCAAACATGGGTATGGGTCTAGCAAACTATTAGATTCACTGCTCATGGGCTTGGCATCGAGCCAAGCCCAAGTGTATATGAGTCTAGCAAGCTGCCCGACTCATCATCCTTAGACTTGGTTACGCGCTAAGTCCAATGATAAGTGTGTGGAGCTTGCGTACATAACATCTCTACGCTTGGCAAAATATCAAATCCAAATGACATTAATCTTGCTTACTTCAAGGCCAAATGCCCTTGGGCGTGGCTACAAGTCAAGTCTAAATGAACATAAGTCCGACAAGCTACCACACTCAATTTTCTTGAGTTCAGTTATGCACTGAGCCCAAACAGACATGGATCTGGCGAGCTATCATACTCAACATCCTCGAGTTCAGCTGCACTTTGAATCCAAACAGACATGAGTCTGGCGAACTGTCAGACTTAATATTTTTTAGTTCAGCTACGTGCAGAGTCCAAACAAATATTGGTCTAGCAAACTATCAGATTCACTGTATGTGGCATCGAGCCAAGTCCAAATACGTATGAGTTTAGTGAACTGTCAAACTCATCGCTCTTAGACTTGGCAATACGCCAAGTGCGAAGGAGTAAAGGTATAAAGATTAATATAGACCTCATGTTAGATCATAAAGCTTCGATTGTTTATTCTTTTGATTTTATAACATAAAATATTAAGGATATTTATCTTCCAACATTCTAGGTGTTTAAAAATTTTCTAATGTCGTACCATTATTTCATGAGTATAGGTTTATAATTAGATCATGACTGTATCTTCTTAACATACATTTTCTCCACCTCATAATTTACTTTCCCATCTAATAAACGATCACAAAGGTTTTTAAAAAAAGGGGAGAGATCAGTTGTTTTATTCGAGTGATTATACGACAGCAAACAATAAAAGGGATTATAAAGCTCATAACAGACGAAATTGACCATGGTAAAAAAATATAAGAACCCTAACCTCAGCAATGGTTTGGACAAGGCAAGGTGGGTGGGTGGCTGCTGATAACAAGCTGTAAAAAAAAAAATAGCAAGAGGATTTAACCGTGAGTAACTTGGTATGAGGAAAACAAAAGGGTACTGTGCCCTAGTACTGCAGCGTCTCCTTGGCCATCATTTTCCACCCCAAAATAATTGAAGTAATAATTCCTATTCCCTACACCCTTTAAAAAGAAACACCATCTGAATCAGAAAGACAAGGTGTTTGTAGAAACATTGAACCAAAGCCACTCCCAAGGGCCATAACCATATAAACTCCCCATATGCGATCACCATGCAGTTTTTCAAGAGGGAATTATGAGTGCTTCGTTTGATTGCCCTTGTGGACACCATGATTGCCTTGAGGCTTCTTCCATTAGTGAAAATGACGAGTTTGGCTGTTTTTCTTTCGTGTTTGGTCGTGTGTTTTGATGGTGATGTAACCCACAAACTCATGGTTGCTTGGAAAAACACAAATGGGGACAAAAGAAGTGGGTCCATACATTAACTGCAATGTAATGTAATTTAAAGTGACTGAGATTGTTGTAATAATTGTTTTTTAATTTAGTTTTTTTAAAAATATATTTTTAAAATATAAAAACAAACAATATTTTCATCTTTGATCCTGCAGTGACCCAACTTGGAAACAAATTTTCATACAATAGATATCAATCACTATTGTTTGTCATCAGTAGTGGACACACAGGCCTCAACTCCTGTCTTTCTCTTGCGGCCTGGCGTTAATTAGCAGGACATTCCTTCCTTTCCTTCCATGTTCGTACATTAAAGAAATACAGAATCCTGCAATTTTTAAATATGGATATAAATCAAATAATACAAATAAATTAAAGAAAGGACTGTTAATCTGCCAATTCATTCTGAATAGATATCAGATAAATGCTCTGCATCTTCTCTACGGCCAAGATTCTCAGACAATGCCGAATGTCTTTCTAATAGCTTAGCAACAGACATTAATTCCTTCCTCACTTTCCTTCCATGCTCATACGTTGGACATCACTACAATGTTGTAGCTAAAATGATGACAGTTAAATTAGTAACTACAGAGTGCATTAAGTGCTGAACATTCCTTGCAAAGGTGTGTAGTACTGTCATGTTGTGCAATTCAATCAGGGCCTCAAGATGCTTAGCCTGAATCTTGATGCCCTTGGGCGTGTCCCCAGATAAAATATCCAATATACCTGCATTTACATATAGAAATGGAAGGATGAACAATAAAGATTTGAAAATCAAAACAACATGAAATGAAGTTGCCATATGTTCTCTGTTTTTTTGCTTTTCTGCAATGCTTACCAGATCAAATTTACCATTTATTTTTCTCCTTCTGTTGATTCATAAGAAGGCATGGAGCATTAAGCTAAACATGGGGGATATCTCTTTAATTGGGATTGTTTTTGCAAATACTTAAGGCTTTACTGTTAATTTAGTGTTTCCTGAACTTACGAGAAGAAAATCATCTACCTACTCTTGATTAATCTATTATATAAATATTCTGGATTTTAAAAATCAAACTCCAAAATTTGAGATGATGAAAGTCGAGGCAGCGGCGACAGCAGCAACAAGAACAGCATTTTCGAGAGATGGGCTAAATGCATCTGTGATGGTGTTAATATTAACAAATCTTTTTAAGAATTATTCACTATCATAAGAAATCTCTCTGCAGCCTTTTGCACCGTCGATATTAAGAATTATTTTGCACTCAGCCCTTTTATGTTCCATTCATTGGTCTTCATAATTGTGATGCTCAATTTGTATGCCTTGATAATAAGATTTGTGATATTGCAGGTGCCTCCATTAATTACTAGAAGATTTTATTTAATGTTTTTTTATGAAGTTATTTTAATTTTATGATTTTTTTTATTTTAATATTTAATATTAAAGCTTTATAAAAAATTTTATTTTTTTAACGTAATTATCTTTATTTCGTGATGTAGATCACGAGTTTAATATGTTAATCAAGATTCACTTAGGTTTTTTCTGTCTTTTTTAATTGATTTTTTTCGATCTTATCTTTCAACATTAAATTAATTGGGAATTGAGCTTCATTTTTTTTTTCTATGAAGTTATCCTGATCTTATAATTCAAGTCGTGAGTTTGATAGATTGACTTTGATAGTTTTTTCTTGTCCTTTTTTTAATTTAATATTTTTTTCAATTTTTTCCTTCAATATTAGTTTAGGTTGATTAAGAATTAAATTTGCTGATTTATTTTAATTTTCTTTTTATGGTTATTATGGTCTCATGACTCAAGTCACAGATTTGCAAGGGAGGAGCTAGAATAATTTTTTAGGGGAACAAAACTAATATAACAAGATATAAATTTATTTTTTCAATCTACCATATATGAATTATAAACACAAAAACACCTCATGATTTAGTTTTATACAAAGAAAAACATAAAATGATATAAAATTTACTTCATACAAGATAAGTAATGTAAGAACTTATTACAAACATATAATGATCTTTATACGAGTTAAGAAGTTAAGAGCAATACCAAATTAAATCAAAGCTATGAACTTAATTTCATCTTTATAATAAATCCATTACTTTAATTTTATTGATCTTCATACCTATCAAATATAAACATACAAAGTTTATAAATAAAGCTAAAACGAAATATTATTTTTATTTTGTAAATTTTTTGAAATAAAGTACAATAAAAATAAAATAACAAAACAAAGTTTCTTATATATTGTGCTCGTTGTTATTTTATAAAATAGAAATTATCGATTATTGTATTTATTGAGAATCTTTCGACAATATATTTTTCTATATAAACAATCAAATAATCTATAAAAAAAATCATTCTCCATCTTTTTTTCTCAAAAATAATAATCCATCTTTCTGAAATAAAATAGACAAACTTTAATTAAAAGAATTCAAGACCTAAAATTAGAAATAACAATACAGATCAAGATCATAAATTAATGAAATGAGTATCTTTAATTCAACTCGAATTCACAAAAACTCAATCAAAATTAAAAATCAATGACAACCCATCCAAGTCTAAAAACAAATTAGAATTTCGATAAAACAACACAAAAGTAAGAAGAGATAGTAAAAACAAGAAGAAAAAAAAAGATTTTGAGTTTATTTACCTTGTTTTAATGGAAGAGAGGTATAGACAGATTCTTTTGGCATGGGTAGTGTAGAGAGAGAGAGAGAGAGAGAGAGAGAGAGAATGTTAGAGCAGGTAGCTATGCTTTTACTAATATATATTTTTAAGCTAGGATAAATAAACAATTCAGCTTCGTGGACAGGCCTTGCCACCGCAGATTTGACTGACATATATATGCATTATATTTAAACTTAAAAATTAAAAAAAAAATTATTTTTTTTTTCCCGTTCCAGGCATTCTAGACTTAATTTTCAGGTGTGGATGGAATTTTACGTTCCGGCCTCTTTCTGGGCGTAATAATTTAATTTTACAGCAGTAATTACCTTTTTTTTTTAATTTGAAGAAAAAAAACCTATAAAATGAATATAGGTAAATCTTACAACAGTGATTATATTTTCAATTCAAAAAAGAAAGCTAATATTTTTACAAGTAATTACCGTTTCACTCACCTCTGACAAAAAAGAAAAAAAGAGAGAGAACCCAACATTTTGAAGGCATGACGGAGGAAGGAGGCTTCAGATTCTCTCCATTCTCGCCATCTTTGGATCTCAATAAACCCTATGGTTACTCTTCTCTTTCTTATCTCTCATATTTGGCATTCTTAGCATTCACTGTGTTTGTTTGTTTTTTTTAATTAGTTTTTGTTAGGGGTCTTATACTACCTTAATGGCTGTGCCTGGAATCTTGATTATCCCTCAAGATCTTGATTTTTACATTTTGGGATTCGCTTCTTTCATTATATTCTTTCAGTTTCATTACTGTACATTGGCTGATGTAAACCTGCTAAACAATCATGGGTGCGTTTTCTTTTTTAATGAGTTTGCATAAATGCGGTTCCAAAACACAGACTGTAGATATTACCAAAGCATTTAAAAAAAAAAAATCTTTTTAATGGGTTGCTTTCAAGATTGGTGATTGTTTAAGATGAGGACATTGGATTCTTGGCAGACTTGAGAATTAGACTTGAAAAATGATGTCTTTTACTTAGTTGAGGCGGAGAGAAATTTTGATTTTTGAACCTCGAATCCCTTTTATTTCTGGCAGTTCCTCTTGGAAGTGCTAGTTAAAAAAACTAGTTCAGCCATCATTTTTTGTTCTAGTAAGTGCTTTTATAGTTTATTTTGATTCAGTTTCCAGCTGAATTCCATGATGCCAAAAAATGAGCTTGAGTTCTCTGGATTACGAGGCTGTTAAAAATCGATGTAGATTGTGAAATAAATGCAAGTGCCTTTATTCATTTTTTTCCATCTTTTACTTTTCAATTGCGTTGGAAGATTATTATAATTTTTATGAGCATATCTTTTTGTATATTGTTATTTGATTTGACAGAAAGATTAGATGAGGAGACTTTTTCTTTCTGTTGTATTTGTGACATTTTTCCTTTCAAACTGGTGGCAGAATGGTGACATTGTGCACGGAGGTGATTCTCAAAAAAATATTATAACATAAAAGGACATCGCATACATGTGAAACATGGCTGAGGTAGCGGTGGAGTACCTCGTTAGAAAATTAAAGGATCGAATTTTATTTGAAACTGACAGACGAAGTGCGGCAGAATTAAATAGCATCAAGATTGAGTTTGAAAAACTCAGGCCATTTCTGAAAAATGCAGATTGGAGAAAGATGATGGTGGCTGACAACACAATTGTGAAATGGGTGACAGATGTGATAAACCTGGTGTATGAGATTGAAGATGTCATTGACAAGGATTGCATTGGAAGAAAGGAGTCATATGGGTCTCTGTCCTCACTGGTTGATTTTGTGAGTGAATTTTTTAACTATGGGACCACATCAAATAAACCGCAGACTAGTTACAAGTCATTGCTGGTGCATGTCTCAGATAGGATTAAAGGACTAGAAGCCACAAGGAAGCATCTAAGCTTGTTAGGAGACATCACTAAAGCCAAACATGAAAACCTGATACAACATTCAAAGTCCTCCCATAAGCTTCCATTGACCAATATGATTGGAAGGAGCAAAGAATTTATGATGCTCAAGGAATTGCTTCTTCATGTGGTCGAGGCTGATAGGCCATATCTTGTTGCTGTAACCGGAAATGAAGGTGTTGGCAAAACAACACTTGTCCTAAGAGTGTATGAGAGTGTGCAGAGACATTTTGACTGTTCTGCCTGGATTTCTGTTTGTGGGCGTTCAATCACTGGAATTTTAAGAAACATGGCTACAGATTTTTCCAGAAGCCATTCAGTAATGAAGCTGGTGAGTAATTTGGATAAAAAGGGTGACAAGGATTTAGCAAACATGCTCTGTGACTACTTAGGTGGTAAGAACTTCTTGCTAGTCTTAGATGGCTTAGATAACTTAGATACCTTTGAAGATATTAAGCGTGCATTACCCGCTAGATGCAGAGGGAAGGTGGTGGTGACAACCTGTAATTCAGCAATTCCTGCAGTTATATGCAGGCATGCTCTCCATCTTGATCCACTACTGGCAGAAGATGGTCTGAGGCTTCTTCGCGGACGAGCACTCTTGCAGCAATATGACCTTGGTGAGGTGCCTTGGCCTTCTTCGGTGAAATTGGTTGAAAAGAAGATTTTGCATATTTGTGAAGGCATCCCCCTATCAATTGCCACTATGGGGAGCTTGCTTTCAACAATCAACCTAGAAGAAGTTGGGAATTGGAATGAGGTCCTTCATATGCTGGAGGAAGCTAATCAGTGTATGCCTCAGTCCAATTTGATCAAGAAAGTCATCACAGTATGTTACTTTAGCCTGCCAGCAATGCTGAAATGCTGCTTCCTTTATTGTGGAATGTTTCCCCGCCATCGTGACATCCAATGTAAGAGGCTGATTCGGTTATGGGTGGCAGAGGGCTTTACAGGAAGACAGCTATTTGGGATAACAGAAGAGGAATCTGCCAAATACCTCTTAGAAGAGCTTATCCAAAGGAATTTGCTTCAAGTGGCACGTTTAGGTGTAAATGGGGAGGTGGAATCTTGTACACTCCTGCAGCCAGTGCATGATTTTATCTGTGACATGTCACAAAAGGACCAGATATTTTCTGTATATGAGAGCACCCAGCAGGTTTGGCCATTAAAGGCATCACGTTTTGTTGCCATACATGGAGAAATTGATAATAGAACACCTGATTCCCTCCCTAGAGAGATCCGTTCTTTGCATTTCTTTGGGGGGAGACCAAACCAGAAGGCTATCTTGTTGAACTTGGTATCGAAAGTTAAACTCCTGCATGTGCTGGATTTGCAAAATATTCCTATTGACACCTTGCCTGATGAAATTGGCAATCTTGTTGAGTTGCGCTATCTAGACCTGAGGAACACGAGGCTACATGAGCTTCCACCATCCCTTCAAAATCTGTGTGAACTGCAGACACTTGATGTTAGAAACACACCGGTAAGGGCTTTGCCTAGTGGCTTTGATAGCCTCAAGATGTTGAAGCACCTTCTTCTTGCCGATTCATATGGCAACAGGGTAGTGAAGTTGGATGCTGAAATCATGTTTCTTAAAGACCTCCAGACACTAGCAGGTGTGAAACTTACACAAAATGTCGCTGTAGGACTAAACCACCTTCCTAAACTTCTGAAGCTGTCAGTGGGTGAGGTAGAAGGTGGAAAAAATTCTGTCTGTCTGTCAGAATCCATCGATCAGATGAAAGACCTCAGTTCCCTGACCATAAAATGTGCTTGGAGGAAGGAAATTCAAATTCAGATATCAAATCCTCTTGAGAATTTGGAAAAGTTACGTGTTGGAGGTTGGATTAGAGATTTGCTGAGCTGGATAAGCAGGCTAAGCTCCCTCAAGTATTTGCATCTATGGGACTGTATGTTGAATCAAGACCCCATCTCAAGCCTCCAGCATTTGCCCAATCTTGTTGTCCTTTCATTGTCCAAGGCTTTCAAAGGGAAGCAGATAAGTTGTGATAATATTGCTGGATTTCCGAAGCTCAAGAGACTATCAATTTTTCACTTTGAAGAATTAACTGAATGGACAAAGATAGAGGAAGGATCAATGGAAAAGCTTCAGATTTTAACCATTGGTTGGTGTCGTAAACTAAAATTGCCTCCAAAAGGCCTTGAAAGTCTTAAGGATCTTGAAACACTGCAGATAACCAGCATGTATCCAGAATTTGCAGAAGAGGCAAGAATGATCTCTCGTTTTTCAGGCTTAAACTTTTCAGTTGTTGAACAAGTTGCTTCTCAAACTCGTCAACAGAATCTTTCCTAACAAATAATCTACTGAGCTATTGGTGGGATTAAAAGGGTTACTGCAAGCTATTTTTACGAATTGCTTGGGGCCAGGAAAACTACTCTGCAGAAACTCTGTTATCATTTATTGTGGACACTTACAAAAGAAGAATGACAGTTTATGGATTTACTGGCCTTGTAATCTTCTGCCTTATGATTTCGTGGTCACCATATAGTGAACATCTTTGTCCTGTGCTACATTAACTTTTAATTACACTACTGTAATCTAATAAAATTCTAGTCTTTTACTTGATTCAAAATTCTTGGTTCTGAGGTGGCTTGTTGCAGGTTATTGTTTTTGGATGAGTAATCAACGCATGAACTGGTTATGATATTAAATATTGTCAAATTTAAGAATCCCTCAGAAAATGTTAGTTGACAATTGGGTATAGTCTCGACATTCTCATACAAGATTGGAATCTTAAGGAGGCCACAAAAAATATATTTTTTGTGTTAAATATAGATGGTCTGCTTGAAATTAAATCAAAATGGATCGAACAACTGAGGCAATCATCGATCTCTCCCTCCCCCTTCTCTCTACGAAACTGAAACCAATCAAAATGGATCAAAACTCTTGTGAGCATGTTACGGAACCAAAATAAGCGTTGGGAGAAGTCCCCAGGATTCAACAAGAAAAATCTACGCAACATAGCTTTTTTGTACGGAACAACAGAGAGCCTACACCCAATCACAGATTACTGGAGACCCTTCCCTTTTTCCAATTGTGGCATACTCTTGGGAAGTCCTGGAAGGTGGAAACAGCAGCAGTTGAATTATTACAAAAAAAAAAAGACGTGGATCAGAAACGAGGCTGGAACACTGGCTATCAAATAGCTCCAGAAAAATAATGTTTCGGAAGACCTTCAAGATTGTACGTTGCATTCTTCTGTCCTTTCAGTGATGTGTTATTGTGGCTACCCATAAATTTGAGGACAAAAGATCTTGAAATTATGCGTCTGCAATTCTTTTATTGTTTCACTGGTTCCTGAGAGATTGGCTTATGTAGGTCGCCCCTTAATTCAGAAGCCCTATATGTTCTGCCTAGACATGGACCACGGTGGTTGACGCCCTTCATTCTCTAATATGGTGAAAATGGAACCCTCCTTCCACTTTCTTGTTCAGTTGTGGTTTTCCATGCCTGCTTGTCTGCCAGATTTATGATGGACCATCCCATCATCAATACTCGCTTGGAACTGCATCTGTTGCTCAATGTGAAGTCATGAATCTAACCATTTTTCTTTTGTAGAATTGCTTGTTTTCTTCTCTAAAGGAACTGTTTATGATTTAGCCCTGCCCTTGGGTTAAAAACAAAATATAGAGAGCAAGATTGGCCCTTGGTATAGCGCACGGGAGTGAAAATGACCAACTAATTACCGTTCAGAAGAACTAAAAAATTCGATCTTAAATGAGATTGAACGTTACAGAACTCTTTATCGTTTCCAAAATTTTCCTCCTGGTTCGTTTTGTTACAGAAAAACATGCAAGAAAAACAAGCTCTTCAAGGTCATTCTTCATCTGTCTGATAAGTGTATACCTAATGCTGCTCTTTTAGGCTTCTAGCACAAGAATATAGCTCTCATCATAACGGTAGCTTTTGTGGTGGAAAAACGTAAACTATTGCTGAAATGAGTAATATAAGCATTGCCATGATAGCATGCTTAAAGCTGAGTCCTGCATCTACTCGTCTCACGGTCTCAAGTTCAGATGTGGAATCTGCTGGTGCCACCTTAGTTTCACTAACAGGTTCATTTTTCTGGGCCTTGTCCAGCTGTAAACAGAAAAGGAAACGAAGAGAGGAATTTAGAACACAACACCTACTCCATGACACAGGTTCTAGTAATTGCAGTACATGCAGAAAACAGAAAAGAATTGGAAAGGGTGTGCATTGAGAAGAAGTTAAGTCTTCCCAAAATTTTAGACACCACAAGGATCATGCTTCCTTCTGCTACTTCCTATTGATGCCTTCTACATTTAATGGAGGTCAGAGGTGTATAAAATTAGTCTCAAAGGCTAGGAGATCGCAAAGTTTCTAGACTAAATGTTCAAATTAAGGACTTCAATGTTGTACGAAGACACAACAGGCCCAAAAGGTAGAACTTTTCGACATTTTTTTTTTAATTAGTCATTTAGTCAGTATTTAAGACTCTTGAAACAAACAGGATAGTTGAGATTCAGGTGAAGACAGATCAGGGTTTCACCGCTTCCAATGATTAACGTGAAAGCCAACTTATTCAGAATGTAACATATAATACCCACCTCAGAAATAGTAGCTGAGAATTTGGATACGTCATGCTCCGTAAACAAAAACTTTTCACCACTTCCTCTGTTATGATACTTGGTGTCTACAGCATCTTTACTTGTCTGCTGTAACTTCATCACCAGAGTTTGGTTCTGCAGTGCCAGTGATGCTATCTGCATGTACGATACAACACATCAGAAACAGAAAACCTGAGAGGCAATTTCTTGTAATTGCAAGCTCATACAGCATGGAATTCATGAAATTTCCTGCAAAGTGACAAATGTCGAGAACTTTAAAAATAAATCTCAAGCAAACAAGACCAGCTATTCTCGGTTAAATAAGTATGCTTGCCTTTGGAGCTTCTTTCAAAACATTCTCTGATTTATCAAAATGAAAAGAAGAAGAAGAAGAAGAAGGAAAAAGAAAATAATATGCTAGGTATCTTCCCAATGCTGTTTATAGCATGGGAGGACAAAAGTCAGATCACTATCCACTCACTTCTTAATAGTGAAATGTAGTAAATAATGAAGAGACAATAACAAACTCTGTCAAAAGAACTGACCTGAGTGATCCATCTACCTTTTTGTTCAAGGCATTTTTTTTCTAATTTTGCATCAAACATTCTAGACTGAAAACAGTTATTTGCTTCGGTAGAGTTAGTGTCAAAATTTACTTTCCTTCTAGGAGAACGGGGTTTAAGTTGTTTAATTACCCTTTGTTCTACCAATAGGCCTATGACCCAGTGGTGTCAACCTCCTGCCTCATGCAAGAGGTAGTGCGTTCGACTACTGGCCTCTCTCTCCCCTTCCCCCAGTTGTAAAGGCCAAAAACAACTATTCACTGTTGTTTTTGGGGGGTGCCAGTTCTAATTCTTGCTTCATTTGATTGATCTTCTGTTTGTAGACCTAGGATTGTTCATTTCCTAAATTTCTTGTCTATTAAACCTGACTAAACTTTCTTCTAAATTATAGCTTCTATTCAGGTTTTAAGGCCTAGTCTCCGTGTGTGCATCCATGTGCAAAATGACAGCTTTATTTACACGTGTTGGGTTGAAGAGAGATAGACAGGACACTAAGAGTAATTATTTGATGAAATTCAAGAAATACAACATGACATAATTCATTGGTGGTCTATAGCCTTCAAAAATTTTAATTTTCTTTGATACCTAAATATAAAAATCCAGGCAAGATCATGATCAGCTGAAAGTTGAGATAGGAAAAGTGTGGACCTGTTTATGAAGGCGTTCCCTTTCGATAGCAAGCTGCATCACCAAATCTGTTATCACTTTAGATCGAATGCAGATATCTTTTGCAGTTGCCATTTTTTTTTCTTCGGCTTGATTCAAAGATGCCTCCAAGCACTCAAGTCGACCCCTCAAGAAGCTCAATTCTTCATTTAGATCTGAATTAGTTTCAGATAATATGATGCACTTATCCTCCACACTGTCTGCTCGGCTTTCAGCTTTTGAAACTTTTGACTTCAAGCCCTCAATTAAATTTTCCATATCTCTAATTGTAGCATACAGCATATTTTGCTTCTCCTGACTGGCTTCTGCAGATGCCACCGCATGCTGGAGCCTAAAATCAGATTCCCTCAGCTGTCTCTCCAAGGAATCAACCTTCTCAGAAGTGTCTTTAAGATGGCCCAACTCCTCATCAAGTTTCATGTTAGTCTCTTCCAATAACTTTAACTTGGCTTCTGCATTGTCTGCCCTACTTTCTGCTTTAGATAGTTTTTCTTTTACAGTATCAGTTACATTCTTCATTTCATTGATTTCAGAACATAAATATGCATTATGCTGTTCCTGAGTTCTGTGTGCAGAGACCTTTGCGGACAGCTGAAGTTCGGATTCTATCAGCTGGTTCTCAAGTGAAGTCACTTTCTCCCTCAAAGTTAAGGCCTCGGAATTAGCAAGGCCTAAATTATTTTCAGCTTCTGACAAGCTGGCTTTTAAGCTATCAGTCTTTGCTACAAGCAGACTGAGTTTTGTACTGCTGCTATCGAACTTCTGCAAAGCAATTTCTTTAGCTTCCAACTGCTCAATAGAATTTTCAAGCTTTGATCTTAACTCAGCTTCTCTCTTCACGGAACCATTCAAATTTAACTGGAATATTTGGAGTCGTCCCAGTAGTTCTTTTGATATCCCCATCAAAACCTCAGCAGCATTTTCTGTTTCAAACCATTTTTCATAAACATCCATTGTTTCTTCCTCTATGAAGAATACTTGTTGCTGGATAGAGAGTACTCTATCTTTTAGCTCTTCTTCTAGTTGTCTTGATTCGGTTAGCTTCTTTTCAAGGTCCATCTCTCTTGCCAAAGACTTCTCCAGCATCCTCAAGAAATGCCTTTGTTGTTCTGCAGTTTGCATGTTGATCTTTGAATTCATGCTTGACAGTTGGTTGTCTTCTAAGAAGTTTGATCCCTTGTCAGCACTCCCTTTTAAAATGCACACATAAGAATGTGAAGCAAAGAATTACAGCCAGTAAGTAATTGATCTTTCCTTAGACACCAAAGTTCAAAACAGTGAAATAAAAAGGCAAAAATTTAAACATCAGTTCCAAAGCAGCAGAATTAGCCAGTCAAATTCAAGAAATATTGCATGCATGGTTCCAAAATACCTGCATAAATGCACATATATCCATATCCATCACCCCCCCCCCACACCAAAAAAAAAAAAACAACCAGCAGGCTGCGTGTTTCAAGAACAAACATAATAGCCTGGGTTCGTTTTTTGAATTCTAAGGCGGCCCAGCATCAAAGCAGGTGTAAATAAAATTAAGTTACATTAAATTAAATTTTTGGGATCTATAGCTTACAATTTTCTTCCCCGTGCAGACATGAAAATGTCTTCTGGAACTTGGCAGATTGTGCCCTAATCTCTGAGACTTGATCTTTTGACTGCTTCAATGAATCTTGAGAATCACGCAACTTTTCTTCTAGTGCCATGAAAGTTTCCCCTGGTCCATTTGATGATATTATTTCTCCAACCTCAAAAATATATTTTTCTATATCCATCATTAACTTATCCAGTTCCATTGTCTCAGCATCCAAAATCTCAGACAAGAAATCAAATTCCAAAGCCTTCTCCACTGAATCAGCCAATATATCGTTAGATGAGGCAAAGGCTTCAAAATCAGTTTCCTTGGTTGCAACATGCATCATAAGCACGCTTAAGTTAACCAACTTCTCTGCAACACAAGCCAAATCTAATTCAACTCCTGTCAGAATCCCACCTGCAGTTTCTAATTCTCTACTCTTGTCTCCATTAGAAGATGCCTCTACAACTAAGTCAGTTTTAATTGACTCGACGTCCAGATCACAAGTTCCAACATCTTCAAGAGAAACTTTAGCTTCATGTACAGAATCAGTATCCATGTTCATCGCAAACTAGTCTTTCTGGCAGCCTCAAAACCTGAGTATCAACCATTAAAATAGTAAATAAAATGAAAGGAATTGATGCTAGTCAATATACAAGTGTCAGTGGAACTAATGAGTATTGCTAAACGATAGCATTTCATAAGCTAGCAGATACTGGGGTACGCACAAAAATGGTGATCATGCCCATTAAAATAATAAATAAAAAAGAAAAGCAAAAAAAAAATCAGTGCTAGTCACGACAATTATAGATGGCGCTAATGTTATTGCTATATAATAGTAGCATATCATAAGCTAACAGGACAATCACAAATGACACTAATGATGTTGCTAAATAATAGTAGCGTGCCATAAGCTAACAGGCACTGAGAAAAACAGCATTGCATTACAAACATCAAATGCTGCTTATTTTACTTCTACTTGAACTATAAACAATGAACAATTTGCTTGACCTTACTCTACAACAATAAACATAATGCTCCAACATAAATTGAGCAAGGCTCACGCACAATTGGTGAGTTAGTCCAAAGGCATGAAATCTTAAGTACAGGTTTTCAGAATCACATCTTACAATGCTAATCATAACCTCAAAGTCAACCTAGATGCACAACGTGAAGCGTTATGGCTTGACTTGCCATAAAATGCATGTAAGTTAAATGCACCTTACCATACCCAATTAAACCCCTTCTGATATATATATATATATATATATATATATATATATATATATATATATAGATGCCTTATATTACAAAGTTTACAAGGAAGAGAAGCAGTTTTCACTGACTTGTAAATTTAAAAGAAGTATTTTGTGCTAACAAAAGAGTATCATCCAAATAGAGCAAGGGGAGCAGTTTTGTGGCAGCCAAGCAGGTGAGAGAATATAGCATAGGAATTTGCTATTTGAGAAAAAAAGTATTTTTGGTATAAGTTGTGGTCTTGTTGTTCGGCAATTTTGAGATAATTTTGTTGTGAAAGTCTTGGGTGTGATTGAGGCTTTGGGCTTGTGAGTGTGACGTAGTCTTGAGAGGTTAATTTCTTAGGAAGATTTGCTGTACTGGTAACGGTAGAAACAAAAATTTTCAGTAACAGTTATGGTCTATAGAGATAACCACATTAAACTTTGAGTGCCTTTATTTTGTGTTGTTGCTTGATTTGTGTGGGTTCTGCACAACATGATCAACTGCCAAAAAAAAAATCAAGTCTTTAAAAGTGTTAGTGCTATTCTTAAATGAGATCCAAACCAACTTGCTACCAGCCCAAATCAACATCAGAAATTGATATAAAAATTTGTTGACAACATGTGCTATAAACTTCAAAAATATACTTCTTAAGATTCATATGCCAAATGCCTCAGAACTCTATCACATAAAAGATAACATCACCATTACACAACTTTGCTTAGGGGCTCTATTCAATAGTTTTGGTATCATTTCTAGTTAATTTCTTGGGTAGACCAGCACAGCCCCTCATCAAAATATGACATATAAAGCTGGTAAGGTACTACAACTTCAAATGTTTCATACATACCAAACATCCATTAAAACTCCAAAAATACCATCATAATTTACTGAGATGACTTGGCTAGGGGGAGCTGTTTTAAATGGCCATTGTATCATTCCAGTTATTTTCTTATTTAGATGCCCTACTTGTTAAGGAGCCGCAGAGCTATTAGTAAGCTTACTTCTATGAATCACAGTCTAATTTCAGCTTCAAAATAACCTAATCATTGGATAAGCGAGTCCCTAATTTCATATACCTCACATCCTAACAATAATTCCTCCCCATGTAGTAAACTCAATATTCTCAAAGATGTACTGCAATATTCCAAGTGCAAGACTATTCTCATTGTTCTCCTCTAAACAATTACGATAATAGGACTGGGACACAATCCAAAGTGAATAACCAAGTCCAGAACTTCATAAGAAAACTTAGATGCAATTTACTTATGTAGCAGCAATTAAACATCTCAAAGGCCCGCTTACAGTAATAAAACCCATGCTTACATCATTACCAAAGCTAGTTCACAATGAAATCTAAATCTAACTAGATTAACCTCCTCATTCCAATTCCCACTCACAACCAGTTCTCGCTACATCTACCTCCCATTCATCAGAGCAAGCAAGACAATCGCGCCAGCCCTTCAAATTCTAGACTTGGTTATTGTTTCACACAGGCTTCCTCAAGTTCCAATTTCGGCTGATGATTGATTCAATGAATAACAAAAATAAATAAATAAATAAATAAAGATATTCATCCCTTCATTAATAATTCACGATCATTAACTAATCCACATCAGGGTCACTTGCTTCCACTGCAAAACAAAACAAAAACCCTCTGATCTGGAAAATTAAAAAAAAAAAACCAAAAACATTTCCACAATATTAAATCAGTCTTATCTCCATCTCAAACTCTAATAAACAACAACAATCTTTCCATAACTGTATATAAAAAAGAAAACCCACCTCGGGTATACCAAAAGGAAAAACTGAGCAAAACAAAACAAAAAAGAATCTGACATGCCTACATAAGTTTCTGTCACTCTCAACAAGAGAAGAAGAGAAAAGACGAAAATAATTGAAGAACGTACCCTTTAGAAAGACGAAACTGAGTTGTGTTGACAGGGAAATAGTAAGTACTGTGTAAAGAAGAGAATACAGTTGTATGTTGATGAGAGAGGAAAACAACAACAGACTACCTCTTGTTGTTGGCTGTTGCTACTGGTTATGCCTGTCTTCTTCGCAGACGGGGTTGAAGGCGGACAGGTAAGTTAAAAACGAAGCTGCGAACTTCACTGCCGCATGTTAACGTGCGCTTAGGACTTCTTTACACCTGTCCCTCCAGTCGAGTGAGTGACACGTGTTTTTTTCCCTCTTTCTTTTTTAACTGTAATTAATATTTCTTTTTTCTATAATCTTGGAGAAAGACTTCGATTTCAATTTCGATTAGGCGTCTGGTTTCATTTCTTCAGTAGCCCACTCTTGCAATTGCCGAAGCCCAAAATTGGCCCAATATAGATTTAGTTAAGACGGTTCTGGGTCCATGTTGAAGCCCATGAGATATTTAGTGATTTTCCTCAGTTGTAAACCCTGATCCAAAACAGTGCCCCACACCCAATATTTTCCTTCTTTTTTTTGTACTCCTTTGGGCAGCAGTGAGAGCATAATTTTAAAACCTGATCAGCTGATCTAAAACTGGAATCGAACTAGATTAAAAAAAATAAGAAAAAAAAGAATTTGGTATGACTTGACTGACTCGGCGACCTAGTAAGACCAGGTTAAAAACCTAGTTGCAACCCGTTGACTTTTGTTTTTTTACTAAAACGATGTCATTTTAATTTTTTTCAAAAAAGAATTGATTCGAACAACTCGATGATCCGATCAAAACCCAAAACCTGAGCCTTAAACCGGATCGAGTCTAAAAACTATGAGTGAGAGTATCTAGCTAACTTCTATGCACCAAAATTAAATTCCCTTTTGTTTTTTTATCTTACGCAAGTTATCCATATCAAGATTGGTGCTTTTATAAGAAAATCCATTTATTTTAATGATTGTTTGGTATTGAATTGATAATTGTATTTGAATATATTTTAAAAATGTAATTACCTTGAAAAAAAATACGAAATTAATGTTTTTCTAATACTTTTCAATATTTTTAATATCTTTATATCAAAATTATTTTTATATAATTTTAAGGAAAAAAAAAACATAAATCCTAATACCATCTTAACCTTAAGAATACTTATAGCGACAAAGGAAAGTTGCTTATTTTCTTGACATTCTATTATCTATTATCATTTAATAAAAAAAATAACTAAGCTAAATCTGTAAGAAAAATATTAGCAAAAGATATATTTAGTTTTTGGGTTTCAATGATCATAATGTCCTTGAATATTGACTTTCACATTTAAAGATTTTTTTTCCTAATTGGATACAAGCCAATAATCCAATCAAACTAGATGTTTAGAGAAATTTTCTTTGAAATGGATTAAAGTAATTATTTCGGTTACTTTTCTATCGTAAATTATATACATAGAACATTCATATTTCAAAAGCTTGTCTCCATCTCTCCCAAGAATAAAAATGTCCCCGTGTGGTCGGGCGGGCGTAATTATGATATCTCATTTATTTTTGTAATTTAAAAATATTAAAAAAAATTAAATTAAATTTATTTTATTTTTTACTTTAAATTAAATTTTTTTGTTTTCAGATCGTTTTGATGTATTGATATTAAAAATAATTTTTAAAATATAAAAAATATTATTTTAATATATTTTTAAGTTAAAAATACTTTAAAAAATAATCATTATTATATTACCAACTCTAAAATTATTAGGAGATATCATGATAAAGGTTGACTAAGATGATTTTATTATCTTAAATTTTATGAGGTTTGGGGTGTCACGAGAGTGTTTGAAATAAAGATGTGGTTGGTTTTTTTCTATGGATCCATATTAAAAAAACATGTATTTTTTATTTTTATAAAATATAGTTTATATTTAAAAAAATTGTACTTTTTTAAAAAATCAAAAACATCTCAAAATCAAATATATACTAGCCGTAGATCCGACCCCGAGAGTGTGGTGATGCATATAGGCAAGCTGTTAGGGCTGCAAGAGCATCCATACTCTGACCAGACCTCAGGGCACCATAACTAGTGTAGCAAAAGAGACTGGAAGTAGTTTAATGTCAAAAATAATGTTAATGTCAAAAATAATGTTACGTGTGAGAGTGTGGTTGGTTGTTTTTTAAATAACTTTTCGTGCTAAAATACATGTCAATGATATTTTTTTATTTTTTTAAAAATCATTTTTGACATCAGCACTTTAAAATGATTTGAAAACACTAAAAACATATTAATTTGAAGTTAATAAAAAAATAAAAAATTTTAAATTTTATTAAAAATATTTTTAAAATACAAAATTAAACAGTCTATTACATAGCTAGATAAAGCATCCACGTTAGACTCGGGTGCTATATTCTACACCCCGGTGTTTATCTAGTACCTTTCTAGGAAAAAAAAATTGTAGACTTTGGAGCTCTTTCAAAGACTTGGAGTCTTTGTTTTCCGAGGATGGCTCGAGTACTACTTGAACAATTCTTACGTTTAAATAGTATTTTTTTAGTTGAATTTTAAATCATCATCCTTGCTCAAATATTGTATATGAGAGATTTTCTCACGTGTATTTTAATTTTCTTTTATTTTTAATATTCTCACAACTTCTTAAAAAATAAGACCAGTCTCGTTCGTGGTTTAAAAGCACCCTTTCAAAGTACATTTCTTGAAAATCGAATTTGTATTTTTATTTTTACAAGGATATAACAATACCTTAATATATAAATACACGTTAAAATATTATAAAAAACAAATCTATTGACTACCTCATCGATTTACCTCAACAAATGAAAGTTGAGGTCTGAAATATTATAGTCAAGTTATAAATCATGGGTATGAAAATTGTATTAATTTTAAAGTGAATATCAAAGAGATATGCAAATTCTGATGGGATCAATGTTAAAGATGTGTTGGGTAATGCTTCTGATTTTTATGCTTTTTAAAGATGTTTTTAGTTTGAAATAACATTAAATTAATGTATTTTTAGTGTTTTTAAAATATTAATATTAAAAATAAAAATAAATACTTTAATATATTTTAAATAGAAAGCTATATTGAAAACTTCATTCACACAAAAATTCAAGCATTGCCGCCTTGCGACACGTGTTATCATTTTCTTAGACGAAAATTCCCTCTCTTTTACGTGTCCCCGCGTCCAAGCGAAGATGCATGGACCACACCCTTCACCGTCACACCGCATAATTTCTATCGTGGCTCGGACAGGTGAAAAGGAGGAAGCTTCGGTTCATGAGCTCTTTTCCTTCGTTCCAACAACTACAGCCTACGTAACTGTGATTTAGCTTCTGTTTTGTAATAAACTAATCTTAGATCTTTCCCATGAATCAATAAACTTGCAATGTGTGACGCTGAATCAAAATCATGAAGATCATTACAGCTGGTTCAACCATAACCTCATGTTTATTATAGAATAATAATAATAATTAGTGCTCTTCCATGTTTTTTTTCTCAATCCGCCATGATTGATCACGGCGATCAAGGCTGCCTATGGTTTAAAAAAATAAAATGAAAGAGACAAGAGACAATATTTAACTAATGGAGTTGGGGAAATGGTCTCCAAATTTATTGCTATAATTAGGCATATAATTGCCGAGTTAGGAAAATGTGTAGATATTAAAAATATATATTATTTTAATATATTTTTAAATAAAAAATATTTTAAAATATAAAAACATTGTTCAACCATTCCCTTTTTTTTTATCCAAAATAGGATTCTCAAAAAAAATAAAATAAACAAGTTATAAATAAATTCAAGTCCAAGCATTTTGTTCGTAGGTGTGTCTACCTTGATTAGATCGGGATCAAATTGATTATAGAAAAATGAGTTTAATTAGTTGATTCATTAGTGAAAAAAAATTATTTAGATGGGTGAATAAATTGACTTTAAAACAACAACTATTAATTATTATTGTTATAAAACAAGATTGTATTTTATCTTCATTATCTTTTTTTAATAATGAAAGATAATTTGAAAAAAAAATAGATATAGTAAAAGAAAATAAATATCTTTGACTTGAATTTATATTCAAGTTTTTTTGAGTATATATCCAAGGAGAATTTATACTATTTGGTTTTATATAATAAAATATCATTTTATATTTTCCTTGAGGATTAAAAGGATTATCATATTCCTAATTAAAAGTATAATTAAGAGTAGCCGTTCAGGACAAGGTGCGTTGTCAGCACCCCAAGTGGTGACCTTACGAATTTTGGCTCATCCATGGTGAGACATGTCCCTGGTCGGTGCTAGCTGTGGCTAAGAAGGCATGAAAGGCCAGGAAGAATTATTGCCAAGGGGTAAAGATGGCTCTTCCTATTAAATAATTTCTTTTCTTTTCCTTTTCTTTTCACATAATGACGGAGGAAGGGAAAAACAGTGGGTTTGGTCCCTCTGGGGGGATTTAAATATTCCGAGCCCCCCTTCCTTCGCCCCCCTTATTGAACATAAAATTTAATTCCTAAACCATATATATTTTTTATTTTTTTATTAGTATTTTCAATCCCGCTTGCGTGCTCGGTTGACTATCCAATTAAGACTACAGAATTAAAATAATAATATTTTACGACCCAAGTTGAGTTTTGAATATGCATTTAAAATTGTAAAAAAAATTTAAATTTTGTTTTCTTTTTTTTTCGATAATCCCAAATCTTGTCACTAAATTTAATGATTTCAGTGGTTTAGATAATTATAGATATAAAATTTATGATTTTGTTTGGTTTGTGGTTCTCAATATTTGAGAATTTGTTTTTTGTGTTGATTATATGTTTTTGCTCAAGAACCCCTGACGAATCAGAGTATGGATTTACAATTTCAAGTCGTAGAGTTATCATATTTATAGTTGAAAAGAAGTTTCGGTGCCTTTTTTATAGTTTTGTTTCTTCTGTTAATGGAACTGTTGTAGTTTTATAATGACTAATCTTCTTCGTATTTTTTTTAATTTACGTAAATATTTGAGTCAATTTGTACATATTTTAACTTATTTTATGGATCCTGAAATTAACGACTATGTAAGTCTTCACTAATCCTGAGATTTATAGGGAGCACACCTAGAATCTAACCAATTAAACTATATCTATTAGAATTAATTAACTTAATGGTTTCTTTTATAAATTAATATAATTTATTTTTATATAATCACTATTTGTTTTTGAGATAGTTTAAACACAAAGGTTTGTCAATCAATTTAAACATAAATATTAATTAATATGGCTTTATAGTTTAATAATCATGATTAAGCTGGTTGGATAAATTTTATTTTTTTAATTAAAATAAATGTTGGGATTAATTTATATATTTTTTAATTAATTAATGATCATCGTGAGAATCTAATTTATAAAAAATTTGTTGTTAATGGGACAGCTCACGGTAAAGGAACTGTACGAGTGTGGAGGCAGCAAGTCTCCCATCTTCTTGTTCCTTTCAATGGCATGATTTGCCCTAGTCGGTCCAACCTCTATTATATAGTTTTGTCTTCATATTAATAAATTTCGACCTTCACATGCAACACGTTGGATTTTGGACTTTTCTAATTCGTGGTCTTACGATCATACTTTTCTGTTTTTTTTTTTTTTTAATATATAAGTTTAAGTTGAATATGATTTGGTCAAATAAAATAAAATTACCCGTTTATCAATGATTTTGTTTTCACACCAATAATTTTTCTTTTCCCTTGCTGCTCGACTCTTTTATAGTTTGGCTAAAAATAATACCCTCGTGTGTGTATATATGCTGTTAAATAACTTTGTTAATTAAATTATCTAGGTTAAAAAAAAAAGCACACAGACTAAATCATATATTATAATGAAAATCATTAAATTTTATCTATATATTTTATATTTATCAGTGTAATTTGTGAATGGTATAATAGTAGTCTAGTAAATAGAAATTTCACATTTTAGAGATATTTTATTTTTTTTAAATGAATTAACTCAAATATATAAACATTATACAAATCTACCTATATCCTACCATGACGATAGAATCCAAATATAATAAGCAAATTAAATTGTGAAATTGTGGTGCCAACCCACCACAAGTTTCCAACAAAACTATCTCATCAATGAATCATTAAAAAAAAAATTCTAATTGGAAATTAGATATTTCTTTATTTTAAAAATAAAAATTTCAAGTCTATTTATAACATTAATAGTCAACTAGTTAAGATTTGAGATTTCATATATTTTACATTTAAATATATTTAAGAAAAATAAATAGACAAAAAAAAACATAACAAATATACTAAAAGATGAGGGGTTTTAATAGTGTGTGTTTTTACTATAGTGTTAGAAACAATTCAGTATAGACTACAACAATAAAATTACTAATTTTCCTCTCATTCAAATAACAAATAGTCTTGCTAAGGATGGTATTAAGATCTTTTTGTATGAATAGTGAAAATACTAAAATGTTATGGGAGACAACAAAGTTTATGCTTTTAGTCTAACGGTATTATTGATTTTTTATATTTTATGATACGGTTATATTATTAAAATACTATTTAAGTCAAAAAAATCAAAGCTTTTAATCAAGGAATATTTATATCTTTTCAAGATGATTATTTTGTTATTTTTTTTGTTTTATTAAGGGCATTATTGTATTTTACTAAAATAAAATAATATTAAAATTTAAAAAACTGTTAGTACGTGAGTTGCACGCACCAGCACGTAGGAGGTGCCCACACATTTAGGGCGGCTCATGCAGCGCCTCTTGATGGTTAAACCTAACCATTCTTTGTGTAGTTAGATGCGTCGTTGTGTTCTTTTTCAGTAGGAGCGACATGTGTCATCAATGGATGGTTGGTTTGTCGCTAGTGAACCTTTTTTTTTCTTCTTCTTTTCTCTCTCCTCTTTAAAAAATTATTGATTAGTCTTCTTTGTGTTTTGGTACTTGTGATTTGGTCTTTTTTCTTTTGATTTTTTATTTTTGTCCATTGACTCTTACATAAGATTTTTGTTTCTTTTCATTCTAGTCCTTCAATTCCAGTTTGTAATATATTATGCTTTTCAATTTGGTCTTTATTCTTTTGATTTCTAATTTTTTTAGTCAATCCTTTTATAGAAGTTTTTTTTTTCAATTTTACCATTCGATCCAAGTTTATTTTGTGTTGTTGTTTTCAATTTGATCCTCAATTTTTTTTGGTTATTTTTCTCTTTAATTTAACCCTCTAAACAAAAATTTTGTGTCCTCTTTCCTTTTAATTTCTTTTTTTCATCATTTGCTTTTTTTGTATAGACACCATTTCTTTTCTATTCAATCCTTCAACTTCAATTTTTCATATATTTCTTTGTTTATTTTATCATTTTATAAAAGTTTTATTGGTTTTCAATTTTACATTTGAATCAAAATTCATATTGTGTTATTTTTTTTTCTCATTCTTTTATTTGTTTGTTTGAGTTATTTTTGTTTTTAATTTAACCATCTAAATGAAAAAAATTTAGTTGCTCTCTAATTAATTTTTTTATTTCAATTTTCACTTTTATTATTTTAACTATTTTTTTAATTTTAAATTCTTTTGTATAGTTAATTTTTTCTTCAATATTTGTTGACTCGATCCAATTTCTTTATCATTTTCTTTTATTTAATTTCATTATTTTATTATTTTTTTCTGGTATATTAATCTTTAATTTTTTATAAAAGTTGTTAGGTTAATATTATTATTTTTTTATTATTTAATTAAAATAAAATTAATTTGTTAATATGTTATAAGTTGAATTATTAATTACTCTTATTTTTTTAAAAATAAATTTACTTGACTTGAATATTATTTTTTATTAAAAAAATATAAACTCACAGCGTAATGGATGTCGTTTCTAATTATCCACTTAACATTAACAACAAAAATACTAATACCGCTATATGATTTCAGAACATAAACATTATTTGCTGTCGTTAATTTTCATTACAATTTTACAATAACCAATCACCATAGCGACGGTTAGAATTCCACAAAAGAAATCCAAGTATGCAATGAGAAAAAGGCTGCTCTTTCCTTGCAGCCATCAGCAATTTTCAATTCTTCTTATATATCATCAATTTTACAGACAGACCGTACATACATACGACAATTTATTATTATTATTTTTTTTTGCGATTGCGTGTGTGGCTCTCTTTCCCTTTCTTTTTTTCTATCTTTTGATTGATTGATTCTTTCTTTTATAGATCAAAGCCAAGACATCGATCATTTGACATCTCTCCCTCTCTCTGTATAATAAACACCACTACTTTTTTTCTTTTTACATTTGGCTCCCGTGGTTCTGTCAAATTCTTGTCCTTTTAAAGCTCTCAATCTTGATTTTCTTTCCTCCGGGTCTTCAATATTTGTTGTTTCATCTCTGGAAATTGATTGTTTTAGTGGTTGTATTTGGTGAATTTAAAGATTTGGCCATCTGGGGTTTTTCTTTTGATAACAAAGACCATAGCTTTGATGATTGTGAATATTTTGTTGTCTTTACAGTTTAAAAAGGTTGAGCTTTTGTTATCTGGGTTGTTTTTGTAGTTGATTTTGTGTCATTTCAAGGGGATAAAATCTCTTTTTGAAAGATATTTATAACTGGGATTTGCAAAATTTACTGTTGGGGACGATTGGGTTTTATAGTTGTTCTTGATAAGCTCATTTGGAATCCAAAGCACTGAGTTCCAACTCTGGTTCTGCAGAAGCACACAGGTCAGTATTCTTTGAGTTGGCTAATAGCTTGAATTTAATATTCAAGCTTACTGTACAGTTTTGAAGCTGATTTGGGTTTTTTTTTTCTTTTTATTGTCACAGATATCTTTGCAGTAGATATACTTGGAGGCTGAGCTGCTTTGTAGATTTTGTATAAAGTTTTAAATTGTGTTTGGAGAAATTATTTTAAGAGAATAGAAAGATGACAATTGGAAATATTCCTCCAAAGAAGGAGAGGAAATCAAGGAGGACCAAGCCAGTTGATGAGAATGCTCCTTTATTGCCTAAAAGGCAAGAGGATGCTGGTTTTGATGAGTTTAATGGAGCTTCCTTTACTGGGGCGGTGTTTAATTTATCCACTACAATAGTTGGTGCTGGAATCATGGCATTGCCGGCAACCATGAAAGTCTTAGGCCTGGTTCTCGGGGTCGCCATGATCATCTTTATGGCTTTCTTGACAGAGGCTTCTATTGAATTGTTGCTGAGGTTTAGCAGGGCAGGGAAGTCTGCTTCTTATGGAGGACTTATGGGGGATGCTTTTGGAAAGACTGGAAGGATTCTTTTGCAAGCTGCTGTTTTAGTCAATAACATTGGTGTACTCATTGTGTACATGATTATTATTGGTATGGGCACTTTCCATCATTTTTGTCGTTAAATTGTTGCTATATTTCTATTTTCTCAACAACTGCCTATATGTTCTCGTGAAGTTATATAGTCAGTGGATCTTTTTTTGTTTTGTTTTGTTTATGTTTTTGTGGTTCTTATTTTTGTTCCACTTGGATCATGCTGAATTTTAGTTGTAAGACCTGAAATTTGTTTTGTGTTTGCTTAACTGAAGGTGATGTGCTGTCTGGAACATCTTCAAGTGGAGCTCACCATACAGGTGTGCTTGAAGGGTGGTTTGGAGAACACTGGTGGAACGCCCGTGCCTTTGTTCTTCTTATCACAACACTTTTTATATTTTCTCCACTGGCTTGCTTTAAGCGAATTGGTAAGTTGTCATGTACTTGGTCAGAAAGAGTTAATGTGTTAGCTGCTTTCTCCCTTTTTTTTTCGTGTGTATCTTCATCAACTCCAAAGGAAAAAAAAATGATTTAGCAATTTTTGACGCTGAACTACGGGTTACATGTACATACTTTAGGCACTTTGAACAGATTCTGGTGATTTGGAGTGGTCTGATGCATTCTTTACTAGTAGTTCCCTTTTTCCTCCTCTTATTAGTGAAAGAGCAATTATTTACTGGAAACTTTCAATGTACAAGGAGCTACAGGAAGAGCATAAATTGTAAAATGGATTATACATGTCTTTCCTCTTTTCAAGTTTCTTTTTATGTTGGAAGGGTTAGGATTAATATTTTTCGTTCTAGACTTTTGTTCTTTGACTTGTAAACTATGCTTGATATGGATGCTTTGAACTTCCATATAGCATATGTTATTCATTGACTTGTTCTGCTATTTTGCTTGCTTTGTTATGTGGAATCTGAAAATTATATCTTTTCCAGCACAATTTTATCCCATATTAACATTTAGTTGCTTGTACAAGTAATTGCATCATTGTTTTGCCCTTAATATTTGTTTCTTCATTGTGGAGAATGATTGTGCCATTTATCTTTGCAGATTCTTTAAGTTATACATCTGCCTTGTCAGTCGCTCTAGCAGTTGTATTTCTTGTCATCACTGTGGGGATCACAATTGTCAAGTTGATAAATGGAAGTATAGCAATGCCCAGATTGATGCCCGATGTTACAGATATGACATCCTTCTGGAAACTCTTCACTACAGTCCCTGTTCTTGTCACTGCATTTATCTGCCATTACAATGGTATGCAATATTTATCTCTAACTTACTTGGGAGCTAAAGTTTTTTAATCCTGTCTTCTTAGAATTGGTGATCGATAAAAATAGGATTTAGGTTGATGAATATTGGGGGAGTAGCAACACTCTTAGTAACTGCTAGCAACACCCTCCAAAAAAAAAAAAAAACAAAGTTGAAGATACATGTATTCTCTATTTTAAGCAGCATATTAAAAATTTTCCCATATAATCTGAAATTCTGAGTGGTGTCTTGCAATAATCAGATTGTTTGTCTGCTCATGAACTGAGCGTTTTTCCTCATAATTCTATTCAATAACCTTCTTAGTTTACCTACATTACTGTAATTAAATTTGGTAATATCTGTCCTTATGATTGGGTATAGATCTGTAAATACCTGACCTGAATTTAAACCAGAGATTAAAGTACTGATCTTTGAGTGCGTCATTTCCAGTTCACAGCATAGATAATGAACTTGAAGACTCTGCTCAGATAAAACCAGTTGTGCGAACAGCACTTGCTTTATGCTCGACCGTGTACATAATGACAAGCATCTTTGGGTTCCTTCTATTTGGTGATGCAACTCTTGATGATGTGCTTGCCAACTTCGATATGGACCTCGGCATTCCCTACAGTTCTCTGCTTAATGATGCTGTTCGTGTTAGTTATGCTGCTCATCTTATGCTAGTGTTTCCAATTGTCTTCTTTCCATTACGGCTCAACTTGGATGGCCTACTCTTTCCTTCAGCACGGCCTTTTCATCAGGCAAACACGAGATTTGCATTACTCACCATTGGGCTTATCACTACAATCTTCTTGGGTGCAAATTTCATTCCAAGCATCTGGGATGCTTTCCAATTCACTGGAGCAACTGCTGCAGTTTGCCTTGGTTTCATTTTTCCAGCTTCCATTACTCTCAGGTGAGTTCTTCACTGGCATTTGCATTTTCAGCTATTATCCTTTTCTTTTCATAATTTGTTTCTTTTAATGTGTTGTTATAATTTATATGTTGTTGTTTGTAGATATCCCATTCAGGATAAATATTGACAGTTGATTTGATCAATAACTTTTTTCTATTAGTGATTATGACAGGTCATAAAAATTATGAAGAAAGATTTAACTTGCTAGCCGGTGATTTCCTGTGAAATAAAATAGACTGTTGGACAATCTGTGACACTGAATGCTTACATAATTTTTTGAATAAGGACATTGAGTAGCTGTGGCAGAACAAGAATATATTTTCCCATTATTGTTTGATTTCTATCGAGTTTGATCATTGTCTTGTAATCTTGGAATACTGCCTAACCAATTTATTTATTCTATTGTTTTGCCTTGTTTCAGGGATCGACACAATATAGCAACAAAGAGAGACAAAATCTTATGTATTTTTATGATTGTGCTTGCTGTCTTCTCCAATGCGGTGGCCATATATAGTGATGCCTATGCCTTGATCAAGAGGAATCCATCGCATAGTGAATGATCTGCCTGGCTGTTCAAAGTTGGCGAATGGACTCAAATGCGGCCATTTTTCCAGTGCAAGAGGCCTAGTGGCAGAAGAATCCTTTTTGGTCTCAAGTTGGAAAATGCAAGTCCCTCGACAATATGCAAATAGAACTTCAATAAGACACTGAATCGATGTATAAAATCAATTTGCTGAAGGAGTGTGAGATCTATCCTTTTGGACCTCCTAGTATGTGCATTAGTGTGCTGCTTTGTGCTTGAATTTGCTTTGTTGATGAAAATGAAACTATAAAAATAAAGATTCATGATATATATGATTTTGCTTTCATCCTTGAGTATTTTGGCCATGGTAGACTAGCTAGTTATGGCTTCCTTTCGAGTATTGCAGCTCCAGTTGTAAAAATTTTAGGGAACGTAAGCTCATGCTATTTGTGCCAAATTCTTCACAATGAGGCATAGTGCTTCAACGATTAAGGACCTTCATGCATTATTCTTACAATACTATATTATCTGCTTTATACGAGATAATTAAAAGGATATAAAAAAAATACATCAAGAGTTTTTTAAGATACAAAATCAAGGCTACTATGAATTGATATAAGCAATTTTACTCCACATTTCATTCTGAAACTACTTTTAAAAAAACCACCTACATTGAATGAGAATATCATGTGTTGAATGAGCGGATCTCCTTATAGAATCCCTAAGATTTATAACTATATATGTATATATCCACGAACAAGTTCGAGAGCCATCAAAACTTAGCAAACTGATCTTGAATAATATTTTCGAGGTCAATATGAAACTTAGCTCGAGTCTCAATTCTAAGCAATCAAAAGACCTACTCGATCGACTTAAATCAATCACAGCCCCATAGAAGATGCACTGACTCAGTACTATTGAAACTTTTAGAAGCTTTGATGGTGTCCTTGATGGTCCTGCCATTGAGTTTAGGGTCTGGTTTTTCAGTTTCTCCGTTGCTACCATCTTACTATAATTAGACTTCCATAACTCACATGTAGAACGACCAACAACATAGTTACATTGTACGATCTTGAATTTTTTGCTTGAATTCCAACTAGGGTTTTGGTTGTTGGTGACATACAAAGTTGAAGAACACTTCTTTCTTGGAAAAAAGAGAGAGTAATGGACAGTTGTGATGGTGAACAAGTCGATATTTATGAACAGGTTGTTTGGTTGGAAGACAATTTTGAGACCCGATGTAATGGAGACAGAGTCAGTTGGGTTGATGGAAAACCTGATCATGGCGATGGTGCTAACCGTGATGGTCTTTTACAAAGGTGTTGATTTGCCCCCCCCCGTGACTTGAAACTCACCCGTACCGGTCGGGTTAAAAACTATGTTAGAATTTAGTAATTTGTTTTTATTTAAGAGGCATTTAAGCTATACCCATTTCAATGTGTAAAATAGACCGAGTTGCAGATTTTTTATTTAGAAAAACTTGTATTATTTTTTATGTTGTACAATATTTATTTAGAGGGATAGAAAATAAAAAAAAGTAATAAATTATTTTAGAAAATCTTTTTTGGTTAATATATTGTGAGTAATTAACCTTACATAAAGTTTCTTCCTGCATTTGCTGTGAATCTTACTATCAAATCTTATAAATCCAATTATTGAATTTTTTAAGAAGAATATTAGATAAGGTTAGTATTATTTATTATTGATATTGAAAATTATATTATTAATTAAAAAATAAATGAAAATCATGATTTTATTTAGTTATTAACAAGTTCAAGATGGACAACAAAGAAAAGAAATTAATAAACAAATATAATATTTGTTCTGTACATTAGGGCATGTTTAGGGTTACAGTGAAATGGTGATTGGAGGATATTTGAGAATAAAATAATAATTGTTTTTTAAAATATTTTTTATTTAAAAAAATATTAAATATTTTTTTATTTTTTAAAATTTATTTTTAATATAAAGACATTAAAATGATTCAAACATACTAAATAAAATTAATTAAAATAAATTGTTGTCAAATTTTAACGAAACTCAATGTTAAACACCTCCTTAATCCAAGATAAAAAGTACAGGGACCAGATTAACATATTTAGAATTATACAGGTACCGGATGCACTTTAATAGGAAAGAAAGCCCAGCCATTTCTAATCAAATCGGCGTCCCTGCACCAAGCCATGGCGTGTCCAAATGAGAAAGAAGCAGGGATGCAACAGCAAGACAACCTCGCGGATTCACTCAACGATCTCTTCACTAGCGTATCAAACATGGTCAAATCTGAACTCCAGGTATCAAAACAAGAAAACCCATTTCCCCATGTTGTTTAATTCCAATTAATTTACGTTGCTTTTGGTTTTTTATTAGGGGACAAGCAATCAGTTGGAGCTACTGGAGAAGATGAATGTAAGAGTGAGCGAAGAGTACAAAGGGTTCGGTGATGTGGCATCTGGGCTAAGGGTATATGTGGAGCAATTGAAGGGCAAGAGTGGTAATTTTGAGGAGTATGTGCATCAAATTGAGGAGATAGAGAAACAAGTTACTGAATTTGAAGCTGTTATTTCAGTTCTTGACAAGTATGTTTCGTTGTTGGAATCTAAAGTTAAATTTGTGTATCAACAACAGCAGCACCCTCCTCCTACTTCTTAACTATATATTGGGTTTTGTTTGTTTGTATTGATTTGGGTAAATTCAACTTTGTTGAGAATAATTGGGAAAGTTTCGTTCTCTCTGGTTTCAATCAGCAATACATTTATTTTCCTTGTGACAGACATTAATCCACTTGTTTGTCGTCTGCAAGTAAAAGAAAAGCCACATGCCAAGGAAGATTTAGCTGCCCTTGATGGCCCCTCCACGGGGCTTAAACTTCTGGCCTTCTAGCTCTGCGGATCAAATACTATGTTCACCTGAGAACTTGGAAAAATCCTTAGCTTGCAATTCCTGCTCAGCTCGACAACGTTATACGTAGACTCAAAGCTAGAAATTGCTTGCGGTTACAGGTAGGAAATTGAAACAAAGAAACTGCACAGTGGCATTGACATAGGGTGAAATAAACAAGGATGTTGCTGCATATCCATGCTGTTCCACGAGGCTGGAACAACCTGCTAGATGAGAGTTTTTTTTTTTTTTTTTTTTATGAGCCCAACTTTCTTTACCGAAGCAAGGGACGTAACAGGGAATATGAGGATTTAGGAGGACAGATGCTAGAATCACTTCCATTGGGAGTTGTTAATCACACATGGGAAATCTATTTTATTTATTTTTTTGTTGTAGGAGAGGAAGTGAAGATTGAAAAAAGTAGATGGTCGCATTTATAACATGTATGCACAAGCAAATAGTCTGGGAATTTTCTGAAAAGACTAGAAAGGCTAGCATACAGGGAAGAACTGGTAAGAGCAAGGCAAAGAGCCTAGCACTGAAATTTGAACTGATCAAATCGTGAGTTGGTGAATTGATTAGAACCATTATTCTCAGCACACAGGAGCTCATATATTGCTGCCAACCAAAATCTTGTACAGAGCTGCAAAATTTTGCGATATCTATTTATCATATGATAACACTAACTATCATCACTAATTTATGATTAACTATTTATAACTAAAACATGATGATCATTTACAAACCAGTCCAAAGTTTTTCGCTCGTGGAGATGCCTTAATTTACATTTGTAATTAATAATTGTAAGCACCACTATGGGTTTCCAATATTTGTTACAAAAGGAACTAGCCTCCTAAAATCCCTTTTCCTCACTAAAGCACAGTTGTCAAGCACTCGCCCAAGGATAAGGCGCGTGTTCTGCAACGCCACCTCTCTAGATGGAATCCCTGATTCAGCCCCCCCTTGTGCTGCTGGCATGTGACCCGTACCAAATCCTGAACCCATAGCATATTGCAAGGGCCCGCTCCGAGCCTTGAAAGAGGTCTGAGGAGCTAACAGCTTTTCATCAGCTCCGTTGTCATATGACCCTGGCTCAGGAGGGTGGGAACCGGTCAATGAACTGCAGCTCTGCAAAAGGGCTTCCAGTACACTCAGTGCCTCGAAGCACAAAGAGCTCTCCACCAGCTGGGACACAATTGCATACATACGTGGACTTTGAGAAGCATCCATGGGAGTGTGCTGGAGCAATGACTTGAGCGTTAGCAGTATCACACGCTGATACTCAACAGGCCCTTTCTCAAGTAGCTGAAGCAAGTGTCCAAAAGCCAGGGCAGAATGTTTTGGAAACCACTCATTGCACATTAGAGGGGAGACACAAGCGAGAAGGGTATCGATGCTTTTGATCTCTCCATGGGCATAAATCACAAAAACAGTGGCTAATCCATCCAATGATTTTGCTCGACACCAATGTGCAATGTTGTTAGCAACAGAGCAAGCCTTCTGCCATTGCTGTTGGAGTGGCAAAGCAGGCACTGTCACTGTATCCTTGCTGAGCTGCAAGCAGAGCCAGGGAAGTAAGCCTGTGATGTGCATGAGGAGCCTTGTCTCTCCATCCCCAAATATTGAGTCACATGAATGCACTGTGATCCGTGACAGGACCTCAATTGAGACGCCATGACTGACAGTAGACATGAGCCCTTTAAGCACAAGCGGCTGCAACCCTTCAAATGCTGGCAAATTCCCACTGGGTGATGCCAGCGATTCAATTCTTTGAAAATCCCCAATGTCACCACCAGTGTCAAGCTCATCACGAGGCATGCTTGAAAGCAGCACGTTTTCTGTTGTTTGGTCCTCGAATGATAAACGATCAATTACGCGCGAGCAGAGCTCAAGCACCTGGCAGTACACATGAACAAAATCTGTGTGCATCATGGCCACACAACCCCAAAAGAGTTGGGGGTAAAGTATCACCTTTTCTGGCTCCATATTTTCCACCATTACTTGCAGTGTCAACAGAATTTCCATGATGAATCCCAAAACTGGGGGTGCTGGGTTTCCTAGGCACCTATGGAGGCATTTAAGTAGTAATACACATGTGTCACTTGTGACACTAGGCCGCAATGCACGATATATCTGGTGTGAGCGACATGCAAGGTGTCTTGCCGTGCACTCCATGGCCCATTTGAGTGCCTCAGCACCCCAAGTCTCACGGAGATCTCCTTGGAAGAAGATTGCATCAACCATACTCTGAACTAGCGCAGACAGGAGCGCTGCACTTGGAAGTTCAGATCTCACAACAGTGGGATCCTCATTTTCCCACATCATGCTCCCACGCTTTGACTGGACATACTTGATTAGGCTCACAACCTGCTGTTTGTTCTCTCCGTCATTATTTTCCACCTCATACAATTCCAAGTGTCGGCCTGCAAGTGAGTATAAGAGATTAACAAGCAAATTCTGGCAGTGCTCTAGCACAATATCTTCTGAGCTATCCATCGAAACAAATGTGACATGAAAAAGAAGAGGCAAATGTTCGCGAAAATCTTCATCATTCTCGTATGCAATTTCTGCCAGTAGAATCAACGCTATATCAGCATGAGTGAGTGAATGTTGTTGATGCCCTTGCAAGGCCGACTGGAGCTCTTTGGCACTGACACCATGCATACCAACTCCAGGATGCAACCCATCTTCACCAGAGTTTGGAGTGTCAATGAGGTAATCCCCACTATCCCGAGAAACATGCCGACTTCGCAAACTTCCTGTTGAACTTCTAACTCCCATTAAAGGACCTGACATGTTCACCAAAGCTGGAAGAAGCTGGCCTGACCTTCCTGCGGTTACAGGAACAATGTTCAACTCAGGAGGCATTGGACTTAGAGGGCCTGAGACACTTCGTCCCGTCACACCAGCTGTTCGCCAGCTCAGACTTCCACTAGTATTCCTGAGGGGACCATCAAGTGAACCCCGAACGAGTAATGGTGACATATGTGGCTGGGTGTCCACAACAGTTGAAATTTGGGCTGCTGCAGGCCCCTGAGAGAATTCCAACACAAAATTTCCATTTGCCTCACCCTTACTTGCACTTGGCACAACTGGTTCAACGCTATCTTCTAACATCCGCTGAGCCAATTGATAAACCAGGTGATCAATTGTGCGCTGTGGACATATTCGTGCTAAATATAGACTCACCCGCTTTGCAACAGAGAAATATGTGGCAAATGCACCGCTTATTTCAGCAGATGCATTTGAATCACAATCTTCAATCCCTTTTGTTATTAAGAAATCTAAAACTGGACTAATATTCCTGGGCTTGCTAGCAATTGTGCTCCATAGTTTTTCAATTTCATCAGGGAACTGATCCCCATGTCGCCAGGTCACATAGTAGAGGCTCTTCAATAATCTTTCACTCCAACCTGAGTCCTTGAGTTTCCAGAAATTGAGGTTCTCAATCCATGGAGCCATGCAGGTTAAGACTTGATGTTGTGCTATTATATCAACAGCATCAAGTTGCCTCTGCATGATCTCCTCACAGAGAAGCTGGCTTAATTCAGGATGATCTTTGGCAAGTTTGCAAGAGAGCTTATACTGGAATTGTTGGTAGGAATCGGGGAGGTTACCAACAACAGCAGCTCGATAGCTTCCTGAACCCTCAATGCCATCCCCAGCCCACTCGCGGACAGAAAGTGTCTCTAGCATTTGAAGGGCATCGTCACGGATCTGTCTATTTGGGTCAACGACTTTATAGAGGATAAGGCTCAAGAGCCTCTGTATTTCACATTTTGGTATCTCTTGGCACATGTAGACCTCAGCAAGCACACTGAAGTAACCATCGGCTATAGCAGCATCAGAGTAGTAGCACTGGACAAAATTTTTGAGATAATTAGTTTCTTATTATGGATACTACTGTATCATTTATGATCTAATAATAAACAAAAATGTAAGCTCGCTCAGTGCTGCATAATTAGATTGGCCTAGAGAGAAAAAGCTAGCCAACCTTGAGAATACCAAAGGTATTGTGTGCATGTGCCATCTCATTTTGAATCCTAATTGAGATGCTGATATTGCTTTCCATATTGTTAAAAATGAAAAACAGTAACTTCATAATCCAGGCATGTGGTTCTACTGTACATGCACAAAGGGAAAAGGAGTACCTGATCAATGCAAGCGGGAAAAAGGTCCAAGTTTGTGAGGAGAAGGTTCTTTAAAGCCAATTTTGCTAAAGAGACACGATGGTGACTACCCCTTTGTCTATCACGACCAGCAGCTCCACGCCCACTTTCTACATACTTGGAATAAGATGGGGTTGATGGAGAGTAACCAAATGGAGCCCTAGGAGCAGGATCATTGAACAAACTATTGATCCAAGATATCACCCGACCACTCATTTTTCTTGCATTGTCATCAAAGCAAGGCCCATGTAAAAGTGAAGCCATTGCATTCATGGAAGCCCACTGGATTGCCTCAATTTGTTCATTCAGTTCTTTATCAAATGAAATTTTGTCTATTGAATCTTTTGAACGGCTATGCTGCGAGGCCTTATAGCGCTCAACTTCACGTCGGTAATCACTAACTCCATCCTGCCCCCATGTGCTGCCAGTGTCATCACTCCAAGAGAGGAGAAGATCAAAGAGTCGTTTTCTAGTTCGGAGATCGAACTTCTCGGACCTTGCCTCAACAAATTCAGGTGCAAGGGATCTCAGAACGGAAGCAAGTGCATAGCGGAGAGGTTGCATTTCTTGGAAGCTCTCAGGGGGTGCTGATAAGATCTGCCTTGTTGTTTCATCAATGAACCTGAGATAATGGAGACGGAAAAGTCGTTTATGCCCCAGTGTGCCAGGCCAGATATTCTCAGCAACAGTTCGGTATATATTCGCAATGTGAATGCGCAGTTCCTCACGGCGAGGTTTTTGACTTTGTACCTTGTGAGAATGAGATATCCAATTAGTATGGACTGAAATCCAAAATTTGAGAAATTAAAAAAGAAAAAAATTGAATGATATGGCAGAAAAGGACATTGTTATCAGCCATTTCACATTGGGTGATGATTATATTTTAGTATGTTGGCAAGAAGATAGGTCCAAACCCAGCCTACACCCTACAGTAACACTCAGATGGAGCTTGACAACGTGGGCTAAAAGAGAGAACATATCTCTAATCCTCGATCAATTCTTCAATTCAATGTTTAATGACATCTTAGATTGATAGAAAACTGAGAACAACTTTAAAATTAACAAGAAATGGGTCGGTCCAGAAACAAAGTAAAGAAAGTTTTGCTCAAATGTTTGGTTTAACCAGCAACAACAACCAAGCCTCAATCCCAAACTAGCTTGGGTCAGCTATGCAGATCCTTTTGCACCATTCCACTTAATAGTTCAAATGTTTGTTTGACTTTTCAAAATCAACATTCTTGGGATATCAATTGAACACTTTTAAAGAATGACTCAGCTATGCAGATCCTTTTGCACCATTCCACTTAATAGTTCAAATGTTTGTTTGACTTTTCAAAATCAACATTCTTGGGATATCAATTGAACACTTTTAAAGAATGACTAAAGAAAATGCCATAGCTTCAGATTGAGGAGGACATGGAACACTGGGAGCACACAAAGGGAAGCTATGCTATTTTTCATAGATAGAAAACCTAAAGGTGACAACACTTTGATTTTTGCAACTTATCAAGGAATGACATCAAACACTGGAAACAGATAGCAGGATTACAATTTTAAACATCTACTCTCCTATGTCTATGCTGACAAGTAATATGAGTTTAATCATGATGATTGAAGATGTTTGTTGCATGCAGAAAACTGCTTGGATTTTTTCCCTTTTGGTATATTGACTCATCTTAGGGTACCAGCAATAACATACTTTTCCCCAGAATTTATGACACAAATATTAAATGAATTGCACTAGGGGTTATGCCCCACACTTCATGTACTTACAAATAACATCCATGAAAATCAAACATATCATGTTTAATGCATTTATATACTCCGTACCTTCCATTTAGGTTTTCCCTCAGTTTCCAAAGATATCTCATCAATAAATGATGACAGCTCACTAAACATTATTTCACAAGCTTCCAGATGTGAGTGGCCAAGAGCCATGGTTGCTGCATGCTGTTGAAGGAACCAATTTGAGCATTAGCAATAAATAAATAACAAATAAATTATTTGGGCATGAAAGTTAACAATATCGAAGTCCTCTAATTGTTTGTAGTGAGTATGTCTACTGGAGAAAACCACCCTCTCTTCCCATTGGTGACCAATTAACACTTTCACCTTTGCGATAATAATGGCATGTAATGGCATAGATTGGGACATCGCATGTTTAGCACACAGCAACTGGTAACAGATTCAAGTTCAATAGAAGAGAGCAGCGGGTTCAATTCTCTTCAGCATCCACAAAGGGATAAAGTTACAAGCACAAGACAAATTGCAATATTCCTGGGAAAAAGAGGAATGGGAAAGACAAAGCAATCTGACAAATACATTACAGCAAACCCAGCCAAATAGTGTGCTCACTATAAATAAACAAACAAATTTCAGGTCACACAAGGTAGACTGAAGTGACTAAATTTCTACCATCAGATGTCAGTCATATATGGGCTAGCACCTGCCTCACCAATCAATGATTAGCCCTTAAATGTAATTTGATAAAAGAAAACTTTATTAGAAGAAGGAAAAAAGACAGAAGAAGATAAGGAATCTTGCATGACCAAAGCACGAGATCTGAAAAAAATAAAATAAAATGGAAGGTTGATGTAGGACCAGATGAGCAAAATCAACAAAACAAGATAGCTAATATAGAATAGAAATCAAAATCACCAACAAGGGAGACAGACTTGATCTTGAAGGGATCAAAAAACGAGAGACTCGCTTGGTTTTGACAAAACAAACCACGAGAGACACACTCGATCTTGGAGAAAGCAATACAAGAGAGACGCAATCAATCTTGAAGAAAACTCTGTTTATTTTATTCAACAATTCAACCATTAACATAACTGAATGTCCAGGTGCTTATTAATGTCTAGGTGCTTATTTTATTCAACAACTCAACCATTCAACAATAACATTAATATGCACCAACACAAATATAATAGAAAAACCTAATAATTCTTAATTCAATAAGGAAACTAAATCCTAATTTAACTACTAAATATAAATCCTAATATTCCCTATTTAATAAAATCTAAAATAGTCATACAATATTAAAATTCCTAAATAAATAAAAACCAATTCCCATCGTTGCCTTCATTCTCCATCAAAGGACCTTCTATTCCCAAAGCATATCAACTAAAGATAATCCTCTAAATAGCAGTACATCACAAGGAAGCTAAAAAACATGTCCAATCCCACAACAATTATTTTAAGAGCAAATACTTCTTGGATTACAAAACTTATTTCCATTCACACAGAACATGTCCAATCCCACAACAATTATTTTAAGAACAAATAATTCTTTGATTAAAAAACTTATTTCCATTCACACAGTCTGAATTACAACAAACATAGCACAAACACATAAAAATCGCAACAGCTCCCCCTCTCAAAAAAAAAAAAATAGTAGCGACTTCACTCTGCTCAGGATACCCATTGCTCCCCTCAAAAAGAAAAGATCCTGGTTCAAGCTACAGGAAAAAACTCCTGAGGTCCCCTACCATTGTCGCTGGATTCCCTAACGATGACTATGTTTTATCATAGATATTAGGTAACAATGCCTAGAGAGATTCCGTAAGTGTTCATCTCATCAAGAGCTGCTGTCCAAAGACAGTCCATGTTCATCTCATCAAGAACTGCAGTCCAAAGACAGTCCTCAACATCTTGCTTTTTTAGATACAATGTGAAAAAGAGAAGGATTTGGAGACTAAGAAAGATGTTTAAAATAAATATCTATAGCAAAGATATCCAGACACCCGAAGGCCACATCCTTTTAACCTATTCTTAAATTAAAGGGAGTTTAGAATCTCAAAATGTAAACAAAGCTCATAAGGTTTCCACTCATTTGGCTTCTGTAAAGATGAATCTCCCAAGAAATATTTCTCAATACTCAATAGATGAAAAAGGCTAGAGATGGAGGCATAATACAATCTGGATGAACAACAAAGGTGGAAAGTAAAGTATAAGGCTTCCCCATACCCAAGGTCCTACTAGAAACGAATGTGAAGATCATTAGGAGCTTTATATTTTGATAGAGACATGGTGAGAAACAAGTGATGCTAAGTGACATACTCTAGCCTTCACATACCAACCATTTGAATGAACATCATGCTCATGTTCATTGCAAATAACCTAGTGCCAAAATGAGTCATGTTCTAATATAATAAGCAGAACTTCCCCATAAAGGCAATGTTTTTTTTTCCTGAACAAAAAGAGACCAGTGCCAACTCTCCCTTAATCTTAGACGTATAACATACTTTATATCAAGTTTGTGATATAGGTTACATCGTATTCTCAGCAAAGGACAACCAGATAAATAAAATAAGACCTCATGATTCTCTAACTTGGTTACCGTTAACATTAAGAATCACACATTTTTAACCCACCAACTTCCTCTGGCTTTAGTTTGCTCTTTCAATTGCTAAACATTCACTGACAACCTGGCACAAACAGATTGCTAACAGAAACACAGGTACATTTAGAAAACATGCAACAAGAAAATAAACACTTTTAGTGGACTCCCACCTAAATTTAATACAAGTTGACATTACCATCCTGATGGGACTGATGACATAAAGTTTACCTTCATGCTGATTTTTTCCCCAAGAAAGAAGAGATATTAAGGTCCAGTTAAAGAACAGAGGTTGATTGGAGAATTAAATGTCTAAGCATCTTATTTTAAGCCTAAAAATACAAAAAAAAATGTTAATGCACCCTTTCCTCACTTTGACACTCACTTTTAGATAGTGGCTCATAACAAACTTACTCAAAATAAAAGAAGCAAACGAATACAAATCCATTGAACTAGAAGAATTGGTAGTAACATGTACTTACTATGTTTGTTTCAGATCCAGATTTTAGAGAGAGGAAAATAAGATGGTAGAGATCTTTGGTAGCTGTTAAGCCACCAGATTCTCTACTATCTGGTGGACATGAACATGCAAACATTGCATACATGAGCCATTGATCCAGTTTGTTATCTGCATCTTGTGACTGATGAGCCTTCCCACCTAACTCAATGGGAGTAATGTGAGCAAGGCGTTGGATGACCTCCACCCTGCCAATTAAAATTGAGTACAAAATGACATCATCCATATCTAGTTTTCTTGAAAATAAACAGATATGAAGAGCTTCATTAAACACGAAAAGTATGTGAACAACAGTGTCAAGAACAAACCAGCATCATAACCAGAGTTCAATTCATTTCTTCAGCTAAATAGTCATATCTCAATTCAAAAGATAGATTTGACATGAGAACCTAAAGTGCCGTGGGGAAATTTCTTACATGTTCTTGGTATAATAATGTTTATGCATTATTTTATTAATGGTTAAGATTTTTAGATTTTGATGAGTTTAAGAAGAGTCCAAGATGTAGTTTGGTAAATAAAACATAATTTTTAATTTGATCATTAGATCGAACTAAAATTTTAACAGAAAATTTTGAAGGCCCTGTTTTCTTACTGGGTTAAAATTTCATGATGATTGAAGATTAGGAAGGCCTTCAAATAAAGCTTGGAAGTTACTGTGTGAGATTGTCTTTATTTACCTTGTATTTAGATTATTTTTTCTATTTAGCTTAGGACTTTTAATTTAATTAGTATCTTACTATATAAAAATTCTAATACCAGATGAGTTCTATTAGTTAGGTAAGTTTTAATTAGGAATCTTTTTCTACAAGGATAAGGATGTCTAGTTTCTTTTATAAAAAGGAAGACTATTATTCAAATTTTTAATAAAACACTACAGAGTTTTCTCTAAATTTCTCTATAGCTTGGGTCTGTAACTTTAGGGCTTGAGAACCCTAACTTCTATCCACGCTATACGTCGCGTCATAAAAGCTTATGCTACACTTCTAGTCAAGTAGTCAAAGATCAAGAGAACCTAATAAAACCAACACATTCATACACAACCACAACCTATACACCTTTTCAATTTAGTAAATCAAATAACGAATAACTCAAAAACCCACAATGGGAATACTGCATCGGTTAACAATTCTATGGTAAAAAATATTGCAGATGGCAGCAATGGACAAATGACGGTAGAAGTAAATGCAACAATTCAACATGTAAAATTGGGGAAAAAAACCAGTGATAGTACTAATATATCAATCAAAATCTACTCACTTTGCATCCTGAACAGAGCTTGGGCATAGATCAGCAGCATATTTGACGAGTTCACTAAGACACCTAGCCCACCTATTCTTATCAGGAGTCTCAAATATGATCGATTGAAGTGTCACTTCAGGAGGAATTGCATCGGATTCTCGTCTCATATCAAATGGGCGCCCAGTGTCCCAATAACAGCTCTGAACAATGTCATCCTGTAATTTTGAAACCTCTAAGTTGTGAATATGATAAGGAAATTTGCATTCAAAGGACTGCTGCTTGCATGAAATTAAAGAACAGAAACAAAAAAATATCAAAGATGGAAAACTACAAATTAGGATGTCTCACCCCATGTTCTTCAAGTACATCAATCACAAATATTGGTTCCACTTCATTTCTTAAATTATGGTTCAGTTGCTCACGTAATGTACGGTCTCGTATGTCATTCCTTAAAGCACGTACACAACGCAATAACTCCAATGCTGTATGCCTAATCTGGCTGTCCACAGAACTAAGGAAGATTAGACCAACTGCATCAATCTCCGATGCACGAAACTCTATCACTTCAGATTGTTGGAAAGAAGACTTCTTAAATCCATCATTTCGCTGCACTCCACGCTTTGCATCATCAGCCTGGAATTCTAGATCATTGTTCAAACAACTTCTCCAAAAGCGCATTAGTTCCAGTAGGCGCCCCAATGATGTTTGGATGAGAAGAGGGAATTCATCGGGAAGCCGAAGGATAAAGTTGGCCATCCCTCTCATAACTGCAAATCTACGATGTGGAAGATAGCTAACAATGCGGTTCAATACCTGCACTGCTTCCTCGCGAACACCAGGATCAATGCTTATTCCATGTTGTGGAATTATTTCAGTAATTCTATCACTTCTGCCAACTTCCTCTATCAGGTATGGTATACACTTCAGGACTGACCGGAAAAGATATCCCTGAGACTTTTCCTTGGTTACAGCATCTAAGGAAGCATAAATTTTTATTTCATATAAGCCATTTGCATCTAAGAATAGCACAAATTGAAAGCAATGTACAGGAAAAAAAAACAAGAAAGTAACAAGGAGAATAGCCAGGAGTTCATGAATGCAATGGATGTTGTGGCAAGTATACACGCAAGACCAGAGGAAAAAAAAACACCATCATAACACAGATCAATCTCTTTTGAACCCTACACGGTCAAGTCCATGGAAAATGAGAATCATAACCCATCATTCATATTATTATTCACCTCTCTCCATTTGGTTGAAAGAAAAGGCATATAAGGATATGTTTACATTTGTTACTGCTAGCAGTAGTCAATTGTTGCCTCTAAAAGCTAAATAACTCAACTCAACTAAATCTTCATCCCATACTAATTAATGTTGTTTAATCAAGGTCAGTTTGGGCTCAAATGCTCAAATTACAAGGCTTTATTGACAATCATCCAAAACTCATTGGATATCCATCAAGTGTCTGTCAGTGCAAGTAAAACAGCCTATCCTAAAACAAAGGGCTGGAATAAAAAATATCCCCATCATGAATCAATGGAATAAGATGCTAAACTACATTTCAAGTCCATTTATTACTTCATGAACAAGCTGCTAAGCACAACTGATTCTAGACATTTTTTAAAAACATATTACCAATTGTGGTCTTTGAGGAAGTCAAAAGTGCCTGACTGTAGATCCTGTGACAAGATCTCAAAATTGATTCGATTGCAGCCTTCACTTTTGGAATGTAATGGCCGATATCATGCCCTGTTTATGCAATTAAGTCAAAATGATGCTCAGTTAGATAGTTCTTAACAAAACTGAACTGATAATATATACATGTTATAGGACCAGCTATCAAGTGTACCTTTAAATATTTCTAAGCCGATGTGCTCGCTTGAAGGTGACATAACTATGGCAAGCAAAGCACGGAGACCAATCACTTTTGCTTCACTTGGACTGTCTTGCTTCAGCAATTCTAATATCATATGGTTCATGGCAAAATCAAGGTTATGTTCAGCAATAGTTACACAAAATTCAACAAGTTTGTCATGTTGGACATCCTGAGTAAGCATTCCTTTCTTCAGAACTGTTAAGAGTTGAGAAGTCACACTGTCTAAGTAGTCCCATATACGGTTTAGGGCCTGGCTAGCTGCATGAACACTTAAGTAGAACCTCAAAACTCGATGAAGGCAGTCCAAGGACATGAATCGGTGGTTCTTGTCCTGCACTAGCAAAAGCAACAATAGAAATGAAAGCCCATAAAGATATGCCTCTGACCCCTCAACAGATCAAACTAACGAGACAGCCAGTTGTCAAAAAATATATAAACCATATCTTCTCTTGCCTTCCCCCATACTTAACTTAAACCAAACTTAAACTCACTCTTAAAAGCTTATAGAGTTGCTCCATGTGAGGGCTCAAGTTATTGTGGAATACTTGAGGATCACCAAGACAGAGAAGAAGAGTCACCAGAGGGTACCCAACCTAACAAATTGAAAAGATCACACAAAAGCACAAGCCAGGGATACAGTTAGAGAAAACGAGAGAGATGACATAATCCGGGAAATTCCAAACAGATTGATAACAAAGAAACAGAAACAGGAGGAGAGCCAAGAAAACAAGATGTCAATTAAACATAGGACAAAGTGCAAATGCAAACTCCCCGAGAAAAAAATTGCTGAAAATATAATGAAAGAGAAGTAGCTGAACAGGCTAGAGATCTAGAAACATACTGTGAAAGAAACTGATTAAGAAATTCAAATATTGAGTTAAAAGGCAACCAAACACCTGGAACTCCATATAAAAAGAGGATATTCTCTGAAATCATCTTACAGCTATATGTTTGCTTTGTCTGTCCATCCAAGGGATAAGCACCCCTCTTATTCGTCCAACAGCTTCATACCACAAAGTAAGTGCATTTTCCACACCTGTTGGAGGCCATTGGCCCTTTCCACAATCTGCTAGTGGAGCCAAAATGTTTGAAAGCATATTACACAGTGCATGGTGAAGCTCACTTTTGCGTTTAGGAGGAAAACGGCTAAGAGGATTTGCTTTCGCCACAAAGGAAGCCGATGCATTCAGTCCCCCTTCAGTCTTAACCTGTAAACTATCACATTATCAAGACCTTGTTTTATGCCATTCACTTCAGGAATAAGTGAATCACACACACATACCCCAAGCTTCAGGTAACGCATCCCATTAATGATGCTGAGTGTTTCACTACGGGCAACACTAGTGTCAATTCGACGTGTATTTAGTTCCATGAAAAAGCGTTCAGTTACAGAACTAAACCTGTGGAAGAAAACAGAAAGGACCATAAAAATTGTACATGGCTTTACTCAGGAAGTATAAGGAGAAAAGAGAGAAGCCAATAACGTTTGCTTCAAAGATTACTGATGAGGTAAGGGTGCTGCTGTTGGTTCTGTTACTGATATTACTTTCTAGAGCATGCATGTCAAAACTTCCAGTTACTCACAACTACAACTTCCTCGATTAAATATAGTATGTAACCTTTTTTTCTATTTCAACAATCAAATGATATAGAAAGAGACGAAATTGAGAGGAAATATTTTCTCTCTGTATTGTGTCATTTTCCTTTTCGGTCAACAAAAACCCACCCGTATTGGTCCAAGACAGAAAGGGGAAATGTCCATATTGGACAAGGAAAAGGGAAGATATGACAGAAACCACTAGCAGGAGTGCCTGGAAAATGATAAAAAGAAGGCGGGCACTGTAGCCAGATCCTGGAACCCTAACTATATCATGCCAGCAAAGGTACAATAGCAATGCATTAAGAGGAGGGGGAATTCAAAATTTCACCACAGTTCCAAAACTTTAGATAAAACTGAATGCAACTGAAGGTAGGAAGATAGACTGACTCAGATTTCATTATAACCAACCACAGCCTTGAACATCACAATCCCAGAAGTAAAATGCTGGCCCAAGTTAGTAATCATCTCACAAATATGCAGTGACAAGGAAAAAACTTCTTTGTTTCTTTTCCCTTCATGACTTGGTAGATAAGCTAATATTCTACAATGAGACAAACTCACTTGACCAGAGAGTGGGTTATTGCTAAATTAAGCTTGAAATAACATAAAACTGTCATCATTATTCAATCGCACAAACTCCATTTTGCCTTTCCTTTCTATGAGTCTAAATGCCAAATGTGCAAATACAAAGACACATCAAACAATATATAAAAAGTGCTTTGTCAAATAATACTATCAATATCAGGTATCATACTGTAATGAAATGGTTACCTGATACGAGACAAGGCACCTAAGAGCTGAGCGACTAAGTCCAGAAGAAGCCCTCGCGAATCAACCAATGAGGGATATTCAACCTGGCTAACAACCCTATAACAAAGATATAATTGAATGCACAACAAGAAAGGAAGAACATGAGAACCGTTTAATCACATATATTTTATTACTGTTCCTCAAAGTTTCTATTAGTGTTTCATTGACTTCAATATCTCAATTCTGAATGTCTTCATTACATGCTTCAGTCTAGATCAAGGCACTGTCATGCTTAAGTAATCATTTTAATCTATCAAATATCATATCCCAGTTAATACAGCTGACACAAAATCAGCCCCGTGCCAGCCTGATGTTTCAGTAGAACAGATATTGGCGACTCACTTCATATACATGATGCAGATAATTCAATTCACCACACATGTTTTAGAAGTTCCTAAATCCATAGCTTTACCTGTCAGCATTAATCAGCCAGTCAAAAACAAAATTTTCGAGCCCAGACCACAGCTTCTCTGCAATGAAGAACAGCCATTTAAACTAGCTAGAAAAAATACAATTCAAGCAGAAAAGTAACATAACTGGATAGTGAACAAACCAGTGAGTCCCTCCTGTGGGCAGCATTCCACAAAACGGATACATGCTGAACAAAAAATGCACTCCACTGCAAGCTGAGCACAAGTAACGTAAATTAATCTCTGAATCAAACAACAACATTATCAAGATAAATCATGGCATTTCATGTTTTCAGACTAAACAAGTTAAGAATGAAGAATTTATGGCATATGATGTATTTCCTACCAAATGAGTTACCCTGGTGAAATATGCATGACAGGAAATCATCTACAATTTTAAAACTTTACAAGTTGAACACAAAGGACAAACAGCTTGAAAGTTGCACGATGAATAAGACACTAATCCAGTGCATCTATTGTTACCCAGTACATTCCTCATTCTTCAACATTATTGAATTTGCAATAATTATGACTCCTCTTTACAGTATAGCCTGAAATTTAATATTAGAGGTTGTTTCAGAGAATAATCATATAAAAGGTTCATAACATTACATTGTGCATATATGTTCCAGACGCATGGATTGAATGGGATGGAGATAAAGATAATTCCTTAACCTTGTCATTTGATACGCCAAACTTTTCTTGTCCGTCCACTCACTAAAATTTGTTATGAAACATTGTAAAATCTAGTCATCTTGCTCTCATCTGAGATATTTTTTTAAACCATAAATTGGAGGGCATCCCAAAATACACGAGAAGTGCACCTGTCAATCAGGTAAGTATTATCTCATTATAGAGGAAGGGTCCAGTTTTAAGTTTGTAGGAGGGGAGAATTTTTGGTAGGTTCATAGAACAACAGAAATCCCCATAAAACAAGAGCGAAATGGGATATAGAAATTGCTAAGGATGATGAATCAAATGTATGGCCAAGATTGCATACGAGGATCCAAAAGAATAGCATACTTATTCATGCAACCATCTATATCAATCTCCAGAGACTGAAATAAATAAAAGAGAATTGTAAAAAATGAAATGAAGAAACTGAATGCAGCTCAGTTGCTGCCAATGCATAAGGATGAGAGTGCATTTACTTTCAATGCTTAATATGTTGAGATTTTTTGACAACCAATGACCTTGCCCAGGGAAAAAAAAAGGCATTTGCTTACTCTCTCATCATTCCTGAAGGAAACAAGAAATCATACCTAAATACTAAAATCTCCTTATAATAGCAGAAATAAGCAAGATTATAATTTGACTGGTGACATCTTATTATAGAGGTTAAACCATTCAAGAATAAAAACTTTAAGGTATGCACAGTACAAAATTGTATCTCTAAGTTGAAATCATAATGAACATTTCTTCAGTTAAATATTGACAATCAATGCATTTTTGGGCCAGGTGAATGTCAACTAAATCCAAAGCTTGGGCTGCAGCTGGGTGTCAGCATGTGAACTCAATTCAAAACTGGACTGAGCTTGATACAAGGATTATCAGAATGGCCTCCCATGCTGCTAAATGGTAGGGTGCACTTGTATGAGCTAACAAATACAAACACATGAGCGTTGACATACAATGCTCAATAAGTATTTCACAAAGCTATGCTCTCCGAAACCATCATTTTTCATCAATTCTCGCATTCCCTTAAGTTTCACTTCATTGCTGACTTACTTTTCATTTTAATCATTTTCAAGGTGCTTTGGTTTTGTTTTTGACTTTTTTTTCCCACTATGATCCAACACGTTTTAACAAAATATCTTTTCAGAATATAATTTGGATTCAAGGACATCACATTGGTAATAATGATGATGTTGTTGAAGATCAAGATGAGGGGTCATTAAGAGGTTGAGTATATTGAGCTTTAAGAGTTAGTTTTATTCAACGTTACCAAGATGATCTGAATGTGTTGACGCAAGAGTGTAGGAAAACTTTTGGATGCTCAACAATATAATTCCTCTAATGTATGTAAAAAAAAATGTGTTTAAAGAATGCTTTAAAGTTACATCTTTTATGAAAATAAATTTTATTTCTAATGATGTACAACGTTACTGGTATCAGAAATGACAGTGTACTATACTGATTATACAGTTATCCTTGACAAACCTTTCTTTGGAATGTAGACGCATCATTTGCACCCTTTGGAGATTCACTGCAACAAAAATCCAACGAAGAGAGGGAAAAAATGAGAAATTGTTAGAGAAAATTACCACTCAAAAAAAAAACAAAACAAAACTAATGCTTCTTGAGTCTATCTATTCTTTATAACATAGGGTCAGGTAAAATTTTAGGTCTGCCTAATCCATGCCCTGTTCATGTTCGGACAATATTGGTAGTTCTTCAACCCTTGATTTACATTTTTTGGTGCACATTTTATCCAGCACTCATGTCTGTTAATGAAGTGGACAACAATGTTTCCTATTAACTGAAAGTTGAAGGTTGGTCCAATCTAGACAACAACGTGGCCCTGGGTTACTGTGAATAGATGGTTGGATAATAAGTGCTTCCCTATGGCAACAAGTTTCCAAGTCGAAAAGGTTGGTGCCCACACATATGGTGAATCTTAAACAGAGAAACAGATCTGTTAAAGATGGCTAGAGAGTGGAACCTATTTCCTATGAAGGATGCATCTCATGAGGCAGGCTAACAAGAAAATACAGGCTGTTAATCTTGAAATGGACTGAACAGGCATTGTTACCCTACAAGATTGAGGGTAAAAGTTGAAAGTCCTTGGATCCACAAGTTCAATTTCACACTGGTTTCAGCTTCTTTTGTTTTTAAATTTTCCCGATTTTTTTCACATGCAGAGTCCCTTTGTGTAACATCCAGCCAATGACTTCTATTTCTGAAGAACGAAGTATCAGGACAAATCAACCACTACAAAAAATGAACCACAATAAACCTTGCATATGACCACAAGATTTGTTGCCTTCAATTGGAACATTTTTTTCATTCATACCAGTCAATCAAACCACAACAGACAACAGAGTTTAGGATCATCAGCACCATGTCAAATTTCATACTAAAAGCATGACATTGTTTACAATCAAACCACAACAGACAACAGAATTTAGGATCATCAGCACCATGTCAAATTTCATACTAAAAGCATGACATTGTTTACAATCAGTCCCCATTTTCTCAACATAAGATGTCCTATCTCAAATCTCAAATTTCTTTCTAGCACCTCCAACAGTCTTTTGTCCAACAAACCTGACTTGTTTACTGACAGAGCACAGGAATCAGCCTTCCATTTCCTGGACAAAAAGAACAGAAATCCTTTGCAAGTGAAGTGATTAACTAGTATCTCTCTTCCCATTTTACGTAGCATTTGGCCATCAAGATGTGTGCACATCAGGAACAATTACATTGCTATGTTGACAAACTAATCTTGGTCTCTTCTTCATCAAATGCCATTCTCTTCAATTATTCTCATCAAACAACTTACTCTCATCAACTACTCTAAATTATCTTCTTCAAACTCCTCACTATAAACATGAAGTTCAGGAAAAAACCTTCTCTTTTTGGCTTAGAAAAAAAAAATCCCTGTCTCAAACAACACAGTGCTTCAACTTCCTCATGTGTCTCTTAACTTACAAATAGTGATATTCCCCATGTATGAAATACATTGTTGCCAGAGAGATAAAGCCAATCAAATTTCAAATTCTGCCTGAATGAAAGAGGTCAAGAGGTAAATTTTTGTGATTTTATTTTTTCTTTTCCAGGCAACGAAGTATCAACTATAGGCCGTATTGAACCCAAGAAGCAAATTATACAATTTCCTAAGTGGAGCTAACAATGAGAAGCTAGAACAAGCCTACCATCATATTATCGCGATGAAAAATAATAAATAATCAATCATTAACTAAGCAAACCGAACATTACATTACCTCTCTCTCCATTTAAGAAGAGCTTCGAGAAGAGGAACGGGAGTATGGCGTGCAATCATAGCCAAAGAATCCAAAACCTGTTCATAGGATGGGTTAGATGGTCCATCCAACATTTTGCCCATTCCAGGACGGCAATAGGAAAAAAAAGTTTTTAAAATATCCACGTACCAGCATCCATGAGTTATCAATCACCATATTCTGCACACACACGCGAGCAAATTAAATAAAATTACTACTACTTCAAAATTCAACCAAGAAATAAAATTTTCCTTTCGCATTATTTCTACTAATTTTTTATATAAGTAAAATAATTTCAATCATTTGGTTAGAAAAAATTGACCTGAGCTTGAGCGGTTTCGATACGGCGTCTTGCGAGAGGGAGAAACCGCTGAAGCAGCGAATCCACAATCTGCTTCGCAGCACCGGCGCCGGTGCCTCCTGCTTTCATCTTTTTAATAATAATAATTTATGAACTCCTAACAAAATCAAATCACCAAAGAAATTGATTAGATTTTGAAAATTGGACGGATAGAAGAGTGATTGCAAATGAGAGAGAGAAACCTGAAGAGAGGAAATTAGGGATTAGGGATTCGGAGGCATTGGTTTTGTTTAGTTTCTTGAGTGTGAGATGATCTGAGTGGGAGAGGGGGGGAAGGGGGGCAGTTTTTTCTTTTTCTTTCTTGTTTTTTTGTTGATTAATGGAGGAATATATTTTTAAAAAATGACTTGTCGTTTGAGCTTAACGGTATGATAAGTGGGTGCCAGCTAACAGATGCGCACAATCTCCTTTACTAATGGGAAGGGCAACATTATAATAAGAGAAAAAAAAACAAATGGATCTTAAATGAAGTTATTGATATTAAAATTAAGTAGTAAAAAGTTATTTTTAAGAAATATTGAAGCATTAGTTTTGGTTATTTTCATAAAACAGAAAAATATTTAAGTGTTTATATTTTTATTTTAAAAATATAAAAATTAATTCTTAAACTATTATAAAGATTTTTTTTCAATAAACATTTCTATTTCTTTCCATGTATACGAAACCTTAATCTTAAATGTAAAGTAGACGAAGTTGCTAAGCTCATCCAACTTAGCTCAATAAAGTATTTAGAAGGTATTTAAAAGTATGGTTGAACTATATTTTTTAAAAAAATTTATTTTTTTTATTTTCAATTAATTTTTTTAGTATTTTTTATTATTTTAATGATTGATATAAAAAATAATTTTTTTTAAAAAAAAACATTATTATAAGAAGGCTTAAAAGTCTAGCTAATCATAAGTCATAACTTCAAAAGTACAACGCAAAAATTAGAGCAATTTAATTATAGGCTCAAATTGTACGTAAAAAATTACTTGCTATGCTTTCTCTTGAGGATATTAAGTTAGTTAAACTAAGTAACTTCATAATTAATCAGTTTCGGCTATTTTGAGCTTGTGACCAGCATTACATGCTATACTACTAGCAGCATTATATTATAGGTTCGATATTTTTTGAAATATCTGCCTGTCCCATAAATCTCAAGATGATGAACAATTAAAAGCCATGAATAACTATTTGTGGTGACGCGCCGTCTCAAGATCATGGACAAATCCACGCTAAAAAAAAAACCATGAACCTGGCTGCCTGCAGACAGGAATGTTTCTGTATCTGTTGGTATTTAGCAAACTTATCTGTTGATATAGACTTTGTTACGCTCTAGTTTGTAAGTTTATATAAATTGCTGCTAACTTCCTGTTCCCATTTCCATTTCCAAAGCCACGAGCTGCTCAACAACATTGTAATCATTTTGCTTTCTCTTGTGAGACTGCCATTGCCAAAGGAATTATCAATAAATATCTTCCGAGAAGTGGGTTTACAGAGTTGGACTTTCTTGCTCTTCTTCTTTTTACCCTTTCCCTTTCATTTTTTTCCTTCCTATACCAAGTACATAGGTGTTTAACTTGAAGATTATGTGGGTTATTTTACGCCCGAATCATGTACAGTATTCGTGAAGCTTATTTTCTTAGAGAACTATATCTATTGTTTTTCTTTTTAGTTTCTAGCTGTATGGTTATAGTGATTATGTCGCTTTCCATGTTATAGAATCCGTGTATCTCTGCGTGGATATCTGGGATAGATGGGCTGAGAAAATCTCATTCATTGGGACTTCAAGCATGCAGTTGTTGACAGCTTCCTTGATAATATTGTAGATGCTGGGGATCATTGTTTAACAATTTGTTCTCTCTTTCCCAGTTCTCCAGTTCAAAAGAAATGGAGATGCCTATCTTTATGACCTCGGCAGCACGCATGGCACCTTTATTAACAAGAATCGGGTCAGCAAAAATACGCTTTTTATATTTAAATTGTATGCGTTTCTTAAAAGGTCTGATGCAAGTGATACACTGATACTGTCGAGGGAACTTCGGATGTGTAATCCATCACATGTTATCCAATATATACCTGGCTATACAAGTCATCTACTCATCTAGAAATCTTTGATTTATTGTTTGATTGGATGATATTTTCGAACTAAAGGAGGATCTGGTCATGTATGTGGGACATGATCTTGTCCAAATAAACCCATATAGTGAATTATTTGCTTACTTGATACCAAGGAAATCATCGAGGACTGAAATATAAGCACAATACAAAAGAAAAGGCAACTTGGTGAGAATGTAATGTGCTTTACACCATACATGTTCGTGCCAACAGAAAATCTCCTGGATCCTGAAGAAGGAATTAAAAGAAAAGCAAGGTAAGATGACAGTTTGAAGAAACTTCCAAAGAATTGATTGCTAGCCTCTCCTGTTTTACAATCTCAATATAACTTCAAGAGGCAGAAAATGTATTCTAATTGGGACTCTGAGTACTCTGATTGCTAAACAAAAGAAATCCTAACAAAAAATTAAGTACACTGCATAGGATGCTCTAAATACTAGTGACTTATTGGACAAGGATTCCAATTCTGAGCAAACATTTTCAATGGCCAACCAGCATTTTTTCCAGTAACATACACTCTGGCTAGTTGAAAGAATCTTTTCTTGTCATGTCTGCTCAGTTGATCTAGAGTCTTCTAGCAGAAAGAATCCTAACCTTCAAGGCTAATTCATCCAGCTGATTAACCATGTCATCTTTAAGTCTTTTCATGTTTTTAACACGAAATGACAAAAACTAGCTCTGGCTTATCATCGGCCAAATTAGCCAAGTTTATGTTCTTCAATTTCATGAATTTAGCATTTGGTTACATGGATTTAATCTTCTACTCTATAGTTTTGATTTGAATCTGAAGTTGTCCCGTGCCAGGACCCAAGGAAGGGAGGAGTTGACCCCATAAAACGAATTGCGTATTTATTAGCTGACAATCTTGTAGAAGAAAGCCTTGCTCTCAGGTAGTGAAGGAGTGTGCAGGATAGCTTCTTCCTTTGAAATTTCCTGCTTAAAAGATTTATGTAGAATATGTTTGTGTATTTTAATGATGTGCTGCTGCTAAAAAAGTTTCCTTCCAGTGGGTGGTGGTTTTTTGTTGCATTCTTAGTTGCTTTCCTTTTCTGTATCCCAGGCGGAGAAGAGAGTTTATGTGGCATTGCATGTTGGCGATGTTATTCGATTTGGCCAGTGAGTAACTTTTTTCCTTGATTCCTCGACTTATCCATTCTTCTGTATCTTTCATGCCTCTGGTATTTTCTCCCGACTGTTCATCACCTGGCATCATTGTCTGCTTCACTTAACACCACTGTAACCTGTGATGTTGAACCACAATTCATAATGCATATTGGGGCCATTGGCCACAGACTGTATCTAGGATTCATGGTCAAAGTCTTTAATAAGCTTTGGTTCACGTATTCTTTTTTCGATATATACTGAGATTGTTTCAGCGTGTCTTACATATAGTGTTATATTATGAGTGTTATTGTTTGAAAAGACATGAATTAGGAACGAAGCAACTGTTTCTGCATTATTGTCCTTGCATATTTCTGAAATTTCCTCGTGTTCTTTCCTTGCACAGTTCATCTCAACTGTACATTTTTCAAGGACCTTCTGTCTTGATGCCACTGGTAAGATTGCTGTCACCATACACACATAAATAGTGCTCGATAGATATCTTAGATTTTGTGTACTTGGACATTACTCCTTGTTTCTCTCCTTTTTCTTTTAATTGACCTTTTCTGAATAAAGTTTGTGCGTTTGTATGCACTTTTGTGCAAAGAGAATTGCTTAAAACTATTATTAGTAGTGTTTGTTGGACAATAGTAGTGTTTGTTTATAGCTGTCAACACTCTTGTCAGTCTTACCTCCTCAGAAATTATGCTTTTTTAGCAATCCAGAAAAAGAAAAAAGATAATCATTGAGAATTTGTCGTTTCAATCCCACCTAGGAACTTGAAGACCAACTAGTTTACGTACTCGTGTCAAATTTACCTCCAGGTCTATTTCATTTTTTGGCATTATCTTGTATACCAGAACTTCTATAAATCCTAAATTAGACTCTTTCGCATGATAAAAAGCTGATACTCTTCTCTGTGTTTTTATGTTGTTTTGGATAAGTAGGATGATGGTGATGAAGTAGCATGGCACACCTACAAAGGGCAGCTTACAGAGAAGCAGGAGAAAACCCGTGACAAAATAATAAAAAGGTAAGTGGTTTTACGTTTCATACTTCGAGTTCCTCATTTCTAGATATTTGATGTCAAATACAATTGTGATTTCGGTTACCTTGAACACGAGACCAATCTGCATCCAGTTTTTCAATCCCCTTCAGATTTATGTTCTAGTGTCATTTAAAATGTTCATTTACCTGTACTCCAAATCGAAGGGCTATTTTTAGTGATGACTTCTTTCCTTTTCTCTTTCTTCTCACTGTCATGCCTTGCTTTTTCGCTGGTATTAGAAGTGTTAAATCTAAATGGTTGTATGCTTTATTGATGGAGAAGAAACAAACATTTCATCATCGCTGCATTAATCGCTCATTTCCTGATTTTCTTGTCAGTGCTGAATAAAACTGTGCAGCTCGGAAAGGAACTATCCTCTCTACAATCTGAACTGGGCAGGATCTTGTTTCTACTGAAGATTGCTGACCCATCAGGAGAAGCTGATCAGAAAACGATTCGCAAGTGAAGGATAAGAAACCTGATAAAACAGAGGTGCCTGTTTCTGCCACCAAAAAGCAACCACCCACCCATGGGACCAAAGAAAAGTAGTGCATCGGGAAAACCGACCGATGTCTCCATGCAGAGGCAGAAAACTGAAGTTGCTGTGGTTGCTGAAATGGAATTGAATATTATGACAGAAACTGACTAGATTCTGCTGCTAAATTGAAAATTATAAAATTGTTATAATTATAAGATTTTTATTATATCAAAACATTGTTCGTAAATATTCANAATTAATATTTTATTAAGATTAAACATTGAAAAAAATAATTGCTTTTATAAATTAAGATATAAAGAATTTCTAGAATTAATATGTAAATGTTTATCAAATGATAAGTATATTGAGCTGACTCTTAAAAGAATTTTATATAAAAATATCATTTATGTTTATAAAAAAGCTCACATAATAATTATATAAGTAATCACTAGACTTAAAATAACTAAATTATTATATATAAAGAATATAATATTTTGATTCTGACCCTACGTTATTATAATTAAAGATAATAAACAAGCAAATATTGAACATAACAAATATTTCAAAACTTTTTTTACATCACATTAATCTTTTCAAGCAGTTCCTCTGAAGAGTTACCTAAGACTTATTCTATAACTAAAGAGCGCAAACACAATAAACTCTCCTTGAACCTCGTTTAGAAACTTATTTGCACTTATTATGTTACTCACACTTGCATCTTCAGATGGTTTAACTAGAAAGTTTTCAAAGATTTCCTCAACAACTAAACCAGACGCAATAGAGTCTTCCTTGATTTTTTTTCACAATCTCACTTGGACTTATTGTATAAAGTCCCTTTTCTTTCACACTATTTTTTCTTGTTTTTATGGTCAGTTCTTAGAGATAATCCAAAGAGATAGATATTTCTATTCTTAAAAATGAAAGAACATGAATATAATTTACTAGAAATGGTGATGCCCATATCATATAGCCATGACTTATTCAAAATGACATGCTGTATATTCATTGAATTCACATCACACCAAATTTTATCATGATAGCATAAGAATTTGATAGAAAAAAGACATTCAAGTGTGTGGATAAAAAAAACTACGAACATGCAATACTAAACCTTAACCAAACACTTATCTCAACTTTTTACAAATTTAGCCAAGCTTGATAATTAATAAAAAGGATTAGTTGCTAAATATTAATGACAAAGTTAGTTGATAAGTAAAAATATATTGAATAAAATGAAAGATAAGATTTTTCTCTATTATATTTATTTATTTTAGAGGCATAAAAATAATATTAATAACAATTTTGTATAACAAGTACAAAAGAAGAAAAGTAAAATTCAACTAATCAAAAGATTTAATTTAGTTATTTATCACCAATGGATGCTTAACAATGGTGATATACCGCTTGGATCATGCAAGTTAAGTTGTTAATAATGCAGGTAGCAACGCTGACTTAGTGTTGCAATGGATAACTTGTCTGTTGATGTCTTTTTTTTAAAAAAAAAAATTACTTCCATTTTTTTACTATTATTTTTTTAATTAAGATAAAAGAAAGAAGTAAAAAAATTACAAATAAAAATAATAATTACAAAATGGAATTTTGGCAGAAGACTCATTTAATTCCATTCTCTTTCATGTCTCTCTCGGAGTTTGATTTCCTGTGTTGTTATGACCCTCATACAAATGAAGAGAATATGGTTATTGCTGGTATGGATTGATTTGTAATGGTGAATCTCAAATGTGGCTATCTGGTGGTTGTTAGTGTTTTGTTTTCTGTATGTGGCGGTGGCCAATGGGTGTTGCTTTGGTGGTTAAGAAGATGGATTGGAACTATGGTGGGTCACAATGATCACAAGTCTCTTCATTCATTCTTGTTCAATGCAAGAACCCAGCGAAGCCTATTCCCAGAACAAAATAAATATGCTTGCTATACAACAGCATTCAGAGCTGAGTCAAAACTCACAGACCAAATGAAGATCTTCAATGCTTGACGACTCCTTTCAAGATACTATATACAATAGAGAGGCTAGTCTCTAGCAGGAAGTTCTTCATTAGATCACAGCTTTCCATAGCCAGGCTTGGCAAGGAACAAAGAATTAATGACATCCATAAAAGAAGGGGGCCACGTTGGTGTAGCAATGAGAGGAAGACCCCTTGCACTGAATCAGTTAAAGAAATAAGGTGATTCCAACACTTCCCTCAGCTCAAAGTCTCCCCGGTCAGGCAAAGGCGGAAAAGACAACGTGGGAAAAGACTTTTCAAAGCTCTCCAACAACTGCATACAAATCCAACAGTATAAATGATGAGTTCTGCTTTAAAAAAAGGCCCTCAGACTTGGATTTGACACTGCACAATTCTTTTAAATGCTAATTCAAGTTGAAATTTATAGGCATTTTTTTATCCCAAAACATAATTGAAACAGCAGATGAGAACAGATTATAAAGAATGCTTTAATTAGCTGCAACAAGTGTTGTTTCTTTAAACATATGGTACGTATCTCTTTTCTTTGTTCTTTTATTCACAACCAAAACAACCACAATCGAATAAAGCTAGTAAAAAATAATTAATTTCCTCTTATCCGCTCTGCCAAATAAACTTCAAAAATATTGTATTGGGTTTTTGCCTTCTACAAATATATAATGATGCCAATGAATGGGCCATTGCCCTTATAAGTTTTAGAACAATATAGCAGTGCTAATACTTACATTCTCCAATATAGGTGTTTCATAGAGTTCAACAAACTTTTCCCTCAGTATCCTGTTCATTTCATCCACATCACATGCATGCGTCCAATATGAATCGTGAACTCCTGTGATGGTATGCGATATGCAGTAATGAGAAATCAAAACTAGGAATAGGACAGCAATTGAGACAAAATCCATCAATGAGTGAAAAACCTGCAAAGTTTAAGCCTGCCCCTTTGCAGGCAACTGCAGTCATCATCATATGAGAACTATCAAGGGAATGAACAAAATTTGGTGGGAAAGCTGTTCTCTGTCGTTGGACCATAACCTGTAACAGTAAAAGAACTGCCAAATTTGAGATCCAAGACCCGGAAGGTACAACCTTTTCCCCCTTTGTTTTAGTATTTTGGTCACAGTCCAGACTGAATAAAGAAAAAAAATCAGGGCAATTTAGCTAGACAAAAAGCCAAGGCACCCGCTGAAGTCTACCAGAAATCATGTTCAGAAAACTTGGTTCAGAAAATTGGGAAACAGCTAGCAGAATGTACCAATGTAAGATACTATATACTCAAACAACATTTCAGCAATAAAAACAGGTTATTTCAGATTTTTCACAATTTCATGTGTTATCAACATCTTAGCACAGACTCGAAGTCAAAGTAAATATTATGGAATCTTGATTACCAAAGCAGAAATGAGCAACAAAGATAAGTAACGTTACCTTGTCAGTTTCTTTTTGTAGTATTAAAACCTGTAGGGAAGTTTTGATCTGCAGCAATTGCACAAAAGGAAGATAAGAGTACTCAAAATGCCCTCTCTATTGATACGAATGTAACAAAATGCCAATCATTTTTTTTTTCCTGTCAGTACTATATGATCTACTATGCTTCTGCAAATGTTATAGAACTCACACTTCGCGTCCCTAATTTACGATAAGGTTGTACAACAGGAAGTCCTAGGGGAGTTGTCCACCGCACTGGCTCATTTTCAGATGCGATAATCTGGTCAGGTAAAATGCAAAGAGAAAATGTAAACAGAATTTCAGTTGCTGGTATAGAAACTAGATAAAAAATTAACCAAAAAAAGAAAATCAACATAAAGGAAAAACAAATAAATTGAGACAGACTCACCTTTGCACAATCCCCAAGCCAGTTCATGATACTTCGTGCAGCTTCAAACATCTCTCCTAAGGCAGTTAAGGTTACCTGATCAAGCAACAATATAAAATATTGTCAGTGACATGTTTTATGAAAAAGAGTAAAGCTAAGGAATTATGAATCATCACTGTTGGGACGCTCCCTTCACACCTTTGCAGCATAGCAAGAACAACCAAAGATATCTGACTCCTCTGTGATACCACGTTCCTTTAACCTCCTTTTGATCTGGTCTCTAGCACCAATGTAAGTTACACCATATACAGATGTCATCACTGTCTGTTTCACCAATTTCCTATCCACCTAGATGGAATCAAACCACCATTAGTTTGAAAGTAAAAGAGCTTATCCACATTGAAAAATGGCAAGGTACGCCCTATCTTTTGAACGGGCCAAAAAAAAGGAAAAGCATGAAACAGTGTTGACCCAATAGTAACTAAGCAATCCCTTAGTGACAGGAGACCACTATGATCAACAATCAAAGCATGCAGAAAACCTGGTTAATTAATTCTTTTGCACGCAATGCATCAGGAAAAACATCTGGATCTTTCTGTGCATCCCTCCGCATGATATCAAGTACTCTGCATCGCAAAAGTGCATGTTTATCACAGCATCCTTTTGCAGATATCTGCTTGCTTCACATCCAGAAATGCACTACAGAAATATAGGATTGAAAAAGAAAAATTCTTGTAGAGGCTTTACAAATTTGGCTCCAATCAAACATATCCAATGAATACTACAGGACTTTGACTACTGCACACGAAGGGCTAACATATGGATCTGGTCATAGGCCATGAAATAAGAGCATTGCTGACTAAAGTTTTGCTTTGATTGAATTGAAACAAATTAAAGTTCCTAATTTAAGCAGAAATATTAACCTTCGATTGGATGTTACTACTTCATTACAAATGCCTGGATTTCCTTGAAAGCCAGAAAACTTGGCCAGTGAAATACATTCTTCTTTTAGTTTTGTGAGAGTAGGGCTTCCAAACTCTTAGTCTTTGGGATGATAATGTTAGTTGCAGATTTCTATTCGATCCAATACATGCTGGTAGGTATGTTTCAGAAAAACTGGGACCCAATTAGGAAGCATTTTTGGTTTATATCCCTACGATGATATTTGCGGGTCATCCTATTAAGAGTTGGTTATAAATCTAAAAATTCAGATTCTGTCCTCATGTAATTAAATGGAACTTCAGATTTAAAGAAGAGTATCCCTTTATTAAGCCCACTAACCAAGAGTTTCCACAATTTTCAGCACAAGTTTTTTAGTTTCTCAAAAAATCTCTGCGTTTTCAAATCTTCGACCTAATCTTTAAATCAGTCCGAGTAAAAACAACCAGCTCCATTGGTTTGCTTCAACAAAAGCTCGTCTTAGCTCAAATCTTTTCTACTGTATCATGAGGAAACCCCTTACCTAGCAGCTATTCCCGAGTAGACATCTGCAGGCTTCTCTCCTGCAACTAGATTAACAGCAGCTGCTCCCAACTGTTCAAGATTCCAATGATTTAACAAAAGCAGAGGGATTCAAAATATAATCAAATGCATTACTTTCCTTTTTCAAAAATAAAAACGAAGTTTAAAAAATAAAAGTTTGCAGACCACTTCTAAAAAACACGACTTGAATTCAACAATGATTGGCATCAGCATAGTGCCTTAGGAAACGAAAATCAGACAAACAGATTGCACATATTGGGTTTTGTTTATCAGCAGTAATCATAAAGAAAAGAAAAACTTCATAACATCATCCAATTCAAGTTAAGGACGTTACCTTGTCTCTTCCAAGTGCAGCGTAGTGTTGTAGGCCATTGCAGGAACCATCCTACAAAAAACCATAAGAGGGAAGGGGTACATCAGAAGGCAGAACAGGTTATGAGAAAAATTATAGGCCAGAAGAACAAAGATAAGCCCAGGGAAGAGTACTTAAGTTGATTGTCCCAAATAGTCCAACAGTTTTTTATGTAATAGAACCAATAGAAACCACTCAAGCTTATCATTTTATTTGTTTTCCTAAAGCATACAAGGTACAACAACAAAGAATCTTGACTCTCCTTTTACCATTCATCTTCCTAACACCTCTGCCTCTCTCAATCCATTCCCTACCATTCCAGTAAAACTGTGCTCAATTGGGTAGGATGCTTTACAATCCTTAAAAAATGTCCATAAAAAGTTTATATGAGCACAATGCAATACATTGATAAGTTATACCTGATGAACAGGAATATGTGAAATATATGTTTCTGGCGAGGAGCTTCTCAAAGCTTCAGTTAGGTTAATGCACACAGCCAAGAACTGAAATGGATCTTCTGCATGCAACCACCAACGCTTTCCGTCAAGTGGTTTGTCTGCGGAATCAAATATATCATCAAGGTGATTCTCAGTAAAAGCTATCCGTCCCTCATAAGATAGCTTGTCTACACCACCAGCAAATAAATTTGCAATGTGTATCTTCAGCCAGCGTAAGCCTGACTTTCCAAGAGGGCGTCCCTCTGCGAACTCCAAAATCCCCCGGCACAGATCTGATCCAAGATGGTTTAAGTATGGGTGCATGGGGTAGGCACGCCCACGAAAGTCAATATTGTGTGGATAATAGAAACCCTCTTCATCTTTCATCTTCCGTGCTACCTGGAGCCAATTAAGAATGATGGCATGAACGCCATCAAGAAGATTGAAAGTGTACTGTTTAAAATAAAGTAAATTGAGTCTTACAGCAAGTTTAAGTTCTATGTCACAACGCTGTGCATGTCTTTCCTTGTTCTCTTTTTTCACTCCTCTGAGTTTCCACTTCCACTTCTTAAGTAGTGCTTCATCTTCTGTTTCTGGCTTCTCAGGTAAAGGAACCTGAAATGAAGAAATTAAATGAGAAAGGTTTTTTAGTTGCTATCATGATCAATTCTTGGAACACAAAGGTAAAGGTAAAGGAGTTTCTCAGAAAAAAAAAAGTTACATTGAGGAAAGTTAGAAAAGATACTCACATCACTGTGGTCTACTAAATCAGCAAGACAGCCTCCATTACTCCATATTCTATCAACAACACTAAGTACCCTCTTATTTACCCTCCATCTGGTATTCCCTAGCGTATCCAGGGCCTGGAAAATTAATTCAAACAAAAGAGAATCCTTGTTAAACCAGAAGCTAAGCTGGTAAAATCTACACATGTGATAGCATGTGAAGGTATACACAATTATTAGTATAAGATTGTGTTCAAAGAACATCACATATTAGTACCAAAAGATGATTTTGTTCAAACAATAAAATACGCATCAGTAACCATGCAATGCATCTAATGTGTACAGACCTCAAAAACTGGTCGTAGCTGCTTCCTAGGTGCCCTCTTAACTGCTTCACGTTGCTGTTTAGCACCATGTATCCGCATGACATAGGATGGTAAGAACAAGTGAGCTCCTTTATCATAACTGCAAAGGGCATTGAGGTTATGCTCGACAGGAGTAAGAGAGAGGTAAATATCACAAGCTATGACACAATTATATAAGAAGAGCTTAGAACACACCAAAAAGCTACTTAAATGCCAGGTCCTGATTTGTTACTAGAAGCAATAGTGGTGTTAAGAGTTGTAACAACTACATGGGAACCAGAATCCAACCACACTCATTAAATGCCAGATTAAAGTAGCGTATGTAAGGAACATGTATGAAGAATTTGTATCTTCCAAATTTGTATACAAGGATCTAAAATTAATTTTAGTGGGGACTATGCTAATGTGCCTCCTGCAACTTGCATGATGACTGAGTGAAAGAGCCGAGACCCACTATAAACTTGCTAGTAAACAAAGTGCTCTTTCCCCAAAACCAATTCATGAAATGGTTTTCATCTGATGCTCAATCTGATCAAATTAAGATATTCAGAGTGCAATCACTGGTTTAAATCTTTTTTTTTTGTAGATAGAAAGTGTGTCCAGGAATCTCAGTCCTAATGGGCAATTTACAACAAAAAGCGCTAGGGAGCTTATCAGATTTAAAGGAAAAAGGTTGAATGGCAGAAGCTGCCATAGAGGCCTCTTCATATTCCAAAGCATGTGTAGTTTTTCCAATGAGGATTGTGATCATTCATGAAAAACTTAACCAAAGTCCATGAAAAACATATCCTAACTAACTTGCCAAACAATAAGGTTCAAAAATCTCAGTTTGACAGCAGAGATCCGTCTGTGCCATTTCTCCCATGTAATCATCTGTTGTCTCCTTGCGCTTCTGGCACAATTGAAATTTGAAATAGATACCTATATATGAATCATCACCTAAAGAAAATAAACTACTTCAATCAAGTTCTCTATGTACTATCCTAATCCTAAATTAGCTACATGTCTGACTTCACATGAAAACAACAATTCGATACTCTTATCTTTTCTTGTGCTAAAATAATCTACCACAGCATCCTTGAAGAAAACCTAACACCTTTTCTTTCTCTATATTTTATCTCTAACTGCCAACCAATCTTTTCCATGAAGCATACCTCTCCCTTTAACATCAAAAACATTATAATAAAGAATTCCATAGCAATCCCTAAATTCTCCTGCCTGTGGCAATAATGTTAATTTTCCGGTATTAGGCATGGCTGTGATTAGCAAATGCTCTTCAATGTTTAAAGACAGTGTTCTCCATTTTGTTGAGAATCCTAGACAAAACCTTCCATCTCATATCTCAATTCACCATGTTTTCAATAAAAACCTGCAAGACAATTAGTTTCCCTTCCAATGGAGGTTACAGAAATGGAGAGGCAGAGCCTTGAAACATGCTGAAATGTTAATTTCAATTCACTGAAATTGGTATTGGAATTCCAGTCTTTATAATCAGAGAGTCATCCCTTCATCTATTATACCATTTTAAGCATTTAACTTGGCATGAAAATTGAAAACAGCTCCAGGCATAAAGCAGAAGTAACCAAAACACTATGTTAATATTTCTGAACTTGGAATATATCCAACTAAAAAATATAAAATTAAAAGAAGACAATCGTGGAAAAACTGTAAATATAAAACAAGTTAACATACCCTCTCCATCTAAGTGGTGGCACCAACATTGGCATATAAGGAATCACCATGTGCCTAGCCTGTTTGGAGAATCAACATTTTTATGACTTCTTGTGCAAGAAAAAAGAATGAAAGACAAACATCTGCAACTTAAGAGGCACCATGGAAATTGCCTACAAATCTTATCTGTTTCAGCTCTAAAATCTAGAAACTAACCTATCTGCTTTGAAAGTATATGGCACCCCGACACAAGTTCATGTCATAAAGGATGATAAAATATGAAAACTAGATATCACTAGAAGTACAAAATATGACAGGGTTACTCACAGTTTTCTCTAGGCCTTTGAGGACTAGTGGGTCACATTGAATAACACCATATTTTTTCGCGCCCTTCCTGTTTAAGAAAAGGCCATTGTGCATCAGTTAGGAGCAATTACAAGGAAGAAAAGATAAATTGAGCTCATCGAGTCAATTAAAGAATGACTCCATACTTATTTTCATATGACACAGTTCTGAATGTATGTACAAATGCAGGTCGAGGTTCAGATGGACTATCAGCTAACTGATCACAGGGAGGCTGTATATAAGCTGTTTGTAACAGCAATTCAATTAGACGGCTTCCAACCTGCAAAGTGCAAGGACAGAAATCAAATTCATACACAATACATTTGTTCAAGAAAATTAGCCTTTATCAATGATTACAAGCACACAAACCTTAGCCCTAGCATCTGCATTCCATGGTTTTGAATCATCCTTCCCCTTCACAATCTTCCTCACAGCTGGCAGCTTTTGTTTTTTAATCAAATCAGTGACCTTTTTTCTTAGGTTTTCTTGTTCCTTCATGACAGCAGGGGATTCACCTTCTACACCATTCTTGCTATCATAAGTCTTTTCCTTTTTCTTCCTTGTTTTCTCCAAGATATTGTGTATTCTAATCTGTTTCATCACAGAAACTGTTACAGATTCAGTCCTCAGTTCAAAGAAAGAGAACAAGACTGAAGAGTTAGGAGTTCCAAAAAATGGATTAAGAATGGTACACCTAAATATCTCTTCATTGTATAGTTCTTTTTTAAAAAGAAAAAAAGGAAAAGAAAAGAGGAAGCAACTCCCATAGTCAGAAGAGACAGTAGAGCAAAGTGTGACGCGTGCCTTTAACGTCTAAACTAAGAGAAAAACTTAAACAACTTACAAAACAAAGGCACAAACAAGAACACACAAAATTGAAATGATACAGATAAGTGCTGTCCCCAACAGGGAAATGCAAAAGTATAAATCCATAGTGAAACAATGTCGAAACATGAGATGAGCTCTGACGAAGGAAAGTTGAATGTCACTCTTATGAGTCCACCATGCCCATGCTTTGAGGAAATTGTAGCTCAAAAAAGAAAGGCGTAATAGAATATTCAGCCTAATAAGGCCCGTGATATGAAAAGTTTAACACATAATGAAAAAATTGTAAAAACTTAGTATCTAAAGGATCTTACACTACATTGTTTTTCGTACCTACATTTAGTGTCCTCCCTGGAACCATGAACAGCAGAAGAACTTGGACGGAAAGTAAAAACTATAGATATATAAAAAAGAAATCCAGAAAAACCCCATTCAACATTCGACAAAACTTTACGGAACGTAACTTCAAAATCTAATTTTCCAGGCACTACTAGCTCCATAGCTGATTTTTATCTCATAATTGTACATAGTAACTTTCATCTTTCTTCCTAGTTCATCACCTCAGATGAAGGTTGTCTAAAAGTAAATTTAAGAAACTTTATGTTTTCCCTTATCTTTCAATAGTTTTATATGGGCACTCATTATCCTCTGTCTACAAATCAAACCGAAAGTAAAAATAAGCAAATAAAACATTAAAAATTACTTACCTCCTGCTCAATTGCATCACCAATCATACAAGCAGCAGTCACAACTCTTGCACATCCATGTTCCCCACCTGTCATTACCATTGCTGCGAGTTGATGCATTGCAATAACAGACATCTTGTCAGCTGGCAACAGATCAAAATACGGAGCATAACCCTGCCTACTCTTCCCCGTTCTAATCAACTCCTGCTCTTTCGCAATTGCGTCTCTAAAAGGCTCAAACCAACCAAGGAACAAACTCTTCATATATGGCAAATTAGGAGCCAACTTATGCTCACACATATCCTTCAAAAGCTCCTTATATTCTTTCGTTGCCAGTTCCCATGCTTCCGCCTCAATCTTCACTTGCCTTCTCCTTAAGACCCTATGCTTCCTTGACCCTACTCCAGGGTTAGCATGTAGCCTCCTCCTCCTAAAGTGCTCCTCTTTCTCCTCTTCTTTCCTCATTTCTGGCAGCAATTCTTGCACTTCATCCGCACCATACACATTATCTTCAACATCTGTTGATGACACTGCCTCAGCTACACTCACATACCCTCTTGGACAAAATCCAGCACACCAATTCCCATTAGTACTATCACTATTTCTCAAAAAAATAAAACTGGGTTTTCCCATAAAATCTTCATGGGTTGATATTTCGCCAATTGCTCGAAAACTCAGTCGTGGACTTGTGTTATTAAGCGAATGGAACTTGAGTTTCTCAAAAAAGATGGGTTCTTTAGAGGCTCCTAAAAAGCTGTAAGTTCTTGGAAATGAAGGGAAATTGAGGGACTTTGATTGGGATTTCAAAGTGGCTTGTTTTGCGACGTTTCTCCACATAACTGTGGATGGTTTAGAGATAGAATTGTGGGTTTCTTATCAAAAGTAATCAAAGGATCAAAATTTTTGGTAGAAAATATACGGGAGTTGGCACTCTAATTAAAGGAAAAGAAAAAAAGAAATGGAATTGAAGTGATTGAGAGATGAATTAAAATGCGCGGGTAATGCAATTTGAGAAAGGAAATGAGTTCATAGAGAGGGTATGATAGTGGTCTTAGCATACCGGCCGCCTTAAACCCTGCATAAACCTTTTTTGGGTTTTTTGGCTAAATCGTCTTGTTTGTTTCTCTCTTTTCACTACTTGTGTTGCCATGAATCCAGGACTAGAAGGGGCATTTGTATCATCTCAAAAGTTTCCAAGGGCTTGGGGTTATAAATTGCAAGTCCTGGGTGGATTCTTAAGATAAAGTTGGGCCAATTTGAAATAACAAAGAAAAATAATTTTGGCATATAATTTTATTTAATCTTTATTGTTTGTAATTTGCAGAGCATAATTAGGAATGGAGAATTAAATTTTATTATTTTTGTCTCAAACCAGTTACAAACGAAGCAAGTCCAATTTTGGAGTAAGTGATTATACATATTAATATTTATGTGTTTATATAGTTGTAAATATAAAGCTATTAATAATAATAATTGTTGGTGCATCTAAGAGAAAAGTGTAGAAGTTTATTAATTACTAAAGAAATACCTTCCGAAATTCATATTCTATTTAAAAGCATGCCTACCAAAGCGACAATTTGTCAGGCTTATAAAAACAAATTGTTACTAAATTTATTTTTTTTATTAGAGTAAAGATATTTTGAATTTATATTTACATGTATGTTGTGTTTGTTTAGTAAAAAAAAATAAAAATATATTTAAAAACAAAAAAAAAGGAAAATGTTGAAAAATTATTATTTAACCATTGCACATCGAAGGTGGTTTTCTGTTTTTGAGAAGAAATAACAAACACTTTTAACATAAAAGTAACCAATTAAAGATGCCGCCTTTCCTAATGATTTGATCTAATAGGTTGTCGGGTAGATTGTTTGTTTGTATTTGCATTTTAAAAAAATTAAGTTTATTATTTTAATTTTTTATTTTAAATTAAGCTTTTTATATATATATATTATTTTAATGTAATGATATAAAAATAATTTTTTAATAATAATAACAATATTATTTCAATATATTTTTAAATAAAAAATATATTTTAAAAAATAATTGTTATAATAATAATATTACCACAATAATAAACAGGCTCTTAAAAGTTATGAGAATTGTTTAGAATGATTAGAATGCATGCATACAGCTTGGTCGTATATAAGATCAATTTTCATGTATTTTGAATGTAAAATGCATGTTGTTGGTATTGAAAAATAATATAAATCATATCTTCAAACATCACTTGATAGTTTAAGCCACCGAGTTAAACTGGTTTTTTGCTATTATATCAGAGCCTTGATGATCAAACGGTCACGAGTTCAAATCTTATCATTTTTATTTATTTAATAAAAATTAAATACAAGGTAATGTGACCTTATGCAAATTGAAATCCAAAATGCTTCCACTTGAGAGGGGTGTTAGAGAATAATATAAATCATATCTTGAGATCTCACTTAACGATTTAAGTTATTGGATTGAATTGATTCTTTGATGATTAGGAGAAATTAATTTTAAAACGTAGTTATTGTATTTAAATTTTAATCAAAAATTAAATTAATGAGTTAAGATTTTGTTGAAAAATATTTTTTTACATGAATATTAATTATAACATGAAATATTAAAATACTTAAAATTAATGATAGATAAATAAAAAATTAATTTCAAAGAATTCTGAATGAAATTGATGGAAAAAAATTCATGTTGATAAGAAATTATTGGTTTTATCTTTTAGAAATATATGTTGTTTTTAATTTAAATCTAACACAGACACCAAAACCAGAGTTAAAAAAATAGGCAGACTAGCGATTCCAATATAATGGTTGAAATTTTCCAGAGCACAACACCATCAAAGTTTTAATATGGAAACAATCCTTCCATCCGCAAACATGGGATTATCCTAAATTTAAGAAGAAAATCCATACATAGTAAAATGTGAATCTAATTACCCCAAACCAAAACCATGAGCAAAAACTGACGAAGATCTTCAAGCTAAAGCAAGTTAAATTCCTAACCAAAACCCAAGGAGCTGCTGCTGCTGCTGCTGCCAGAGCACCTCCAGCTGCCGGAGCACCTGCTGCTGGAGCAGCCTGATGAGCTGCCGCCGATCGAGTAGCTGCTCAGCGAGCTGCTGCTGCTGCCGCTCATCGAGCTGCTCTATCCGCGGCTGTGGCTGCGGCAGCGGCAGCAGCCGCAGCTCGATCCGCTGCGGCTGCCGCTGCTGCTGATCGAGCTGCCGCACCGGCCAGAGCACCTGCATCTGCTGGAGCAGCTGCTTCTGCCGGAGCAGCTGCTTCTGCCACCCCTGCTGGAACCGCTGCCACCACTGGAGCTGCTGCTGCCGCTGCTGGAGCACCTGCTGCTGCTGGAGCACCTGCTGCCGCACCAGCTGGAGCACCTGCAGCTGCTCATCAAGCCCCTGCTGGAGCACCTGCACATCGAGCTGATGCCGCCACCACAGCTGGAGCACCTGCTGCTTATCGAGCATCAGCTTAACATTGAGCTGCAGCAGCTGCTGCTCCTGCTCGAGCAGCTGCTCCTGCTCAGGTATAAAGAAACTGTACATGGAATCGATGTTACATATTTTTTTTGGTGTTAAAAAATTTTTTTAATAAAAAATTTATAGATAGATTTTTTCAACATATTTTTGTATTTAAAAAATTCTAAGTGAAAATTAAAAAAAAATTATGCATAAATATAATCAAATAAATAAAAAATTATGTGTCTTAATAAGTAAAAAAAAAACAACTATAAACTATAACTAAAAATAAAAGTGAAAAAATCGAGAAACAAGTATAGATTAAGATATTTAATTTCAAAAGACCAAATATTTACACGATTGTATTTACTAAATTTATTAATTAAAACAAGTTTTTTATTCAATCAAACGATAATAAAAATAGATATACACATTAAATTGATTGAATAAAATAAAATAAAAAAATAATATGCAAGATCGCACATATTAGAAATATTATTTGAAAATAAAATTTTTTATTTTCAAGAATAAAATTCATATATACAAAAGATTAAAAAAATTATAAATGAATCAGAAAAACTTTCTCAAAAATTAAATGCTTAACTAAAAAAATAACTATCATTTCAAAAAGGATCTCTAAACAACATAAAAATGGAGAAGAGATGTTAATCTAAATATAAATTTTTAAAAAAAAACATATAAAAGGAAAAAAAAAAGAAGAAAGAAAGACCAGGCGTTGTTGGGACTAGTAAATCAAACCAGTCCAATTGCCACATTTTGTTAGGGCCCACACCCACTAACCTTTTTTTTGTTGAAAGATGTTTGTGAAAAAAAAAAAGATGACGCTCTTTTACAGACCAGATATTTTTTTCTCTTACAAAAAAGTTGTGCATTCATGTTTTTTCGATGCAATTTTATACATAAAAAAATTTAATCTGTAAATTAAAAAGCTCGTACATACATGTAATCAAATAAATTGATAACTATGTGAATTAATAACAATAAAAATATATTAACGATAACTAAAAATAAAATTAAAAAATTCAAATGTGTTAATAAACGGAACACTTACCCAGTTATATTTTTTAAATTTATTTATTAAAATTAATCTTTTTATCCAATCAAATGATATTAAAAAAAACACACGTATTAAATTGATTAAATAAAATAAAAGTAGAAAAAATATTATGCAAGGTTTGTTGTATATATTATGTTATCTGAAAATAAATATTTTTTATTTTTTTAAAATAAATTTCTTTATACAAAAAGATAAAAAAAAAATGTTGATGAATCATAATAAGTTTTTTAAAAAAATTAAATACGAACAACACCATAATAAACAATATCTATCCAAAAATAAATAAATAAACAAAAAAAATCACATATAAGAAATATTATTTGAAACATAAATTAAAAAAATATTTTTAAAAAGATATATAAAAAAATATCAGTAAAAAAAAAAGCAATATTAGAAAAAAAACATTGTTTGTTGTGGCTTAACTTCGTTAAATCCATGACCCGTAGCATGAACTCAATCGGGTTCAATATTGTTTTCCCTTTAAATTCATATTCAACTTTTAACCAAAAAAAAAAAAAATTAAACATGTGACCTAGACCATGAACTCAACCAGACACTATATTGTTTTATCTTAAATTTATATTCAACCTTTAAAAACAAATATATACAACACCATCAAAAAACAATTTATATTAAAAAAAAAAGGTTAAATAAACAAAGCAAATCACAAATGAGTGATATTAATTGAAACATAAATTGAAAATTATCTAAAAAAATGATATATATAAAACAATATCAGTAAAAAGAAAGCAACATTAGAAAAAAAAAATTATCTGGTTATTATAGCTTATCTTGTTAAACCCGTAACTCAGTTCATGAACTCAACTAGGTTCAATTTTTTTTCTTAAACCTTAAAAAAATTTAAATATGGGACCCGAACCATGAATTCAACGAGGTTAAATAATTGTTTTCTCTTAAATTTATATTCAACTTTAAAAAAATTTCAAAAATTAAAAATGCACAATACCATAAAAAAATCAATCTTTATAAAAAAACCTCAATCGGGTTGATTTTTTTTCTTAAATTTATACTCAACCTTTAAAAAAAAACTTGTAACCTGGATTATACACTCAACCGATTAAATATTTTTTTCCATTTGAATATATAACAAACCTAAAAAAAAAATAAAGTAAATAATATCATTCATGGTAAAACATGTTGATTTAATACGGACCATAAACTTAACTGAGTTTAATATAAATATTTCTTAAATTCATAATCTACCTTGAAAAAAACACTTGTAACCCCATTGTGTACTGAACCTTGCACGGTGTTTTTCCCATGAAAAAAAAAGAAGAAAAAAACAGATTTGTTAACATTAAGTTCTGAAAGTCGATATTTCAGCATTTCCAGTTTCATTTACTTGAAGTGGTTGATAATTCGAGCTACACAAAAAAAAAAGAAGAAGTAATTATTACCTTTTCAATGAATTCGATCCAGATGAAATCTCAACTTTAGTGAGAATATCCATCCATCTTTGTCCCTTCTCCTCGTTTTCCCTGAGATTTTCTTCATTCTTATCAAAGACAATTGTGTAACTCTCTGTTTGATCATCTATCTTTGATTGTCCGACATCACAAGAAACTGGAAACACAATGTCCGATCTCATCTCATCCATGAATCCGACAATCTTGACAAGTTCTTCAAAGCACCATGGTAAAGAAGCACAATCTCTTGCAAATATAATAATTGATGACCGATTCTTCAATGGCCTCAAAGAGTCTTGATCTAATTGCCATTACTTTCTCTGGTTCCTTCTCGACTGGCACAATGAATCTCAGGGCTAGATCTGACTTTAAAGGTCTGCGACTAGTGTCTGCGACTCTGATGCCAGGGAAAACATTAGCCTTCCATTGATGGTACGACGAAGAAAAAGCTAAAGAAGCTTTAAATGAAGAAGCTACTTCTTTGCTTGTAACAATAAAATGGGCAGAAGATAGTTGTGGTGTAATATATATAGAAGATAGCAAACGGACACCACAATTCTTCACCTTCACTCCTGGCTGGGAAGAATGAAACGACAACTCAATGTTGCTAAAGGATCCATGCTGCCACTCTTGAAGCTCTTTAAGGTAATCAAAAGATAAATAGAATAGCCAAATATGATCTGACAGAACTTGGATAGAGTTACAACTAATACACATTGGCGATGAAGGATAATTCTCTCTTCCATTGGCTTTGAAATGACAAAAAAGAGAAGGACTTTCACCATTTACACCGAATGCAACACACGCAACAAACCCCATGCTCCAACTAGGCACTTGCACACTAATTGAAGATCCCTTACTTTGATGGTTAAACCAGCCTGGAATTTCATTTCCTGGAATGGTGATGCCAAATCCAGGTCTTGGATTAGACAAACCCTGTACCATAAAGAACCAAAATGTTAGATAGATAGAGGGAGAGTGAGAGAGATAGAAAAAGGTTGGGGTTTGGTTAAGAGGACCTGGAAGTATCTTTCAAGCAGGGTCAACCCCATGCTGTCTTGGCCATAATGATTGTACAATTCCCAGCAGTTAAGACATACGAACTCTGAGATTTTGGAACTGCTTAGGTTTATCGGATCTGGAATTGTTTTTAGGCTTATACAACCATTCAAACATACCGTTTGAACTTTAGATGGAACCTTAGGCAATGATTCAAGCATCGTGCAATCCTCCAAGACAAGCATTTCCAGTTCAAAAAGCTGATTTATGCTTTTAGGCAGGCTAACAAAGTTATTCTGGCTCAGATCTAAGGACCTCAATGAAGATAAGCAGCCAATATCTTCAGGAAGTGCCCCTTCTCTTAGATTGCAAGCGCGTAAACCTAGTACTTCTAAAGAACACAGACCAGACAAAGAAGGCGGCATAACTATTCTTTTGAATCCATCCAAAGATAATACTTTAAGATTCTTTAAAAGAAAAATGGATCTTGTGCTTGTCTTATTGAAGTTCCACTTACATCAAACTCCTCCAAACTTTTAACTTCCCCCAACTTCTCTGGTATATATTTAAGTTCAGAGCAGCCAGATAGATCAAGTTTTTTAAGGGATTTCAAACAACCTATGCTACTTGGAATGCTTTCAAGGTTCTTGCAAATTGTTCATGCTCAATAGACCTAAGCCAATCAAATGATGCATCGATGAAGATAGTTTTGTAATACCAGTCCCATCCAATCGAAGCACCATCAAACATTTCATGTTTCCTACTATATCTGGAAACTTCTCAAGTTTTGAGCAGCCATCAAGAATGCAAACTTTAAGTGATCCCATTTCTAGATTGTTCGGGAGAATCCTAATGCTTTTGCAGTTCACAAGGTTCATATATTGAAGCTTCTTGTGATGTGCAAGTGATGGATGGACCTCAGACAAACTTGTACAACCTTCAAGAATCAGACTCTCGAGATTTGGAATTCCAGTAAGATCTGGAGTCTTGGTCAGGTATAGTGAGTTGCTGAGATTGATGATTTTCAAATTAACTGCACTCTGCAATCAGGCAGGGGAGAAGAAAAATGGATACTTCTATCAATCATATATAGGAAAACGATAAAAAGAAATACAAAGGCCCTTAAATTAGGTGATCTCACCTTACACCCATACCATAATTGCTCAAGATTACTGTTAGCCATGTGAAGTTCAACTAGCTGATCCACCTGCAAACCAACTGGCAATGATTTTGAAGGGTAAGAATGCCATTCAAGAAATTGTAACTTATTGGAAAGATCTTCAGGTCCTTCAGAAAGCTGCACGTTGTTGATTTTGAGCAATCTTAGTCTGTTCATTTTAGAGAAGGCTTCCATGTTCCATTGTGACTCTTTTATTCCAGGCATGTCCAAGAATATGGCTTCTATTTTTTCTTTTCCCTGTCAGCCAAAAGGGAATACAAGTAAAAAACAAATACAAAGTAGAGATGGAGCGTAAATTAAAATAAACTTTATGAAATCATATGGATAACGTTCTCTATCGCTACTCACTTTGTGTTGTCCATCAGTGCAAGGCAGACATCCTCGTATGTCCACAATCTACTGCGCCTTCCAGGCTCTTCAGGGGATTCACAACGAACAATTTCCTTACCCATTATCCGTAATAAATTATGCATCCGGACTTGATCTCGAGAGACACTTATGAGAGATTTCTCAATAAGAACTTGTGTTCCAATATGTGCATGGAATCCACAAGTCAAGTATCCTTATTATTCGATCTTTTTTTAAACCCCTTCGGAAAGCGGGCAATGTCTAAAAATATTTTCTTCTCTAATTCATGGAGGCCATCAAAACTAATATGAAGCACATCAATAATTTCACGGTCAGGAATCTCATTTAGTCTATTAATCGCACTTCGCCATTCAAGGATACTTCTTCCATGCATAAACAAACCTATAACTTCTAGAGCGGTGGAAGGCCATTAGCATAGCCCATAACTTGCTTGGATAGTTCCACAAAATCTTCAGCAGGTTGGTCATTTTTGAAAGCTTTCTGGCTAAACAACATAAGAGCATCATCATCATTCAATTTCTCTGCCTCATAAATTCTAGCAACACCATTTCTAGTCAACACTTGTCTATCTCTGCTTGTTATGATAATTCTGCTCCCTGGACCAAACCATTTACTCTCCGGAGCCAGGGATTCTAGTTGTTTACGGTCATCTACATCATCAAGAACAACAAGAATCTTTTTACGTTGTAACTTCCGCTTTATCATTTCAATACCTCTAGAAGAATCACATATATTAGCTCGTTTCATTAAGATCTCAGAAAGAAGTTGTTCCTGCAAACGACGTCGTCCATCTTTCTCAGGAAAAACTTCTCTGACATTTGCTAAGAAGCAGCTGCCTTCAAATTGCCAACGAAACCTATCATAGACTACCCTTGCAACAGTCGTCTTACCTATGCCACCCATTCCACAAATCCCTATGAAGATTGCTTCGCCAACTTCTTCACCTATATAACCTTTTAATATCTCTAGACGAGAATCCATTCCAACTAAATTTTTGCTAATTGTTGGCAGAGTGAGGCTTAGTTTGTACGATATGCAGTCAGCAATTTCTTTAATTGATTCCGATTCATCCCTGCACAGGAGGGTGCAAAACATTAATCATGCAGTGTGCAGAAATCAAATTAGATAGTGATAATGGGAAAACAAACATTAGCATATTATAGCCCGAAAATGTATGGCTTTTAGTCGGAAATTAATATAGAGAAAGATAGGGCCCTGATAATAGATAGCTGCAAGAATAGAGAGGAAAACGAAAGAATAAACTGAAAACGGAACTAGGATTGTATTGATGCTAAGAATGATCCGTACAATAGCTATCTTATTGCATAAAGAATCACACAGCCACTAAAGAAGCATGCATACAAGAACAAAAACTCTTTATCAAGTTTGATTTTAGCAGACCAAAAGCAAATGGAGTTCTATCATATTTTTTGTCGACCACTAAGTTATTTTTATAATTATTTTTAAAAAAATTTCAATTATCTTGCATAGTAAATTAACTTTTAAAAAACAACTTTAAATTTATTAATTTTCAAGTTTTTTCCCATACTAGCATAGCCCAAAAAACATTTCTTAGATCAACTTAGTTTAAGTGGATGCTCAAATCCAATCCACGCACCTTGAGACGCACAAATATCATATATGCATCACACAACTCAAATTTTGTCTGACGCATATAGCACACGCGCTAGCAACTCAAATTTCTTTGTGTTTGTCGCTTGTAACACACACACTAGACATCATTTTTTTTTTGGTGCTACACGTGCCAGTAAATGAGCATGCCGTTGTCTCTAGACCACGCTTGTCCTCACATACTACTTCATACTTGGCTATCTTTGGCTTTTATGGATTCGTCTCATCGAACTCTTTTTGATGTACTTAGGGTTTCATTTTTGAAGATTCAAAATGTCACCAACATCTCATTCCTTCTTTCTTTCTTTCTTTCTTTCTTTCTTTCTTTTCTCCCTTCAACTTTGATTATTGTGGCAACCCATTTCTTTTTTCTTTCTTCTCTACTTAATCTCTTTATTTGGTCCCTCAATTTTTATATAATTTTTTATATAAAGTTAATAATAATTCTATTATAATTATCATTTCATTAATTAAACTTATTTTTATTTAAGTTGGGAATAAAACAAAGTTTTTAGGCAAAAATTAACTCTTTTTTTAGCAATCGCATTCAAAATAAATATTAATTTTAGTTAATATATTTTTTTGTGCAAAATAATGGATGAAATGATCATAATAATGGAACCAAAATTAACTAAATATAAAAATTGAAGGACTAAATGAATATATAGGCCAACAAAAAAAGAAATGAAGTTTTAATTTTTTTTTTTTGACATGTGAGACCTGCATGTCTCAAGTTGTGTAAGTGAGACATGTACAATTGATGAAACCATGCTAGTTTGAAAAGTTTTGTCCCACCTTTACTAGCTTGAGAAATAACTTTTTTCATGTGAAAAAATTCTTGTAGCTTATAATTACTTGTGGGCACCCATTTCTACACAAACACACATATATCTAAATAACACTTCAATAATTATATAATGATAAGTTGCCACTTGTTGAGAACTTCACTTCCATGTGTAGTTCTATAACTAGATTTTTTGCCCATACCATGTTATGGTCGAATATTTTTTCTAACTTTTATAAAATGTAAAGACATTAGAAAGTGAAAAATTTGATGCATGCTATACCGATACATTTTTAAAATATTAAGATGATGATATATTGAACGATATAATTATTTAAGAAAATAATTGAGACAACAACACACTAGATTGACCTGAACTAACCATGATTAACTTGTGAAACTCGCGATACAGAGCATGAAACCATGATAACCCCATGAAACCCAAATCAAAATAAAATAAGGAGCCCAATTTCAATCAACCAAATATTGAAAGTCGAAAATAAAAAAAAATTATTTAATTAAAGAAAGGATTTTTTTAAATATAGTAGCTAAATTTAACAAAGAATAAAAATTAAAAAACCCAAAATAACCTCGGTTATTTTAAATTTATTAAAAAATATTATAGAAAGCAAATAAAAAAATTAATAGAGCCCAATCTTTAATTAAATTAAATGATGAAGGATGAAACTGAAAAAAAAAACATTAGCTTAAAAGAAAAGAAACCTAAACGAATTTTCTAAACCTGAAACTGAAAAAAAATTATCATGTTAAATCCTAGATCCGAGCTAAACTAAGAAGCCCAATTCAATGTTAAAGTATGAAATCAGAAAAAAAATATCAATTTAAAAAACTTGCTAAGGTAAAAAAATAGCAATGAAAAATGAAGGATGAAATCACAAAATAAAATTAAAAATAATCTCAAATAAAATAAATAGTAATAAAAAATGATAATCAAATCTAATATATTAAAAAAATTAAAAGGGAATGAAATTAAAAACAAATTTTAATTCTATAAAATAATTTTAAAAAATTAAAAAAAAATTGAAGAATTGTTGTAAAATTCTAGAAAGTCAGGTGTGGAATTCAAGGAGAGGGAGAAAAAAAAAAGTTATCTGACGCCAAACGGAAGAGAATTACTCCTCACATGCCAACTAAGTTGTTAGGCCATGTCGTGGCGAATAAAAAAAACAGCAATGAAGGCCTTTTTTGGACGCTCTAAACCCTTGCACGTGCTGTTTCAATAAAGCGGGACAACTTACTCGCTTGCATGTACTATAGATGCAACAATTATTTTTTATGTGTATTTATTAAAATACTAAATTACCTATAAAACTACGCTTATTATAACACAAAAAAAAGGTATTAATAAGCCCTTGAAGGCAAAGCAAGGAATTTCTTATTTTAAAGGCCATAAGTAATTTTATTGTGCCGTGAAAAATGAAATTTCAAAAAAACTTCTAGACCCAATCTTTTTTTTTTTTTTTTAAGGGCAACTATGTAATTACACCATAAAAAATGAAAAATACCTAATTGCCCCTTATCAACTCTATAATGATCATTGGCCCTTGTAAAAAGACCCTATTATCTTTAATAGATATTTTATTTTTTTCAGAATGAAAAATAGTAAATTCATTGTTCCAATCATAGTAAATCAAGATATATTTACTGTACTTTTCCCATGGACTTTAATTTTTTTTCAATACAATTGATATATAGTTATCCTCTATTATTCTAAAATAGAATTAGACAAAATTATTCTAATCATACTAAAAGTGTCTTTGTAATATTGATTTGTGTTTTTATAAAGATGCCTCAATAAATTCAATTTAGATAATTGAGATTTTATTATTTGATCCATTAAATGAAAGAAATTCCTCTGTCCGAACAAGCTAATTTTACATTAATTTTATCTTCCTTAACGAAAGGACACCTATCAAATTTTAATTCCAAAAAAAATTCACAAAAAAATTATAAATAAATTTGTCGTTTTGATTTATAAATAGTTTGAATTTTTTAATTCAAGATGGAAAATCTTTTGATTTTATTTTGAAAAGCTAAAACCAACATATTCAAAAACTTTAGTCAATTTTTTATTCCTTATGATGGATTTGTTGTCATTTCTTCACAATTTTTAATTTTTTAAGCTAACTTTTTTATTTGTTCATGCTAGATTTGTTTTTCAACTTTTTTTATACATTTTAATTTTTCTGTTTAATATTTTATTTTATTTTCAAAATATAAAGAAACACCTAAGAATAGAAAGAAGTTTTATATAAAGATTAGAAATGCTTGATCACATCAGTTCAAAATATCATAAAAAAATAAAAATAAAAATTCATGCATATGAAAAAAATACACATTTACTATGATGCTTGTTCATCAATGAAACAATACAGGGCAGATTTGAGAATAAGAATAAGTAGATAGATGATTTACCTATTCCGGACGTCCCAGCCAGATAGATTGGCCACTGTAGAGAGACAATCTTTCCAGTTCCGGACTTTCTCCAAGTTTTCCTTGAAATTTTGTTCATGCTCAACGAAGGCTTTCTCATATTGCCCTTTCTGCTCAGCTACCTCTGAGGGATCCACATCATAAAAAACTGGCAGAACAGTTTGCCCCATCTCTTTCATGCACTGAACAATCTTGACAAGTTCATCCAAGCACCATGGTGAAGAAGCGTAATCTCTTGAAAATATAATGACTGAAAACCTTGATTCTTCAATGGCCTTCCAGAGAGCAAGTTCGATGGTCTTTCCTCTCTCGAGCCCCCTATCATCCATGTACACATCGATGCCTCTCTGTGCCAGATTATAATATAGATGACTAGTAAAGTTGTTCCGGGTGTCTTTGCCTCTAAAACTAAGGAACACATCATACATATATAGTGGAGGAGAAGAAGAAGAAGATGAAGATGAGGTTATTCCTTGCACGCTGGTGGAAGCCATGAAAATCCCTATAGCGATAAACTAGTACCGATCCCTTCTGGCCTCAACTTGCTCGCTTGGTTCAGCAATTGCTTTCCACGCTATTTTGTATAAGGCCTGCTCCTGTGGTCAAACATGAAACAGAAGGTAAGATCAAGAAATTTGGCAATTAAATCTACCAACTAGTAATTTCAAGCTGGAACAAGTACAATTCTACTTAGAAATCAGAAAACACCAAATTTCTACGAGTATTTCACGAATCTAGACCTAACAAACCGTGTGGTAAGTGTTGGCTAAAGAGGCACAAGATCCAGCCAAGCCCAATATTTCTTCTTCTTCTAGTATCTTAGTAACCAACTTCCAAAGCCCTTTTGTTTCTATTTATTCCAATGACTTCGAATTTTTTCCGGTTTCTTGAGGTCAAGAACTCGTACTGGTAAGTTTCCAATGATTTTCTTACGGATCTTCCTGTCAAGAGCAGGGCCACACAATTGAGTGATTCATATTTTTTAATGAATTATCAAGTCCATATCATTTAACATATATAAATATTTTTGCGTTCCAAGAACTTTCCAACAAAATTTTAAAACTGACCGTGAAAAAAACACCATAAACCGTGCATTAATATGTGCATGCAAAAGTTCTAAGGTGAATCACAAAAATCGTGCGAAGTACTGTAAAATTGTAAGAATTATTTAAAAATTTGGCGATTTTATAGGACATATTCTAATACATATAACGCCCTTAATTATTGTCTAGATAAAAATAGTTAAAATGAAAATAATAAGAATTTATAGAAATATTTTTAAGAAAATAAACTCAAAAACAAAATTAAATTAAATAATCATGTTTATTTCTCTAATCTTTTAAGTTTTTCCTATGACAATCTTTTTCAAAAAGTAAATAAGGACATTTTAGATACAATAAAAAGTTTCTATGATATTTTTTTTAAAAGGAGAAATTACTTGATCATTGTGTAGTTTAGTTATTTTATCTTTATTTTTTCATAAATTATAGTTTATGATGACAATTCATGTCATCCCTAACACACGTAATAATTTATAAAATTATTATTATTTTCAAAAATATCAACAAAAAAACATCTAATAATTTACAAAATTATTATTATTTTCAAACTAATAATTATAAAGCTCTTATATTAAATATTATAAATTTTACATTGATTTTTTTTTTTTAAAAAAAACTGAGCCACCACCCTCTTAATTAACCGAGTCTAATTATCTAAAACTCAAAGGTCATGTTTTCAAAATAGCTTTAAGTATGCTATAAAGAACATCATCTTGAGTCAAACTATAACTCCATTCTTAAATACAATTAATGAAAATTATGCTATAAGGATGACAACAGGCACATAAAGATAAAGAATTAGCCAAAATAAGATTAAAACACGAAGAACCCTAAGATTTTATTTTTATTTCTGAAATAATGAATTGATAACTTTTGTCTCTCAGGATATTTACAAGTTTTTATACAGGCATGAAATTGACCTTAACATGGTAAGAAAAATTATTATCAAGATAGCTGAGAATCCAAAAATAACATAAAATCCAAAAAGATTTTAAAAAATAACAAAATTAAATCATTGAGACATGATTTGGGGTCTTCCGGAACTTGAATGGTCGCCACAAGCTAAGCAACTTATAAAACTAAGCCTTAGGAATAATCTACGAAATTTTAGTCCAATTCGAAAGTCAAAAATAAAAATTATGATCTTTTATTATTATTTTGCTAACTTTTTTGACATTAAGTTCTTATCTTTCAGTATTCCCAGTTTCATTTACTTGAAGTGGTTGATAAGTCGAGGTATAAAATAAAAGTAATGATACCTTTCCACTGATCTCGATCCAGATGGAATCTCAACTTCACTGAAAATATTCATCCATCTTTGTACCTTCTCCTCGTTTTCCCTGGAATTTTCTTCATTCTTATCAAAGAAAATCGTGTAACTCTCTGTTTGATCATCTATCTTTGATTGTTCAACATGATAAGAAACTGGAAACACAGTGTCCGATCTCATTTCATCAATGAATCCGACAATCTTGACAAGTTCGTCAAAGCACCAAGGTAAAGAAGCACAATCTCTTGCAAATATAATAATTGACAGCCCTGATTCTTCAATGGCCTCTAGGAGTCTTGATCTAATTGCCATCACTTTCTCTAGTTCCTTGTCGTCTGGAATAATGACTCTTAGGGCTAGAGCTGTATTTAAATGGGTGAAATCATTGCTAGTGTCTGCGCCTCTGAAGCTAAGGAAAAGATCTTCCATCCATTGACGGTAAGATGAAGACACCGATAAAGAAGCTTTATATGAAGAAGATGCTTCTTTGCTTGCAACAATAAAATGGGCAGAAGATTGAGATGATGGAGAATATAACAAACAGACACCACAATTCTTCACCTTTACTCCTGGCTGGAAAGAATGAAATGACAGCTCAATGTTGCTAAAGGATCCGTGCTGCCATTCTTTAAGCTCTTTAAGGTAATCAAAAGATAGATAGAATAGCCAAATATGATCTGACAGAACTTGGATAGAGTTACAACTAATACACATCGGCGAAGGATAATTCTCTCTTCCATTGGCTTTGAATTGACAAAAAAGAGAAGGACTTTCTCTATTTGCACTGAATCCAACACACGCAACAAACCCCATGCTCCAACTAGGCACTTGCACACTAATTGAAGATCCCTTGCTTTGATGGTTAAACCAGCCTGGAATTTCATTTCCAGGAACAGCGATACCAAATCCAGGTCTTGGATTAGACAAACACTATACCATGAAAAACCAAAATGTTGGATGGAGAGAAGGGGGGGAGAGAGATACAAAGAGGTTGGGGTATGATTAAGAGAAGACCTGGAGGTATCTTTCAAGCATGGTAAAACAACGTATGCTACTCGGAATGCTTTCAAGGTTCTTGCAGTTCTTCATGCTCAATAGACCTAAGCCAATCAAATGACGAATCGATGAAGATAGTTTTGTAATACCAGTCTCGTCCAAACAAAGCACCATCAAACAGTTCATGTTTCCTAGTACATCTGGAAACTTCTCAAGTTTTGAGCAGCCATCAAGAGTGAAAACTTTAAGCGATTCCATTTCAAGGTTGCTTGGGAGAATCCTAATACTTTCGCAATTCACAAGATTCACATATTGAAGATTCTTGTGACTTCCAAGTGATGGATGGATCTTAGACAAACTTGTACAACCTTCAAGAATCAGACTCTCGAGATTTGGAATTCCAGTAAGATCTGGAGTCCTGGACAGGTTTAGTGAGTTGCTGAGATTGATGATTTTCAAATTAACTGCACTCTGCAATCAGGAAGGGGAGAAGAAATGTGGATGCTACTATCATACATATATAGGAAAACGATAAAAAGAAATACAAAGGCCCTTAAATTAGTTGATCTCACCTTCTACCCATACCATAATTGATCAATACTACTGTTAGCCATGTGAAGTTCTACTAGCTCATCCACCTGTAAACCAGCTGGCAATGATTTTGAAGGGTAAGAATGCCATTCAAGAAATCGCAACTTATTGGAAAGATCTTCAGGTCCTTCAGAAAGCTGCACGTTGTCGATTTTGAGCAATCTTAGTCTGCTCATTTTAGAGAAGGCTTCCATGTTCCATTGTGCATCTTTTATTCCAGGCATGTCTTAGAAAATGGCTTCTATTTTTTCTTTTCCCCGCAACCAAAAGTATAGATTGAGCTTAAATTAAAATAATCTTTATGAAATCTTATGGATAATGTTCTCTATTAGCTACTCACTGTGCTGTCCATCAGTGCAAGGCAGACATCCTTGTATGTCCACGATCTCATGCCCTTCCAAGCTCTTCGAGGATTCGCAACGAACAATTTCCTTACCCATTATCTGTAATAAATTATCCATCCAGACTTGATCCCGAGAGACACTTATGAGAGATCTCTCAATAAGAATTGGTAATCCAATACCTGCATGGAATCCACGGTTTTCAAGTATCCTCGTTATTGATCTTTTTTAAACCCCTTCAAGAAACATGCAATGTCTAAAAATATTTTCTTATCTGATTCATGGAGACCATCAAAACTAATGCGAAGCACGTCAATAATTTTGCCGTCAGGAATCTCATTCATTCTATTAATTGCACCTCTCCATTCATGGATACTTCTTTCATACAAAAACGAACCTATAACTTCAAGAGCTAGTGGAAGGCCATTAGCATAACCCACAACATGCTTGGATAGTTCCACGAAATCTACAGCAGGCTGGTCATTTTTGAAAGCTTTCTGGCTAAACAACATAAGAGCATCATCATCATTCAATTTCTCAGCCTCATAAATGTTATAATTATTATTTCCAGTAACCACTTTTTTATCTCTTCTAGTTACGATAATTCTGCTCCCTGGACCACACCATCCAGGCTCCTCAGCCAAGAATTCTAGTTGTTCTTTGTCATCTACATCATCAAGGATAAGAAGAATCTTTTTAAGTCGTAACCTCCGCTTTATCATCTCAATCCCTCTAGAAGAATCCCATACAGAAGCACGTTCCATTAAGATTTCAGAAAGAAGTTGTTCCTGCAAACGACGTGGTCCATCTTTCTCAGCAAAAACTTCTCTGACATTTGCTAAGAAGCAGCTGCCTTCAAATTGCCAACGAATCCTATCATAATATACCTTTGCCACGGTCGTCTTACCTATGCCACCCATTCCGCAAATCCCTATGAAGATTGCTTTGCCTACTTCTTCACCGATATAGCCATTTAATACCTCTAGACGATAATCTATTCCAACTAAGTTTTTGCTAATTGTTGGCAGAGTGACGCTTAGTTTGTACGATATGTATTCAACAATTATTTTTATTGATTCCGACTCTTTCCTGCATAGGAGGGTGCAAAACATTAATCATGGTTGAAATAGGAAAATAAACATTAGCATATTTTAGCTCGAAAATGTATGGTTGTTAGCCGGAAATTAATACACCAACCTTTGAGAAAGATAGGGCCCTGATAATAGATAGCTTCAAGAACAGAGAGGAAAAGGAAAGAATAAACTGAAAACGAAACTAGGATTGTATTGATGCTAAGAATGATCCGTACAATAGCTATCTTATTGCGTGTAGAATCACACATACTACAGAAGCATGCATACAAGAACAAAAGCTAGGAAATAAAATATCCATGAAGTTTGGTTTTAACAGACCAAAAAGCAAAAGAAGTTCTATCATACTTTTTGTCAACCACTAAGTTGTTTTTATAATTATTTTTAACAAAAAATTCAATTATCTTGCATAATAAACTTTAAAAAAACAACTTTAAATTTATTAATTTTCAAGTTTTTTCCCATACTAGCGTAGCCCGAAAATAATTTTTCACATAATTTAATTGGTTGCGCAAATCCAATCCACACACCTTAAGATACACATGTATCACACGCAACTCAAATTTTCTCTTTTACTTTGATTATTGTTTCAACCCATTTCTTTGTCTTTCTTTTCTATTTAATCTTTTATTTGGTCTTTCAATTTTTATACAATATTAATATTAATTTCAATATAATGATCATTTCATTAATATAAACTTATTATTATTTAAATTGGGAAAAAAATAATAATATTTTAGGCAAAAAATTAACTCTTTTTTAGCGATCATTTGAAATAAATATTAACTTTAGTTCATATATTTTTTTGTGCAAAATAATAAATGAAATGATCGTAATAACCTAACAAAAAAAGATAGGAAATTTTTTTTGACATGTGAGACCTACATGTCAAGTTGCGTGTGTGTGTGTGTGTATATATATATATATTTTAAAAATTTGCCAACGTAAAAGAACATAACAATAAAAAATGAAAGATGAAATCACAAAAAGAAATTAAAAAGAATCTCATATAAAATAAATTATAATCAAAAGAATGAGAATCAAATCTAATAGATTAAAAAATAAAAGGTATAGAATTGAAAACAAATTTCAATTCTATAAAATAATTTAAATATAAAAAATATCAATTGAAAGAACATAGACTAAATATGAAAAGAAAAATAAATTAAAGAGCTACTGGAAAATTTTAGAAGGTTGGATGCTAAATCCAAAAAAAAAGAGAAAAGAAAAAAAGTCATCTAGCGCCAATCCAGAGAGAATTACTCCACACATGCCACTCAAGGAAGTAGGTCATGTCGTGGTGAATTAGAAATCATCAATAAAGGCACTTTTTAGGTGTCATAAATCGTTACTCGTGCTACTTAAGTAAGGCGAGACGACTTACTCGCTTGTATGTTCTATTTTAAAATAAGGTGGGATGACTTTTCTTTTTTTTTTTTATCACAAAAAATAAAGTATGAATAAGCTCTTGAAGACAAGGTAATGATTTTTTATTTTAAAGGAAATAAGTTATTTTATTGTACGGTGAAAAGTGAAATCTTAAAAAAATCTTTATAGCTAATCTTTTTTATTATTATTTTAAGGGCAACTAATTAATTATACTGTACAAAATTTTTTTAGAAATACCTAACTATCCCTATCAATTTTATAATGACAATTAGCCCTTATAAAAAGATCCTCTTATCCCTAATAAGTGGTTTTTTTTTAGAATGAAAAATTAGTAAATTCATTCTTACAATCCATAAGTAAACAAGAAATTTCCCAAGGGTTTAAATTTTTGTTAATACAATTGATAAAGTTATCCTCTATTATTCCATAATACAATCAGAAAAAATTATTCTAGTGATACTAAAAGTGTCTTTGTAATATTGACTTTTTCTAAAGATGCCTCAATAAATTCAATTTAGATAATTCAAATTTTATTATTCAATCTATTAAATAATAGAAATTAGCAAAAATTTTAAGAATTTTTTTAACTTGTTTTCAATTTTTATTTTATAAAAACTGTGACAATTGAGATTTGAGATGTGCTCCTCTTTTATTTTAAAAGTCAAAATTAAAGAAAAATTAGTTTGATCGTAGACAAAAGGGTCGTTTAATAGCTATTTAATGGTTCGAAAATATAGGCTAACAATTATTTATTCAAGAATTAGTTTTGATATTCTTGTAGTATTGTGATTATTTTGATATTTAATCACACGTTTCAATTGAAAAACATTTTTTTTAAAGAAAAAAAAGCTTTGTTAACCATTGAAACAATACAGGGAGGATTTGAGAATAAGAACAAGTAGATAGATGATTTACCTCTTCCGTACGTCCCCGCCAGATAGATTGGTCACCGTAGAGAGACAATCTTTCCAGATCTGGACCTTCTCCAAATTTTCCTTGAAATTTTGTTCATGCTCAACGAAGGCTTTCTCATATGTCTCTGAGGGATCCACATCATAAAAAACTGGCAGAACAGTGTGGCTCATCTCTTTCATGCACTGAACAATCTTGACAAGGTCATCCAAGCACCATTGTGAAGAAGCGTAATCTCTTGAAAATATAATGACAGAAAACCTTGATTCTTTGATGGCCTTCCAGAGAGCAGGTTCTATGGTCTTCCCTCTCTCGAGCTCCCTATCATCCATGTATACATCGATGCCTCTCTGTTTCAGATTAGAATATAGATGACTAGTAAAGTTGTTCCGGGTGTCTTTGCCTCTAAAACTAAGGAACACATCATACATATATAGTGGAGGAGAAGAAGATGAAGATGAGGTTATTCCTTGCACGCTGGTGGAAGCCATGAAAATCCCTATAGCGATAAACTAGTACCGATCCCTTCTGGCCTCAACTAGCTAGCTTGGTTCAGCAATTGCTTTCCACGCCATTTTGTATATGGCCTGCTCCTGTGCTCAAACATGAAACAGAAGGTATGATCAAGAAATTCGGCAATTAAATCTACCATTTAGCAATTAATGTGAGTAATTGACAAATTAAACCAATTAGCATTATAATTAGCTCTCCATCGGTAAAAAGCCATTTAGAAAAGCTAATTATATTATTAATTATACAATTAATGTGAGTAATTGATAAAATTAATGAAGTAATATGAAAATTAAAAGATATAGTTTTAAGTTAAATTTTAAACTTTTAAAATAAAAATTTAGTTATATGAATAATTTTAATTTTCTGTTTTATATAATAATGTTAAAATTTTTAGACATTGAGGTTTGCAAGTGCACGACTCGATTCTCGAATCCATGACCGGCACATAGACAAGGTTCCTCTTCAAGGTTTCATATCTATGCGAAGCCAAACTTGCATACCAACTTATCGTTTAAATAACTAAATCAGAGTTCAACGCAACAATAACAACAAAACTAACTTCATAATATAATTTAATTGTTTTAATACAAGAGTTAATACAATTTTATAGTTGTGGAGCACTACCTAGATATATAAAAAGGAAAGTACAATTAACAACCAAAAGAGCAGATCCTAAAGGTCCAACAAAAGTGACCCGCTAACAAGCTATAAGCTTGAAAAGATAAATAATGAGAGGATGAGTTCAACAACTCATTGAGTAGATAACGTTCAATATACATACACAAGGTAATACAAGAATGAGGAATATATATACAATTATGGCTCTAGGTTCTTATAGGAAGGTTTCTCAAATAAGTCATAACGAGAATATCATAAGGAAAAGCTCGTCAGAAAATCAAAATGCAATGAGCATGAGGCTCCGTATTGTGGGATGATCAGTCCACACAGGATGGTGACTCCCCTAGCCAACTAGGGTTCATATATGATGTGCATAAATACTAACACTACCCTGTTAGCATGGGTATTCTGACTGACATATACAATAAGTTCATAATCATAATCAAACAGACATATTCATATTTCAAGGCTTCACTCATGACATTAATCAAATGGGAAGCTATCAATTCAAAATATATATTGATTCATATCAAAAATTCAGATTCAAAAATTAATCATGCTTTATCGTAACAAGAATAATAATCAACATATATATTATCAAGAAGCATGATCCAATTCATATTAACAACTCAAATATTTATAATATTTCTCATGCATATGAAAAATTATCCACTCATCTAACTCGAAAGCAAACAGAACTCAGAAGCAAATACCGAAGAAAATTCTACTGATGTTCCACCAGTAGAATATCAAGATTATCTTAATAAAAAGCAAAAATAACTCGAAAGAACATATAGCCTATTTAATACACTTAACTAAGGGTATATTCCATAACCCCATATGTTTTTAAACTAAACTAGTTATTTTTTCCAAAAACTCAAAAATTAAACGGACTTTCTCGAAATCTAATCCATAATAAAACAAATAATAAGACTTGATAATAATTCACTAAATAACCTTCATTGATTCATCAAACCAATCTGAAAATCTAATATTACAGCTAGGGACCAATCTGGAATTTTATCATATTTTTAGAGTCAAATTGTAACTTTTGTCAAATTGGAGGACCAAACTAAAAATGTTATAAATTCATGACTATACTGGAATTTTGCCCATAATTCATCCTCATTTCTGTCCAGAATCTCTAATTATGCTTCAGGGACCAATCTTTAATTTTCCAAAGTTTGAGGACTAAACTGCAATTTTCACAAATTGAGGGACCAAACTTAATTTCCGTCATCTTCAACCTCAAACCCAGAATTTTCATAGATCATCTACTGTTATATCAATATTTCTAACTCAAATTCAGCATTTAAACAAATCATAACTCAAAATTATCATCTTTACCTAAAATCTTCCAAAATCAACTAAACAACTCATCATTACTCATAATAATCAACCCATAACATTCAAATCAATTCATTAATTAAACCCAAAAAAAAATCTCAAAACCCTAATATTCAACAAAACTGAAATTTAAAGCTAAAAGAAGGCACATTTATGCATTTCAAAGCCTACATCGTACCTTTATACTTATCTTCTTCTTCTTCCTTTATCTTTCTCTCTTTTCTCTTTTTCTTCTTGTTTCTCCCTTCTCTCCCTGCACTTTCGCCTCCTGAATTTTCAGATCTCTTCTTCTTTTTTTTTTCTTTTTATTCTTACCATATTTTATTCAATTACCACAATACCCTTTATTTATTATACCCACTTTTAAACCTCCAAGGGCTTTGTTGCCTTTCCCAATCTTTTTGATTTTCAAAACTTCACAGCAAGTTTCTTCTCTTCTTCTTGTTCTGTTTTCAAATAAAAAAACAAAAGTTAACTGTACATAAAGAGACGTTGGCTAATGAGTATTTAAATTATTTTTTGTCTCTTTCCCTTTTGCCATCCTCTCCCTTATATAATTCTGCATAAGTGCAACTCTAATAAGACATGCTATTTTTAAAAGTTTAATTTTTTTTTTTGATAAAATAGCTTTTTGAATAATATAAATATAGTTTTTTTTTATTTATATGCATTTCAATAGTAAAAAGTCATTTAAAAAAGTTAATTATATTTTAATATAATTATGTTATTAATTATATAATTAATATAAGTAATTTATAAAATTAATGAAGTAATATGAAAGTTAAAAGATATAATTTTAAGTTTAAATTTTAAACTTTTAAAATAAAAATTTATTTATATAAATATTTTTAATTTTCAGTTTTATATAATAATGTTAAAATTTTTAGACTTTGAGGTTTGCAAGTTTCTTTACCTCTTCTTGCTCTGTTTTCAAATAGAAAAACAAAAGTCAAGTGTAGATAATCATAGATTCATCCCATCATCTATTATACCATTTTAAGCATTTAACTTGAAATGAAAATTGAAAACAGCTCCAGGCATCAAGCAGAAGTAACCAAAACACTATGTTAATATTTCTGAACTTGGAATATATCCAACTAAATAATACTAAATTAAAACAAGACAATCGTGGCAAAACTGTAAATATAAAACAAGTTAACATACCCTCTGCATCTAAGTGGTGGCACCAACATTGGCATATAAGGAATCACCATGTGCCTAGCCTGTTTGGAGAAACAACATTTTTATGACTTCTTGTGCAAGAAAAAAGAATGAAAGACAAACATCTGCAACTTAAGAGGCACCATGGAAATTGCCTGCAAATCTTATCTGTTTCAGCTCTAAAATCTAGAAACTAACCTATCTGCTTTGAAAGTATATGGCCCCCCAACACAAGTTCATGTCATAAAGGATGATAAAATATGAAAACTAGATATCACTAGAAGAATAAAATATGACAGGGTTACTCACAGTTTTCTCCAGGCCTTTGAGGACTAGTGGGTCACATTGAATAACACCATAGTTTTTTGCGCCCTTCCTGTTTAAGAAAAGGCCATTGTGCATCAGTTAGAAGCAATTACAAGGAAGAAAATATAAATTGAGCTCATCAAGTCAATTAAAGAATGACTCCATACTTATTTTCATATGACACAGTTCTGAATCTATGTACAAATGCAGGTTGAGGTTCAGATGGACTATCAGCTAACTGATCACAGGGAGGCTGTATATGAGCTGTTTGTAACAGCAATTCAATTGGACGGCTTCCAACCTGCAAAGTGCAAGGACAGAAATCAAATTTGTACACGATACATTTGTTCAAGAAAATTAGCTTTGATCAGTGATTACAAAGCACACAAACCTTAGCCCTAGCATCTGCATTCCATGGTTTTGAATCATCCTTCCCCTTCACAATCTTCCTCATAGCTGGCAGCTTTTGTTTTTTTAATCAAATCAGTAACCTTTTTTCTTAGGTTTTCTTGTTCCTTCGTGACAGCAGGGGATTCGCCTTCTACACCATTCTTGCTATCATTAGCCTTTTCCTTTTTCTTCCTTGTTTTCTCCAAGATATTGTGTATTCTAATCTGTTTCATCACAGAAACTGTTACAGATTCAGTCCTCAGTTCAAAGAAAGAGAACAAGACTGAAGAGTTAGGAGGTCCAAAATATGGATTAAGAATGGTACACCTAAATATCTCTGCATTCTAAAGTCCTTTTTTTTTAAAAAAAAAAAAAAGGAAAAGAAAAGAGGAAGCAACTCCCATAGTCAGAAGAGACAGTAAAGCAAAGTGTCACGCGTGCCTTTAAAGTCTAAACTAAGTAAAAAACTTAAACAAAGGAACAAACAAGAACACACATAATTGAAATGATAAAGATAATTGCTATCCCCAACAGGGAAATGCAAAAGTATAAATCCATAGTGAAACAATGTCCAAACATGAGATGAGCTCTGACAAAGGAAAGTTGAAATTGTTAAGTAATATTTATCTAGTTTTATTTATTAAGGGTGTTGCTACCCAATTTTTGACTCATATTTTGATAAATTTACAGAAAAAACCAAAAATAGCAAAAAAACAATGAAAACCCCAAAAATGCATTTTTGATATATTTGCATCGTTTTTAGCATTTTCAACGTCATCTCAAAAGAATTAAAATTTTCTTTTGGAATTTGGAACGCGTTCAATTTTTAACGCGTAAATTTTATGATCACTGATTTTCCTTGTTGAGTTGATGTTGATATTGCGCGTTTTCAAAAATACAAAAAAAAGGAAAAATCAAAATTTACAAAAAAAAAAAGAAAAGAAAAGGAAAGGAAAAGTTGAGGGACTAGTTTGAAAACCTAGCAAAACTTTTCCTATAAATACTAAGCTACAGTAAACACAAAAGGGGAGAAAATTGACACGGGGGGAGAAAATTCATAGACGCAGGAGAGAATTTTGGGAGGACCCGGAGGGGGAAAGAAAAAACCTAAAATCTATCTTCTCTCTGTTGCCCCCAAACGACCTTGAAAAAACCCACAAGCCGTTTCTTCCCCCTTTGCCTTGCAAAAGGCACACTAGAGACCTCCCCCCAAAAAAACAGAACCAGAGAACCAAAGCTTTCCCCCTCCTCCTCTGGTTTTCTCCCCTCAGCCCTGTCCAACTCCCAGGCAACAAAAAGAAAACCAGCCAAGGCCACAACAGCCACAAAGTCGCAGGAGCTCCCCTCTCTGGTTTCCTCCATATCCTCAACGACCTCCATCGTCTCCAGCCCATTTCCCCACAGAGAAGCCTCTCTTTCCTTGTTGAGCCGCTCTCTCCTCCAAGCAGGCGACCACCACCTCCCTAGCTCTGGATTTCGGTCTCCCACCCTCACGAGAGCTGCCCTCTTGGGTTCCCATCCATCTTCTTTCTCCCTTGACCCTTCCACCGACAAGAATGAGGTGTCTCCGCCTCAACACCGGTGGAAACCTCCGCTTGCCTCACTTTCCGACCAAAGGAGGGGTCGACGATCTACCCGATCCAGCGGTATCCGAGCGGCGTGAGTCGCCGGTGAGCGCTCCACACTCAACAGCAGATCGGCCACCGGGAAGATGAAAGAAGAACGGGACAGTCCGAGAAGGAGAAGAAAAATAAAAACTACTGCTTGTTGTGTTTTCTTGACTTTGCAGGTGGCGTTACTTCACATCGCCGATGCAGAAAGGGAGAGGAGTAGAAAACGTCCCAGATCGGTCCCGCTTCTTGGGTTTTCTCGGCGGCGCGTGAACCCACGCCCGCCGCCGGGCGTGGCAGTGGAGGAGACGCGCCGCCATCGCTCCCAGCGCCTGAAACCTTCCAAGACTGCTCCGGCCTTCCCTGCAGCTTCCGAGATTTTTGGGGTTTTTATTTTGTAATTTTTGAATTGTATTTGATTTATTTTGAAGTTTTGTTAGTTGTTTTACATGTAAAAAAAGAATGTATAAGAGAAATAATAATAAGAAAAGAGATGGGTGTGTGTGTTTGTATTTTTATTTATGTTATTGAATTATAAAAATTAAAAAAACAAAAAAAAAATTAAGTGTTTAGTTTGAATATGGTTAAATATCTCGAGGATAAATAAAATTATGTTATATTTTCCAAGAAAATGTAAGAACATGTTTCTACATATATTCTGGGATTTAATAACTGATTTATTAAAGCCTTACGAATTTAACTAATATTTCAAAGTTTCAAATCACATCAAACCATAAAGCAGCTTACCTCAGGTAGGGTGCGTTAGGGGTGCTAATACCTTCTCTAGCCACAACCAGTCCCTTACCCTCGAATATCTGACAAAGACCGGTGCACATGGGTTTCCTAGTAGCCCTCAATTAAATACTAGGTGGCGACTCCTAAAGAACAAATCCAGCAAACTTAACAGAAAAATCGCCGAATCGCCGCGCGGGGGACGTGCGACAAAGGGTAGAATAGTATTTTCAGTTTAACCTATATATAATTCCTTTGTATTTAGGTTAACTTAAGCACTCATAATAAACATATTATTGAGAATTCTAGCCTCCTTTTATGTTTGATCTGAATTACTTTAACATGGTATCAGAGCCTAATTGATCGAATCCTTGGCTTGTTAATTTTATAGAACTCGCTCCCCTTGGAGAAATCATGTTCACCAATGTTAGAGCCACTGCTCGTATCAAAATCGTTATCATCATCCACTTCATTCCTTGTAGGATGTTCCAGCACGCTCAATGCATTCCTTTGAAGCTTAACTTCAGATCCATTTTTGAAAACATCAGATATGGGTTGTTTGACCTATTAAAGGATGGAGGATGAAGATCAAGTTTTGTGCTTGCGGCTAAAGAATTAATATCTGAAACTTATTTTAGATTCTTCAGCTTCTGTAATTTGGTATTTTTGTTCTGTCTATGAAATTGTTTTGGTATTTAGTATTTTCTTTTATCGCAATTTGGTATCGCCTTCGCAATTTGATATTTCGTTCGTCTCTGTAATTGTTTTGGTATTTCGGTCTTCTCTTGGTTTACGCAATTTGTTATTTGAGTTAAGTTTCTAAAAAAAAAAAATTGGAGTGATATTTTGTCTTCGCGCTTCCCGAAAATCTAGTATTTCCACTTTCCTTCAACTTCTGCAATTTGGTATTTCCGTTTCTATCTCTGCAATTGTTTTGGTATTTCTTCTTCTCTTGGTTTACGCAATTTCGTATTTAGCGTTCGGTTCTTTCGCAAAAAAAAAATAATAAAATTTGGAGTGATATTTTGTCTTCCGCTTCTGCAAAATCTGGTATTTCGACTGTCCTTCAGCTTCTGCAATTTGGTATTTCATGCTTCTCTGCCATTGTTTTGGTATTTCGTCTTCTCTTCAGTTTCTGCAATTTGGTATCAGCTTCTGCAATTTGATATTTTTGTTCTGTCTCTACAATTGTTTTTGTATTTCGTCTTCTCTTCAATTTCTGCAATTTGGTATTTGAGTTAAGTTTCTGCAAATTTTTTTTTGGAGTGATATTTTGTCTTCCGCTTCTGTAAAATCTGGTATTTCGACTTTCCTTCAGCTTCTCTCATGGCATCTACTACCAAAGAGATTGTTTGGTTACGTTGGTTACTTGCTGATATGAGAGTTTTCTTTTCTCATCCTACTCCTATGAATTGTGACAACTAGAGTTCTATTCAGATTGCTCACAACTCAGTTTTTATGAGCGAACTAAGCACATTGAGATCGATTGTCATCTTACTCGTTATCATCTCAAGCATGGCACCATTACTTTGCCTTTTGTTCATTCTTCCTTGCAGATTGCAGATCGCATTTCATATCTCGTTTTCGTTTTCTAGTTGGCAAACTCTCGATGCTTGCAAATGCCGCATCGTGAGTTTGAGGGAGATGTTAAGTAATATTTATCTAGTTTTATTTATTAAGGGTAGAATAGTATTTTCAGCTTAACCTATATATAATTCCTTTGTATTTAGGTTAACTTAAGCACTCATAATAAACATATTATTGAGAATTCTAACCTCCTTTTATGTTTGATCTGAATTACTTTAACAGAAATGTCACTCTTATGAGTCCACCATGTCCATGCTTTGAAGAAATTGTAGCTCAAAAGAGAAAGGCGTAATAGAATATTCACCTTAAGAAGGCCCGTGATATGAAACGTTTAACACATAATGAAAAAATTGTAAAAAATCTAAAGGATCTTACACTACATTGTTTTTCGTACCTCCATTTAGTGTCTTCCCTGGAACCATGAACAGCAGAAGAACTTGGACTGAAAATAAAAACTATAGATATATAAAAAAGAAATCCAGAAAAACCCCATTCAACATTCGACAAAACTTTACGCAACGTAACTTCAAATCTAATTTTCCAGGCACCGCTAGCTCCATTGCTGATTTTTATCTCATAATTGTACATAGTAACCTTCATCTTTCTTCCTAGTTCATCACCTCAGATGAAGGTTGTCTAAAAGTAAATTTAAGAAACTTTATGTTTTCTCTTATCTTTCAATATTTTTATATGGGCACTCATTATCCTCTGTCTACAAATCAAACCGCAGGTAAAAATAAGCAAATAAAACATTAAAAATTACTTACCTCCTGCTCAATTGCATCACCAATCGTACAAGCAGCAGTCACAACTCTTGCACATCCATGTTCCCCACCTGTCATTACCATTGCTGCGAGTTGATGCATTGCAATAACAGACATCTTGTGAGCTGGCAACAGATCAAAATACGGAGCATAACCCTGCCTACTCTTCCCCGTTCTAATCAACTCCTGCTCTTTCGCAATTGCATCTGTAAAAGGCTCAAACCAACCAAGGAACAAACTCTTCATATATGGCAAATTAGGAGCCAACTTATGCTCACAAACGTATCCTTCAAAAGCTCCTTATATTCTTTCGTTGCCAGTTCCCATGCTTCCGTCTCTATCTTCACTTGCCTTCTCCTTAAGACAATTTCTTAGGCTTATAAAAAAAAATTGCTGGGTACCAAGCATCTAAGAGAAAAGAATAGAATTTTATTAATTACTAAAAAAATTACCTTCCGAAATTCATAGTCCATTTAAAAGCATGCCTACCAAAGCGACAATTTCTTAGGCTTATATAAAAAAATTGTTACTAAATTAGTTTGTTTATTAGAGTATGGATATTTCTTAGGCTTATGTTGTGTTTGTATAGTACCTGAAAATTAAAAAAATAAAAATATATTTAACTAAAAAGATAGAAAGAAATATATAAAATCTCAAACATAAATTATATAGCGATATATTTTCTCTATTTGTTGTTTTTATCTTTTTTTATTTTAAAATAATAATCAAACACCCTTTTTGATTCAATTTAAAAATAATGAGTGAACATTAATTAAAAATACTGGGCCATGATGGTATGATAAGTTAATATACTTTCTCTATTTGCATGTGAGAAGATGGCAGAGAAGCACATGATGGTATGATAAGTTAATCCAAATATCGAGCCATACTAGTCAAATCTGGGCCATCGCTTTGTCAGTAGAAGTTCCCATCCCTGACGTGCAGATTTTCATTTTCTTCAATCTTCTCTATCCAAACAAGCACCGATTTTAATGTTCTTGAATAATCTGTATTAAAAATAAATTTTAATCCATTTCCAAATAAAAATTACTTAAAAAATAATAATGTATCTATTTCAATAATTCATAGCACCACGTGTCTCCCTGGCCATCTTTTTCTCGGTTTTTTTTTTTCATTAATTTTCTTGAAGCTTTGTATGCATCCTTCACAAATCTCTTCCTTTTTATCCAACATGTCTTGGGCCCTTTACATGTTCACTCGACATCAAGAAAGGGTTGTGGAGCCCGCAGCCTCAAAAATTTTAATTAAAAATATAATAAAAAAAATAAATAACAATCAAAATTAAAATTGATATAAAAATCAAATTAGATTAAACTCTAAGATATGAATTAAAAAAAAAAGATTCAAAATAAAATATACACCAATCAAAAGTTTGAGTATCAAATTTGATATAATTAGCAAATAATATAATATTTCTAAATTTTTAACAATTTCTGAAAAGTGTTTTTCTTTAACCGAAAAGTATTTTCTTTAACAAACTTTTCTAATGGCAAATAAACACCGAAAATTTGAAAGTGGTTTTAAGAAAACCATTTTTTATGAAACAAACGGGGTCTTAACGTAAAAGTAACACATTAAGGATGTCGCCTTTCCTAATGATTTTATCTAATAGGTTGTCGCGATTTAGAGCGCTTGTTTGTTTTTTTAATTTTTTTAAAATTGAATTATTTATTTTTTTATTTTACTTCAAATTAAGTTTTTTGCTTTATATTTTTATATCGTTTTGATATACTGTATTAAAAATAAATTTTAAAAGATAAAAATCTTATTTTAAATAAAAAATATTTTAAAAATTAACTATATATTACCACAATAACAAACACCTCTTAAAATAGAGAAATGAGAGAATTGTTTAGAATGGTTAGAATGCATGCATACAGCTTGGTCACACTTAAGTTCAATTTTCATGTATTTTGAATGTAAAATGCCTGCTGTTGGGAGAAAATGGTTTTAAAACGTGGTCATTAATAAGTGTAATTGGATTTTAATCAAATATTAAATTAATAAATTAAGATTTTGTTGAAAAATATTTTTTAGCATGAATATTATAACATGAAATATTAAAATACTTAAAAATTAATTTCAAAGAATTCTGAATGAAATTGATTAAAAAAAACAAAATATAGTTTTTAATTTAAATATATCATATATACACCAAAAAACAGAGTTAAAAAAGTGGACAGGCTAGCTATTTCAAAATACAGGTTGAAATTTTCTAGAGCACAGGCTTTCATCCGCAAACATGGAATTATCCTAAATTTAAGAAGGATATGTTATATACAAATTAAACATTTTATTAATACTCAGAATATATAAGGTCAAGTACTGATCCCACAACAAAATTAAATCTGTTTGCAAAATAAAAAAACAGACAACATTTAATTATTGAAAACATGTTATATACAAATTAAATATTTTATTTAGATTAGAAATACTAACATTAGGAAAAATAACAAAAAATAGTAGAAGCGAAAAATAATATAACCTTAAAATACTGATTTAATAATAATCTTTCACTAGTTAATTAAGCATAATCACATTAAATAATAATAATCATCATTTTTATTCACTACTTAAAATACTACATTTAATAATAATCTTTCAAGATTTTTAGTATTAATATAAATAATATTACCCAAAAATCCATTTTTTCCTTCATTTACATTAACAAGATTTTTAGTATTAATTAAGAGTTCTGAATATCAACTCCTACTGCTCTCCCCTTGTATTTACTCGTCACCTTTCTATTCTTCTAACACTATTCTCCTCCTTCATCTATTCTCCCCCTCGTCTTCTTCCTCGTTCTACATCAATAGAAACAGTACTGACGAGTTTCTCATTTCTGTTTTCATTATATTTATAGAATTAGTAGCTGGAAAAACCTCTTGGAATCTACGGTCGCAGAAACACCGAGACGCCAAAATAAAAATATACCGATAACCAATATTGCAAAATGTGAATCAAATTACCCCAAACCAAAACCATGAGCAAAAACTGACGAAGATCTTCAAGCTAAAGCAAGTTAGATTCCAAACCAAACCCAAGGCAGCTGCTGCTGCTGCTCGAGCAACAGCTGCTGCCGCTGCCGCTACTCGAGCAACAGCTGCTGGTGCGGCTGCTGCTCGTGCTGCTGCTGCCGCTGCTCGAGCAACAGCTGCTGGTGCGGCTGCTCCAGCTGCCAGTACCGCTCGAGCAGCTGCAGCTGCCGCCGCTGCTGCCGCCGCTGCAGCTCCAGCTGCCACTGCTGCCGCCGCCCCAGCTGCTGCCGCCGCCGCCGCGGCCGCTCCAGCTGCTGCTGCTGCCACCGCCACTCCAGCAGCTGCTCCTGCAGCTCGAGGTGCTCCTCACACTGCTGCTCAGACATGTGCTCGCGCTTCTGGAGCCATCCCTGCCACATCTTGACCAGTTGGAGATGCTGGATCCGCTGCTGGTGGAGGTGGAGCTGGATCTGCTGCTGCTGCGTTGCTGGAGCTCCTCTGCCGCTGAGAGTCATGAGAAGGAGAGGTCAGAAGTGTTGTGTGTGTATATATATAGCTTGGCACAATGGGAATTTTCTCAAACTTTAATTATTAATGCATATTGTAGGATCGAACCACATTAAATTGTTACTGAATAAAAAAAAATTCTATCATTCGGTTAGGTAAAATTGTCATATAAAAAAATAGATTAGATAAAAAAGGACTTGAAAACTAAACATTCCTTTTCTCATCCCCACCGCATAGTCAAACTATACATGCAATCGATGTTACGTAAATTCTTGTTACGCAAATTCGTTACGTAAATTCGTCGCAGGTTAAAAAAAATCTTAACAAAAAATTTTTTCAATATGTTTTTGTATTTAATTTTTTTTAAGTGAAAATAAAAAATATTATGCATAAATATAATTAAATAAATCAAGAACTACGTGTGTTAATAAAAAAAAATTTATAAAAGATAACTAAAAATAAAATATGAAAAATCAAGAAATAGTTGTAGATTAAGATATTTAATTTTGCAAGATGAGAAATTTATACAATTATATTTACTAAATTTATTAATTAAAACAAGTTTTTTATTTAATCAAACAATAATAAAAATAGACATATATTAAATTGATTGAATAAAATAAAAGAAAAAAAATAATATTCATGGCTGCACATATTATAAATATTATTTGAAATTAAAATCTTTTTATTTTTAAAAAATAAAGTTCATCTATACAAAAGATTAAAAAAAATTATAGATAAACCAGAAAAACCTCTTAAAACATTAAATGCATAACTAAAAAATAACCGTAATTTTAAAAAGGATCTCTAAACAACATAAAAAAATGAGAAGAGATGTTAATCTAAATATAAATAAAAAAATAAAAGAAAATATAAAAGAAGCATTAATTTAATAAAATTAAAAGAAGAAAAAATAAAAGTTAAGTGTTGTTAGTTCTAGTAAGTCAGACTAGCCCGAGTGGTCCATTTTGTTTGGGCCTATGTCTACTGACAATTTTTTTTTTTTTGCAAATTGTTTGTGAAAAAAAATAAGATGTCGCTTTTTTATGGACCAAATATTTTTTTCTCTTACAAAATAGTTGTGCATTTTGTACATAAAAAAATTAAAAGTATAAATTAAAAAGCCCATACATACATGTAATCAAATAAATTGACAACTATGTAAATAAATAATAATAAAAATATATTAACAATAACTAAAAATAAAATTAGAAAATTTGAATGTGTTAATAAATAGAACATTTATCCGCTTATATTTTTTAAATTTGTTTATTAAAATTAATATTTTTATTCAATCAAATGATATTAAAAATAAATACACATATTAAATTGATTAAATAAAATAAAAATAGAAAAAGAAATATTATGCAAGGTTGTTGCACATGTTAATGTTATTTGAAAATTTATATTTTTTATTTTTTAAAATTAAGTTTTTTGATACAAAAAAATAAAAAATTTATTAATGAATCATAATAAGTTTTTCAAAAATTAAAAACGAACAATACTATAAAAACAATATCTATAAAAAAAATCATAATGAAGGATATTAATTGAAACATAAATTTAAAAAATATTAAAAAAAAGATACTTAAAAAAATATCTGTAAAAAAGCAATATGAGAAAAAACATTGTGTGGTTGTTGTTGTTTAATTCATTAAACTCATGACTGGAATATAAACTCAACCGAGTTCAATATGTTATAATTTTTAGAAGGTTGAATATATGCAATTATTTTGTTTGTTTAACTTTATTAACACATTCAAATTGAAAAAAAAATGTTACTGAATAAAAAAAAACTCTAACCACGTTGTGAACTTGCACGGTGTTTTCCCACGCCATTTAGAAAGATTATAGATTTGTTGACATTCAATTCTTCTAAAAGCAACTTTTCGAAGTAATTATTACCTTTTTGATCCAGATGAATATCTTCGTACCTTCTCCTCGTTTCCCCTGAGATTTTCTTCATTCTTATAAAAGACAATTGTATAACTCTCTGTTTGATCATCCATCTTTGATTGGTCGACATAATGAGAAACTGGAAACACAGTGTCCGATTTTATCTCATCCATGAATCCGGCAATCCTAACAAGTTCGTCATGGCACCAAGGTAAAGAAGCACAATCTCTAGAAAATATAATAATTGGCATCCCTGATTCTTCAATGGCCTCAAAGAGTTTTGATCTAATTGCCATTACTTTCTCTGGTTCCTTCTCGATTGGAATAATGAATCCCAGGGCTAGATCTGAATTTAAATAGGTGACAGGGAAGACATTGGCCATCCATTCATGGCACGACGAAGAAAAAGCTAAAGAATCTTTATATGAAGAAGTTGCTTCTTCGCCTGTGACAATAATATATAGAGAAGATAACAAACAGACACCACAATTGTTCACCTTCACTCCTTGCTCGTAAGAATGAAACGACAACTCAATGTTGCTAAAGGATTCATGCTGCCATTCTTGAAGCTCTTTAAGGTAATCAAAAGATAGATAAAATAGCCAAATATGATCTGAAAGGAGATGGCCTTCAAAATTAATACACATCGGCGAAGGATAATTCTCTCTTCCATTGGCTTTGAAATGACAAAAAAGAGAAGGACTTTCATCATTTGCATTGAATGCAACACACGCAAGAAACCCCATCCTCCCACTAGGCACTTGCACACTAATTGAAGATCCTTTACTACGATGGTTAAACCAGCCTGGAATTTCATTTCCTGGAACTGCGATACCAAATCCAGGTCTTGGATTAGACAAACCCTGTACCATAAAGAACCAAAATGTTAGATAGATAGAGGGAGAGTGAGAAAGAAAAAGGTTGGGGTTTGATTAAGAGAAGACCTGGAGGTATCTTTCAAGCATGGTTGAGCCCATGCTCTCTCGGCCATTATGTTTATACAATTCCCAGCAGTTAAGACAAAGGAACTCTGATCTTTTGGAACTGCTTAACTTTATCGGATCTGGAATTTTTTTAGGCTTCTACAACCATTCAAATTTACTGTTTGAACTTTAGATGGAACCTCAGGCAAAGATGCAAGCATCGTGCAATCCTCCAAGACAAGCATTTCCAGTTCAGAAAGCTGATTTATGGCTTTAGGCAGGCTAACAAAGTTATTTTTGCTCAGATCTAAAGACCTCAATGAAGATAAGCAGCCAATATCTTCAGGAAGTGCCCCTTCTCTTAGATTGCAAGCGCGTAAACCCAGTACTTCTAAAGAACACAGACCAGACAAAGAAGGCGGCACAACTATTCTTTTGAATCCATCCAAAGATAATACTTTAAGATTCTTTAAAAGAAAAATGGATGCTGGCAGTTGTCTTATTGAAGTTCCACTTACATCAAACTCCTCCAAACTTTCAACTTCCCCCAACTTCTCTGGTATATATTTAAGTTCAGAGCAGCCAGACAAATCAAGTTTTTTAAGGGATTTCAAACAACCTATGCTACTTGGAATGCTTTCAAGGTTCTTGCAGCTGTTCATGCTCAATAGAACTAAGCCAATCAAATGATGAATTGATGAAGATAGTTTTGTAATACCAGTCTCATCCAAACGAAGCACCATCAATTTGTTCATGTTTCCTACTATATCTGGAAACTTTTGAAGTTTTGAGCAGCCATCAAGAGTGAAAACTTTAAGTGATTCCATTTCTAGATTGTTTGAGAGAATCCTAATACTTTTGCAGTTCACAAGATTCATATATTGAAGCTTCTTGTGATGTGCAAGTGATGGATGGACCTCAGACAAACCTGTACAACCTTCAAGAATCAGACTCTCGAGATTTGGAATTCCAGTAAGATCTGGAGTCTTGGTCAGGTATAGTGAGTTGCTGAGATTGATGATTGTCAAATTAACTGCACTCTGCAATCAGGCAGGGGAGAAGAAATATGGATGCTACTATCATAAATATATAGGAAAACGATAAAAAGAAATACAAAGGCCCTTAAATTAGTTGATCTCACCTTATACCCATACCATAATTGCTCAATACTACTGTTAGCCATGTGAAGTTCAACTAGCTCATCCACCTGTAAACCAGCTGGCAATGATTTTGAAGGGTAAGAATGCCATTCAAGAAATCGCAACTTATTGGAAAGATCTTCAGGTCCTTCAGAAAGCTGCACGTTGTCGATTTTGAGCAATCTTAGTCTGCTCATTTTAGAGAAGGCTTCCATGTTCCATTGTGCATCTTTTATTCCAGGCATGTCTAAGAAAATGGCTTCTATTTTTTCTTTTCCCTGTCAACCAAAAGTATAGATTGAGCGTAAATTAAAATAAACTTAATGAAATCTTATGGATAATGTTCTCTATCAGCTACTCACTGTGTTGTCCATCAGTGCAAAGCAGACATCCTCGTATGTCCACAGTCTACTGCGCCTTCCAGGCTCTTCAGGGGATTCACAACGAACAATTTCTTTACCCATTATCTGTAATAAATTATGCATCCAGACTTGATCCCGAGAGACACTTATAAGAGATTTCTCAATAAGAACTGGTATTCCAATACCCGCATGGAATCCACAGCTGACAAGTATCCTTGTTATTCGATCAATTTTAAACCCCTTCAGAAAACATGCAATGTCTAAAAATATTTTCTTATCTGACTCATGGAGGCCATCAAAACTAACACGAAGCACATCAATAATTCTTCCGTCAGGAATCTCATTCATTCTATTAATCGCACCTCTCCATTCAGGGATACTTCTTTCATACAAAAACGAACCTATAACTTCAAGAGCCAGTGGAAGGCCATTAGCATAACCCACAACTTGCTTGGATAGTTCCACGAAATCTTCAGCAGGCTGGTCATTTTTGAAAGCTTTCTGGCTAAATAACATAAGAGCATCATCATCATTCAATTTCTCAGCTTCATAAATTTTTTTATTATTATTTCCCGTTACCACTTTTTTATCTCTGCTAGTTATGATAATTCTGCTCCCTGGACCAAGCCATCCAGGCTCCTCAGCCAAGAATTCTAGTTGTTCTTTGTCATCTACATCATCAAGGATAAGAAGAATCTTTTTAAGTCGTAACCTCCGCTTTATCATCTCAATCCCTCTAGAAGAATCCCATACAGAAGCACGTTCCATTAAGATTTCAGAAAGAAGTTGTTCCTGCAAACGACGTGGTCCATCTTTCTCGGCAAAAACTTCTCTTACATTTGCTAAGAAGCAGCTGCCTTCAAATTGCCAACGAATCCTATCATATACTACCCTTGCAACAGTCGTCTTACCTATGCCACCCATTCCACAAATCCCTATGAAGATTGCTTTGCCTACTTCTTCACCTATATAACCATTTAATACCTCTAGACGAGAATCTATTCCAACTAATTTTTTGCTAATTGTTGGCAGAGTGACGCTTAGTTTGTACGATATGTATTCAGCAATTATTTTAATTGAATCTGACTCATTCCTGCATAGGAGGGTGCAAAACATTAATCATGCAGTGTGCAGAAATCAAATCAGATAGTGATAATGGGAAAATAAACATTAGCATATTTTAGCTCAAAAATGTATAGTTGTTAGCCGGAAATTATTACACCAACCTTTGAGAAAAATAGGCCCCCCTGATAATAGATAGCTTCAAGAACAGAGAGGAAAAGGAAAGAATAAAAAGAAAACGAAACTATTTTTTTATTGATGCTAAGAATGATCCGTACAATAGCTGTTTTATTGCCTATAGAATCACACAGTTACTGCAAAAGCATGCATACGAGAACAAAAGCTAGGGAATAAAATATCCATTAAGTTTTCACAAACCAAAAAGCAAATGGAGTTCTATCATATTTTTTTACGACCACTAAGTTATTTTTAACAAAAATTTCAATTATCTTGCATAATTAACTTTAAAAAAACAACTTTAAATTTATTATTTTTTAAGTTTTTTCCCATACTAGCATAGCCCAAAGAAAATTTCCCAGATTAACATAATTTAAGCGGTTGCACAAATCTAATCCACGCATCTTAAGATGCACTGATATCAAATATACATCTCACACACACTATCAAAAATTCGACTATCACCAACGATATTACTAATGGATTGTTTCTGTCGGTAATTTACAGTGATATTTACCGACGGATATACATTTGTAGGTAAAACAGTTGGTATATACCGATGGAATAGGGACGTCAGTATCTACAGATATACATTTGCACGGTGTTTTCCCACGCCATTCTGTTCATTGCGCATGCAAAGCGGATAGTAAGGTTAATTTTAATAAGATCTAGGATTAATTAATTTGTTGTTATTTATAAAAATATTTAACTTGTGATATTTTTTTTTCTTATAGGCTACGTCTCTTGAACGTGATCTGAGCCCAATGGAGCTCTTTGTAGAGACACACGTGCAGAGTCAATACCGTCAAAATAGGGTGTAACAGTTCGTTGATAACCGCGCTCAACACTTAATGGTATGTTCGCTAAACCATTTTATTTTATAAGTTATTATTTTCTTGAATTGAATTTGAAGACTTCCTTTTTAATTTTTAGGAGGCATATAATAGCCGGTTAAGGGAGAGATAAGGAGACGATCCTTCGACCCACCTCGGGTTTTGATTTGAATTTGTGGATGAAGGCAGGATTGTATGGTGGACCCGATAAAAATTGGGTGTACGAACTCTCCAACACTACGGTCGAGAACTTGCGGTCAGCCCGTGGTGTCTCAACTATTGGGAGCTCCCAATTAGTATCGAGCACTCAGTTTGAGGAGATCGTGGCTTCAAAACAACAATATCAGCAACTCTCAACGGATTATGAACATCTTCGTCAGATCATCATGGACATGAGATCACAGATGGGTGGTACGTGTGCACCCTTTTTTTGGCCGTATGGTCTTGGGAACGACTAGCCTTCTTCTCTAGCTCCTCTATTGTTCTAGTTTACTTTGTATTTTTTTGGAAATACTTTTAAAATTTTAATGAATATTTGGATGAATATTATTTAATTTAATTTTTATATATTTTTATATTTTATACAATTTTATTTGCTTAATTGGTTTTTTTTACTATTATTCTATACAATTTTACAATTTTATATTATTTATTCTACACAATTTTATTTTTTAAAAATATTTTCAAATTATCATCGACGGATTGACAGACGGAATATATCCGTCAGTATTTTACAGAGAATTGAAAAATATTTACTATATATGCCACAATCACTAATATCTTTATTTCGTCAGTGATATATTGATGGTAATACAGACGAAATACATCCATCTATATTATCCAGAGAGTTTGAAAATATTACTGCTTATGCCACTATCACCGATGGACACATATCAATGGAATTATTCCGTCGGTATATTCCAGCGTGAATTTTTTTTGGCGCGCAATTTTCAAATATAAAACTGTCAGTTTTTATTTTTTTTATTACCAACAGAATTAGCGACAGAACATAGAATTACCGATGAACGGTATTCCAATGGATGTATTCTATCGGTGATTTAGTCAGTACAATTGTTACCGATGGAATGGTAATCTTACGCCAATAGAATATGTTCATTGGTAAATTTGTTAAATGTTATAGTGACAGCTCAAATTTTCACAACCCATTTCTTTGTCTTTCTTCTCTATTTAATCCTTTTTTTTATCTTTCAATTTTTATACAATCTTAATATTAAATTCAATATAGTGATCATTTCATTAATATAACTTATTTTATTTAAGTTGGGAAAAAAATAACAATATTTTAGGCAAAAATTAACTCGTTTTTAGTGATAGCATTTGAAATAAATATTAGCTATAATTCATATATTTTTTGTGTGCAAAATAATAGATGAAATGATCGTAATAATGGAGCTAAAGTTAACTAATTTTAAAAATTGAGGGACCAACCCAACAAAAAAAGAAAGGAAGATTTTTTTGACATGTGAGTCCTGCATGTGTCAACTTGTCGTAAGTGAGACCTATGCAATTGATGAAACCGTGCTTGTTTGAAAAGTTTTTTTCCCGCCTACATAGTATTTTGAGAAGTAATTTTTTTCATGGGAAAAAATTCATGTAGCTTTTACCATGTATGGTTCAGTTTTTAAGGTACGGACGACAGAATATATATATATATATATATATATATATATATATATATATATATATATAATGATAAGTTGCCACTTGTTGAAAACTTCACTTCAATGTGTTGTTCTTTAACTAGATTTTTGGCTCTCATTATGTACTGGGTTTTTCTTTTTTCTAATCTTTAAAAAATATAATAATATTTGAAAGCAAAAAATTCAATACAAGTTAGAAAAATACTTTTAAAATATTAGGATAATGATATATTTATTTAAAAAATAATTGAGATGACAACCCAATAAATTGATCTGGACTAAGTATGGTTAACTCGTGAAACTCGCAATACAAAGCATAAGACCTTGAAAACTCCATGGAACCTATATCTAAATAAAATAAAGAGTTTAATTTCAATCAATCAAATATTAAAAGCTAAAATAAAAAATATTATTCAATTATGAAAAAGATTAAAAAAAAAGCCAGGTTTAACAAAAAATAAGAAATAAAAAGACCTGAAATAACCTTGATTATTTTTAAATTATTTAAAAATCCTATAGAAAGTATATATAAAAATTAATAGAGCTCAATCTTTAATTAAATTAAATGTTAAAAAGATGAGACTGGAAAAAAAAAACACGAACTTAAAAAAAAACTTAGACAAATCTTCTAAACCTAGGTTAATGTCTTAAATTCTAAACTTATTAAGTCTTAGATCCAGGTTCAACCAAAAAATCTAATTCAACGTTAATTTTAAAAACTTGCCAAAGTAAAAAAGCATAACAATAAAAAATGAAAAATGAAATTGCAAAATAAAAAAATTTAAAAAATAATCTTACTTTAATCAAAAGAATAAAAATTAAATCTAATAGATTAAAAAATCAAAAGATATAAAATTAAAAATAAATTTTAATTTTATAAAATAATTTAAATAAAAAAAATATCAATTGAAAGAATATAAATTAAATATAAAAAAAACAAATTAAAAGGTTATTATAAAATTTTAGAAGGTCGAGTATAAAATTTGAGAAGTGAGAAAAGAAAAAAGTTATTTGACGTCAAACCGATAAGAATTACTACGGATCATAGTTATTAAACCCGGTCCGGGGGTTGACCTGGCCAAGGGACCGGGTTCCGGGTTTCAGGGGTCAACCCGGATTAACCCGAAAAAATTAAAAAAAATAAAGTTTTAATATTTCATATGAAAAAATCCATGTAAATATAGATTATACATATTATGAAGTTTAAAAAAAATATTTTAAAAAGTTTTTTATCCCACATTAAAAAGATATTATGTTAAGCTTTTAAGTTAAAGTATTTAAACTAAAAAAGTTTTTTATCCCACATTGAAAAAACATAACTTTTTCCTTGGAAACATAGAGTATATATACTAATGAGTTTCAAATCCCACATTGAAAAAACATAACTTTTTTTATGGGAACATGGAGTATATATATGAAAGGGCTTTATATCTCACATTGAAAAGATACTATGTTATCCTTTTAAGTTGAAGTATTTAAACCAAAAGGTTTTTTTATCCCACATTGAAAAAACATGGTTTTTTTCATGGGAACATAGTGTATATATATGAAAGGGCTTCAAATCCCACATTGAAAAAATATTATGTTATCCTTTTAAGTTGAAGTATTTAAACCAAAAGATTTTTTATCCCACATTGAAAAAACATGACTTTTTTCTTGGAAACATAGAGTATATATACTAATGTGTTTCAAATCCCATATTTGAAAAAAAAAAAAAAAAACCGGGTCTCGTCTGGGTTCGCCTGGGTCCCTGGTCGACCCACCGGGTCGCCCGGGTTTGGCCGGGCTGTTGCGACAGCCGGTCTTTTATTAAACCCGAACCAGTCCAGCCACCGGGTCGACCCGTCAAATCAGGCCGGGTTTAATAACAGTGATACGGATATGTCACTTAGGGATGGAGGCCATGCCATGAAAAAAATAGAAAACAACAATGAAGGCCTTTTATGGGCCCCGTAAGCAATTGCACATTCCACTTAAATAAAACAGGACAACTTGCTTGCATGTTCTATAAACACGTCAACCACTTTTTTTGTAATATATATATATATATCAAATTGTCTCTAAAACAACGTTATTATTACAAAAAAAAAACAAAAAAAAAAGGATGAATTAGCCCTTAAAAGCAATGTAAGGAATTTTTTATTTTAAAGGCTCTAGTCATTTTATTTTGTTGTAAAAAACAAAATTTCAAAAAACCCCAAGACCCAACCTAATATTTTTTTTTGCTTTTTAGGGCAACTATGTAATTACACCATTTAAAAATTTAAAAATACCTAACTACCCCTATAAATTTAAAATAGAATCAGAAAAAAGTATTCAAATCAGACTAATCATACTAAAAGTATCTTTGTAACAATAGAAATTCCTCTGTCCAAACAAGCTAATTAATTTTACATTAATTTTACACCTATCAAATTTTAATTCCAAATTAAAAAAAATTAAAAATAAAAATAAAAATATTCACAAAAAATATATAAGTTATAAATAAATTTGTCTCTTTTATTTATAAATAGTTGGAATTTTTTAATTGATGATAAAAAAAAATTTAATTCAATATATTCAAAAACTGTAGTCAACTTTTTATTTCTTATGATGAATTTGTTGTTATTTCTTCACAATTTTTAATTTTTTAAGCTAACTTTTTATTTGTTCATGCTAGATTTGTTTTTAAACTTTTTTTACATTTTTATTTTTCTATATAATATTTTTTATTTTCAAAATATAAAGAAAAACATAAGAAAATAAAAAAAAATTATGTAAAGATTAGAAATGCTTGAACACATAAGATCAAAATTTCGTAAAAAAATTAAATTAAAAAATCATGAATATGAAGAAATATACATTTACTACCATGTGTTTCATCAACAAATCCATAATTTTATCATTTCATTAAATATTATTATACCATCTTTTGATTAACAAAACTCAAAGAACACTAAAGCATTTGCTAATTGATTTGTGAGAAAAAAATAATAAATTGAAAAATAATTTTTCTAGTGTGAACAAAACATTCAAAAAAGATTAAAAAACAAAACAAACAAACGATTTTCATTGGTAAATAAATGAAAAATTAGCAAGAAATCTAAGAATTGTTTTTAATTTTTGTTTTTATTTCTTAAAAACTGTAACAATTGAAATTTGAGACGTGCTCCTCTTTTATTTTAGAAGTCAAAATTAAAGAAAAACTAGTTTTGATATTTAATGGATCAAAAATATATACTAATAATTATTTACTCAAGAATTAGTTTTAATATTCTTGTTGTATCGTGATTATTTCGATATTTAATCACCCGTTTAAATTGAAAAACATTGAAAAAAAAAAGCTATGATCATCATTGAAACAATACAGGGAGGATTTGAGAATAAGAATAAGTAGATAGATGATTTACCTATTCCGTATGTCCCAGCCAGATAGATTGGCCACCGTAGAGAGACAATCTTTCCAGTTCCGGACCTTCTCCAAGTTTTCCTTGAAATTTTGTTCATGCTCAACGAAGGCTTTCTCATATTGCCCTTTCTGCTCGGCTACCTCTGAGGGATCCACATCATAAAAAACTGGCAGAACAGTGTGCCCCATCTCTTTCATGCACTGAACAATCTTGACAAGTTCATCCAAGCACCATGGTGAAGAAGCGTAATCTCTTGAAAATATAATGACAGAAAACCTTGATTCTTCGATGGCCTTCCAGAGAGCAGGTTCGATGGTCTTTCCTCTCTCGAGCTCCCTGTCATCCATGTACACATCGATGCCTCTCTGTTTCAGATTAGAATATAGATGACTAGTAAAGTTTTTCCGGGTGTCTTTGCCTCTAAAACTAAGGAACACATCATACATATATAGTGGAGGAGGAGAAGATGAAGATGAGGTTATTCCTTGCACGCTGGTGGAAGCCATGAAAATCCCTAAAGCAATAAATTAGTACCGATCCCTTCTAGCCTCAACTAGCTCGCTTGGCTCAGCAATTGTCTCCACGCTATTTTGTATAAGGCCTGCTCCTGTGGTCAAACATGAAACAGAAGGTAAGATCAAGAAATTCGGCAATTAAATCTACCACTTAGCAATTTCAAGGTGGAACATGTATAAATTCTACTTAGAAATCAGAAAACATCAAATTTCAACAAGAATTACACGAATCTAGACGAAACAAACCGTGTGGTAAGTGTTGGCTAAAGAGGCACAAGATCCAGCCAAGCCCAATATTTTTTCTTCTTCTGGTATCTTAGTAACCAACTTCCAAAGCCCTTTTGTTTCTATTTATTCCAATGACTTCGAATTTTTTCCGGTTTCTTGAGGTCAAGAACTCGTACTGGTAAGTTTCCAATGATTTTCTTACGGATCTTCCTGTCAAGAGCAGGGCCACACAATTGAGTGATTCATATTTTTTAATGAATTATCAAGTCCATATCATTTAACATATATAAATATTTTTGCGTTCCAAGAACTTTCCAACAAAATTTTAAAACTGACCGTGAAAAAAACACCATAAACCGTGCATTAATATGTGCATGCAAAAGTTCTAAGGTGAATCACAACAATCGTGCGAAGTACTGTAAAATTGTAAGAATTATTTAAAAATTTGGCGATTTTATAGGAACATATTTTAATACATATAACGCCCTTAATTATTGTCTAGATAAAAATAGTTAAAATGAAAATAATTAGAATTTATAGAAATATTTTTAAGAAAATAATCTCAAAAACAAAATTAAATTAAATAATCATGTTTATTTCTCTAATCTTTTAAGTTTTTCCTATGACAATCTTTTTCAAAAAGTAAATAAGGATATTTTAGATACAATAAAAAGTTTCTATGATATTTTTTTTAAAAGGAGAAATTACTTGATCATTGTGTAGTTTAGTTATTTTATCTTTATTTTTTCAGAAATTATAGTTTATGATGACAATTTATGTCCTCCCTAACACACGTAATAATTTATAAAATTATTATTATTATTTTCAAAAATATCAACAAAAAACATCTAATAATTTACAAAATAATTATTATTATTTTCAAACTAATAATTATAAAGCTCTTATATTAAATATTATAAATTTTACATTGATTTTTTTTATAAAAAAAAAACTGAGCCACCACCCTCTTAATTAACTGAGTCTAATTATCTAAAACTCAAAGGTCATGTTTTCAAAATAGCTTTAAGTATGCTATAAAGAACATCATCGTGAGTCAAACTACAACTCCATTCTTAAATACAATTAATGAAAATTATGGGTAGACTTTTTGATAGAGTTGAAAGCCCTACAAGGATAACAATAAGCACATAAAGATAAAGAATTAGCCAAAATAAGATTAAAACACGAAGAACCCTAAGATCTTATTTTTATTTCTGAAATAATGAATTGATAACTTTTGTCTCTCTAGATATTTACAAGTCTTTATATAGGCGTGAAAGTAACCTTAACATAGTAAGAAAAATTATTACCCTGAAACAAAACAGAAAGATAGCTAAGAATTCAAAAATAATATAAAATCCGATTTTTTTTTTAAAAAAATAACAAAATTAAATTAAGAAGTATCATTGAGACATAATTTGCGGTCTTCCAGAACTCGAATGGTCGCCACAAGCTAAGCAACTTATAAAACTAAGCCTTAGGAATAATCTACAGAAATTTTAGTCCAATTCGAAAGTCAAAAATAAAAATTATGATCTTTTATTATTAGCTTGCTGGTTTGGTGTGATTCATCAAATGTTCTCTTAAAACTAACCTCATATATCTTAGTGGTTCATAGAAGCATTGAAAAGTAACTTTTAATCCGATATCCACAACAAGAAGTAGAAAAGGACACGTCATTTATTGGAAGAACATGTGGTGCTATGTTTTCTCGAGGATGCTTCGATAGTCAGGAAATCAAGGGCCACCAATATCCATGTGCATCCTAACACCTTTTTTCTTCGTTTCCAGTAAAACCAAATCCTCAAACTCGTCCTAATATCTTCTAACTTCAAATCTATTACAATCCAATTTAATCGGTCTTAAATTGAAATCAATGTTTTGAAAAAAAAAAATATGATCTAGGCTTCGATCTATCTATAGTAAAACATCATGGTCTTTTATTTCTTTATTAATTCTAATAATAATAATAATAATGTTTTTATTATTAATTTTTAATATACTAGTGCTTGTATAACAAAACTGAATCCAACCTCTTGGATAATGTAGCTAGCCACCATAGCTTGAACACTGAGTGCAAACCCAATATTTGTTTATTCTTCTGGTATCTTAGTAACCAACTTCGAAAGCCCTTTTCTTCTCTTTTTATTCCAATGACTTCGAATTGTTTCCGGTTTCTTTAGGTCAAGAACTCGTACTGTTAAGTTTCAAAATATGATAAAAACCTTCGACAACCAAGAACATGCCAATAAAAGAGACTACTAATAAAAAAAACCAACAAACAACATACTAATTAAGGATGAAATCAATAACAAAAAGTAGGAGGATAAAGAAAGGAATCACTATTAAGAATTTTGTTAGACTAATATGATTGAAAGGACACTTTAATGTATGAACTGCTAGCTATTGGTTAGTGCAATAAGTGTTCATATAATTATTTTCACGAAATGCATGTTTCTAAAACTCAATATTTATATTTTTCAAATCACTTCACGTCCGCTATAAAGAACATTCATCACATTAAACACGATTAATGAAATGTAATAATTAAACACACAAACAACAATTCAAAATCACACTCATGAACAATCACATAATACACTCTTTTAAGTTCTTGTTCTCATTGTTATACATTTGTTTTCTCATGCGTGGTTGTTAACTTAGTTATCAGAGAGTTGAGTTCTCTGTCCCATGAAAAACTTGTTTTGTAGGAATTCATGAACCACAAGCCTAACCCAACTTAAAAATTTTCAAAATTCATGACACCAGTCATGTAAAAATGGAACTCTCGTAATTAAGCCCGCTATTTTATTATGTAAAAACTCACAAGGAGGAAGAGAACCAACCATCAGCGGCATCACCCTCTTTGGGACCTTGATTTTCATCGGATTAGCACACAACACATCAAGTTGGCTGGAAAGGAGTGCCAAGGTGTGATTCTGAATAATTATTTTGCTATGCATCAAATAATTGTGGCTGCAGCTGATAATCCACCTGGTTTGACGTCAAATGATAATTCACAAAAGAAAAAAAAAGGGCATCTCAGTGGAACTATTTTTTTCAAAAGTGAAAGAATGATCAATGTTAATTTTTCTTTTCAAAAGCTTCGAAAAATCTATAGAATAATAAATAATAATGGGAATATAATAATAATGACTAGTCTATGACTTCATTGGTTCAATCGGTTTTAAAATTTTAAAACTGAAATTAGTTTATTTAGTTTTTTTTTCACACAAATGACAAAAAAGTCCTGCTCAGTGGGACTAACATAAAAAAGCAAAAGAAAATTTGGTCAAAAGTGCATAAATGAATGATAAATGTTAATATTTTTTTTCAAAAGCTTCAAAAGAAATATTCGAAAAGAAATACCGGGCACAACATTTGTAGATCCACCGCGTCTAGGTCTGGCTAACATCAGACTCAATATATTTGGGCTTGACACATTCCTATTTATAAATGAAGAAAGTTCAATTTTGATTTAAATATTGATATTGATTATATATATTAAAGTTTATGTATTTATGTGTTTATATAGTTGTAAATATAAATAATAAAAACTGTTGGCGCATCTAAGAGAAAAGTATAGAAGTTTATTAATTAATAATAAAAAAATACCTTCCGAAATTCATATTCTATTTCAAAGCATGCCTACCAAAGCGACAATTTGTTAGACTTATAAAAAAAACTATTACTAAATTAATATTTTTGTTAGGGTATGGATATTGTGTATTCATATTTACATGTATGTTGTGTTTGTTTAGTATTTTGAATATAAAAAAGATAAAAATATATTTAACTAAAAAGATAAAAAGAAAATTATAGAATTCAAAACATAAATTATATTGTGATATATTTTCTGTCTTTTTTTTATTGAATTTAAAAATAAAGAGTGAACTTGGAGCAATCCAACCACAAAAAGAAAATGACATAGGGGGAGGGTATCCAGTTGGAGAAGCAACTAAATATAGGGGAAGAAAAAAACATTCAGCTTATTTACAAATCATTTTCAAAAGAAACCTGAATGAAAATTGAAAGACTCTGTTTCTGGCCTGTCAGGTAAAGGAACCTGAATGAAGAAATTAAACGAGAAAGGTTTTTAAATTGCTATAGTCATCATGATCAATTCTTGGAACACAAAGGTAAAGGTAAAGGAGTTCTTAAAAAAAGACACGAGTTACATTGAGGAAAGTTTGAAAAGATAACTCACATCACTGTGGTCTACCAAATCAGCAAGACAGCATCCATTACTCCATATTCTATCAAGAACACCAAGTACCCTCTTATTTACACTCCATTTGGTATTCCCTAGTGTATCCAGGGCCTGGAAAATTAATTCAAACAAAAGAGAATCCTTGTTAAACCAGGAGCTAAGCTGGTAAAATCTACACATGTGATAGCATGTGAAGGTATACAAAATTATCAGTATGAGATTTTGTTCAAAGAACATCACATATTAGTACCAAAAGATGATTTAGTTCAAACAATAAAATATGCATCAGTAACCATGCAATGCATCTAATATGTACAGACCTCAAAAACTGCTTGTAGCTGCTTCCTAGGTGCCCTCTTAACTGCTTCACGTTGCTGTTTAGCACCATGTATCCACATGACATAGGATGGTAAGAACAAGTGAGCTCCTTTATCATAACTGCAAAGGGCATTGAGGTTATGCTCGACATGAGTAAGAGAGAGGTAAATATCACAAGCTATGACACAATTATCTAAGAAGAGCTTAGAACACACCAAAAAGCTACTTAAATGCCAGGTCCTGATTTGTTACTAGAAGCAATAGTGGTGCTAAGAGTTGCAACAACTACATGGGAACCAGAATCCAACCACAAACTAATTAAATTCCAGATTAAAGTAGCACATGTAAGGAGCATGTATGAAGAATTTGTATCTTCCAAATTTGTATACAAGGATCTAAAATTAATTTTAGTGGGGACTATGCTAATGTGCCTCCTGCAACTTGCATGATGATTGAGTGAAAGAGCCAAGACCCACTATAAACTTGCTAGTAAACAAAGTGCTCTTTCCCCAACGCCAACTCATGAAATGGTTTTCGTCTGATGCTCAATCTGATCAAATTAAGATATTCAGAGTGCAATCACTGGTTTAAATCTTTTCTTTTTGTAGATAGAAAGTGTGTCCAGGAATCTCAGTCCTAATGGGCAATTTACAACCAAAAGCGCTAGGAAGCTTATCAGATTTAAAGGCAATAGGTTGAATGGCAGAAAACAACTTCAATCAAGTTCTCTATGTACTATCCTAATCCTAAATTAACTACGTGTCTGACTTCACATGAAAACAACAATTCGATACTCTTATCTTTTCTTGCGCTAAAATAATCCACCACAGCATCCTTGTAGAAAACCTAACACTTTTTCTTTCTCTATATTTTATCTCTAACTGCCAATCATTCTTTTCCATGAAGTATACCTTTCTCTTTAACATCAAAAAACATTATAATAAAGAATTCCATAGCAATCCCTAAATTCTCCTGCCTGTGGCAATAATGTTAGTTTTCCCATATTAGACATGGTTGTGATTAGCAAATGCTCTTCAATGTTTAAAGACAGTGTTCTCCGTTTTGTTGAGAATCCTAGACAAAACCTTCCATCTTATATCTCACATTCACCATGTTTTCAATAAACACCTGCAAGACAATTAGTTTCCCTTCCAATGCAGGTTACAGAAATGGAGAGGCAGAGCCTTGAAACATGCTGAAATGTTAATTTCAATTAACTGAAATTGGGATTGGAATTCCAGCCTTTATAATCAGAGATTCATCGCTTCATCTATTATACCATTTTCAGCATTTAACTTGACATGAAAATTGAAATAGCTCCAGGCATCAAGCAGAAGTAACCAAAACACTATGTTAATATTTCTGAACTTGGAATATATCCAACTAAAAAATATAAAATTAAAACAAGACAATCGTGGGAAAACTGTACATATAAAACAAGTTATCATACCCTCTCCATCTAAGTGGTGGCACCAACATTGGCATATAAGGAATCACCATGTGCCTAGCCTGTTTGGAGAAACAACATTTTTATGACTTCTTGTGCAAGAAAAAAGAATGAAAGACAAACATCTGCAACTTAAGAGGCACCATGGAAATTGCCTACAAATCTTATCTGTTTCAGCTCTAAAAGCTAGAAACTAAACTATCTGCTTTGAAAGTATATGGCACCCGCCACATGTTCATGTCATAAAGGATGATAAAATATGAAAACTAGATATCACCAGAAGAACAAAATTTGACAGGGTTACTCACAGTTTTCTCTAGGCCTTTGAGGACTAGTGGGTCACATTAAATAACACCATATTTTGTTTGTAACAGCAATTCAATTAGACGGCTTCCAAGCTGCAAAGTGCAAGGACATAAATCATTTACGTACACGATACATTTGTTCAAGAAAATTAGCCTTTATCAATGATTACAAGCACACAAACCTTATCCCTAGCATCTGCATTCCATGGTTTTGAATCATCCTTCCCCTTCACAATAATCAAATCAGCAACCTTTTTTCTTAGGTTTTCTTGTTCCTTCATGACAGCAGGGGATTCACCTTCTACACCATTCTTGCTATCATTAGCCTTTTCCTTTTTCTTCCTTGTTTTCTCCAAGATATTGTATATTCTAATCTGGTTCATCACAGAAACTGTTACAGATTTAGTCCTCAGTTCAAAGAAAGAGAACAAGACTGAAGAGTTAGGAGTTCCAAAACATGGATTAAGAATGGTACACCTAAATATCTCTTCATTGTATAGTTCTTTAAAAAGAAAAAAAGGAAAAGAAATGAGGAAGCAACTCCCATAGTCAGAAGAGACAGTAGAGCAAAGTGTCACACGTGCCTTTAACGTCTAAACTAAGAGAAAAACTTGAACAACTTACAAAACAAAGGCACAAACAAGAACACACATAATTGAAATGATAAAGATAATTGCTGTCCCCAACAGGGAAATGCAAAAGTATAGATCCACTGTGAAACAATGTCGAAACATGAGATGAGCTCAGACCAAGGAAAGTTGAATGTCACTCTTATGAGCCCACCATGCCCATGCTTTGAAGAAATTGTAGCTCAAAAAAAGAAGGCGCGATAGAATATTCAGCCTAATAAGGCCCGTTATATGAAAAGTTCAACACTTAATGAAAAAATTGTAAAAACTTAGTATCTAAAGGATCCTACATTGTTTTTCGTACCTACATTTAGTGTCCTCCCTGGAACCATGAACAGCAGAAGAACTTCGACTGAAAGTAAAAACTATAGATATATAAAAAAAGAAATCCAGAAAAACCCCATTCAACATTCGACAAAACTTTACGGAACGTAACTTCAAAATCTAATTTTCCAGGCACTACTAGCTCCATAGCTGATTTCTATCTCATAATTGTACATGGTAACTTTCATCTTATTTCCTAGTTCATCACCTCAGATGAAGGTTGTCTAAAAGTAAATTTAAGAAACTTTATGTTTTCCCTTATCTTTCAATATTTTTATATGGGCACTCATTATCCTCTGTCTACAAATCAAACCGCAAGTAAAAATAAGCAAATAAACATTAAAAATTACTTACCTCCTGCTCAATTGCATCACCAATCATACAAGCAGCAGTCACAACTCTTGCCGGGGAGCAAAAACTGCCGAAGATCTTCAAGCTAAAGCAAGTTAAATTCCTAACCAAAACCCGGGGAGCTGCTGCTGCTGGAGCAGCTGCTGCAGCAGATGCTGCAGCCGCTGCTGCAACTGCTGCTGCAGCCGCCGCCTCTGCAGCTGCTGCACATGCTGCACATGCTGCCACCGCTGATGGAGCACCTGCTGCCGCCGCTGCCGGAGCTCCTGCTGCTGCCACTGGAGCAACTGCTGCCGCCGCTGGAGCATCTGCCGCCGCCGCCACTGCTGATCAAGCAGCTGCTGCTCCTGCGTCTCGAGCAGCTGCTCCTCCTCGAGCACTTGCTCATCGAGCAGCTGCTCCTCATCGAGCTGCTGCCGCCGCCACTGCTGGATCACCTGCCGATCGAGCACCCGCTGCTCCAGCTGCCCCAGCTGATCGAGCAGCTGCCCCTCCTGCTCGAGCAGCTGCTGCAGCTCAGGTATAGTCAAACTGTACATGGAATCAATGTTACATTTTCTGTTGGGTGTTAAAAAAAAATTTTAATAAAAACTTTATAGATAGATTTTTTCAACATGTTTTTATTTTTAAAAAATTCTAAAAACTAAAAATATAAATGGAAAAATTAAGAAATAAATGTAAAGATATTTAATTTTAAAAAACAAGATATTTACACGATTATATTTACTAAATTTATTAATTAAAACAAGTTTTTTATTTAATCAAACAATAATAAAAATAAACATACATATCAAATTGATTAAATAAAATAAAATAGAAAAAATAATATACAAGGCTGTATATATTAAAAATATTATTTGAAAATAAAAATTTTTATTTTTAAGAATAAAATTCATCTATACAAAAAATTAAAAAATTATAAATGTATTAGAAAAACTTTCTCATAAATTAAATGCATAACCAAAAATTAATCATCATTTTAAAGAGTATTTCTAAACAACATTAAAAAAAAAAAGGATGTTAATATAAATATATAATAAAAAAAACATATGAAAGGACAAAAAAAAGAAGAAGCAAACGCCATATGTTGCCGGGACAATTAAATCAAGCCAGTCCAATTGCCGCATTTTGTTAGTGCCCACGCCCACTAACCTTTAATTTTGTTGCAAGATGTTTGTGAAAAAAAAAATGACGCTTTTTTACAGATATTTTTTTCTCTTACAAAAACGTTGTGCATGCATTTTTCTTCGATGCAATTTTATACATAAGAAAATTTAAACTATAAATTAAAACACTTATATATATAATCAAATAAATTGATAACTATATGAATTAATAATAATAATAATAATAATAATAATATATTAACAATAATTGAAAATAAAATTAAAAAATTCAAATGTGTTAATAAACGGAACATTTACCCATTTATATTTTTTGAATTTATTTATTAAAATTAATTTTTTTTATTCAATCCAATGGTTTTTTAAAAAAAACACACTATTAAATTGATTAAATAAAATAAAAATAGAAAACATATTATGCAAGGTTGTTGTACATATTATGTTATCTGAAAATAATTTTTTTTATTTTTTAAAATAAATTTCTTTTATACAAAAAGATAAAAAAAATTATTGATGAATCATAATAAGTTTTTTAAAAATTAAATACGAACAACACCATAAAAAACAACATTTATCCAAAAATAAATAAATAAACAAAAAATAATCAAAGATGGAGCATATTAATTGAAACATAAATTTAAAAAATATTTTAAAAAAGATATATAAAAAAATATCACTAAAAAAAAGCAATATCAGAAGAAAAAAAATATTTTATTGTTGTTGTGACTTAACTCGTTATATCTGTGACCCGGAACATGAACTCAACTGGGTTCAAAATTGTTTTCCCTTTAAATTCGTATCCAACCTTTAACAAAAAAGAAATTAAACATGTGACCAAGACCATAAACTCAACCGGACTATATTGTTTTTTTCTTAAATTTATATTCAACATTAAAAAACAAATACATACAACACCATCAAAAAACAATTTATATTAAAAAAAAAAGGTTAAATAAAAAAACAAATCACATATGAGCAATATTAATTGAAATATAAATTGAAAATTATCTAAAAAAAGATATATAAAAAAAGATATCAGTAAAAAAAAAAGCAACATTAGAAAAAAAAATAATTGTCCGGTTATTGTGACTTAACTCTTTATACCCGTAACTCAGTTCATGAACTCAACCAACCGGGTTCAATATTTTTTTTCTTAAACCTTTTAAAAAATTAAATATGTGACTCGAATCATGAATTCAACGAGGTTCAATAATTGTTTTCTTTTAAATTTATATTCAACTTAAAAAAATTAAAAATACACAACACCATAAAAAAATCAATCTTTATAAAAAAACTTCAATCGGGTTGAAAATTTAAATTTATACTCAACTTTTAAAACCTTTTAAAAAAACTTGTGACCTGGATTATGCACTTAACCGGTTTAATATTTTCCTTCCTTTGAATTTATAACAAACCTTAAAAAAAAATAAACAATATCATCTACAATAAAAACATGTCAATTTAATCTAGACCATATACTCAACAGAGTTTAATATTAATTTTTCTTAAATTCTTAATCTACTTTAAAAAAAAAAAATTAACCCCATAGTGTACTGAACTTTGCACCGTGTTTTTCCCATGCGAAAAAAAAACAGATTTGTTATCATTAAGTTCTGAAAGTCGATATTTCAAAGATTCTCGGCATTTCATTTACTTGAAGTGGTTGATAAGTCGACCTACACACACAAAAAAGAAGTAATTATTACCTTGTCGATCCAGATGAAATCTCAACTTTACTGAGAATATCCATCCATCTTTGTACCTTCTCCTCGTTTTCCCAGAGATTTTTTCCAATCTTATCAAAGACAATTGTGTAACTCTCTGTTTGATCATCTATCTTTGATTGTTCAACATCATAAGAAACTGGAAACAGAGTGTCTGATCTCATCTCATCCATGAATCCGACAATCTTGACAAGTTCTTTAAAGCACCAAGGTAAAGAAGCACAATCTCTTGCAAATATAATAATTGACAGCCCTGATTCTTTAATGGCCTCAAAGAGTCTTGATCTAATTGCCATTACTTTCTCTGGTTCCTTCCCGATTGGGATAATGACTCTCAGGGCTCGATCTGCGACTTTGATGCCAGGGAAAACATTGGCCTTCCATTGATGGTACGACGAAGAAAAATATAAAGAAGCTTTAAATGAAGAAGCTGATTCTTTGCTTGTAACAATAAAATGGGCAGAAGATGGTCGTGGTGTAATACATATAGAAGATAAAAAACAGACACCACAATTCTTCACCTTTACTCCTGGCTCGGAAGACTGAAATGACAACTCAATGTTGCTAAAGGATGCATGCTGCCATTCTTGAAGCTCTTTAAGGTAATCAAAAGATAGATAGAATAGCCAAATATGATCTGAAAAAAGATAGCCTTTACAACTAATACACATCGGCGAAGGATAATTCTCTCTTTCATTGGCTTTGAAATGACAAAAAAGAGAAGGACTTTCATCATTTGCACTGAATGCAACACACGCAACAAACCCCATGCTCCAACTAGGCACTTGCACACTAATTGAAGATCCCTTACTTTGATGGTTAAACCAGCCTGGAATTTCATTTCCTGGAACGGCGATACCAAATCCAGGTCTTGGATTAGACAAACCCTATACCAAGAAAAACCAAAATGTTAGATAGATAGAGGGAGAGGGAGAGAGATACAAAAAGGTTGGGGTATGATTAAGAGAAGACCTTGAGGTATCTTTCAAGCATGGTCAACCCCATGCTGTCTTGGCCATTATGATTGTACAATTCCCAGCAGTTAAGACATATAAACTCTGAGATTTTGGAACTGCTTAGCTTTATCGAATCTGGAATTTCTTTTAGGCGTATACAACCATTCAAATTTACTATTTGAACTTTTGATGGAACCTCAGGTAATGATTCAAGCATCCTGCAATCCTCCAAGACAAGCGTTTCAAGTCCATAAAGCTTATTTATGCTTTCAGGCAGGCTAACAAAGTTATTCTGGCTCAGATCTAAAGACGTCAATGAAGATAAGCAGCCGATATCTTCAGGAAGTGCCCCTTCTCTTAGATTGCAAGCGCATAAATCCAGTACTTCTAAAGAACACAGACCCGACAAAGAAGGCAACCTTTGATCCGTGGGATTCACAGCTATTCTTTTGCATCCATCAAAAGATAATACTTTAAGACTCTTTAAAAGAAAAATGGATGTTGGCGGTTGTCTTATTGAAGTTCCACTTACATCAAACTCCAAACTTTCAACTTTTCCCAAATTCTGTGGTATATTTTGAAGTTCAGAGCAGTCAGACAGATCGAGTTTTTTAAGGGATTTCAAGCAACCTATGCTACTCGGAATGCTTTCAAGGTTCCTGCAGTTGTTCATGCTCAATACTTCTAAGCCAATCAAATGACGAATTGATGAAGATAGTTTTGTAATACCAGTCTCATCCAAATGAAGCACCGTCAATTGGTTCATGTTTCCTACTATATCTGGAAACTTCTCAAGCTTTGAGCAGCCATCAAGAGTGAAAAATTTAAGCGATTCCATTTCAAGGTTGCTTGGGAGAATCCTAATACTTCGGCAATTCACAAGATTCACATATTGAAGCTTCTTGTGACGTCCAAGTGATGGATGGACCTCAGACAAACTTGTACAACCTTCAAGAATCAGACTCTCGAGATTAGGAATTCCAGTAAGATCTGGAGTCTTAGATAGGTATAGTGAGTTGCTGAGATTGATGATTTTCAACTTAACTGCACTCTGCAATCAGGCAGGGGAGAAGAAATATGGATGCTACTATCATACATATATAGGAAAACGATAAAAAGAAATACAAAAGCCCTTAAATTAGTTGATCTCACCTTACACCCATACCATAATTGCTCAAGATTACTGTTAGCCATGTGAAGTTCAACTAGCTCATCCACCTGTAAACCAGCTGGCAATGATTTTGAAGGGTAAGAATGCCATTCAAGAAATCGCAAATTATTGGAAAGATCTTCTGGTCCTTCAGAAAGCTGCATGTTGTCGATTTTGAGCAATCTTAGTCTGCTCATTTTAGAGAAGGCTTTCATGTTCCATTGTGCCTCTTTTATTCCAGGCATGTCCAAGAAAATGGCTTCTATTTTTTCTTTTCCCTGTCAACCAAAAGGGAATACAAGTAAAAAACAAATAGATATTTGTAGCATAAATTAAAATAAACTTCATGAAATCTTATGGATAATGTTCTCTATCAGCTACTCACTGTGTTGTCCATAAGTGCAAGGCAGACATCCTCGTATGTCCACAATCTACTGCGCCTTCCAGGCTCATCAGGGGATTCACGACGAATAATTTCCTGACCCATTTTCTGTAATAAATTATGCATCCAGACTTGATCCCGAGAGACACTTATGAGAGATCTCTCAATAAGAACTGGTATTCCAATACCTGTATGGAATCCACACCACCCGTCAAGTATCCTTGTTATTCGATCTATTTTAAATCCCTTAAGGAAACAGGCAATGTCTAAAAATATTTTCTTCTCTAATTCATGGAGGCCATCAAAACTAACGAGAAGCACTTTAATAATTTCATCGTCAGGAATCTCATTCATTCTATTAATCGCACCTCTCCATTCAGGGATTCTTCTTCCATACAAAAACGAACCTATAACTTCAAGAGCCAGTGGAAGGCCATTAGCATAACCCACGACTTGCTTGGATAGATCCAAGAAATCTTCAGCAGGTTGGTCATTTTCAAAAGCTTTCTGGCTAAACAACATAAGAGCATCATCATCATTCAATTTCTCAGCCTCATAAATTCTAGCAACACCATTTCTAGTCAACACATGTTTATCTCTACTTGTTATGATAATTCTGCTCCCTGGACCAAACCATTTACTCTCCGCAGCCAGGGATTCTAGTTGTTTATGGTCATCTACATCATCAAGAACAACAAGAATCTTTTTATGTTGTAGCCTCCGCTTTATCATTTCAATACCTCTAGATGAATCACATATATTAGCACGTACCATTAAGATTTCATAAAGAAGTTGTTTCTGCAAACGACGTGGTCCATCTTTCTCAGCAAAAACTTCTCTGACATTTGCTAAGAAGCAGCTGCCTTTAAATTGCCAACGAAAGCTATCATATACTACCCTTGCAATAGTCGTCTTACCTATGCCACCCATTCCACAAATCCCTATGAAGATTGCTTCGCCAACTTCTTCACCTATAAAACCATTTAATACCTCTACACGAGAATCTATTCCAACTAATTTTTTGCTAATTGTTGGCAGAGTGACGCTTAGTTTGTACGATATGTATTTAGCAATTCTTTTAATTGATTCCGATTCATTCCTGCATAGGAGGGTGCAAAACATTAATCATGCAGTATGCAGAAATCAAATCAGATAGTGATAATGGGAAAATAAACATTAGCAAATTGTAGCTCGAAAATGTATGGTTGTTGGCCGGAAATTAATACACCAACCTTCGAGAAAAATAGGGCCCTGATAATAGATAGCTTCAAGAACAGAGAGGAAAAGGAAAGAATAAACTGAAAAAGGAACTATTAATTTTTTAGTTTTTTCCCATATTAGCATAGCCCAAAGAAAATTTCCCAAACTAACATAGTTTAAGTGGTTGCGCAAATCCAATCCACGCACCTTGAGATGCACTGATATCACATATGCTAAATATTAACTTTAATATTTTTTGTGTGCAAAAGAATAGATGAAATGATTGTAATAATAGAACTGAAGTTAACTAAATATAAAAATTGAGGGACCAACCCAACAAAAAAAAAAAGGAAAAGTTTTTGACACGTGAGACTTGCATGTGTGAAGTTGCATAAGTGAGACCTATGCAATTGATGAACCGTGCTAGTTTGAAAAGTTTTTTCCCACCTATAGTATTTTGAGAAATGATTTTTTTCATGGAAAAAAATTCATGTAGCTTATAATATATATATATATATATATATATATATATATATATATATATATATATATATATATATATATATATGTCATACCTTAAAAAACTGAATCATAGATGAGCCACTTGTTGAAAACTTGACTTTAATGTGTAGTTCTTTAACTAGATTTTTGGCCTTCAGGGTTCGATTATTTTTTTCTAACCTTTAAAAAATATAATATTATTTGACAGTAAAAAAATCAATACAGGCTAGAAAAACACTTTTAAAATATTAAGATAATAATATATTGGACGATATATTTATTTAAAAATATAATTGTGACGACAAAACACTAGATCGACCTGGAGTAACTATGATTAACTTGTGAAACTCGCGATCCGAAGTACAAATCCATGAAAACTCCATGAAACCCATATCAAAATAAAATAGCGCTCGATTTCAAACAACCAAATATTAAAAGCTAAATATAAAAAAAATTATTCAATTAAAAAAAGGATTTTTAAAAAAATAGAAGCTAGATTTGATAAAGAATGAGAAATAAAAAGACTTAAGATAACCCCGATTAATTTTAAAAATATTTAAAAATCTTATAAAAAGCAAATAAAAAAATTAACAAAGCTCGGTCTCTAATTAAATTAAATATTGAATGATGAAACTGAAAAAAAAATGAACTTAAAAAAAAAAAACCTAGACAAATCTCCTAAACCTAGGTTGGTGTCCCAAATTCTCAATCCGTTAAATCCTAAATCCAGACTCAACCCAAAAGCTTAATTCAATGTTAAAATATGAAATCAAAAATAATATATATATATATATATATATATCAATTTTTTAAAAACATGCATAAAATATATCAATTTTTTTAGTTGTCATAAGCCATTGCTCGTGCTGCTTAAATAAGACAGAACAACTTACTCGCTACAAACAAGCCAACCACTTTTCTTCTTTTTTTTTAATCAAAAAAAAAACAAAAAAAAGAGCATGAATAAACCCTTGAAGACAAGGTAAGTATTTTTAACTTTAAAGGAAATAAAGTTATTTTATCGCACCCTGAAAAGTGAAAAATCTTAAATGAGCACCTATAGCTAATTTTTTTATTTTTATTTTTAAAAGCAACTAAATAATTATACCGTAAAAAAAATACCTAAGTACCCTATCAATTCTATAATAACTATTGATCTTTATAAAAAGACCCTATTATCCCTAATAAGTTTTTTTTAGAATGAAAAATTAGTAAATTCATTGTTACAATCTATTAGTAAAAGAAAAACACCTATCAAATTTTAATTCCAAATAAAAAAATTTAAAATATTCACAAATAAAATTATAAATAAATTTGTCTCTTTGATTTATAAATAGTTTGAATTTTTTAATTCAAGATGGAAAATCTTTTTATTTTATTTTGAAAAGCTAAAACCAACATATTCAAAAACTTTGGTCAATTTTTTATTTCTTATGATGAATTTGTTGTCATTTCTTCACAATTTTTAATTTTTTAAGCTAACTTTTTATTTGTTCATGCTAGATTTGTTTTTCAACTTTTTTATACATTTTAATTTTTCTGTTTAATATTTTATTTTATTTTCAAAATATAAAGAAAAACCTAAGAATAGAAAGAAGTTTTATATAAAGATTAGAAATGCTTAATCACATCAGTTCAAAATATCATATAAAAATAAAAATAAAAATAAAAATTCATGCATATGAAAAAAATACACATTTACTATCATGCTTGTTCATCAATGAAACAATACAGGGCAGATTTGAGAATAAGAATAAGTAGATAGATGATTTATCTATTCCGTATGTCCCAGCCAGATAGATTGGCCACCGTAGAGAGACAATCTTTCCAGATCCGGACATTCTCCAAGTTTTCCTTGAAATTTTGTTCATGCTCACCGAATGCTTCCTCATATTTCCGTTTCCGCTCGGTTACCTCTGAGGGATCCACATCATAAAAAACTGGCAGAACAGTTTGCCCCATCTCTTTCATGCACTGAACAATCTTGACAAGTTCATCCAAACACCATGGTGAAGAAGCGTATTCTCTTGAAAATATAATGACTGAAAACCTTGATTCTTCGATGGCCTTCCAGAGAGCAGGTTCTATGGTCTTTCCTCTCTCGAGCTCCCTATCATCCATGTACACAACGATGCCTCTCTGTTTCAGATTAGAATATAGATGACTAGTAAAGTTGTTCCGGGTGTCTTTGCCTCTAAAACTAAGGAACACATCATACATATATTGTGGAGGAGAAGAAGATGAAGATGAGGTCATTCCTTGCACGCTGCTGGAAGCCATGAAAATCCCTATAGCGATAAACTAGTACCGATCCCTTCTGGCCTCAACTAGCTCGCTTGGTTCAGCAATTGCTTTCCACGCTATTTTCTATAGGCCTGCTCCTGGTCAAACATGAAACAGAAGGTAAGATCAAGAAATTCGGCAATTAAATCTACCACTTAGCAATTTCAAGCTGGAACATGTATAAATTCTACTTGGAAATCAGAAAACATCAAATTTCAACAAGAATTACACGAATCTAGACGAAACAAACCGAGTGGTAAGTGTTGACTAAAGAAGCACAAGATCTAGCCAAGCCCAATGACTTCGAATTTTTTACGGTTCCTTGAGGTCAAGAACTCGTACCGGTAAGTTTACACTGTAAAGAAGATGGACTTTTGGTGGGGAAAAGCAAAAAGAGAAATGAAAGGGATATCGAACGCGCATGAGGTAATATTATAGGAAGTCGCCTGATAATTTAAGTTTTTAAGTTGAGATGATTTTTTGATATAATATACTTTAATAATCAAGTGGTCTCGAGTTCGAATTTCACTATTTCTATTTATTTGATAAAAATTAAACAAAAGGTAATGTGAGCCTATATAAATTTTAAGCCCAAATCACTTTTATTTGAAAAAACATGTTAGAAAATAATATAAATCATATCTTAAAATTTCATTTAATAATTTAAACTTTAAATTAAGATATTCCTTTAACACTATCAAGAACAGGGGTTGTGCCACCACACACATCACAGTCAAGCATTCCAAGAACTTTTGTCAGGCTCTGCCACACACATCACAATGGAGTTGATTCATATACTGCTTGGAGTTGTTTAAAATACATATTCTTTAACTACTTTTGTCTCTTTTCCAGCGCATAAAGCTTTTGCATTCCGACAACTTCCCAACAAAATTTTTAAAACTGACCTTGAAATTAAACAAGAAAAAAACACCATAAACCGTGTATTAATATGTGCATGCAAAAGTTCTAAGGTGAATCACAACAATCGTCCGAAGCACTGTAAATTAAATTGTAAGAATTATTTAAACATTTGTCGATTTTATAGGAACATATTTTAATACGCATAATGCCCTTAATTATTGTCTAGATAAAAATAGTTAAAATGAAAATAATAAGAATTTATAGAAATATTTTTAAGAAAATAAACTCAAAAAAAAATTAAATTAAATAATCATGTTTATTTCTCTAATCTTTTAAGTTTTTCCTATGACTATCTTTTTCAAAAAGTAAATAAGGACATTTTAGATACAGTAAAAAGTTTTTTTTCTAAAAGGAGAAATTATCATTATCATGATGTAGTTTAGTCATTTTATCTCTATTTTTTTTTTAGAAATAATAGTTTTTTATAACACTTTATGTACTTCTTATCACACGTAAAAATATCAATAAAAAACATTTAATTATTTATAAAATTATTATTATTTTCAAACTAATAACTATAAAGCTCTTATATTAAATATTATAAATCTTTCATTGATTTTTTAAAAAAACTTAGCCACCACCCTCTTGACCGAATCTAATTATCAAAAAAACAAAAAAGAAAATCCTATATTAAACTGAGTTTAGAACCTCAAACTTTAATATTTCTATCACAAACAACTCAACTTTGATGTTCTAATCACAAACACTAATTCCTCTCTCATTACCAATATCTCATCTCAAACCTTTGATTAGGGGGTGTATATGAGTCTAATAATAGTTGTTTTTTAAAGTATTTTTTTTGGAAATACATCAAAATAATATTTTATTTTTTAAAATTATTTTTGATATAAACACTTCAAAACGATAAAAAACATAACAAAATATTCTTAAAAAAATAATTCAAATTTCCAAATAGATCTCTTTAAGCACTCTGCAACAAAAACCATTAGGATTATACTTGAGATGCCAACACTACTTTTATAGAAGGGCCTTATTGAAAGACTCAATTTCTTTAAAACTCATGCCTCCACAAGCTTATTTTTTTTATTATTTTTAATTTGATCATCATTTTTTTTATTTCTAATTTTTTTTAGTTGACCCTTTTATGATAATTTTTTTTTTCAATTTCAACATTCAATTCAAGTTTAGTTTGTTTTATTATTTTTAATTTGGTCCTCAATTTTTTTTTGTTTCCTTTTGTCCTTTGCCTTTTTGTATAAGTGTTATTTCTTTTTAATTTAGTCCTTTGATTTTGATTTTTCATATATTCCTGTTTAGATGAAGGCATGCAGCTTTTATCCTCGGAAAGATTTCCGTTAACCTGCTCTTGCATGTTACCATCCTCCATACCTGAAATTCTACCACAACAATATAACAGTTGTCATCATAAACAGACAATTTCCTCATATTAATCATTCCAAACTCCTATGCTGCTATGCCCACACGTGCCAAATTCAACAATAATTCCGGAAAATCACTACTTAAATCACATTCATATAATCGAATTTTCTGTAATTACTTTGCTTCTCTTGCATAAACAAAAGGAGAAAATCGTAAAATAATCGACAATATTTAATGAATTAATTGATTCAGGAACCTTTTAAGCAATTAAAAAACTGATTAACCACGACATTAAGCGCTTAATAACTTGAACAACAGAATAATTGAATGAAGAAACAAATATAGGTGGCGACTCCAAACGACCCCCTCCGCGCGTCCACGTGGTTGGAAAGGGCTAATGATATGGATGGACTAATAGAACAATGGTTGGGTTGATAAATCTCACAGATGAGAGACCTTATTAAAACAAAATCAATAACATAAGAACTCTAAGCTCATTCACCCAGCTTATTACTAAATAACGAAAGGAAATCCCAGCCATTTTTTATGTAAAAGTGGAAGTACTCTCGTAATTAAGGCCGCTATTTTCATCAGATGAGCGCACAACACATCAAAGTTGGTTGGAAAGGACTGCCAAGGAGTGATTCTGAATAATTATTTTGTTATGCATCAAATAATTGTGGCTGCAGCTGATAATCCACCTGGTTTGACATCAAATGATAATTCACATCGTTTTTTGATGAATTGTGCAGCAAGTGGTAACCGACTTGCTATGTATTACTCTCTTGCGAATTCATAGATGAATGTGAAACTACTTCCTGATCAGCTGGCTCTATATTGTCGCACAGAAACATGGTCTCATCATACCACTGGTCCAGCTGACTGAATCCGCCAACGCCAAACTGCAAGTTTTCAACAGGTTGCACGGTCTCGGAGAAAAGAGGCTGTGGACCAAGGAGATCAATTTCCAGGAAATCCATTTCATTTAATTGGGGTTCCTGCAGAACAAGGATATCAATTTCCAAGAAATCCATTTAATTTTAATTCGGTTCCTGTTCATAGTTAGGGGTGAATGCGAATGCAACGCCATGTGCCTGATGTGATTGCAATTTTGAGATAGCTGGAAGCCAAGATGATTATTAGGGGTGTTTATTGTCCGGTTCCATTGCTTGAGAAAATGATCCGGAACGAACTGAAAATCAATTCAAATTGAACAGTTCAGTTCGGTTCATTCAAAATCTTAAGGTTGTGGGAGCTTTATACATTGCCTGGAGTTTTTGTTTCATTTAGGACCAGGCTGTGGGCTGTGATCAGGTTTAATAACTAAAAGTTTATGTATTCTTTAACATTTTGAATTCTCACTTTCTTTGTTGTTGTCATGGGCTTTGATCAGGTTAATGTTGCTGCAGTTTGTGCCTTGATCAGATTTATTGTGGTTTTGTTTGGCAGAACATGCGTTTCAGTTTTTACTTTTTGATCGACGAAAGTTTTTTTCCCTGCCTATAAGGAGTGTTTGTTGTTTCTCATTAACATTTCATTATGGTATTACTCTTAAGGTTGTATGTGGTTTGCATGCAACCATGAAATTGGGTGTTGCCTTTTTACTTCTTAGGGCCAATGTTGTGTTTGTTTTTTAGGTGCATCAAGAGTGCTTGGCAGGTTTGATTGTTTGTGGCTCATGTGACAGCTTTTTTCCCTTGCAATTGGTTTGTTTGGTTTTGTCGACTGTGTTGGTTGATGGGAGGTTGCTGTGCTGTTTTCTGCAATAATCTCTGTATTTGCTAGAATTTTTTGGTTGGAATTCCTCAGGTTTTTTTTGGACAATCTGTTGCTTTTTTTGGGATCCCTTCCATCCTAGGTGCAGTTGGCATGTTTGGGTTTTATTTTCAATGGCCCATGGGGTTCTGTTTTTGTTTCATGGCTTTCTAAGGTGTTTGCCTCTCTTTTTCCTGCTGCTCTTAAAAATTGATGCATGCCTTTCATCATTTCGATTGTTGCAGGTGCGCTCCTTGATTCGGCTATACCAGACTTGGCAGCAGGTGCTCCGGGGCCTTTTGATATTCAGGTTTTCATGCTTTCCAAGAGTTTGCCTCTTCTTTTGGGTTATTTTGTTGTCTCATTTATTGCTGACAAGCATCATGTTAATGAGTTCTTTTACAATTGAATATGTGATAGAACCGATCTTGAAAATTTGCAATGTTATGGCCCGATATAATTGTTGCATCTGTCGTCATTCAAGTGTTTTTGGGTTTGTTAATCAATTTTTATTGGTTGGGTATGTGCAGATAGACATGCAGGGCAGAACAGTTAGTCTTTGAGTTTATTTTTATTGGTTGGGTATGTGCAGATAGACCGGTTCCTTGATTGATATGCTTTCTTGATTTATTTTTGTTGTTGCATTGCCTGCAACTTATGCGTCCTTTGCTGGGTGTGGTGTCATTTTTGGAATGTGTTGGTTTTGAAAAGCATGTTTACAGCTGATGATGAATGTCTGCTGTTTTTTATTGCTTATTTTATTATGAGCTGAACAAATTTTTCAATAATCTCTTGCATCAGCCTAGAAAATTTAAACCACCAATGCCAGTTTTTAAAAGGGGTGCTCTGCCCATTTTTTAAACTCTCCTCCACTCGTACTGTTCATAAATATATGACCATTTACATTCATGCTTTATTTTTTGTTGCTCAGGAACAGTGAGAGACCAAGAAGACGACATCCTGCACAATGATCATTTTGCTAAATGTTACGTTGGCTGCTATAACTCTTTGCCTGCTCTTGGACTATAATTGTTGAAAGAAACTTCATGCAACCTTTTTGCTGCACCATGCATGGTCATTTGTTAAATGTTATCTCTTTAGTTTGATTGGCCTCCATGCAACGTTGTATTCTCAGAATAAAAAACGTTTTATAATATTGTTGTGGCTTGCTCTGCTTACATGGACTTGCTGCTTCATATGAAAAAAGATTTAAAAATTTATTATGATTGAATGCTTTATATATCTGCCGAAAATAATTGAATGCTTTATTAAGATAGCATAGACGAAGACTCTAAGAGAAAAAATCCATTATTTCTTCCACCATTCCTCACAATTGCAGCACTATTAATTACCTGCATCAACTGCAATGTGTTTGATATCCTGCTGAAGCTTGATATTAATCTCTGAGGCCGAACGTGTCCATAAAAACTCATAAGGAGGAAGAGAACCAACCATCAGCGGCATCACCCTCTCTGGGATCTTGATTTTCGTTGGCTCTAGTATAAATTTTGATGGATTAGCACAAAACATATCAAGTTGGTTGGAAAGGACTGCCAAGGTGTGATTCTGAATAACTATTTTGCTATGCCTCAAATAATTGTGGCTGCAGCTGATAATCCACCTGGTTTGACATCAAATGATAATTCACATCGTTTTTTGATGAATTGTGCTGCAACTGGTAGCCGACTTGGTTAACCGAATAGGCTGTGGAACAAGGAGATCAATTTCCACTTTTTATCCTTTTTTCTTATATCACTTTTTTAATATAAATATTATTACCCAAATCCATTTTTTCCTTCATTTACACTAACAAGAGTTCTAGTATTAATTAAGAGTAAAGCCTTCATCTCATCAGTACCAATTTCTCCCTAAAGCACTCCCCTCTCCTCTTCCCTTGAAAAAATATCATTTTGCTCACAGATATCGAGAGGTTCTATTGTACATGTATTACAACCATTCTCTTCTTTTTTTCAATTGAGATGAGAAAATGAAGATGAAAATAATAAGATAATGATAAAGAGAAGAACCTTGAGTTTGAGTACTCATAAAGCTTGCCAGATGCAGAAAACACCATGAGAGCAGTTTTTTGATATATTTACATCCAGACGAAGATCGGATCGGGCTCCACCGCTAGAAGACCAGATCGGGCTCCACCGACCACCAAACCAACCTCCCAGCCACCTTCACCTCCATCTTGGACCCAACAGAGTCGCCAGCCACTTGTAAAGGAGAAGAAGACAGTTAAACCACAGGAAACAACAAAGCAGATCAGATCCTCTCGCTGCAGATCTGAAGAGATCTTTCATCGCCCAAGTAAGACAAAAGTCAACAGTAAGCCAAAAGTGGAGGAGAGTAAGCAGCTCACACAGCATCACCGACGATATTAACAGGAGGACAGAGCATAGGACAGAGAACTGCAGCCAGATCGTCAAGAGTCAGCCGATCTCTCCCCTTTCCTCCACCGGAGCTATTGCTTGGATGAAGAGCGGAGCTCATGCATAGTAACGACCATAAAGAATGAAACCGGGTTGCAGCAAACAAAGCAAATGGTGAAGACCGGTTAGCTCTGGCCGGACGATGTCTTTTCCCTCCTCGTTTCCTCAAGATGCATAAAGGTCTCTATCGGTGACACAGTTAGCACAGGAAAGGTAGCAAGGAGGAGATCTATCCGATCCCCTCATTTTTTCACATTACCGGCGACAGCCAGAAATTCAAGCACTGTTCCGAGTCCATTTTGAAGCTGCGGTAATCACATCTGTCTACCATCCTCTCCCCTGCAACGATGCTCCCATCCAAAACACTCCCCCTTCTGTCTAACATCCCCTCCCCTGCAACCCAGGTCTTAGCAACCTCTTTCAAACCTCCCTCTTACAATTCAACCCCACAAACACCTGCAAATGTCCCTCTTCAACATACACAACACCCCCCTCTTCACCCTGCTACCATGAACTTTTTGCAACCTATGTGTTACACAAACAACTGCCAAGACAACAAACACCTTCCTAACACATCTCCCACTTTCTCTGTTTTTACTAAGTTTTATTTTGAACGTTTCCCGTCTTGGATTGATTACCAAGATCTCAAAAAATCTTTCTCAAAAATTAGTCTGGTCACTAATCTCTTTGTTTCTAGGAAAAAAACAAAAATAGGAAGACGGTTTGGTTTTGTAACTTTCTTCTCCCATTTAAAAGATACAGAACTTTGTGACAGTTTAAACCTTATATGGTTCGACTCTTTCAAAATTCGTGCAAACTTAGCAAGATTTCAAACACCTATAGATTCCAGGGAAAAGACAACCCTCACCACAAAGCCAAAAACCAAAATCTCGCCCAAACTAGCCCTCAGAGACAACAGGACCTTTGTTGAAGCTCTTTTAGCCCAACAACCATCAAAGAAGACTGTGGTGTATGAGTCTACACAGGATGACAAGGAATGGCTACAGAGAAGTTTAGTCGGTTCTATAGCCACAGAAGTGGACTATGCACAACTGGAGCATATGGTTTTGAAAACTGTTAAGAAGGCAATTGGATTTCGCTTCCTGGGAGCAAGCCAAGCAGTTATCACCTTTACAGATAAAGCGACCATGGAGAAAGAATTAATAAACAGTTGCTCTGCTTTGGCAAACTACTTCTCTAGTATCAAACCATGGAAGAGGGAAGTAAAAGCAGTAGACAGATTTGCTTGGGTGTCTATTCTGGGACTTCCTCTGATTGGATGGAACCGCAGATGTATTGAATTCATGGTAGAAGATGTAGGCAAGATGATTGGTTACGACATTACAAGTGTGAGTCAAGGTTCACTTATGGGAGTCAAGGTGCTTCTGAGCACAACCTCTTTCACGACTTTAAACAACCAGATTTCACTGATTCTAGACGGAGAGGAATTTGATATATCAGTCATGGAAATGAAGCCAGGGTTTAGCCCCCCTACACTACAATTAAATACTCAATGGATACATCAGGCACTGAAGCATCGGATGAAGAGACATGCAGTAAATTTATACCTCCAGAAGAGTTTTCGCCGGCCAGTACAAATGAACCAGAAGCTGAGTGGACCTCACCAGTGCAACAGGACAAGGACATGCAAAATGACCCCTCTCTCATTCTCTGCACAAGGTACACTGAATTACCCAGCAACCTAGACCAATCTGACACAACATACAAAACCTTCTGCCTTTTTCCTGAAACTAAGGAAACACACAAGCTACAGATAAAAAACCAGCAAATGCACACCGCCTTTTACCAATCTTCCTCTGTAGAGCCATGCTATAGCAACCCAGATGATTCAGCAGTACCATTTTCAAGAGTGGGCCCTGATAAAAAACAAGCACAACCAAAAGCCTCCTCAGCCCAGGTTATAAGGCCTACCCCAAAACTAACGAGGCACACGATACTAGCCCAAAATCAGAGCCAGAATACACATCAGCAATCTTTCTCTGCATTCATACGTGACTCGGCGGGAACCACAAGAAGTAGTGGAAATGGAGATGGCAGGAAAAATAAAAGATAAGAAGCTTAGAAGAACCAGAGGGCTTGCACCTAAATATTCATTCAACAAGAGGAAGAATGTGATGAAAGTTAGATCGGTTCAGGCTAATATTTCCATGGAGAACCCAACCTTCTTGCAATTAAGGTAACCAAAGACCCACAATAACACACCTCTACAAGACACCATATCATCCCCCGTTATCGAGTCATCCAAAGTTAGAAAAGAACCATAACTATACCTCTATGGATGATGAAACCAATGGCAAGCATCTCCATCTACCACCCCTGTTGAACCCTCAAAGCGACCCACAAACCTCTGCATACACGCCCAATGAAAGCGCAAACGGGAATAACCATAAAATAAGAAAACCGGTTCTTTGCAAGCCGTGGTAGTGTTGCTAACACTATGGAGGATTGTGATTCTTCAGACTCTTTAAACTCAGGAATCCAACAAGGAAATATTCGGTTTCAAATCACAAGTATGAAGCATCCAGACAATGGGTTTGGATAGGAAAAGGAGACTCAAGAAATGATACAAGATGCTGTGGCTCTAGGTCTGGGTAACCCACAAGAACTAAAAGGGTACGAAGAAGGAATAATGAGAAACATTGACAGAGAAGTAGATGAGTGGACATCAGTTAACCAGTTGTCAGTTTTCTACCCGCTAAGTCTAGTCTGCCTTGGTTTTTGCTCTCGTTATGAATATCTTTGCTTGGAACAATTTGTGGTTTAGGTATGGCACACAAACGAAATTCCATCCGGAATAGGCTTATAAAAAATAATGTTGGTATCTGTTTCCTTTTAGAAACCAAGAAAAATAATTGTTGTGACTCCTTCATTAGAAATCTGTGGAATATTGCAAATGTCAAATGTACTTTTGTAGAATCTGTAGGGAAATCGAGAGGGATTATAGCAATGTGGGATAACTCTGTCTTTGAAGTTAACTCTATAGAATTTGGGGCGATGGATCACCTTATGTGGCACGCATATTCCCTCTTCTTTTAATTGTATGATAGTTGGTGTCTACGCCGCATCTTGGGTGAAAGAACGTCTTTGATCTATGGGAAGAAATCACCACTCTTAAGTTTGCTTTTGAACTACCACTAGTGGTGATAGGCGATTTTAACGAGACTCTACTCCCTAATGAGAGAAGTAGTGGTAACCTCAATCTATCAGGTTCAACTTCATTTCGCAGATTCATATCCGACTGTGAACTGGTTGAGTACAATATGCAGGGGCACCGGTTCACTTGGTTTAGGGGTGGGTCTATGAGCCGTATTGACAGAGCTTTTGCTTCCCCAGAATTTCAGCTTCAGTTCCCGTCTCTATCTCTTTGCCGCTACCCTAGAGGGATGTCAGATCATTGTCAGCTGCTCCTCCAAAGCCCTGAGGTAGACTAGGGGTGGAAGCCGTTCCGTTTCATAAACTGCTGGCTGTCGCACCCTTCTTTCTTAATAGATTTTGAGGCCCTATGGTCTGATAGCTGTAAGGAGTTTCCAGGTGAGTTTAGTCTGATTAAGAAGCTGGGGAACATGGGAAAAAAAATGAGACAATGGAATAAATCCACTTTCGGGGATCAGAATCTAAAACTTGCGACATCCAGAACTCCATTACAACACTTGAAAACAAAAGCGAAGTGTGCCCCTTGTCTGACACCGAAAAAACAAAGCTCCAGGGGTTGAACTCTGATTTATGGAAGGTTAACAGAAGGGTTGAAGATATCTGGAGACAAAAATCTCGTCAAAACTGGTGTAAAATGGGGATAAGAACACTCGTTTTTTTCACATATCGCCAAGTCTAAGGAAAGGCCGCAACTACATTAGTAAGATTGATCATAATGGTAGTCACCTAGTCTCCCCAAATGATATAAAAGAAGGCCATCAACTTCTTCTCATCCTTGTTTCGAAACCAACGTGTAAAAGAATTGAAATGGGAGGCTCGGGGTTCTCCAAAATTTCAGAAGCAAAGTCTATTTGGCTAGAAAGACCACCTTCAATGGAAGAAGTTAAGCAAGCTGTGTGGGACTGTGATGGTTCTAAAGCCCCTGGCCCCGATGGTTTCACCTTCTCCTTCTATAAAAAGGTATGGAATATCATCAGCTCAGAGGTTTTTATGTTGGTTAAAAGTTTTTTCAGAACTGGTAAACTTCCAAAGGGTATCAGCTCTTCTTTTGTAACTCTGATTCCAAAATCAAAGGGGCCGAGCAGATTCTCACATTTTCGTCCGATAAGCTTGATTCACGGTTTATATAAAATAGTGGCAAAACTATTGTCCACTAGGCTTAGACATGTGTTGACAGATGTAATCAGTGTTAACCAGTCTGCATTCATTGCTGGGTGTCAGATTTTAGATGGGTTCATGATAACAAATGAGGTTGTCCATGGTGTGCGCAGCAAGAAGGAGCATGGCCTCTTACTGAAGGTAGATTTCCATAAAGCCTTTGACTCAATTTTGTGGGAACATATTGACACAAGCATGGGATACATGGGTTTTGGCACACACTGGAGGAAGTTGATCTTTGAATGCTTATCCACTTCTAAATTAGCCATCTTGATAAACGGCTCCCCCAGTAGAGAATTTAGTCTGGAGAGGGGTCTCAGGCAAGGGGACCCTCTCTCTCCTTTCCTATTTGACATCGCAGTTCAGGGATTGACAGTTTTATTCAATAGGGCATCAACTTCAGGTTATTTCAAAGGCTTACAGACTGCTCCAGGTCATTACATAACTCATTTGCAATATGCCGATGACTCTCTGATTTTCCTGCCAAATGATTTTCCCTTTCTTCTACATGCCAAGAGGATACTTCGCTGGTTTGAGATCATTTCCGGATTGAAAGTTAATTTCTATAAAAGCTCACTAATAGGTATCAACTTGGACAACGACTACACCTCTAGCTTGGCGAACTCAGTTTTCTGTCGTAGTGATACTTTCCCGGTCAGGTACCTTGGACTACCTCTTGGAGCCAATCCCAGCAGACTCTCTACTTGGAAACCGGTGTTGTCCACTATCGAGCAAAGCTAAGCACATGGAAAGGGAATTTTTTGAGCATGGCGGGAAGGTTATGTCTAATTAAATCGGTCCTTAAGCTCTCTTCCTTTGTTCTACATGTCGGGTTTTGCTATGCCAAAGGGTATTATTAAAGTCATCTCTTCTCTAACCCTGGTCATTTCTCCGGAAAGGAACCTCCACATCTCATGAGATTTTTAAGGTGGCTCGCACAAGGTAATAAAGAGTAAATCTTCCGGTGGTCTCGGCGCCGATCCATCCACAACAAAAATTTGGCTCTGCTATTTAAATGGATTTGGAATCTGGATAATGGAGTGGTAGGAGGCTGGCAAGAACACATTCTTCTAAAATACCGACCTCGCTTTATAAATGGTATCCCTGAGTTCACATGTTCTTTATCTCCAACTTGGCATGGCATTGTTTCGACGATCTTCTCAACACAAAACATATCCAATCTTTTACATGCAAATGTCGGGTTCAAGGTGGGTGATGGGAGGAACATCCGGTTTTGGACTGACTCTTGGCTTGCCTCTACAACCACTCTCCAACTCTTATTCCCCAGACTGTATAACCTCTCCCTGCAACAAAAATCCAGCCTTGCAGATATATGTGATTTGACAGATAACTCTTTCAACCTATCCTGGAGAAGACCCCTCCACCTCGTGGAAAACCGCATGAGGGAGAGCTTGATCGCAGAGGTGCAGCGTGGTCTCATTTTCTCAGATGGTGCAGACCGCAAGGTATGGAAATTTCACAGCTCTGGCATGTACTCAGCTCAATCAGGTTGCGCTCTTTTTGATAGTCTATCGGTAACTGAAAATAATCACTCCCCTGTTCTGCTATGGAATGGTTATGCTTCTCCAAAAGTGAATGTGTTCATATGGCTTCTTCTTCATGGCAGTTTGAGTACACGGAGTTTTTTAGCTGAGAGGAGAATCATTAATTATGAGGATTCTCACTGCCCATTCTGCTGCAAGGAAATTGAGACAATTAATCATCTCTTCCATTGGTGTCCTATAACATGGTCTCTTTGGGGTCGTTTCTTGAACTGGTTTGGGTGCTTAGGTTGTTTGCACAAAGACCCATATCATCATCTACAGGAATGGTCCGGTTTGATTAATGGAAATTTTCAGCGACGTGCTATTACCCTCCTTTGCAAAGGTCTGTACTGGTCAATTTGGATAGCGCGCAACCGCCTAATCTTCGAATCCAAGGCCCCGGATTGGGATATGATTTTTGATCTCACCTTTCACCGTTTGGCCTTCCGTTGAAGTCTTGGTTAGAAATTTCAGCTATACAGGCTCAGATCTTTTTAGAAATCCTGAATGTATTATAAACTGGACTAATTAATTAGGTCTCGCGTCGCTTTGGTCTTCTCTTTTCTTTTACATTCCCATTGTATTTATCTTTCGTTCAGTTCCACCTACTTAATGGGACTGTTTAATATATAATTCACTCGTTTACTATAAAAAAAAAGTATTAATTAAGAGTTTTATTATGACTTTTTAGCATTTATTAAGAATTATTTTCCAGGACACTGTATATCATGTTTTAGAAAGGCTTTTGACAATCGACATTTAAAATCTGAATATCAACTCCTACTGCTCTCCTCCCCGCATTCTTCAACACTATTCTCCTCCTTCATCTATTATCTCCCTCGTCTTCTTTCCTATTCTACATCAATAGAAAAACTGACTAGTTCAAACACAAATATGAAAAATTGCAGCCTAAGTGGAGAATTGAGTCATTCGCCCATCTATTAGATACTGTTAGAAATAACCAGGGGAGGAGGTAAGAAGAGAAGCACGGTGAAAATAGATCTCTTTCATACCTGTCAAAGAACCATCTTAACCCAATAATTTAAGCTTTTAGGTGAGGTCCCAGGATATGAATTATATTATTCTCTAACAATACCATATACCATATTATAATTATATAAAAAAAACTAAAATAGCTCATGAAAGCACTATATATCTACTCTACTTTTATTATTTTACTGTGAATTCTAATAGTATTTTTTTGTTTTTATCGCAGGCTTTCTCATAATTTTTTTTTTAACTCTCATTTCTTTTGTTTTTCTAAACTTTTATTGCTTGAAAAGAGTTGATGGATGTCTACACGTTTATTTTTTTTAACTTTGTATCCTTTCTCTCTTGCCTTTTATTTTTGGTTTTTTTTTTTTTGAAAGAAATTGATATATTAAAATATTAACCAGAAGATAGCTAAAAATAAGAGATGTTGAGTGAATTTGGGACCTTGAATTTTCAGTGCTGTGCGTTTTTGTCTGTGACAAACTTTTGTGTGATAGAGAGATAGAAAGAGATGGCCAAATTTGAGTTTTTTCTTCTTTTGCATTTTATTTGAAATATATAGAGAAATAGGTAGAGATTATTAACGTGGTTGTCATTTTTGTGCTCTAAAATGGACGTTGGGTTTGTTAATTGTTGCAGGTGATCGTGGGTGATGTTGAGGCCGCTATGGCCATGCGAGAGAAAGGAGAGAGGAGGGAAACTGGATAGAGGAGTTATTGAATGATGAGTTCTACATTAGACTTAGACATAGGTGGGAAACGCGACAGGTAGAGTAATTTTACTTTCTTCCATTTCCAGTAGACTGATATTTCCTCATTTCTTTTCTCTCTTTTTTCCTAGATTTTAAATTATTCTAGGTCTGAAGATTTGTGTCATGCTATCTGTTGTGGTTTAAGAATATACAGAACTTCCAGATGAGTTCAAGACTGCAGTTAAGAAGAACTATGGGGGTCCTTTTGTTTTTGGCATTATGGGGTTTCCTGTTGTGCTTCTTGCGTTCAGGTGTTTTTTTGGCAAGCGTTTGATTACTGGTGCATTGTTTTCTCTTCGTTTTTTTTTTTTGCTTCTGTTTTGTGTGTGGTGTCTGTGGTTTTTATCTTTCTCAAGTGTTTTGTCCTTTGTGATATTTTCTACTACTGTGGGCTTTGCTAATTAATATGCCTATTGGGTGCTCCTTCTTGCAACTTTGGTGCATTTCTATGTGTGCTCCTTTTCTAGCTCAACTCTCTCTCTTTTTTGTTTTCATTTTCATCTCATCTTCATTCTGGTTTTACCTAGCATGATTTCTTATATGTTTGCTGTTTCTTTTTCCTTACCTTACCAATTGTTTTTGTGTCAAAGAAACTAATCCTGTCATTTTCGCAACCTTTTGTTTTGGTACAGGAATTAAAATGTATTGGTTGGGCTATGTTGTGCTGGTATGTTGCGGTATATACTACGCACCAGAGCACTCTACACTAGGACAAATGTAGTTCCAAGGACCCTCATAGATTCCACTAAATATTCTCGCATTGATAGTTATTCTAATATGTATGGAAATAGATGTACTGTGATGTAGAGTGTCGTGGCTCATTATGTTCTGACCATTATGAAGTGTGTTTTACCAATCATCAATACGTGGATTCTAAGAGGGTGGCTGATTAATCAAATAATGAGTTTCATCGATGGGATTCTGTTTTCAATCACTCAAAAATAGGCTCCTTGCAACTTCCCAGCTGCTTTAGTTTTTTGCACTTGCTGGGATTGCATTAATGGATTTTTTGCTTTGCGTATGAATATGTTCACACGTAGTGAGACCATGTCATTGCATTTATAAAAAAATGGCAGCTTAGTTTTTGCTTATGTTCATGCTAATCTTTATCAACCTTTGTAGGTTTTATGAGCTCCTGTTGGTTAGCTTTTGGTGCACACCTATTGTTTTTAACAAATTTAAAGAAGAGGACATTATAATAAGCATGGTTATCAAAGCAAGGGTTTAAGATTTTTATACATGGTTGTGAAAGCAAACAATATCGTAAATAGAAACTAGCAAAGGGAAACCCAAGATCCTGAAGGATTTTGTTCTTATGAAATTGTTGCTTAAAAATATTGAAGGCAGAGATAAGTGATCTTCAGTGCTGTGCGTTTTTGTCTGTGACAAACTTTTGTGTGATAGAGAGATAGAAAGAGATGGCCAAATTTGAGTTTTTTCTTCTTTTGCATTTTATTTGAAATATATAGAGAAATAGGTAGAGATTATTAACGTGGTTGTCATTTTTTTGCTCTAAAATAGACGTTGAGTTTGTTAATTGTTGCAGGTGATCGTGGGTGATGTTGAGGCTGCTATGGCCATGCGAGAGAAAGGAGAGAGGAGGGCAACTGGATTGAATGATGAGTTCTACATTAGACTTAGACATAGGTGGGAAACTGGACAGGTAGAGTAATTTTACTTTCTTCCATTTCCAGTAGACTGATATTTCCTCATTTCTTCTCTCTTTTTTTTCCTAGATTTTAAATTATTCTAGGTCTGAAGATTTGTGTCATGCTATCTGTTGTGGTTTAAGAATATACAGAACTTCCAGATGAGTTCAAGAATGCAGTTAAGATTTTTATACATGGTTGTGAAAGCAAACAATATCGTAAATAGAAACTAGCAAAGGGAAACCCAAGATCCTGAAGGATTTAATTTGTTCTTATGAAATTGTTGCTTAAAAATATTGAAGGCAGAGATAAGTGATCTTTAATATGAAATATGAGTTGGTTATGCCATAGATTTCCACATTGTTGATGCCAACTTTCTAAGTATGTAAATGAATCCTTTATACTGTTAGTGCCATTAGTTTTTTTTTTTCCCTTTAACCTATTTTTGGGAATCATATATTGTTTAGATGGACATTGAATTACTGATCGATTTGCTAATTAAATATCACTTTTGTTTATTGATTTATTTGACAGGCAACGCTAAAGTTCTTACCGGTAAAGTTGGAGGACAAGCAATAACTCGAAGTTGCTTAACTAAAAGATTTTAATCTTAAGGAAGGAATGATCCTTGCAAATACCACATCTGCCGGAATGGAACCAAGGATAGCTTCTGAACACTATTCATTAATCTTCAAAACAATTTACACTCCAAAATTAGCTTCTCTCTTAAGAGAAGCACAGGAGGCTGGAAGCACCATTGTTTAAGGGTCAGAGATGTTCATCGACCAAGCAATTTTTTTTATTATTTTTTTTGCATTTGTCCATTTATTCGAATCAATTGGGATTTAGAGCTCATCTTTCACTGCTTAAATTTTTTTTTTCTCAATCACATCATGGTGGAATTTTAGAGTTTCTTAGTTGTTAATATTTGACAATCTTTGCTGTCTTTTTCTTTGAATATGTAATTACGAACAAAAGACTGAGGCTGGTACTTTCTGATTTTTTATCATCATCTGTAATAGGGTCTTACACAAGTGGAGCAACTAACAAAATCTTCTTCATGGTTACAGCTAAAAGATCATCCAAGTATTTACCCTTAATCTCTCTCAAACTCCTGACAAACATTATTCCAAATGATTGTTCCAAAGTGTTGAAGAATTCAGTATTTAAGGGAAAGAATTCGTGAGCTCTTGAAGGCATGAACTACAAAAAAAATTTTCTTATTGCCCATGGTTGAAAGAAATCATAAATAAGAAAATCTGGCCATAATGTTGTCAGAATGTTTGAGAAGCTACTACTTGTCATATCAAATGATTGCATCAAGTTTCGCAAGGGATGATTTGGAAAGATCTGAAATTAAGAAGAAAAGAATAAGAAACTGATATTGTTTGCTGCTGTTTATTTCTTTTTCTTTCTACAACAGGTTGCTGCATATTTAACTGTTTATGCTAGCTTTTTCTCCATGTTGTTTTTCTCTTTTGCATTGCAAGAAAAATAGGGTGCAAAATGGCTATGACAATCATGTTTTAGCCAAAAACAATTGCCAAAACAATCAAGCATGATGAAGAATCATGCCATGTAATTCAACAATATGATTTTCACTGCATTATTTTGGTTTGCTGCTGTTTATTTATTTTTCTTTTTACAACAGGTTGCTGCAAATTTGACAATTTCTTCATAGGAGAAACATGCATTTTCACTTCACTTTACTTTAATTAGAATTTTGCTTTTATATGTATTTGCTAAATTTGTGTCGATTTTTCACTTGCATGAGACCATGTTACTTCACAAAATATCGTTAATTATTTGGGATATAGCTCGCGGCGAAGAGGATAGACTTGGATTTAACATAATACTTAAACACGGACAAGACTACACCAAATTATTTATATTAATCTACACATATAGAATTAGTAGCTGGAAAAACCTCTTGGAATCTACGGTCACATAAACACCGAGACACCAAAATAAAAATATACTGATAACCAAGATTGCAAAATGTGAGTCTAATTACCCCAAACCAAAACCATGAGCAAAAACAAGGACCCGTCCTAGCATGATGAAAATCCTTGCTATATTTTTTCCCTCGTGTTGGCTACTTTGATGAACATGCAAACTAGAAGGAAGATCACAGGATGTCTTGAAATCACTACTCACTTTACTTTGATGGTAATCCCCAAAACTCATGCAGCAGAAGCTGCTGCACAGCCAGCTGCTGCTCAAGCAGCTGCTGCTCACTCAGCTGCTCAGACAGCTGCTGCTCAAGCAGCTGCAGCTGCTCAAGCGACAGCTGCTCAAGCGGCAGCTGCTCAAGTAGCAGCTGCTCCAGGACCAGCTGCTCAAACAGCAGCAGCTGCTCAGACAAGTGCTCGCTCTTCTGGATCCAAACATTCCTTTTCCCATTCCTATAAAGAGCATAGAATTGTTAACATTAAGTCGAGGTACACACACAAAAAATATGTAATGATTACCTTTTCAATGATCTCGATCTAGATGAAATTTCAACTTCACTGAGAATATTCATCCATCTTGGTACCTTCTCCTTGTTTTCCCTGAAATTTTCTTCATTCTTGTCAAAGACAATTGTATAACTCTCTGTTTGATCATCTATCTTTGATTGTTCGACATCATAAGAAACTGGAAACACAGTGTCCGATCTCATCTCATCCATGAATCCGACAATCTTGACAAGCTCTCCAAAGCACCAAGGTAAAGAAGCACAATCTCTTGAAAATATAATAATTGACAGCCCTGATTCTTCAATGGCCTCAAAGAGTCTTGATCTAATTGCCATTACTTTCTCTGGTTCCTTCTCGACTGGGATAATGAATCTCCGGGATCGATCTGACTTTAAAAAGCTGACACCATTACTAGTGTCTGTGACTTTGATGCCAGGGAAAACATTGGCCTTCCATTGATGGTAAGATGAAGAAAAAGTTAAAGAAGCTTTATATGAAGAAGCTGCTTCTTTGCTTGTAACAATAAAATGGGCAGAAGATGGTTGTGGTGTAATATATAGAGAAGATAACAAACAAACACCACAATTCTTCACCTTTACTCGTCGCTCGTAAGAATGGAAGGACAACTCAATGTTGCTAAAGGATTCACGCTGCCATTCTTTAAGCTCTTTAAGGTAATCAAAAGATAGATAGAATAGCCAAATATGATCTGACAGAACTTGGATAGAGTTACAACTAATACACATCAGCGAAGGATAATTCTCTCTTCCATTGACTTTGAAATCACATCGAAGAGGTCTTTCTCCATATGCACTGAATGCAACACATGCAACAAACCCCATGCTCCAACTAGGCACTTGCACACTAATTGAAGATCCCTTACTTTGATGGTTAAACCAGCCTGGAATTTCATTTCCTGGAACAGCGATACCAAATCCAGTTCTTGGATTAGACAAACCCTGTACCATAAAGAACCAAAATGTTAGATAGATAGAGGGAGAGGGAGAGAGATAGAAAAAAGTTGGGGTTTGATTAAGAGAAGACCTGGAGGTATCTTTCAAGCATGGTCAACCCCATGTTGTCTCGGCCATTATGATTGTACAATTCCCAGCAGTTAAGACATATGAACTCTGATCTTTTGGAACTCCTTAGCTTTATCGGATCTGGAATTGTTTTTAGGCTTATACAACCATTCAAATATACCATTTGAACTTTAGATGGAACCTGAGGCAATGATTCAAGCATCGTGCAATCCTCCAAGACAAGCATTTCCAGTTCAGAAAGCCTATTTATGCTTTGAGGCAGGCTAACAAAGTTATTCTGGCTCAGATCTAAAGACCTCAATGAAGATAACCAACCAATATCTTCAGGAAGTGCCCCTTCTCTTAGATTGCAAGCACGTAAACCCAGTACTTCTAAAGAACACAGACCAGACAAAGAAGGCAGCACAGCTAGTCTTTTGCATCCATCCAAAGATAATACTTCAAGATTCTTTAAGAGAAAAACAGATGTTGGCAGTTGTCTTATTGAAGTTCCACTTACATCAAACTCCTCCAAACTTTCAACTTTCCCCAAATTCTCTGGTATATATTTAAGTTCAGAGCAGCCAGACAGATCAAGTTTTTTAAGGGATTTCAAAAAACCTATGCTACTTGGAATGCTTTCAAGGTTCTTGCAGCTGTTCATGCTCAATAGACCTAAGCCAATCAAATGACGAATCGATGAAGATAGTTCTGTAATACCAGTCTCATCCAAACGAAGCACCATCAATTCGTTCATGTTTCCTACTATATCTGGAAACTTCTCAAGTTTTGAGCAGCCATCAAGAGTGCAAATTTTAAGTGATTCCATTTCTAGATTGTTTGGGAGAATCCTAATACTTTTGCAGTTCACAAGATTCATATATTGAAGCTTCTTGTGATGTGCAAGTGATGGATGGACCTCAGACAAACTTGTACAACCTTCAAGAATCAGACTCTCGAGATTCGGAATTCCAGTAAGATCTGGAGTCTTGGACAGGTTTAGTGAGTTGCTGAGATTGATGATTTTCAAATTAACTGCACTCTGCAATCAGGTAGGGGAGAAGAAATATGGATGCTTCTATCATACATATATAGGAAAACGATAAAAAGAAATAAAAAGGCCCTTAAATTAGTTGATCTCACCTTATACCCATACCATAATTGTTCAATACTACTGTTAGCCATGTGAAGTTCAACTAGCTCATCCACCTGTAAACCAGCTGGCAATGATTTTGAAGGGTAAGAATTCCATTCAAGAAATCGTAACTTATTGGAAAGATCTTCAGGTCCTTCAGAAAGCTGCACGTTGTCGATTTTGAGCAATCTCAGTTTGGTCATTTTAGAGAAGGCTTTCATGTTCCATAGTGCCTCTTTTATTCCAGGCATGTCCAAGAAAATGGCTTCTATTTTTTCTTTTCCCTGTCAACCAAAATGGAATAGAAGTAAAAAAAACAAATACAAAGTAGAGATGGAGCATAAATTAAAATAAACTTTATGAAATCTTATGAATAATGTTCTCTATCAGCTACTCACTGTGTTGTCCATCAGTGCAAGGCAGACATCCTCGTATGTCCACAATCTACTGCGCCTTCCAGGCTCTTCAGGGGATTCACAACGAACAATTTCCTTACCCATTATCTGTAATAAATTATGCATCCAGACTTGATCCCGAGAGACACTTATGAGAGATCTCTCAATAAGAACTGGTATTCCAATATGTGCATGGAATCCATAGCTGTCAAGTATCCTTATTATTCGATCTTTTTTAAACCCCTTCAGGAAACAGGCAATGTCTAAAAATATTTTCTTCTCTAATTCATGGAGGCCATCAAAACTAATACGAAGCACATCAATAATTTCACGGTCAGGAATCTCATTTAGTCTATTAATCGCACTTCCCCATTCAAGGATACTTCTTCCATGCATAAACAAACCTATAACTTCTAGAGCCAGTGGAAGGCCATTAGCATAGCCCACAACTTGCTTGGATAGTTCCACAAAATCTTCAGCAGGTTGGTCATTTTTGAAAGCTTTCTGGCTAAACAACATAAGAGCATCATCATCATTCAATTTCTCTGCCTCATAAATTCTAGCAACACCATTTCTAGTCAACACTTGTCTATCTCTGCTTGTTATGATAATTCTGCTCCCTGGACCAAACCATTTACTCTCCGCAACCAGGGATTCTAGTTGTTTACGGTCATCTACATCATCAAGAACAACAAGAATCTTTTTACGTTGTAACTTCTGCTTTATCATTTCAATACCTCTAGAAGAATCACATATATTAGCTCGTTTCATTAAGATTTCAGAAAGAAGTTGTTCCTGCAAACGACGTCGTCCATCTTTCTCAGGAAAAACTTCTCTGACATTTGCTAAGAAGCAGCTGCCTTCAAATTGCCAACGAAACCTATCATAGACTACCCTTGCAACAGTCGTCTTACCTATGCCACCCATTCCACAAATCCCTATGAAGATTGCTTCGCCAACTTCTTCACCTATATAACCTTTTAATATCTCTAGACGAGAATCCATTCCAACTAAATTTTTGCTAATTGTTGGCAGAGTGAGGCTTAGTTTGTACGATATGCAGTCAGCAATTTCTTTAATTGATTCCGATTCATCCCTGCACAGGAGGGTGCAAAACATTAATCATGCAGTGTGCAGAAATCAAATTAGATAGTGATAATGGGAAAACAAACATTAGCATATTATAGCCCGAAAATGTATGGCTTTTAGTCGGAAATTAATATAGAGAAAGATAAGGCACTGATAATAGATAGCTGCAAGAACAGAGAGGAAAAGGAAAGAATAAAGTGAAAACGGAACTAGGATTGTATTGATGCTAAGAATGATCCGTACAATAGCTATCTTATTGCATAAAGAATCACACAGCCACTAAAGAAGCATGCATACAAGAACAAAAACTCTTTATCAAGTTTGATTTTAGCAGACCAAAAGCAAATGGAGTTCTATCATATTTTTTGTCGACCACTAAGTTATTTTTATAATTATTTTAAAAAAAATTTCAATTATCTTGCATAGTAAATTAACTTTTAAAAAACAACTTTAAATTTATTAATTTTCAAGTTTTTTCCCATACTAGCATAGCCCAAAAAACATTTCTTAGATCAACTTAGTTTAAGTGGATGCTCAAATCCAATCCACGCACCTTGAGACGCACAAATATCACATATGCATCACACAACTCAAATTTTGTCTGACGCATATAGCACACGCGCTAGCAACTCAAATTTCTTTGTGTTTGTCGCTTGTAACACACACACTAGACATCATTTTTTTTTTGGTGCTACATGTGCCAGTAAATGAGCATGCCGTTGTCTCTAGACCACGCTTGTCCTCACATACTACTTCATACTTGGCTATCTTTGGCTTTTATGGATTCGTCTCATCAAACTCTTTTTGATGTACTTAGGGTTTCATTTTTGAAGATTCAAAATGTCACCAACATCTCATTCCTTCTTTCTTTCTTTCTTTCTTTCTTTCTTTCTTTCTTTCTTTTCTCCCTTCAACTTTGATTATTGTGGCAACCCATTTCTTTTTTCTTTCTTCTCTACTTAATCTCTTTATTTGGTCCCTCAATTTTTATATAATTTTTTATATAAAGTTAATAATAATTCTATTATAATTATCATTTCATTAATTAAACTTATTTTTATTTAAGTTGGGAATAAAACAGTATTTTAGGCAAAAATTAACTCTTTTTTAGCAATCGCATTCAAAATAAATATTAATTTTAGTTAATATATTTTTTTGTGCAAAATAATGGATGAAATGATCATAATAATGGAACCAAAATTAACTAAATATACAAATTGAAGGACTAAATGAATATATAGGCCAACAAAAAAAGAAATGAAGTTTTCAAGTTGTGTAAGTGAGACCTGTACAATTGATGAAACCATGCTAGTTTGAAAAGTTTTGTCCCACCTTTACTAGCTTGAGAAATAACTTTTTTCATGTGAAAAAATTCTTGTAGCTTATAATTACTTGTGCGCACCCATTTCTACACAAACACACATATATCTAAATAACACTTCAATAATTATATAATGATAAGTTGCCACTTGTTGAGAACTTCACTTCCATGTGTAGTTCTATAACTAGATTTTTTGCCCATACCATGTTATGGTCAGAATATTTTTTCTAACTTTTATAAAATGTAAAGACATTAGAAAGTGAAAAATTTGATGCATGCTATACGATACATTTTTAAAATATTAAGATGATGATATATTGAACGATACAATTATTTAAGAAAATAATTGAGACAACAACACACTAGATTGACCTGAACTAACCATGATTAACTTGTGAAACTCGCGATACAGAGCATGAAACCATGATAACCCCATGAAACCCAAATCAAAATAAAATAAGGAGCCCAATTTCAATCAACCAAATATTGAAAGTCGAAAATAAAAAAAAATTATTTAATTAAAGAAAGGATTTTTTTAAATATAGTAGCTAAATTTAACAAAGAATAAAAATTAAAAACCCAAAATAACCTCTGGTTATTTTAAATTTATTAAAAAATATTATAGAAAGCAAATAAAAAAATTAATAGAGCCCAATCTTTAATTAAATTAAATGATGAAGGATGAAACTGAAAAAAAAACATTAGCTTAAAAGAAAAGAAACCTAAACGAATTTTCTAAACCTGAAACTGAAAAAAAATTATCATGTTAAATCCTAGATCCGAGCTAAACTAAGAAGCCCAATTCAATGTTAAAGTATGAAATCAGAAAAAAAAATATCAATTTAAAAAACTTGCTAAGGTAAAAAAATAGCAATGAAAAATGAAGGATGAAATCACAAAATAAAATTAAAAATAATCTCAAATAAAATAAATAGCAATAAAAAATGATAATCAGATCTAATATATTAAAAAATTAAAAGGGAATGAAATTAAAAACAAATTTTAATTCTATAAAATAATTTTAAAAAATTAAAAAAAAATTGAAGAATTGTTGTAAAATTCTAGAAAGTCAGGTGTGGAATTCAAGGAGAGGGAGAAAAAAAAGTTATCTGACGCCAAACGGAAGAGAATTACTCCTCACATGCCAACCAAGTTGTTAGGCCATGTCGTGGCGAATAAAAAAAACAGCAATGAAGGCCTTTTTTGGACGCTCTAAACCCTTGCACGTGCTGTTTCAATAAAGCGGGACAACTTACTCGCTTGCATGTACTATAGATGCAACAATTATTTTTTATGTGTATTTATTAAAATACTAAATTACCTATAAAACTACGCTTATTATAACACAAAAAAAAGGTATTAATAAGCCCTTGAAGGCAAAGCAAGGAATTTCTTATTTTAAAGGCCATAAGTAATTTTATTGTGCCGTGAAAAATGAAATTTCAAAAAAACTTCTAGACCCAATCTTTTTTTTTTCTTTTAAGGGCAACTATGTAATTACACCATAAAAAATGAAAAATACCTAATTGCCCCTTATCAACTCTATAATGATCATTGCCCTTTGAAAAAGACCCTGGTAGCTTTAATAGATATTTTATTTTTTTCAGAATGAAAAATAGTAAATTCATTGTTTCAATCATAGTAAATCAAGATATATTTACTGTACTTTTCCCATGGACTTTAATTTTTTTTCAATACAATTGATATATAGTTATCCTCTATTATTCTAAAATAGAATTAGACAAAATTATTCTAATCATACTAAAAGTGTCTTTGTAATATTGATTTGTGTTTTTATAAAGATGCCTCAATAAATTCAATTTAGATAATTGAGATTTTATTATTTGATCCATTAAATGAAAGAAATTCCTCTGTCCGAACAAGCTAATTTTACATTAATTTTATCTTCCTTAACGAAAAGACACCTATCAAATTTTAATTCCAAAAAAAATTCACAAAAAAATTATAAATAAATTTGTCGTTTTGATTTATAAATAGTTTGAATTTTTTAATTCAAGATGGAAAATCTTTTGATTTTATTTTGAAAAGCTAAAACCAACATATTCAAAAACTTTAGTCAATTTTTTATTCCTTATGATGGATTTGTTGTCATTTCTTCACAATTTTTAATTTTTTAAGCTAACTTTTTATTTGTTCATGCTAGATTTGTTTTTCAACTTTTTTATACATTTTAATTTTTCTGTTTAATATTTTATTTTATTTTCAAAATATAAAGAAAAACCTAAGAATAGAAAGAAGTTTTATATAAAGATTAGAAATGCTTGATCACATCAGTTCAAAATATCATAAAAAAATAAAAATAAAAATTCATGCATATGAAAAATACACATTTACTATTATGCTTGTTCATCAACGAAACAATACAGGGCAGATTTGAGAATAAGAATAAGTAGATAGATGATTACCTATTCCGGACGTCCCAGCCAGATAGATTGGCCACCGTAGAGAGACAATCTTTCCAGTTCCGGACCTTCTCCAAGTTTTCCTTGAAATTTTGTTCATGCTCAACGAAGGCTTTCTCATATTGCCCTTTCTGCTCGGCTACCTCTGAGGGATCCACATCATAAAAAACTGGCAGAACAGTTTGCCCCATCTCTTTCATGCACTGAACAATCTTGACAAGTTCATCCAAGCACCATGGTGAAGAAGCGTAATCTCTTGAAAATATAATGACTGAAAACCTTGATTCTTCAATGGCCTTCCAGAGAGCAAGTTCGATGGTCTTTCCTCTCTCGAGCCCCCTATCATCCATGTACACATCGATGCCTCTCTGTGCCAGATTATAATATAGATGACTAGTAAAGTTGTTCCGGGTGTCTTTGCCTCTAAAACTAAGGAACACATCATACATATATAGTGGAGGAGAAGAAGAAGAAGATGAAGATGAGGTTATTCCTTGCACGCTGGTGGAAGCCATGAAAATCCCTATAGCGATAAACTAGTACCGATCCCTTCTGGCCTCAACTTGCTCGCTTGGTTCAGCAATTGCTTTCCACGCTATTTTGTATAAGGCCTGCTCCTGTGGTCAAACATGAAACAGAAGGTAAGATCAAGAAATTTGGCAATTAAATCTACCAACTAGTAATTTCAAGCTGGAACAAGTACAATTCTACTTAGAAATCAGAAAACACCAAATTTCTACGAGTATTTCACGAATCTAGACGAAACAAACCGTGTGGTAAGTGTTGGCTAAAGAAGCACAAGATCCAGCCAAGCCCAATATTTCTCTTCTTCTAGTATCTTAGTAACCAACTTCCAAAGCCCTTTTGTTTCTATTTATTCCAATGACTTCGAATTTTTTCCGGTTTCTTGAGGTCAAGAACTCGTACTGGTAAGTTTCCAATGATTTTCTTACGGATCTTCCTGTCAAGAGCAGGGCCACACAATTGAGTGATTCATATTTTTTAATGAATTATCAAGTCCATATCATTTAACATATATAAATATTTTTGCGTTCCAAGAACTTTCCAACAAAATTTTAAAACTGACCGTGAAAAAAACACCATAAACCGTGCATTAATATGTGCATGCAAAAGTTCTAAGGTGAATCACAAAAATCGTGCGAAGTACTGTAAAATTGTAAGAATTATTTAAAAATTTGGCGATTTTATAGGACATATTCTAATACATATAACGCCCTTAATTATTGTCTAGATAAAAATAGTTAAAATGAAAATAATAAGAATTTATAGAAATATTTTTAAGAAAATAAACTCAAAAACAAAATTAAATTAAATAATCATGTTTATTTCTCTAATCTTTTAAGTTTTTCCTATGACAATCTTTTTCAAAAAGTAAATAAGGACATTTTAGATACAATAAAAAGTTTCTATGATATTTTTTTTAAAAGGAGAAATTACTTGATCATTGTGTAGTTTAGTTATTTTATCTTTATTTTTTCATAAATTATAGTTTATGATGACAATTTATGTCCTCACTAACACACGTAATAATTTATAAAATTATTATTATTTTCAAAAATATCAACAAAAAACATCTAATAATTTACAAAATTATTATTATTTTCAAACTAATAATTATAAAGCTCTTATATTAAATATTATAAATTTTACATTGATTTTTTTTTAAAAAAAAAAAACTGAGCCACCACCCTCTTAATTAACCGAGTCTAATTATCTAAAACTCAAAGGTCATGTTTTCAATATAGCTTTAAGTATGCTATAAAGAACATCATCTTGAGTCAAACTATAACTCCATTCTTAAATACAATTAATGAAAATTATGCTATAAGGATGACAACAGGCACATAAAGATAAAGAATTAGCCAAAATAAGATTAAAACACGAAGAACCCTAAGATTTTATTTTTATTTCTGAAATAATGAATTGATAACTTTTGTCTCTCAGGATATTTACAAGTTTTTATACAGGCATGAAATTGACCTTAACATGGTAAGAAAAATTATTATCAAGATAGCTGAGAATCCAAAAATAACATAAAATCCAAAAAGATTTTAAAAAATAACAAAATTAAATCATTGAGACATGATTTGGGGTCTTCCAGAACTTGAATGGTCGCCACAAGCTAAGCAACTTATAAAACTAAGCCTTAGGAATAATCTACAGAAATTTTAGTCCAATTCGAAAGTCAAAAATAAAAATTATGATCTTTTATTATTATTTTACTAACTTTTTTGACATTAAGTTCTTATCTTTGGGATTCCCAGTTTCATTTACTTGAAGTGGTTGATAAGTCGAGGTATAAAATAAAAGTAATGATACCTTTCCACTGATCTCGATCCAGATGGAATCTCAACTTCACTGAAAATATTCATCCATCTTTGTACCTTCTCCTCGTTTTCCCTGGAATTTTCTTCATTCTTATCAAAGAAAATCGTGTAACTCTCTGTTTGATCATCTATCTTTGATTGTTCAACATGATAAGAAACTGGAAACACAGTGTCCGATCTCATTTCATCAATGAATCCGACAATCATGACAAGTTCGTCAAAGCACCAAGGTAAAGAAGCACAATCTCTTGCAAATATAATAATTGATGACCGATTCTTCAATGGCCTCTAGGAGTCTTGATCTAATTGCCATCACTTTCTCTAGTTCCTTGTCGTCTGGAATAATGACTCTTAGGGCTAGAGCTGTATTTAAATGGGTGAAATCATTGCTAGTGTCTGCGCCTCTGAAGCTAAGGAAAAGATCTTCCATCCATTGACGGTAAGATGAAGACACTGATAAAGAAGCTTTATATGAAGAAGATGCTTCTTTGCTTGCAACAATAAAATGGGCGAAGATTGAGATGATGGAGAATATAACAAACAGACACCACAATTCTTCACCTTTACTCCTGGCTGGAAAGAATGAAATGACAGCTCAATGTTGCTAAAGGATCCGTGCTGCCATTCTTTAAGCTCTTTAAGGTAATCAAAAGATAGATAGAATAGCCAAATATGATCTGACAGAACTTGGATAGAGTTACAACTAATACACATCGGCGAAGGATAATTCTCTCTTCCATTGGCTTTGAATTGACAAAAAAGAGAAGGACTTTCTCTATTTGCACTGAATCCAACACACGCAACAAACCCCATGCTCCAACTAGGCACTTGCACACTAATTGAAGATCCCTTGCTTTGATGGTTAAACCAGCCTGGAATTTCATTTCCAGGAACAGCGATACCAAATCCAGGTCTTGGATTAGACAAACACTATACCATGAAAAACCAAAATGTTGGATGGAGAGAAGGGGGGGGGGAGAGATACAAAGAGGTTGGGGTATGATTAAGAGAAGACCTGGAGGTATCTTTCAAGCATGGTAAAACAACGTATGCTACTCGGAATGCTTTCAAGGTTCTTGCAGTTCTTCATGCTCAATAGACCTAAGCCAATCAAATGACGAATCGATGAAGATAGTTTTGTAATACCAGTCTCGTCCAAACAAAGCACCATCAAACAGTTCATGTTTCCTAGTACATCTGGAAACTTCTCAAGTTTTGAGCAGCCATCAAGAGTGAAAACTTTAAGCGATTCCATTTCAAGGTTGCTTGGGAGAATCCTAATACTTTCGCAATTCACAAGATTCACATATTGAAGATTCTTGTGACTTCCAAGTGATGGATGGATCTTAGACAAACTTGTACAACCTTCAAGAATCAGACTCTCGAGATTTGGAATTCCAGTAAGATCTGGAGTCCTGGACAGGTTTAGTGAGTTGCTGAGATTGATGATTTTCAAATTAACTGCACTCTGCAATCAGGAAGGGGAGAAGAAATGTGGATGCTACTATCATACATATATAGGAAAACGATAAAAAAGAAATACAAAGGCCCTTAAATTAGTTGATCTCACCTTCTACCCATACCATAATTGATCAATACTACGTTAGCCATGTGAAGTTCTACTAGCTCATCCACCTGAAAGCGGTAGCAATGATTTTGAAGGGTAAGAATGCCATTCAAGAAATCGCAACTTATTGGAAAGATCTTCGAGTCCTTGAAAAGTCGACGTTGTCGATTTTGAGCAATCTTAGTCCGCTCATTTTAGAGAAGGCTTCCATGTTCCATTGTGCATCTTTTATTCCGGCATGTCTTAGAAAATGGCTTCTATTTTTTCTTTTCCCTCACAACCAAAAAGTATAGATTGAGCTTAAATTAAAATAATCTTTATGAAATCTTATGGATAATGTTCTCTATTAGCTACTCACCGTGGTCGTCCATCAGTGCAAGGCAGACATCCTTGTATGTCCACAGTCTACTGCGCCTTCCAAGCTCTTCAGGGGATTCGCAACGAACAATTTCCTTACCCATTATCTGTAATAAATTATCCATCCAGACTTGATCCCGAGAGACACTTATGAGAGATCTCTCAATAAGAATTGGTAATCCAATACCTGCATGGAATCCACGGTTTTCAAGTATCCTCGTTATTGATCTTTTTTTAAACCCCCTTCAAGAAACATGCAATGTCTAAAAATATTTTCTTATCTGATTCATGGAGACCATCAAAACTAATGCGAAGCACGTCAATAATTTTGCCATCAGGAATCTCATTCATTCTATTAATTGCACCTCTCCATTCATGGATACTTCTTTCATACAAAAACGAACCTATAACTTCAAGAGCTAGTGGAAGGCCATTAGCATAACCCACAACATGCTTGGATAGTTCCACGAAATCTACAGCAGGCTGGTCATTTTTGAAAGCTTTCTGGCTAAACAACATAAGAGCATCATCATCATTCAATTTCTCAGCCTCATAAATGTTATAATTTTTATTTCCAGTAACCACTTTTTTATCTCTTCTAGTTACAATAATTCTGCTCCCTGGACCACACCATCCAGGCTCCTCAGCCAAGAATTCTAGTTGTTCTTTGTCATCTACATCATCAAGGATAAGAAGAATCTTTTTAAGTCGTAACCTCCGCTTTATCATCTCAATCCCTCTAGAAGAATCCCATACAGAAGCACGTTCCATTAAGATTTCAGAAAGAAGTTGTTCCTGCAAACGACGTGGTCCATCTTTCTCAGCAAAAACTTCTCTGACATTTGCTAAGAAGCAGCTGCCTTCAAATTGCCAACGAATCCTATCATAATATACCTTTGCCACGGTCGTCTTACCTATGCCACCCATTCCGCAAATCCCTATGAAGATTGCTTTGCCTACTTCTTCACCGATATAGCCATTTAATACCTCTAGACGATAATCTATTCCAACTAAGTTTTTGCTAATTGTTGGCAGAGTGACGCTTAGTTTGTACGATATGTATTCAGCAATTATTTTTATTGATTCCGACTCTTTCCTGCATAGGAGGGTGCAAAACATTAATCATGGTTGAAATAGGAAAATAAACATTAGCATATTTTAGCTCGAAAATGTATGGTTGTTAGCCGGAAATTAATACACCAACCTTTGAGAAAGATAGGGCCCTGATAATAGATAGCTTCAAGAACAGAGAGGAAAAGGAAAGAATAAACTGAAAACGAAACTAGGATTGTATTGATGCTAAGAATGATCCGTACAATAGCTATCTTATTGCGTGTAGAATCACACATACTACAGAAGCATGCATACAAGAACAAAAGCTAGGAAATAAAATATCCATGAAGTTTGGTTTTAACAGACCAAAAAGCAAAAGAAGTTCTATCATACTTTTTGTCAACCACTAAGTTGTTTTTATAATTATTTTTAACAAAAAATTCAATTATCTTGCATAATAAACTTTAAAAAAACAACTTTAAATTTATTAATTTTCAAGTTTTTTCCCATACTAGCGTAGCCCGAAAATAATTTTTCACATAATTTAATTGGTTGCGCAAATCCAATCCACACACCTTAAGATACACATGTATCACACGCAACTCAAATTTTCTCTTTTACTTTGATTATTGTTTCAACCCATTTCTTTGTCTTTCTTCTCTATTTAATCTTTTATTTGGTCTTTCAATTTTTATACAATATTAATATTAATTTCAATATAATGATCATTTCATTAATATAAACTTATTTTTATTTAAATTGGGAAAAAAATAATAATATTTTAGGAAAAAAATTAACTCTTTTTTAGCGATCATTTGAAATAAATATTAACTTTAGTTCATATATTTTTTTGTGCAAAATAATAAATGAAATGATCGTAATAACCTAACAAAAAAAGATAGGAAATTTCATAAATCGTTACTCATGCTGCTTAAGTAAGGCGAGACGACTTACTCGCTTTTATGTTTTATTTTAAAATGAGGCGGGATGACTTTTATTCTTTTTTTATCACAAAAAATAAAGTATGAATAAGCTCTTGGAAGACAAGGTAATAATTTTTTATTTTAAAGGAAATAAGTTATTTTATTGTACGGTGAAAAGTGAAATCTTAAAAAAATCTTTATAGCTAATCTTTTTTATTATTATTTTAAGGGCAACTAATTAATTATACTGTACAAAATTTTTTAAGAAATACCTAACTATCCCTATCAATTTTATAATGAAAATTAGCCCTTATAAAAAGATCCTCTTATCCCTAATAAGTGGTTTTTTTTAGAATGAAAAATTAGTAAATTCATTCTTACAATCCATAAGTAAACAAGAAATTTCCCAAGGGTTTAAATTTTTGTTAATACAATTGATAAAGTTATCCTCTATTATTCCATAATACAATCAGAAAAAATTATTCTAGTGATACTAAAAGTGTCTTTGTAATATTGACTTTTTCTAAAGATGCCTCAATAAATTCAATTTAGATAATTCAAATTTTATTATTCAATCTATTAAATAATAGAAATTAGCAAAAAGTTTAAGAATTTTTTTTAACTTGTTTTCAATTTTTATTTTATAAAAACTGTGACAATTGAGATTTGAGATGTGCTCCTCTTTTATTTTAAAAGTCAAAATTAAAGAAAAATTAGTTTGATCGTAGACAAAAGGGTCGTTTAATAGCTATTTAATGGTTCGAAAATATATGCTAACAATTATTTATTCAAGAATTAGTTTTGATATTCTTGTAGTATTGTGATTATTTTTATATTTAATCACACGTTTCAATTGAAAAACATTTTTTTTTAAAGAAAAAAAAGCTTTGTTCACCATTGAAACAATACAGGGAGGATTTGAGAATAAGAACAAGTAGATAGATGATTTACCTCTTCCGTACGTCCCCGCCAGATAGATTGGTCACCGTAGAGAGACAATCTTTCCAGATCTGGACCTTCTCCAAGTTTTCCTTGAAATTTTGTTCATGCTCAACGAAGGCTTTCTCATATGTCTCTGAGGGATCCACATCATAAAAAACTGGCAGAACAGTGTGCCCCATCTCTTTCATGCACTGAACAATCTTGACAAGGTCATCCAAGCACCATTGTGAAGAAGCGTAATCTCTTGAAAATATAATGACTTAAACCTTGATTCTTTGATGGCCTTCCAGAGAGCAGGTTCTATGGTCTCTCGAGCTCCCTATCATCCATGTATACATCGATGTCTCTCTGTTTCAGATTAGAATATAGATGACTAGTAAAGTTGTTCCGGGTGTCTTTGCCTCTAAAACTAAGAAACACATCATACATATATAGTGGAGGAGAAGAAGATGAAGATGAGGTTATTCCTTGCACGCTGGTGGAAGCCATGAAAATCCCTGTAGCGATAAACTAGTACCGATCCCTTCTGGCCTCAACTAGCTAGCTTGGTTCAGCAATTGCTTTCCACGCCATTTTGTATATGGCCTGTGCTCAAACATGAAACAGAAGGTATGATCAAGAAATTCGGCAATTAAATCTACCATTTAGCAATTAATGTGAGTAATTGACAAATTAAACCAATTAGCATTATAATTAGCTCTCCATCGGTAAAAAGCCATTTAGAAAAGCTAATTATATTTTAATATATTTTATATTAAACTAATTTTAATATAATTATATTATTAATTATACAATTAATGTGAGTAATTGATAAAATTAATGAAGTAATATGAAAATTAAAAGATATAGTTTTAAGTTAAATTTTAAACTTTTAAAATAAAAATTTAGTTATATGAATAATTTTAATTTTCTGTTTTATATAATAATGTTAAAATTTTTAGACATTGAGGTTTGCAAGTGCACGACCTGATTCTCGAATCCATGACCGGCACATAGACAAGGTTCCTCTTCAAGGTTTCATATCTATGCGAAGCCAAACTTGCATACCAACTTATCGTTTAAATAACTAAATCAGAGTTCAACGCAACAATAACAACAAAACTAACTTCATAATATAATTTAATTGTTTTAATACAAGAGTTAATACAATTTTATAGTTGTGGAGCACTACCTAGATATATAAAAAGGAAAGTACAATTAACAACCAAAAGAGCAGATCCTAAAGGTCCAACAAAAGTGACCCGCTAACAAGCTATAAGCTTGAAAAGATAAATAATGAGAGGATGAGTTCAACAACTCATTGAGTAGATAACGTTCAATATACATACACAAGGTAATACAAGAATGAGGAATATATATACAATTATGGCTCTAGGTTCTTATAGGAAGGTTTCTCAAATAAGTCATAACGAGAATATCATAAGGAAAAGCTCACGTCGAAAAATCAAAATGCAATGAGCATGAGGCTCCGTATTGTGGGATGATCAGTCCACACAGGTTGGTGACTCCCCTAGCCAACTAGGGTTCATATATGATGTGCATAAATACTAACACTACCCTGTTAGCATGGGTATTCTGACTGACATATATAATAAGTTCATAATCATAATCAAACAGACATATTCATATTTCAAGGCTTCACTCATGACATTAATCAAATGGGAAGCTATCAATTCAAAATATATATTGATTCATATCAAAAATTCAGATTCAAAAATTGATCATGCTTTATCGTAACAAGAATAATAATCAACATATATATTATCAAGAAGCATGATCCAATTCATATTAACAACTCAAATATTTATAATATTTCTCATGCATATGAAAAATTATCCACTCATCTAACTCGAAAGCAAACAGAACTCAGAAGCAAATACCGAAGAAAATTCTACTGATGTTCCACCAGTAGAATATCAAGATTATCTTAATAAAAAGAAAAAATAACTCGAAAGAACATATAGTCTATTTAATTCACTTAACTAAGGGTATATTCCATAACCCCATATGTTTTTAAACTAAACTAGTTATTTTTTCCAAAAACCCAAAAATTAAACGGACTTTCTCGAAATCTAATCCATAATAAAACAAATAATAAGACTTGATAATAATTCACTAAATAACCTTCATTTATTCATCAAACTAATCTGAAAATCTAATATTACAGATAGGGACCAATCTGGAATTTTATCATATTTTTAGAGTCAAATTGTAACTTTTGTCAAATTGGAGGACCAAACTAAAAATGTCATAAATTCATGACTATACTGGAATTTTGCCCATAATTCATCCTCATTTCTGTCCAGAATCTCTAATTATGCTTCAGGGACCAATCTTTAATTTTCCAAAGTTTGAGGACTAAACTGCAATTTTCACAAATTGAGGGACCAAACTTAATTTCCGTCATCTTCAACCTCAAACCCAGAATTTTCATAGATCATCTACTGTTATATCAATATTTCTAACTCAAATTCATCATTTAAACAAATCATAACTCAAAATTATCATTTTTACCTAAAATCTTCCAAAATCAACTAAACAACTCATCATTACTCATAATAATCAACCCATAACATTCAAATCAATTCATTAATTAAACCCAAAAAAAAATCTCAAAACCCTAATATTCAACAAAACTGAAATTTAAAGCTAAAAGAAGGCACATTTATGCATTTCAAAGCCTACATCGTACCTTTATACTTATCTTCTTCTTCTTCCTTTATCTTTCTCTCTTTTCTCTTTTTCTTCTTGTTTCTCCCTTCTCTCCTGCCGGCACTCGCCCTGAATTTTCAGATCTCTTCTTCTTTTTTTTTCTTTTTATTCTTACTATATTTTATTCAATTACCACAATACCCTTTATTTATTATACCCACTTTTAAACCTCCAAGGGCTTTGTTGCCTTTCCCAATCTTTTTGATTTTCAAAACGTCACAGCAAGTTTCTTCTCTTCTTCTTGTTCTGTTTTCAAATAAAAAAACAAAAGTTAACTGTACATAAAGAGACGTTGGCTAATGAGTATTTAAATTATTTTTTGTCTCTTTCCCTTTTGCCATCCTCTCCCTTATATAATTCTGCATAAGTGCAACTCTAATAAGACATGCTATTTTTAAAAGTTAGATTTTTTTTTTTGATAAAATAGCTTTTTGAATAATATAAATATAGTTTTTTTTTATTTATATGCATTTCAATAGTAAAAAGTCATTTAGAAAAGTTAATTATATTTTAATATAATTATGTTATTAATTATATAATTAATATAAGTAATTTATAAAATTAATGAAGTAATATGAAAGTTAAAAGATATAATTTTAAGTTTAAATTTTAAACTTTTAAAATAAAAATTTATTTATATAAATATTTTTAATTTTCAGTTTTATATAATAATGTTAAAATTTTTAGACTTTGAGGTTTGCAAGTTTCTTTACCTCTTCTTGCTCTGTTTTCAAATAGAAAAACAAAAGTCAAGTGTAGATAATCAGAGATTCATCCCTTCATCTATTATACCATTTTAAGCATTTAACTAGAAATGAAAATTGAAAACAGCTCCAGGCATCAAGCAGAAGTAACCAAAACACTATGTTAATATTTCTGAACTTGGAATATATCCAACTAAAAAATATAAAATTAAAACAAGACAATCGTGGCAAAACTGTAAATATAAAACAAGTTAACATACCCTCTGCATCTAAGTGGTGGCACCAACATTGGCATATAAGGAATCACCATGTGCCTAGCCTGTTTGGAGAAACAACATTTTTATGACTTCTTGTGCAAGAAAAAAGAATGAAAGACAAACATCTGCAACTTAAGAGGCACCATGGAAATTGCCTGCAAATCTTATCTGTTTCAGCTCTAAAATCTAGAAACTAACCTATCTGCTTTGAAAGTATATGGCCCCCCAACACAAGTTCATGTCATAAAGGATGATAAAATATGAAAACTAGATATCACTAGAAGAATAAAATATGACAGGGTTACTCACAGTTTTCTCCAGGCCTTTGAGGACTAGTGGGTCACATTGACTAACACCATATTTTTTCGCGCCCTTCCTGTTTAAGAGAAGGCCATTGTGCATCAGTTAGAAGCAATTACAAGGAAGAAAAGATAAATTGAGCTCATCGAGTCAATTAAAGAATGACTCCATACTTATTTTCATATGACACAGTTCTGAATTTATGTACAAATGCAGGTCGAGGTTCAGATGGACTATCAGCTAACTGATCACAGGGAGGCTGTATATAAGCTGTTTGTAACAGCAATTCAATTAGACGGCTTCCAACCTGCAAAGTGCAAGGACAGAAATCAAATTCATACACGATACATTTGTTCAAGAAAATTAGCCTTTATCAATGATTACAAGCACATAAACCTTACCCTAGCATCTGCATTCCACGGTTTTGAATCATCCTTCGCCTTCACAATCTCCTCACAGCTGGCAGCTTTTGTTTTTTAATCAAATCAGTAACCTTTTTTCTTAGGTTTTCTTGTTCCTTCATGACAGCAGGGGATTCACCTTCTACACCATTCTTGCTATCATTAGCCTTTTCCTTTTTCTTCCTTGTTTTCTCCAAGATATTGTGTATTCTAATCTGTTTCATCACAGAAACTGTTACAGATTCAGTCCTCAGTTCAAAGAAAGACAACAAGACTGAAGAGTTAGGAGGTCCAAAAAATGGATTAAGAATGGTACACCTAAACATCTCTTCATTGTATAGTTCTTTTTTTTAAAAGAAAAAAAGGAAAAGAAAAGAGGAAACATCTCTTCATAGTCAGAAGAGACAGTAGAGCAAAGTATCACGCGTGCCTTTAAAGTCTAAACTAAGAGAAAAACTTAAACAACTTACAAAACAAAGGCACAAACAAGAACACACACAATTGAAATGATAAATATAATTGCTATCCCCAACAGGGGAATGCAAAAGTATAAATCCATAGTGAAACAATGTCCAAACATGAGATGAGCTCTGACAAAGGAAAGTTGAAATGTCACGCTTTGAAGAAATTGTAGCTCAAAAAAGAAAGGCGTAATAGAATATTCACCTTAATAAGGCCCGTGATACGAAAAGTTTGATACATAATGACAAAATTGTAAAAACTTGGTATCTAAAAGATCTTACACTACATTGTTTTTCCTACCTGTATTTAGTGTCCTCCCTGGAACTATGAACAGCAGAAGAACTTGGACTGAAAGTAAAAACTAATAATGTCACGACCCGAATCCCGAATCCATGACCGGCACAGAGATAAAGTTCCCCTCCAAGGTTCCATACCTATGCGAACCCAAACTTACACACAATCTTATCCTAACTTAATCAGAGTTCAATGCAGCATTAATAACAAAATCAACTTCATAATATAATTGAATTGTCTTAATACAAGAGTTTATATAAGTTTAGAGTTTTGGAGCACTAACTAGACATAAAGGAAATGTACAAAGTACAACCAAAGAGCAGGTTCTAAAGGTCCAACAAAATGACCTGCTATCAAGCTATAAGCCTAAAAAGGATAAATAATGAGATGATGAGTTCAACAACTCAGTGAGTAGATAACGTTCAATATACACACACGAGGTAATAAAACAATGAGAAATATATATACAAGTATGGCTCTAGGTTCTTATAGGAAGGTTTCTCAAATAGGCCATAACAAGAATATCAGAAGGTAAAGCTCGTCAGAAAATCAAAATGCAATGAGCATGAGGCTCCGTACTGTGGGATGATCAGTCCACACAGGTTGGTGACTCCCCCGACCAACTAGGGTTCAGATACGATGTGCACAAAGACTAACACTACCCTGTTAGCATGGGTATTCTGACTGACATACCATAGGTTCATAATCATAATCAAATAGACATATTCATATCTCAAGGCTCAACTCATGACATCAATCAAATGAGGAGCTATCAATTCAGAAGTCAATTCAAAATATATGCCGGTTCACATCAAGAATTCAGATTCAACAATTGATCATGCTTTATCATAACAAGGATAATAATCAACATATATATTATCAAGAAGCATGATCCAATTCATATTAACAAATCAAATATTTATAATATTTCTCATGCATATGGAAAATTATCCACTCACTTGAATCGAAAGCAACAAAACTCAAAGCTGATATCGAAGGAAATCCTACTAACATCCCGCCGGTAGAATATCAGGATTATCTAAATATAAAGGAGACATATTCAAGAATGACTCAAAAGAACATATAACCTATTTAATGCACTTATCTAAGGGTATATGCCATAACCCTAAATGTTTTTAGACCAAACTAGTTATTTTCTCAAAAACCCAAAATTAACGGTTTTCCCGAAATCTAATCCATAATAAAGCAAATAATAAAACTTAATAATAATTCACTAAATAACTCTCAATTATTCATCAAACCAATCTGCAAAAGCTAATATTACAGCTAGGAACCAATCTGTAATTTATCATATTTTTAAGGGTCAAATTGTAACTTTTGTCAAATTGAAGGACCAAACTAAAATTGTCATAAATCCATTACTATACTGAAATTCTGACCATAATTAATCCTCAATTCTGTCCATATCATCTCATTATACTCCAGGGACCATTCTAGAATTTTACCAAATTTTTAGGGTCAAATTGTAATTTTTGTCAAATTGGAGGACTAAATTGAAAGTGTTCAAATTTCATAACTATACAGGAATTCTGCCCATAATTCATATTTTATTCTGTTCAGAATCTCGGAATAGGCTCCAGGGACCAATATGTAAATTTTCCAAAGTTTGGGGACTAAACTGTAATTTTCCAAAATTGAGGGACCAAATTGAATTTTCATCATCTTCAACCTCCAACCCAGAATTTTAACAGAAAACCCACTGTTCTTTCCTTATTTCTAACACAAATTCACCATTCAAACAAAATCATAACTCAAAATCATCATAATCTTCCATAATCAACTAAATAATCAATTACCCACAACAATTAACCCCATAACATTCAATTTAATTCATCAATTAAACCCAAAACACAAATTTTCAAAACCCTAACATTTATCAAAACCGAAATTAAAGCTTAATTAATACATATTTATACATAATCTTACTTTTAAACTTATTTCCTTCAACTCCTTTCTATTTCACTTCTAATTTCCCTCTTTTCTCTTCTTCTTCTTCTCCTTTTCTTCTCTTCTCCCGTCAGTTTTTCACTCTTAAAACACAGCTCTCTTCCCTTTTTTTTTTTCTTTCTTTCTATTTATATTTATCATCTCTTTATACAATTACTACAATACCCCTCATTTAATTATACCTACTTCTAAACCACCAAGGGTTTGGTTGCCTTTTCTTACTCTTTTAATTCAAAACATTACAAATAATATATAAAAAAGAAATCCAGAAAAACCCCATTCAACATTCGACAAAAGTTTACGGAACGTAACTTCAAAATCTAATTTCCATGCACTACTAGCTCCATAGCTGATTTTTATCTGATAATTGTACATAGTAACTTTCATCTTTCGTCCTAGTTCATCATCTCAGATGAAGGTTGTCTAAAAGTAAATTTAAGAAACTTTATGTTTTCCCTTATGTTTTGTTAGAGAGATATCCTCTGCTGATTATGTAACTGAAGAGAGATTTCCTCTTCTCAATCAAAACTGATTGAGTAACCGAAGATCAGTTTTGATTCTTAGTAATTATAGTTTTTAATGCTATTTATAATTCTTGTAACAGTCAAACAAATTCTCCTATATATATAGATGTATATTGTAAACAGAGGTAATAAGAAAAACCATTTTCTACATGGTATCAGCCTAAACCTACAATCCTCACCTATTTCTCTTTTCTTTTAGCGTTTCTCTTCCTTTTCTCCTTTTCTTTCTCATGGCCACCATCTCTTCGGCTCTCTCTTAAAATACTGCTCAATTCACCAAACTTACTGAAACCAATTATCTCACCTGGCTTCGACAAATCAAGCCCTACCTTCACGGTGCCAAACTTTGGGGATATGTTGATGGCACCATTCTTGAAACATCTCTCACCATCCTGACTACTGACACTCAATCTGCAAGATCCATTCCTAATCCTGATCATGCTAGCTGGTTCATCATCGACCAACAAATTGTTAGCATCCTCACCACCACTCTGACAGAAAACATTGCATAGCTTACCATTGGTTTCGACAAATCAAAGGCAATTTGGGACTGTCTTGAACGTCACTTTTCCCAAAAGTCTGTAGCAAGTGCAACCAATCTCAAAATGCAACTTCTTGATCTCAATAAAGGCACTCAATCTGTTGACACTTATCTCTGTCATGCTAAATCAATTGTTGATGCTTTGATTTCTATTAACAAGCCTGTTCCTGAGCCATCTCGTCCTGCTGATTCTCCTACAGCCATCACTCTTTTCAATCACAATCAAACTCCTTCTACCCGTCGTGATCACTGCCCTAATACTGGCTGTCGCACCCTCACGAGCGGAGCGCGATGTCGCGGCGATCCTCGATTGGTTTCGGGGTCTTTTGTTTTATTGTGAATAAGGGAGTCGCCACCTAGTATTTTGGTCACTAGGAACCCTAACTGGTCTTTCAGAGATTCTAAGGCAAGGGACTGGTTGCATAAAAGGAAGGTATTAGCACCCCCCTAGTACGCCCTACCTAAGGTAAGCTGCTTAGTGTTTGGTTTCTTTATAATTGCTATGGTGTTGGTGTTTTCTAATCCCATCAGTTTTCCTAGGTTTGATTCAAACTAAATTTATAGAAATCCAAGGAGATTCCATGTGCTTTAAAAGCTCATTTTTCCCTTAGTATTTCAAGAGTCGTAAATCGCAAGGAGGAGAGACAAAAATTTAGAAATCTAAGGAAATTCAGAGCGCTTTAAAAGCATATTTTTGCCTTAGTGTTTCATACTCTCACGGCTCGTAAACTGTGGAGTAAAAAAATTGAAATGTTCTCGATTATAATTAAGGCTTCTTTCAAGGATATGTGATGACTTATTATTCCTAGAAAAATATTTTGGATATTAACCACTTGGGGTTTCTTTATCCAAACATTAACGGCGAATAATAACAAGTTATTCCCAATAATATTTTGGATATTCATCCCTTTGGGATTTCTTTATCCAAACACTAACGGCGAATAATAACAAGTTATTCCCAATAATATTTTGGATATTCATCCCTTTGGGATTTCTTTATCCAAACATTAACGGTGAATAATAACAAGTTATTCCCAATAATATTTTGGATATTCATCCCTTTGGGATTTCTTTATCCAAACATTAACGGTGAATAATAACAAGTTATTCCCAATAATATTTTGGATATTCATCCCTTTGAGATTTCTTTATCCAAACATTAACGGTGAATAATAGATGACTTCCCCCAAAAAAATAAGATTTTTATATTTTTTGGAATATTGGCCAATACCCTTTGGAGTTTTACAAATATGTTGTAAAATCCAGAAATGCAAGAGAAATAATTTTTTATTGTGTTTAAGAAATTCATGCGAAAACACATTTTCAAAACTTCAAATATTTATTTTTTATATATAAAAAAAAACGTTCAAAACATGTTAAGGTATTAGCCGTATGCATGAAAACATTTTATATATATATATATATATATATATATATATATATATATATATATATATGTATATTTGCCATCTTTGCGTTGAAAACCGGGTATTCTAAATGCGAGATTGATATATTTTTTTATAATAAAAAAAATACAACCTTAAAATAAATATGCTAGAAAATCATCAATCTCTCTCTCTTTCTTTTTTTGGAGAAAAAAAAGGGTGAAACCATAGATCATCGTAGGGTCACTTGCCAAAGCAAGTGACCCGGCTGACACAAACAATAAAAAAAGCTAATGTTCAAGTGAATTACAATTCATTTGAACAGTAAACACAAAAGGCATGCACAGTGGCTATGTAATTAAAATACAAAGTGAAGAGAATGCATGGAAACTTACCTGGCGCTGAAACGGGCGAAGACGATGGCGCTGAGACGACTGGACGCCCACGAAGGAAGATCCGGCTTTCGCTTCTTGCTTATTGCTTCTCAAAGTGGCTGAGGAATTGCAAATGGTGATGACCGCGCCTCTGCTGGTTCTTGCTCCCGGTCTGAGAGAAGAAAACACAGCCTCTGCGGGCGATGGGGAAGAGATATGGACGACCGGGATCATCGCTGGTCGTGCGAGACGAGCCGGTCGCCATCTCGGATTGCCGCCGCAGCTAGTACCGCTCCCGGTGATTGAGGGGCCGAGTCGTGATGGCTTCCGAGTCAAGACGACGCCAGCTTGAAGCTAGAGACGGCCGTGGCTAATGGTGCGGGACTCGAGAAGAGTCGTCTGCTTTGGAATGTTAAGCGAGCTCCCGACGCTTAGTCGCTTGTGGCTCACGGTTTTAGGCTGGTCTTAAGAGAAGTTGCTTGGACCGTGGGGGAGAATCTGGTGGTGATGGGGAGAAGCCAAAAAGAAAGAAGGAGAGGAACGAGGCTTTGGTTTTCTTTTGCTCGGGTGATAGAGGGAAGATGTGTTTCGGTTTTGAGAATGGAGATGGAAAGGGCAGCAGCGGTGAAGGTGAGTGGTCGAGAGAGAGTCCGAAAGTTTGTGTTGATGAGCGGCTATGGGCTGTTTTTTAGACCGACCGGGAAGGGAAAACTTTGTCGAGGGAAGGGGAAGGTCCTTTGGAAAAGAGAGATGGGGCTGTGACTTTAAATGGGGTTCTCTGGTTTTGCATGCAAGGGAAGAATGGAGATGGGGAACTAACAGAGAAGGGAGCTGCTGCGTTTTGGAGGAGAGATGGCGATGGTGGAACTACGAGAGGGGAATGGGGTTCTAGTGAAAGGGAGAGGGGACAGTTATGGCCGAAGAGAGATCCCTTGTTTCCTCCGAGGGAGGGGCCGTTGTTTTTATTTTCAAAAGATGAGCAGGGGCTACGGGTTCTTCGCTAGAGAAATAGGGTTAGGGTTTTTCTATTTTCCCTCGATTTTTGTTTGTCTCTTTGCCCCTTGTCATTTTTTTTTTGTATATGGCTGAATGTTCATTTATATAGAAAATCTTTACACGTTCTATTTAAAGAAATATTGCAATAATTATTGTAGAGATTGTCTTCTATAACCAGCACCAACAAATCCTATATATATGGTATTTTTTTATTGCAGTGATTATTTTCCATAACCAGCACGAATCAAATCATATATCTATGATATTGCAGTAATTATATATGATTCAGTAATTATCTCCTTGATATATTGCTTCCTTAACCCTGATGCTCTATGTTCTCGCCACATGTAAGTCTTTATTTTTTTTATTTTTTATTTTTTTTATTATTTTAAAAAAATTATCAAAACATGGGTCAAAATTTGGGTAGCAACAGATGCCCCCTCTTTACAATGCTTACGAAGCAAAACTCCTCAATATTTTGCATAGTAAGCTTGTAAAGAAAAAAAGTCTTCCTTGCTTGCTGAGTGATCCACTCATCCAAGGACTTCATTTTCTAAAAGAATATTTGTCTCGTTATCATGGGTGACCTGCCCCTGTTTTTTTTTTAAAGAAAATTGATCTATTTTCACAGGCGATCTGCCCACACACATCCAAACCTGGTCTATTTTCAGGGGCGACCTGCCCTCATACTAACGCTGGTCTATTTTCACGGGCGACCTACCCTTTTGATTGGGTTAACCTGAGATCCCATCTGGCGATCTCTTTTAATCCGAAACAAAGTCGGTGTGTAGCTCGGTTAACCTGAAATCCCATCTGGTGATTCCCTTTAACCAAAGCTAAACTCTGTGTGGGTTTGGGTTAACCTGAGATCCCATCTGGCGATCTCCTTTAATCCGAAACCAATACAAATATATGTGTGTGGTCTTATTATGACAGGTGACCTACCCAAATGCAAGATGGTCTCATTCTGACGGATGACCTACCCAAATGCAAGATGGTCTCATTGTGATGGGTGACCTACCCAAGTGGAGAGAAGGGAAGAGTAGTCTCATTCTTATGGGTGACCTACCCAGGGGAAGAATGGCCTCATTATAATGGGTGACCTACCCAGGTAAAAAAAAGATGGAGAATGGTCTCATTCTAATGGGTGACCTACCCAGAAAAAATGGTCTCATTGTGATGGGTGACCTACCCAAGTGGAAAAGGGGAAGAGTGGTCTCATTCTTATGGGTAACCTACCCAGGGGGAAGAATGGCCTCATTATAATGGGTGACCTACCCAAGTAACAAAAAGATGGAGAATGATCTCATTCTAATGGGTGACCTACCCAAGTGGAAAAGGGGAAGAGTGGTCTCATTCTTATGGGTGACCTACCTAGGGGGATGAATGGCCTCATTATAATGGGTGACCTACCCAGGTAAAAAAAAGATGGAGAATGGTCTCATTCTAATGGGTGACCTATCCAGAAAAAATGGTCTCATTGTGATGGGTGACCTACCCAAGTGGAAAAGGGGAAGAGTGGTCTCATTCTTATGGGTGACCTACCCAGGGGGAAGAATGGCCTCATTATAATGGGTGACCTACCCAGGTAAAAAAAAAGATGGAGAATGGTCTCATTTTAATGGGTGACCTACCCAGAAAAAAATGGTGGTTTCATTCTAATGGGTGACCTACCCAGAAAAAATGGTCTCATTGTGATGGGTGACCTACCCAGATGGAAAATGATGGTCTCATTATGATGAGTGACCTACCCAGATGTAAGAGAAAATGATTTTAGAAAGGGGTCTCAATATCTGGAGACCTGCTCATTTTAATTTTTATTTTAATTTTTTTAGAAAAACTCCATGCTTTTTCTAGGGAATGGTCTCAAAATCGGATGACCTTTCTATTTTAAAATTTCTAGAAAAACTCATGTTTTTTTTTCAAAAAAATGGTCTCAATATCAGGTGACCTGCCCGTTTTGAACTTCAAAAGAAATCATCTTACCTCGAGGAGTAAAACAGTGCCGGCTCACAATTCATATTCTTTTCCGTAGTTCCGTTGACCTGAGATTCTGTATCTCAGCGAGTCCCAAAAACTTGGAACTATTTGGCTTTCGTCACACCTTTCCTGCCAGGTTAGTATTATGACAATATAGCATGTATGTTTTTTGTTACCTATTTTTGGAAATATAGGTCCCCTTTTTCCGTTGTGGACTTCTTCGAGCTCTTGTTTCCATTTGTTTGTACGACCTATCCTCTTGAACTGAAATATGCTCCATGCGCTATATTTCCTATCCTTTTCATGCTTGATGAAGAGATCTCCAGTTCCTTATGGGGCCCTTTTTTACTCCATTAAACGTTGCTTTGTATTATACTTTTGCCGATGTTTTAATTGCCTTTTCCATTTTTTGAGAAATTACTTTTAAAAGGAAAACTCAAAAAAATTGGTTTTGTTCATGAAAACTAAAACTTTCAATGCAATCATCATATTTTTTTTAAGCAACTCTCATAAAAGTTGTTTCAGAAGTTCTAATGATGATACCCCTTTGGGCTTTGGTTCACTATAGACCCCTATGTGCACTTTTTGCCCCCTAGTGTGGTGTGCAATACCTATCAGGTTTAAATTTGGTTTGGATCCCTTCAATTTGAGAATTGATGGAGTCATCTTCTTAGTCATGTGTAAAAACAATTCTTTTAAGTAAAAGATTTTGAATGCTATGAGATCATGCGCTTTATGAAGAAAAGGTTCTTTATAGAGAGAATTCATGGCCGAACTTTATTTTATGGATCTGGAAGCATAGTATTTCTTTATAGAGTCAGCATTCACATGTCTAACAAGATCTTCTCAATCCATTCTAGATAACAATAAAGCTCCTCCCGAGAACGCTTTCTTTACCACGTAAGGGCCCTTATTGTTTAGCACCCATTTACTCTGATCTTCTCCTGGTAAAGGCTATATTTTCTCCAGTACAAGATCTCCTCATGGAATCCTCGAGGTCAGACCTTCTTATCATATGATTTGGTCATCCGTGATAATGATAGATTGCAGCTATCCTCTTTTTACTTATCAGATTCAACTATTCATATCTAACTTTTACCCACTCTACCTCTTCTAGCTTAGAGTCTATCAATACTCTTAATGAGGGGATTTCAACTTTTAAAAGCATCACCGCCTCCATTCCATATACCAACATATATGAGGTGGCTCCTATTGAGGTTCAGACTGCGATGCAGTACGCGTGAAGGGTCAATAACAACATCTCATGCCAATCCTTGTAGGTGAATATCATCTTCTGAATAATCTTCTTGACATTCTTGTTAACAACTTCTACCGCACCATTCATCTTTGGCCTATATGGCGAGGAATTGGAATGCTTGATTTTACATCTAGCGTAGAGTTCTATTATCATCTTACCATTGAAGTTCTGGGCATTATTAGATATAATCTTTTCTAGTGGACCATATCGATAGATCAAATCTCTTTTCATAAATTGCTTCACCACCTTTTGCCTCCACGTCATCCAAATATCTCAACAATGTTCCGTCAGATGATTTCTTATACAAAGTTTCCCCATCAAGATAGAAATCCATTGCCAACCTCCTCAAAGTCTTCTTGTCGATTGTGGATGCCCCCATGGGATATGTTTGGTTTTGGATGAAATTCTTGATATCATAGTACCAAGGGTTTCCATCTATTCCTCTTTCAACTAAGCAACGATGGAGTTGAGTTATTTCTGGTATCAATGTGTACCGGCCGCACCTTGTGCCCAAAGTCTATTCTAGTTATAGAAGCTAGCGTGACCAAAGCATCAGCAAAATGGTTTCCTTCCCTTCCTAGATGGGTGAACTTTATTTCCTCAAATTTTCTAGCCAATTCAGACAGGTATTCTTGGTAAGGTCTCAACTTCTCATCCTTGGTTTGCCCTTTTCCTTTCACTTGGCAAATAATCAAAAATAGAGTCTTTATACATACCTATCTTTCTAATATTTAAGGCCACCTCTAAAACGAGAATGCAAGCTTCATACTCCTATGTTGTTAGTGCACTCAAACTACGACTTAAATGAAACCGGATAATGTTTCTTATCAGAAGAGATTAGCACTGCCCCCACTTCATTACCATAGCACCATCCAAGTACATAATCCACCAATCTGATTTCCCTTCCTCAACTGAAAACACATCTTCATCAGGAAAATCAAAGTTTAACAGCTCATAATATTCCATAGCATGGTTAGCTAGGTGATCGGCGATGACATTCATGGCTTTCCTTGTCATATATACTATGTCGTACTCAGCCAATAGAACTTGCCATTTGGCTTGATAGATAAGGGTGGATTCAGTAGGTACTGCTTGATTTCGTGAAAGCTTCTTCACACTCTTATTCCAAATTCCAAGATTCTTCTTCCTTAACAATCGAAGATTGGGTCACAAGTCATGGTTAATTGGGATATAAACCAGGCAATGTAATTCAATCTTCCTAAGAACCTTATTACATCCTTCTCAGTCTTGGGAGGTGGCATAGATTGAATAGCCTTTACTTTGTTGGGATCCACTTTTATCCCTTTGTCACTTACCACAAATTCTAACAACTTCCCAGATTTCACCCCGAATGAACACCTCGTTGGGTTAAGCCTCAAATTATATTTCCTTAAATCTTTCAAACAATTTCTTCAATATTTGGACATGATTCTTTCCCTCTCTAGATTTAGCAATCATGTCATCTCTTTATGCATCATGTCATGAAATAGAGTCAACATGACCCTTTGGTAGGTGGCCCCAACGTTTTTTAACCTAAATGGCATGACTTTGTAGCAAAAGGTTCCCTGTAGTGTTACAGAGGTTTCTTCTCCTTATCCTCTTGTGCCATTTTTATCTTATTATAGCCAGAAAATCCATCTATAAAGGAATATATGGAGTTACGTGATGCATTGTTAACCAACATATCTAGGTGTGGTAGAGAAAAATTGTTTTTAGGGCTAATTCCGCTTAACTCCTTAAAGTCCACACAAACTCTGATTTTATCTTCCTTTTTAGGTACTATCATTATGTTCGACGCACATCGTGGATACTTGACTGCTTCTAGAAAATCGGTGTTCCACTGCTTTTCAATTTCTGCTTTTACTAAGACATCCAGATGGATTCTTCTCAACTTTTGCTTAACCTGTTTGCATCCTTCTACTAGTGGTACCCTATCCACCACGTATGTCTTTACAGGACCATGCAAAAAACATCTACATAATCTCGAAGTTGTGCAATCAACTCTTCTCTTTCTTTAGGGATGATCAGAGTCTGTATCTTCAACTCTCTCTTGATTTCTTCGTCGCCTACATTTATGGTTTCAAACTCCTCTCTAGCAGGTTTCCAAGCTTGTTTGTGTTGTTAATTTTTATGAATCCCCTAATGTTATTTTCCTACCATTCTTCCTCTTTTACAACTAATATGTATTCTTTAAAGTCTGGCCATTCATTCTCAGTGTAAAGTGCAGGTGTAGTTATGGAAGATTCGCTTTGAAAAAGGAAAGTGATGTGTAAAAACACCAAGATGAACTTTTGAAAATGCATGATCTCATTAAAGGGAAAAGTTTGGCTAAAAAAACAAGGATAAAATCCCATTGACATTTGGAACCTCGATTTAAAAAGTTGAAAAAGGCAAACAACACAATATCATGATCAAACAAGCATTTAAATTTTGAACACCAATGGAGCTTCTTGGGTCTCCCAATTCTAGAACATCTCTCTCTTGGCTAACTTTTGAATGAAGGTCTTGAGATTAAAGATGCTTTGAGCTTAGGCTTGTTGGATGTAAAAAGATATTATGGAGCATACATCCTAAGGATAGGTTCTAGTTCCTTTACGTGAGACGTAGGGTAGGTTTACTACTTGGTCTCTAAAAAGGGTCTCTTGCTGTCCTAGTGATCACCCTCGTAAAGGCAATATGGGGGTTCAGCGATAGTGGGATGGCACGTGTACCAATCACTATCAGTCTAAACACTCAGCAAAGAGTTAGGGTTTACACAAACTTAAACCTTGACTCAAGTCATAAGGCAAGCTGCTAGTCCCCCACTTAACTTAAAGTTTAATGTGTGTGCTCTCCAAAAAGAAAATAATAGTAAAGTGATGAATGACTACATCATGTATGACAGAATGTAAAGATGCATGCTAAAGCTTTTAAACAAATTATCATTCATAGTAAAAAAAACAACAACACATAGCATAATAACAAAAACAATTACCAAGCTTAGTCCAAGGATCCCCAGTGGAGTCGCCATCCTGTCGCACCCTCGCGAGCGGAGCGCGGCGTCGCGGCGATCCTCGATTAGTTTCGGGGTCTTTTGTTTTATTGTGAATAAGGGAGTCGCCACCTAGTATTTGGTCAATAGGAACCCTAACTGGTCTTTCAGAGATTCTAAGGCAAGGGACTGGTTGTGTAAAAGGAAGGTATTAGCACCCCTAGTACGCCCTACCTAAGGTAAGCTGCTTGGTGTTTGGTTTCTTTATAATTGCTATGGTGTTGGTGTTTTCTAATCCCATCAGTTTTCCTAGGTTTGATTCAAACTAAATTTATAGAAATCCAAGAAGATTCCATATGCTTTAAAAGCTTATTTTTCCCTTAGTATTTCAAGAGTCGTAAATCGCAAGGAGGAGAGACAAAAATTTAGAAATCTAAGGAAATTCAAAGCGCTTTAAAAGCATATTTTTGCCTTAGTGTTTCATACTCTCACGGCTCGTAAACCGTGGAGTAAAAAAATTGAAATGTCTTCGATTATAATTAAGGCTTCTTTCAAGGATGTGTGATGACTTATTATTCCTAGAAAAATATTTTGGATATTAACCACTTGGGGTTTCTTTATCCAAACATTAACAGCGAATAATAACAAGTTATTCCCAATAATATTTTGGATATTCATCCCTTTGGGATTTCTTTATCCAAACATTAACGGTGAATAATAACAAGTTATTCCTAATAATATTTTGGATATTCATCCCTTTGGGATTTCTTTATCCAAACATTAATGGTGAATAATAACAAGTTATTCCCAATAATATTTTGGATATTCATCCCTTGGAGATTTCTTTATCCAAACATTAACGGTGAATAATAGATGACTTCCCCCCAAAAAATAAGATTTTTGTATTTTTTGGAATATTGGCCAATACCCTTTGGAGTTTTACAAACATGTTGTAAAATCCAGAAATGCAAGAGAAATAATTTTTTATTGTGTTTAAGAAATTCATGCGAAAACACATTTTCAAAACTTCAAATATTTATTTTTTATATATATAAAAAAAATGTTCAAAACATGTTAGGGTATTGGCCGTATGCATGAAAACATTTTATATATATATATATATATATTTGCCATCTTTGCGTTGAAAACCGGGTATTCTAAATGCGAGATTGATATATTTTTTTATAATAAAAAAAATACAACCTTAAAATAAATATGCTAGAAAATCATCAATCTCTCTCTCTTTCTTTTTTTGGAGAAAAAAAAAGGGTGAAACCAGTAGATCCGGCCGGGTCACTTGCCAAAGCAAGTGACCCGGCTGGACACAAACAATAAAAGAGCTACTGTTCAAGTGAATTATAATTCATTTGAACAGTAAACACAAAAGGCATGCACAGTAGCTATGTAATTAAAATGCAAAGTGAAGAGAATGCATGGAAACTTACCTGGCGCTGAAACGGGCGAAGGCGATGGCGCTGAGACGACTGGACGCTGCTCATGAAGGAAGATCCGGCCTGCTGCTCTTGCTTATTGCTTCTCAAAGTGGCTGAGGAATTGCAAATGGTGATGACCGCGCCCCTGCTGGTTCTTGCTCCCAGTGCAGAGAAGAAAACACAGCTACTGCTGGCGATGGGGAAGAGATATGGACGACTGGGATCAGCTGCTGGTGCAGAGACGAGACTGGTCGCCATCCTGGATTGCTGCTGTGGCTAGTACCTGCTCCTGGTGATTGAGGGGCTGCGAGTCAGCGATGGCTTCCGGAGCTGAAGACGACGCCGCTGTTGAAGCTGGAGACGGCTGTGTACTGGTGCAGGACTCAGAGAAGAGCTGTCTGTTTGGAATGTTAAGCAGAGCTCCTGACGCTAGCTGCTTGTGGCTCACGGTTTTGGCTGGTCTTAAGAGAAGTTGCCGGACCGTGGGGGAGAATCTGGTGGTGATGGGGAGAAGCCAAAAAGAAAGAAGGAGAGGACGAGGCTTTGGTTTTCTTGCTGTTCGGGTGATAGAGGGAAGATGTGTTTCGGTTTTGAGAATGGAGATGGAAAGGGCAGTGTGCGGCTGAAGGTGAGTGGTCGAGAGAGAGTCTGAAAGTTTGTGTTGATGAGCGGCTATGGGCTGTTTTTTAGACTGACGGGAAGGGAAAACTTTGCTGAGGGAAGGGGAAGGTCTGTGAAAAGAGAGATGGGGCTGTGACTTTAAATGGGGTTCTCTGGTTTTGCATGCAAGGGAAGAATGGAGATGGGGAACTAACAGAGAGGGGAGCTGCTGCGTTTTGGAGGAGAGATGGCGATGGTGGAACGGCTGAGAGGGGAATGGGGGTTCTAGTGAAAGGGAGAGGGGACAGTGTATGGCCAGAGAGAGATCCTTGTTTCCTCCGAGGGAGGGGCTGCTTCGTTGTTTTTATTTTCAAAAGATGAGCAGGGGTTACGGGTTCTTCGCTAGAGAAATAGGGTTAGGGTTTTTCTATTTTCCCTCTATTTTTGTTTGTCTCTTTGCCCCTTGTAATTTTTTTTTTTTGTATATGGCTGAATGTTCATTTATATAAAAAATCTTTACACGTTCTATTTAAAGAAATATTGCAATAATTATTGTAGAGATTGTCTTCTATAACCAGCACCAACAAATCCTATATATATGGTATTTTTTATTGCAGTGATTATTTTCCATAACCAGCACGAATCAAATCATATATCTATGATATTGCAGTAATTATATATGATTCAGTAATTATCTCCTTGATATATTACTTCCTTAACCCTGATGCTCTATGTTCTCGCCACATGTAAATCTTTATTTTTTTTTTATTATTTAAAAAAATTATCAAAACATGGGTCAAAATTTGGGTAGCAACAGAGGCCACCAATTTCCAACCAGTGGTCGTCCCAACAATGATTGCTTCAGACGTGGTCGCTATTCTCAGCAGCGCGCCACTCCACAGTCACAGGTTGGGTCTTCTTTTCCTATACAACAGCAACATGTGCCTCCATTGGGGCCATTTACTTCACTAGCTTGGGCTGCTCGTCCCCCATCAAATGGTATTCTTGGCCCAACACCTCAATGGTGTCCCAATTGTCACTCAAGTCACCATGGACTTTCTCAATGTCCACATATATTTTCTGGTCCAAACACTGCCACTCTATTTGCTGGTGTACATTATGCTGCTGATCCAAACTAGTACCCCGACACAGGTGCAACTCATCACATGACAGCCATGCCCATCAATAATTCTCAACCTTATGGTGGGCCGCATAATGTCTATATGGGTAATGGGGACTCAATGTCTGTTTCCCATACTGGTAACCTTCCTTTTTCATTAGGCTCTTCCACCTTCACTCTAGAAAATGTCTTCCGTATTCCATCCATTCGTAGAAATCTTCTATCTGTTGCTCGTTTCACTAAAGATAATCATGTTTTCTTTCTCTTTGCACCTGACTTCTATCAAATCTATTGCTTACGCAATGGATGTCTATTGTTTCAGGGCCCTTGTAAAGATGGTTTGTATCCGCTTAATCTATCAAGTGTCTCTACTTCTCCACAAGCCCTTGCTTCCGTTCACTCCTCCATCTAGCACAATCGTTTAGGTCATCCGTCATCAAATGTCTTCGCTCATCTAAGTCCTACAATTAATTCAAAATTGTCTTTTCCTTCTTTTTGTCGAGACTGTGCACTTAGCAAGTCTCACCTATTACCTTTTAATTCTAATAAAGAGACTGCTACCACTCCTTTTCATATTATACATAGTGATGTCTGGTCATCCTCTACCATTTCTGTAAGTGGTTTCAAATATTATGTTCTATTTATTGATGAATTCTCACGCTACACTTGGATTTACCCCATACGTCGCAAAAATGAAGTCCTCACTCATTTTTAAACTTTAGTTGCCAAGATTCAAAACATCTTTCACCAAACCATTCAATTTCTTCAAAGTGATAATGGGACAGAATATGTCAATAATGCCTTTTCTCATTATTGTAAATCCTTGGGAATTCAACAAAGATTTTCTTGCCCCCACACACCATAACAAAATGGCATTGCCGAACGTAAGTACCGCCATATTGCTACAATGACTCGCAGTCTCCTTCTCACTTCTGGTACTCCACATAATCTTTGGATTAAAGCTGTTTTAACCTCTGTTTACCTTATTAATCTTCTTCCTACACCCACTCTGGATTGGGATACTCCACATACTCGTCTTTATGGCAGCCCACCTTCCTATTCCTCTCTTCGGGTTTTTGGATGTTCCTGTTTTCCTCATCTTGGGTCTTATGTCTCTGATAAACTTTTAAGTCGTAGCATTAAGTGTGTCTTTCTTGGTTACAGTTCTCAACACAAAGGTTATCGTTGTCTAGATCCTACCATCGGTCGTGTCTATATTTCTAGGCATGTTATTTTTAACGAAACAATTTTTCCTTATAAACAGTTGCAGGCACATTCAGTTCTCGACGCTGGCTTATTGGAATTCACACTTTTGTCTAGCTCAGAACTCCCACAGCTTGCTCTTTCTAATCAAAATCCACCTGCTGAGAACAACAACTCTCCTCATCTTGTGTCTCAACGAGAGCAGCATGAAGTGGGTATTGAATTCCCGATTACAGCATCATCAGCTCCATCCCAGTCTATGGCGTCCACCGCCGCCCCCATCCTCACTTATCAGCGCCAACATTCATTACATCCAGTTACTTCACAGATAGAATCCACCTCTCTTCTGTTATCTGCCCCTGATGCAACTGTTCCGCAGCTGGTCTCAAGTGATCCTTCTCTTGTCTCTAATCCTTCAGCACCATCCACATCTTCATCACCTGCTCCTCAGTCTCTTCTTGCGCCGCTCTCTCTACCCAAGAGGACACGTCTATAGCATGGTATTGTGCAACCTAAAATTCACACAGATGGAACTATCAAATATCCAATTCCTCGTGCTCTCCTCACTGTCATTGAAACTACAGAGCCCACATGCTACACTCAAGCTTCTAAACATGCGATATGGTGTGCTGCAATGACTGATGAAATCAATGTTTTGCTAAAAAATAAAACTTGGACATTGGTTCCTCCTTCTTCCTCTCAAAATCTTATTGGCTGCAAATGGGTATTTCGAGTAAAGCATAATCCAGATGGCACAATTCAACGACACAAAGCACGATTTGTGGCTAAAGGATTTCATCAACAACAAGGTATAGACTATACAGATACCTTTAGCCCTGTTATTAAACCTGCAACTATTCGTGTTGTGCTTTCTCTTTCTGTATCTAGAGGCTGGTCACTTCGTCAATTGGACGTGAAGAACGTGTTCCTTCATGGCCTTCTTAAAGAAGACGTCTATATAACTCAACCACCGGGATTCATTAATCAGTCATGACCATCTCATGTTTGCAAGCTCAACAAGGCCATCTATGGCCTCAAGCAAGCTCCCCGTGCATGGTTTCACCGAATGACATGCTTCTTATTATCAATTGGCTTTATTTAGAGCTTGGCTGATTCATCTCTGTTTGTTTTCCAACACGAGTGTCATACAATTTATTTTCTCCTCTATGTTGATGACATTGTTGTCACCGGTAGTGATGATCGACTTTTACAAAGTTTTATTAATGCTTTAAGTTGGGGCTTTGACATCAAAGATCTTGGAAATCTACACTACTTTCTCGGTTTGCAGGTTACATCCCACAATAAAGGTGTTCATATCAGTCAACTCAAATATGCATATGATCTTCTCGTGAAGCATGATATGCTGCTTAGTAAACCTGTGAGTACTTCGATGTCAGCAAAGGATACTCTCACTTCTAATGATGGTGCTCTCCTTCCCAATCCATCGGTCTTTTGGGAAATTGTTGGATCCTTACAGCACTTGACAATCACTTGCCCTAACATTGCCTTTGCTGTTAATTCTATTGCTCAGTTCATGAGTCAACCACGCATCCCTCACTTAATTGCTGCTAAGCGCATACTTCGCTACATCAAAGGCTCACTTAACCATGGCTAGTTCTTTGGTCCTCAGCACCATCCTACTTATCTTGCTGCCTATGCGGATGCTAATTGGGCTGGCTGTTCAGAATCTCGTCGTTCAACGTCTGGCTATCTTGTTTATCTTGGCATTAACTTGGTCTCTTGGTGCTCTAAAAAGCAACCTACCATTGCTCGTTCCAGTGCTGAGTCTGAGTATCGTTCTCTTTCCCATGCTAGTGCAGAGACTACTTGGTTAGCCTACTTGCTCTATGAACTTGGTGCTTGCATTCAGTTTCCCATTCTCTTGCATTGTGATAACCTCAGTGTTACGTACATGGTTTCTAATCCGATATTCCATGCCCGCACTAAACATATTGAACTTGATTATCACTTTGTTCATGAGAAGGTTGCACTTGGAAGCCATCGTGTTTGCTTTATCCCTTCCATAGATCAACCTGCCGATCTGCTCACCAAGCCTCTTAACAAGAATCGTCATGTTCTTTTTACTCGCAAACTTGTTCGTGCAGGCCCGCCAAGTTTGAGGGAGGGTGTTAGAGAGATATCCTCTGCTGATTGTGTAACTAAAGAGAGATTTCCTCTTCTCAATCAAAACTGATTGAGTAACTGAAGATCAGTTTTGATTCTTAGTAATTATAGTTTTTAATGTTATTTACAATTCTTCTAACAGTCAAACAAATTCTCCTATATATATAGTTGTATATTGTAAAATAGAGGTAATAAGAAAAACCATTTTCTACATTCAATATTTTTATACGGGCACTCATTATCCTGTCTACAAATCAAACCGCAAGTAAAAATAAGCAAATAAAACATTAAAAATTACTTACCTCCTGCTCAATTGCATCACCAATCATACAAGCAGCAGTCACAACTCTTGCACATCCATGTTCCCCACCTGTCATTACCATTGCTGCGAGTTGATGCATTGCAATAACAGACATCTTGTCAGCTGGCAACAGATCAAAATACGGAGCATAACCCTGCCTACTCTCCCCCGTTCTAATCAACTCCTGCTCTTTCGCAATTGCATCTGTAAAAGGCTCAAACCAACCAAGGAACAAACTCTTCATATATGGCAAATTAGGAGCCAACTTATGATCACACATATCCTTCAAAAGCTCCTTATATTCTTTCGTTGCCAGTTCCCATGCTTCCGCCTCAATCTTCACCTGCCTTCTCCTTAAGACCCTATGCTTCCTTGACCCTATTCCAGGGTTAGCATGTAGCCTCCTTCTCCAAAAGTGCTCCTCTTTCTCCTCTTCTTTCCTCATTTCTGGCTGCAATTCTCGCAATTCATCGGCACCAGACACATTATCTTCAACATCTGTTGATGACAATGCCTCAGCTACACTCACATACCCTCTTGGACAAAATCCACCACACGGATTCCCATTAGTACTATCACTATTTCTCAAAATTTGATTCTTAAGAGAAAGTTGGGCCAATTTGAAATAACAAAGAAAAATAATTTTGGCATATAATTTTATTAATCTTTATTGTTTGTAATTTGCAGAGCATAATTAGGAATGTAGAATTAAATTTTATAATTATTTTTGTCTCAAACCAGTTACAAACGACAATTTGTGTGTTTATATAGTTGTAAATATAAAGCTATTAATAATAAAAATTGTTGGTGCATCTAAGAGAAAAGTATAGAAGTTTATTAATTACTAAAGAAATACCTTCCGAAATTCATATTCTATTTAAAAGCATGCCTACCAAAGCGACAATTTGTTGTTTTTATAAAATCCAAAACATAAATTATATGTCCATACATTTTCTCTGTTTTTGTTGTTTTTATTTTTTTATTTTAAAATAATAATAATCAAACACCATTTTTTATTGAATTTAAAAATAGTGAGTGAACTTGGAGCAATCCAACCACAAATATAGAGGAAGAAAAAAACATTCAGCTTATTTACAAATCATTTTCAAAAGAAGGAAAAATGAAAAACTCTTTAATTCATTCATTGTATCAACTTGAAAAATAAGTCTTTGTAAAAAAAAAAAAATTATCTTGAGTTGCAAGATTTATGTTAATTCAAGAATAACTGAGCATTAATTTGGCAAATTGAATCCAAGATGTTCACCAAAGATATAACCTAAAATTACTACCAGCAAACTTTAATTTCCAATATTTCAGGGTTTTGACAGCAGCTAGCTGACTTGGGGCATGAAATGTTGCGTTGCACTTCGAAGGTGGTTTTCTGTTTTCGAGAAGGAAAAAACAAACACTTTTTACGTAAAAGTAACAAATTAAAGATGCCGCCTTTCCTAATGATTTGAAGGTTGTCGGGTAGATTGTTTGTTTGTTTTTATATATTAAAAATATTTTTTTAAAAAAATTAAGTTAATTTTTTTATTTAAATTAAGTTTTTTTATATTATTTTAATGTATTGATATCAAAAATAATTTTTTAAAAATAAAAAAAAATATTACTTCAATATATTTTTAAATAAAAATATTTTAAAAATAATTGTTATAACAATAATATTACCACAATAATAAACATACTCTTAAAATAAAGAATTGTGAGAATTGTTTAGAATGATTAGCATGCATGCATACAGCTCGGTCGCTTGTAAGATCAATTTTCATGTATTTTGAATGTAAAATGCATGTCATTGGTATTAGAAAATAATATAAATCATATCTTAAAATCTCACTTAATAGTTTAAGGCACAGAGTTAAATTGGTTTTTTGCCCTTATATCAGAGTCTTGATAATCAAATGGTCACGAGTTCAAATCTCATCATCCTCATTTATTTAATAAAAATTAAACACAATATAATGTGGCCTTATGCAAATTCAAGTCCAAAATGCTTACACTTAAGACGGGTGTTAGAGAATAATATAAATCATATCTTGAGACCTCACCTAACAGCTTAAATTATTGGATTGAATTGATTCTTTGACAGTCAGTCAGGAGAAATTAGTTTTAAAGCGTAGTTATTGTATTTAAATTTTAATCCAAAATTAAATTAATGAGTTAAGATTTTGTTGAAAAATATATTTTTGCATGAATATTAATTATAACATGAAATATTAAAATTCTTAAAATTAATTACAGATAAATAAAAAATTAATTTCAAAGAATTCTGAATGAAATTGATGAAAAAAAATTTTCATATTGATAAGAAATTATTGGTTTTATCTTTTAGAAATATATATTGTTTTTAATTTAAATCTAACACATACACCCAAAACCAGAGTTAAAAAAATAGGCAGACTAGCGATTCCAAAATAATGGTTGAAATTTTCCGGAGCACGGGCTTTCCGCCAAGTAAAAGTTTTAATATGGAAACAATCCTTCCATCCGCAAAACATGGGATTATCCTAAATTTAAGAAGAAAATCCATACATAGTAAAATGTGAATCTAATTACCCCAAACCAAAACCATGAGCAAAAACTGACGAAGATCTTCAAGCTAAAGCAAGTTAAATTCCTAACCAAAACCCAGGAGCTGCTGGAGCAGCTGCTGCCGCACCTGCTAGAGTAGCTGCTCATCGAGCTGCTCGATCAGCAGCTGCTCATCGAGCTGCTGCTGCCGCCATTGCTGGAGCACCTGCTGCTGGAGCTTCTGCTGCTGATCAAGCATCAGCTTATGCTCGTGTGAAGCCAGCTGCCACCAATTTGTGCTGCCAAAGTCAACAATGTTGGGCACCAATTGGTGCTATTGTCTTTTACAAGACAAAGACATGTATGCTTACCTATAAATAGACAGTGCATCCAAGCCTTAAATGCACCACAAAAGAAGAAGAGGAGAGCAAGAGAGGGAAAGTAATCCCATAAAATTATGAGGTATTTGTGAGAGAGTAAGTGAGGTGTTTTCTCCTAGTAATAAAGAGATTTCAATTGTTCTCCTATTAGTAGAGAGAGGTTGTAATTTCCACATTACTTAGTAAAATCCTTCTATACTTGCCCATGAACGTAGTCATATTGGATGAACCACGTAAATTCTTATGTGTCTCATTTCTCATTTTATCCTATCCTTTGCCTTTTATCTTGTCGGGTTTGCATGTCAGTATTTTAACAGTGGTATCAGAGCCTTCTTGGTTGGTGTTGTTAACACACAAAAGTTATTCGTGTATACAGTTACTATTCACCTATACAACACTATTCATCCATACGGTACTGTTCACATATGTTACTGTTGGCGTATAAAGAAAGTCAATGCGGTGATTAAATATAGTCTAGGAAGTTCTGTCTAAGGAGATTGAGTTTTAAGCGGGACCGTTTGTGACCCCTCCAATCTTTCCTGGAAACTTACTTAGTGAAGTATTATTCATACGATATATTTTTGTATAAGTTGCAAATCAGTGAAATGGTGATAGCTGAATAGATCACGGTGAATAAAATGACAGCAAAGTATGAGATTGAGAGGTTCAATGGGAGCAATTTCTCACTATGGAAAATGAGAATCAAGGCAATTTTAAGGAATGACAATTGCTTGGCAGCAATTGGGGATCGGCCCGTGGAGATCACTGATAATACAAAATGGAATGAGATGGATGGCAATGCTATTGCTAACATACATTTAGCATTAGCTGATGAAGTATTATCAAGTGTGGCGGAGAAGAAAACAGCTAAAGAGATATGGGATACTCTGACAAAGCTGTACAAGTCCAAGTCCTTGCACAATAAGATTTTCTTAAAGTAGAGACTTTATACCCTTCAAATGGCAGAAACCACAACGGTGACCGACCACATCAACACAATAAGAACTTTATTTTCACAACTCACTACGTTGGGTCAACAAATAGAGGAAAATGAACGTGCAGAGCTTTTACTTCAAAGTCTTCCTGATTCGTATGATCAGCTCATTATCAACTTGATCAATAATATCCTCTCAGACTATTTAGTCTTTGATGATGTTGCAGCCGCTATCTTGGAAGAAGAAAATAGGCGCAAAAACAAAGGAGACAGAAATAGTTCAAACCAAGCAGAGATATTGTTGGTGTCAAGAGGAAGATCAACGGAGTGTGGCTCTAGTGGGAGTCAAAGGCAGGGGAGGTCCAAATCAAGAAGTAAGAAGACTGTGAAATGCTACAACTGTGGCAGAAAAGGGCACTTCAAAAAGGATTGTTGGTTTAAAAAGGGTATAGAGAACACTGCAGAGTCATCAAAACCTCAAGGATGTGTTGCAAGCACCTCAGAAGATGGAGAGGTTTTATATAGTGAAGTAGCGACAGTCTCTACAGATAGAAAAGAGCTCACTGAGGTTTGGTTAATGGATTCAGGAGCAACATGGCATATTACTCCTAATCGAGATTGGTTTCATACATATGAACCCATCTCTGAAGGCTAAGTGTTCATGGGTAATGATCATACTCTAGAGATTGCTGGCATTGGCACCATCAAATCGAAGATGTATGATGGCTTAATTCGTACTATTTCAGGAGTGCGACATGTGAAAGACTTGAAGAAGAATCTTTTGTCCGTAGGACAATTTGATAGTCTTGGTTGTAAGATTCGAACAGAGAATGTAATCATGAAAATTGTTAAAGGAGCACTGGTGGTTTTAAAGGCAAGAAAGATAGTTGCAAACTTGTTTGTGTTAATGGGAGAAACACATCATGAGGCAGAGGCGTCAATCGCATCAGCCAGTCCTGCAGAAGAGAAGATGATGATGTGGCATCAAAAACTAGGCCACATGTCAGAGAAAGGTTTGAAAATTCTCTCTAATTAGAAGTTACTTCCTGGGCTTACAAAGGTTACTTTACCCTTTTGTGAGCACTATGTTACAAGTAAACAATACAGGTTGAAGTTTGGCACATCAACAACTAAGAGCAAATGCATCTTAGACTTAATTCATTTTGATGTTTGGCAAGCACTGGTTGTATCATTAGGAGGAGCAAGATACTTTGTATCATTTATAGATGACTTCTCCAGGAAATGTTGGGTGTATCCAATTAGAAGGAAGGCAGATGTGCTCGCAGTCTTTAAAACCTTCAAAGCGCGGGTAGAACTTGAATCTGGAAAGAAGATCAAGTGTTTGAGGACTGACAATAGAAGAGAATATACCAGTGATGAATTTGATAACTTCTGTTAACATGAAGGTATCAAAAGATAGTTCACAACAGTATACACTCCACAACAAAATGGAGTGGCAGAGCGGATGAACATAACTCTATTAGAAAAAAACAACAACAATGTTGAAGGCTGTAGGTCTAGGAAAGTCATTCTGGGCAGAAGCAATGAATACCGCTTGTTATGTGATAAATCGATCTCCATCAACTGCAATTGAGCTAAAGACACCAATGAAGATGTGGACTGGGAAGCCAGCTGATTATTCTCGACTGCATATATTTGGAAGTCATGTGTACGTGATGTACAATACTCAAGAAGTTAGCAAGCTGGATTCAAAATCCAGAAAATATGTATTCTTGGTATATGCTGATGGAGTGAAGGGGTATCGCTTGTGGATCCTACTGCCCACAAGGTAGTCATCAGCAAAGATGTCATATTTGCAGAAGATAAAATGCAAATGGAAGAATATAATAGCATTTTAAAGGAGACTACAGCAGTCCAGATGGAAAATACTCAAAATCATACTTCTTCTGAAGTTGCACCAGAGCATGAAGAAGAAGAACAAATAGAGTCTAAAACTCCTAAAGTTCGACGGTCGACTCATGAAAAAAGACCACCGGCTTGGCACTCAGAATATGTTATTGAGAGCAACATTGCATATTGTCTTCTAACAGAGGATGGAGAGCCATCAACTTTTCACAAGGTTATCAAAAGCATAAATGTATCTATGTGGATGACAACAATGTAAGAGGAGATTGAAGCTCTACATAAGAATAACACTTGGTATCTTGTTCCGCTACCACAAAGAAGGAAGGCCATTGGCAACAAATGGGTTTACAAGATAAAACATGATGGCAATGATTAAGTGGAGCGATATCATGCAAGATTGGTGGTGAAAGGATATGCTCAGAAAAAAGGAATAGACTTCAATGAGATATTTTCCCCGGTGGTACGATTTACTACAATCAAAGTAGTCTTGGCGACGTGTGCTATATTTGATCTTCATTTAGAGCAGTTAGATGTGAAAACTGCATTTCTTCATGGAGAACTTGAAGAAGAAGTTTATATGCTCCAACCAGAGGTTTTTGCTGAAATAGGTAAGGAGAACTTGGTTTGCAGGTTGAACAAATCTCTATACGGTCTCAAATTGGCGCCGAGGTGTTGGTACAAGAGATTTGATTCCTTCATAATTAGCCTTGGGTACAACAGACTTAGTTCATACCATTGTACGTATTACAAGAGGTTTGAAGAAGATGATGCTTTCATCATTCTACTATTATATGTGGATGACATATTGGTAATAGGCCCCAACAAAGATCGAGTCCAAGAATTAAAGGCACAGTTGGCTAGGGAGTTTGATATGAAGGATTTGGGACCAACAAACAAGATTCTAGGGATGTAAATTCACCGAGACAGAAGTAAGAGGAAGATTTGGCTTTCTTAGAAGAGTTATTTGAAGAAAATCTTGCAACGCTTCAACATGCAAGATTGTAAGTCAATTTCCACCCCACTTCCTATTAACTTTAAATTATCCTTAAGTATGTGTCCTAGCAATGAAGCAGAGAGGATGGAGATGTCTCGAGTACTGTATGCATCAGAAGTGGGAAGTTGAATGTTTGCCATGATATGTACAAGACCAGACATTGCACAAGTAGTGGGAGCAGTTAGTCGATACATGGCAAATCCTGGTATAGAGCATTAGAATACTATTAAGAGGATCTTGAGATACATCAAGGGCACCTCAGATGTCGCATTATGTTATGGAGGATCAGGATTTACTGTCAGAGGTTATGTTGACTTAGATTTTGCTGGTTACCTTGAGAAAAGAAAATCCACTACAGGCTATGTGTTCATAATTGCAGAAGGAGCTGTGAGCTGGGTCTCTAAACTTCAGACTATTGTAGCGTTATCTACAACATAAGCTAAGTACATGGCAGCTACACAAGCTTGTAAAGAAGCAATATGGATGAAGAAACTTATGGAGGAGCTTGGGCACAAACAAGAGAAGATTCCTTTGTATTGTGATAGTCAAAGTGCCTTATTGCAAGGAATCTAACGTTTCATTCGAACAAAACACATAGATGTTCAGTATTACTTTGTTCGCGAAGTGGTGGAAGGTGGAAGTGTGGATTTTCAGAAGGTTCATACAAAGGAAAACCCAGTAGATACTTTGACCAAACTAGTCAACACTGACATGCACATATGGTGCAAATCCTCTTATGGCCTAACAGAAACGTAAGCAGCATGAAGATGACAAGTATAAAGGAGATAGAAGAATCATAAATGATCAAGTGTGAAGACTTAATTAAATTATCAAAGTCTTCAAGTGGGAGAATGTGAAGCCAGCTGGCACCAATTAGTGCTGCCAAAGTCAACAATGTTGGGCACCAATTCGGTGCCACTTGTAGCACCAATTGGTGCTCTTGTCTTTTGCAAGACAAAGGCATGGGTGCTTGCCTGTAAATAGACAGTGCATCCAGGCCTTAAATGCACCATAAGAGAGAAGAAGAGGAGAGCAAGAGAGGGAAAGTAATCCCACAAAATTATGAGGTATTTATGAGAGAGTAAGTGAGGTGTTTTCACCTAGCAATAGAGAGATTTCAGTTGTTCTCCTATTAGTAGAGAGATATTGTAATTCTCACATTACTTAGTAAAATCCTTCTATACTTGCCCGTGGACGTAGCCAAATTGGGTGAACCATGTAAATTCTTGTGTGTCTTATTTCTCATTTTATCCTATCCCTTGCCTTTTATCTTGTTGGGTTTGCATGCCAGTATCCTAATAGTTCGAGTGCGTAACTCTTGCTCCTCGAGTGCGGCATGCTCTTCTCCTCGGAAGCATTCTGCCGCACTCGGTGGCAAATCTGACATGGAATCGATGTTACACATTTTGTTGGGCGTTAAAACTTTTTTTTATAACAAATTTATAGATAGATTTTTTCAACATGTTTTTGTATTTAAAAAATTCTAAGTGAAAAAAATATATATATAAATATAATCAAATAAATCAAGAATTATGTGTGTTAATAAGTAAAAAAAAAACAACTATAAACTATAACTAAAAATAAAAGGGGAAAAATCGAGAAACAAGGGTAGATTAAGATATTTAATTTTGAAAGATGAGATATTTACACGATTGTATTTACTAAATTTATTAATTAAAACAAGTTTTTTATTCAATCAAACAATAATAAAAATAGACATACACATTAAATTGATTGAATAAAATAAAATGAAAAAAATAATATACAAGGCTGCACATATTAGAAATATTATTTGAAAATAAAATTTTTTATTTTCAAGAATAAAGTTCATCTGTACAAAAGATTAAAAAAATATAAATGAATCAGAAAAACTTTCTCAAAAATTAAATGTATAACTAAAATACCGTCATTTCAAAGAGGATCTCTAAACAACATAAAAAAAGAGAAGGGATGTTAATCTAAATATAATTTTTTTTAAAAAAAAACATATAAAAGAACAAAAAGAAGAAGAAGCAAAGGCCAGGTGTTTTTGGGACTAGGAAGTCAAGTCAGTCCAATTGCCGCATTTTGTTAGGGCCCACGCCCACTAACCTTTTTTTTTGTTGCAAGATGTTTGTGAAAAAAAATAAGATGACGCTCTTTTACAAATTAGATATTTATTTCTCTTACAAAAACATTGAGCATGCATGTTTTTTTATGCAATTTTATACATAAAAAAATTTAAACTATAAATTAAAAAACTTATACATACATGTAATCAAATAAATTGATAATTATGTGAATTAATAATTAAAAAAAAAATATTAACGATAACTAAAGATTATTTTTCAAGGTATATTATGAATTTACGTGAAGTGGTTGATAAATCGAGCTACACACACAAAAAAAAAGTAATTATTACCTTTTCGATCCAGATGAAATCTCAACTTCACTAAGAATATCCATCCATCTTTGTACCTTCTCCTCGTTTTGCCTGGGATTTTTTCCAATCTTATCAAAGACAATTGTGTAACTCTTTGTTTGATCATCTATCTTTGATTGTTCGACATCACAAGAAACTGGAAACACAGTGTCCGATCTCATCTCATCCATGAATCCGACAATCTTAACAAGTTCTTCAAAGCACCAAGGTAAAGAAGCACAATCTCTTGCAAATATAATAATTGACAGCCCTGATTCTTCAATGGCCTCAAAGAGTCTTGATCTAATTGCCAATACTTTCTCTGGTTCCTTCCCGACTGGGACAATGAATCTCCGGGCTCGATCTGACTTTAAATAGGTGACAGCATTACTAGTGTCTGCGACTCTGATGCCAGAGAAAACATTGGCCTTCCATTGATGGTACGACGAAGAAAAAACTAAAGAATCTTTAAATGAAGAAGCTGCTTCTTTGCTTGTAACAATCAAATGGGCAGAAGATGGTCGTGGTGTAATATATACAGAAGATAACAAACAAACACCACAATTCTTCACCTTTACTCCTGGCTGGAAAGAATGAAATGACAACTCAATGTTGCTAAAGGATTCATACTTCCATTGATCTTTAAGCTCTTTAAGATGATCAAAAGATAGATAGAATAGCCAAATATGATCTGACAGAACTTGGATAGAGTTACAACTAATACACATCGGTGAAGGATAATTCTCTTTTCCATTGGCTTTGAAATGACAACAAAGAGAAGGACTTTCACCATTTGCACTGAATGCAACACACTCAACAAACCCCATGCTCCAACTAGGCACTTGCACACTAATTGAAGATCCCTTACTTTGATGGTTAAACCAGCCTGGAATTTCATTTCCTGGAACAGCGATACCAAATCCAGGTCTTGGATTAGACAAACCCTGTACAATGAAAAACAAAAATGTTAGATAGATAGAGGGAGAGGGAGAGAGATACAAAAAGGTCGGGGTATGATTAAGAGAAGACCTTGAGGTATCTTTCAAGCATGGCAACCCCATGGTGTCTTGGCCATTATGATAGTACAATTCCCAGCTGTTAAGACATATGAACTCTGATCTTTTAGAACGACTTAGCTTTATCGGATTTGGAATTGTTTTTAGGCTTATACAACCATTCAAATATACCGTTTGAACTTTAGATGGAACCTCAGGCAATGATTCAAGCATCGTGCAATCCTCCAAGACAAGCATTTCTAGTTCAAAAGGCTGATTTATGCTTTTAGGCAGGCTAACAAAGTTATTCTGGCTCAGATCTAAATACCTCAATGAAGATAAACAACCAATATCTTCAGGAAGTGCCCCTTCTCTTAGATTGCAAGCGCGTAAACCCAGTACTTCTAAAGAACACAGACCAGACAAAGAAGGCAGCACAGCTAGTCTTTTGAATTCATCCAAAGATAATACTTTAAGAATGTTTAAAAGAAAAAGGGATGATGGCAGTTGTCTTATTGAAGTTCCACTTACATCAAACTCCTCCAAACTTTTAACTTTCCCCAAATTCTGTGGTATATTTTGAAGTTCAGAGCAGCCAGACAGATCGAGTTTTTTAAGGGATTTCAAACAACGTATGCTACTCGGAATGCTTTCGAGGTTCTTGTAGTTGTTCATGCTCAATACTTCTAAGCCAATCAATTGACGAATTGATGAAGATAGTTTTGTAATACTAGTTTCATCCAAATGAAGCACCATCAATTTGTTCATGTTTCCTACTATATCTGGAAACTTCTCAAGTTAATTTTGAGCAGCCATTAAGAGTGAAAACTTTAAGCGATTTCATTTCAAGGTTGCTTGGGAGAATCCTAATACTTTCGCAATTCACAAGATTCACATATTGAAGATTCTTGTGACTTCCAAGTGATGGATGGACCTCAGACAAACTTGTACAACCTTCAAGAATTAGGTTCTCGAGATTCGGAATTAAAACATTAAAAATTACTTGCCTCCTGCTCAATTGCATCACCAATCATACAAGCAGCAGTCACAACCCTTGCACATCCATGTTCCCCACCTGTCATTACCATTGCTGCGAGTTGATGCATTGCAATAACAGACATCTTGTCAGCTGGCAACAGATCAAAATACGGAGCATAACCCTGCCTACTCTTCCCCGTTCTAATCAACTCCTGCTCTTTCGGAATTGCGTCTGTAAAAGGCTCAAACCAACCAAGGAACAAACTCTTCATATATGGCAAATTAGGAGCCAACTTGTGCTCACACATATCCTTCAAAAGCTCCTTATATTCTTTCGTTGCCAGTTCCCATGCATCCGCCTCAATCTTCACTTGCCATCTCCTTTAGACCCTATGCTTCCTTGACCCTATTCCAGGGTTAGCATGTAGCCTCCTCCTCCTAAAGTGCTCCTCTTTCTCCTCTTCTTTCCTCATTTCTGGCTGCAATTCTTGCACTTCATCGGCACCAAACACATTATCTAAAGATTGTTTGTTTGTTTTTATATATTAAAAATATTTTTAAAAAAATTAAGTTTATTTTTTTATTTAAATTAAGTTTTTTTTTATATTATTTTAATGTGCTGATATCAAAAATAATTTTTTAAAAATAAGAAAAATATTATTTCAATGTATTTTTGAATAAAAATATTTTAAAAAATAACTGTTACAACAATAATATTACCACAATAATAAACATACTCTTAAAATAAAGAATTGTGAGAATTGTTTAGAATGATTAGAATGCATGCATACAACTGGCTCGCATGTAAGATCAATTTTCATGTATTTTGAATGTAAAATGCATGTCGTTGGTATTAGAGAATAATATAAATCATATCTTGAAACCTCACTTAATAGTTTAAGGCACCGAGTTAAATTGGTTTTTTGCCCTTGTATCAGAGCCTTGATGACCAAACGGTCACGAGTTCAAATCTTATCGTTCTCATTTATTTAATAAAAATTAAACACAAGATAATGTGGTCTTATGCAAATTAAAGTTCAAAATGCCTCCACTTATGAGGGGTGTTAGAGAATAATATAAATCATATATTGAGACCTCACCTATTAGCTTATGCTATTGGATCGAATTGATTCTTTGACAGTATGGAGAAATTAGTTTTAAAACGTAGTTATTGTATTTAAATTTTAATAAAAAATTAAATTGATGAGTTAAGATTTTGTTGAAAAATATTTTTTTGCATGAATATTAATTATAACATGAAATATTAAAATACTTAAAATTAATTATAGATAAATAAAAAATTAATTTCAAAGAATTCTGAATGAAATTGATGGGAAAAAAAAATTCATATTGATAAGAAATTATTGGTTTTATCTTTTAGAAATATATATTGTTTTTAATTTAAATCTAACACAGACACCAAAACTAGAGTTAAAAAAATAGGCAGACTAGCGATTCCAAAATAATGGTTGAAATTTTCCAGAGCACGGGCTTTCCGCAATGTAAAAGTTTTAGAGCTTGTTTAATATGGAAACAATCCTTCCATCAGCAAACATGGGATTATCCTAAATTTAAGAAGAAAATCCATACATAGTAAAATGTGAATCTAATTACCCCAAACCAAAACCATGAGCAAAAACTGCCGAAGATCTTCAAGCTAAAGCAAGTCAAATTCCTAACCAAAACCCGGGGAGCTGCGGCTGCTCTGCTGCTGCTGCTGGAGCACCAGCGGCTGCCAGAGCACCGGCTGCTGCCGATGCCGGAGCACCTGCCGCTGCTCATCGAGCTGTTGCCGCAACCACTGGAGCACCTCCTGATCGAGCACCTCCTGCTCGAGCAGCTCCTCCTCCTCCTCCAGCTCGAGCAGCTGCTGCAGCTCAGGTATAGTCAAACTGTACATGGAATCGATGTTACATGTTTTGTTGTGTGTTAAAAAAAAAATTAATAAAAAATTTATAGATAGATTTTTTTAACATGTTTTTGTATTTAAAAAATTCTAAGTGAAAAAAAAATTATGCATAAATATAATCAAATAAATTAAGAATTATGTGTGTTAATAAGTAAAAAAAAAACTATAAACTATAACTAAAATAAAAGTGGAAAAATCGAGAAACAAGTGTAGATTAAAATATTTCATTTCGAAAGACGATATATTTACGTGATTGTATTTACTAAATTTATTAATTAAAAAAAGTTTTTTATTCAATCAAACGATAATAAAATTAGACATACACATCAAATTGATTGAATAAAAAAAATGAAAAAAAAATAATATGCAAGGCTGCACATATTAGAAATGTTATTTGAAAATAAAAATTTTTATTTTCAAGAATAAAGTTCATCAGTACAAAAAATTAAAAAAATTATAAATGAATGAAAAAAACTTTCTTGCATAACTAAAAATTAACCATCATTTCAAAGAGGATCTCTAAACAACATAAAAAAAAGAGAAGGGATTTTAATATAAATATAAATTTAAAAAAAAACATATAAAAAAAAAAAAAAGCAAAGGTCAGGCATTGTTGGGACTACTAAGCTAAGCTAGTCCAATTGCCGCATTTTGTTAGGGCCCACGCACACTAACTTTTTTTGTTGCAAAATGTTTACGAAAAAAATAAGATGACGGTCTTTTACAGACTAGATATTTTTTTCTCTTACAAAAAGTTGTGCATGCATGTTTTTTGGATGCAATTTTCTACATAACAAAATTTAAACTGTAAATTAAAAAGCTCATACATAAATGTAATCAAATAAATTGATAACTATGTGAATTCATAATAAAAAAATATATTAAAAATAACTAAAAATAAAATTAAAAAATTCAAATGTGTTAATAAACGGAACATTTACCCAGTTATATTTTTTTGAATTTATTTATTAAAATTAATTTTTTTATTCAATCAAATGATATTAAAAAAAAACACACATATTAAATTGATTAAATAAAATAAAAATAGAAAACATATTATGCAAGGTTGTTGTACATATATGTTATCTGAAAATAATTTTTTTATTTTTTAAAATAAAATTCTTTTAAACTAAAAGATAAAAAAAATTATTGATGAATCATAATAAGTTTTTTAAAAATTAAATATGAACAACACCATAAAAAAGAATATCTATCCAAAAATAAATAAATAAACAAAAAAAATAATCACAGATGAGGAATATTAATTGAAACATAAATTTAAAAAATGATATATAAAAAAATATCAATAAAAAAAAGCAATATCAGAAAAAAAAAAAACATTGTTTTATTGTTGTGGCTTAACTCGTTAAATCTGTGACCCGGAGCATAAACTCAACCGGGTTCAATATTGTTTTCCCATTACATTCATATTCAACCTTTAACAAACAAGAAATTAAATATGTTACCCAGACCATTAACTCAACCAGACTCTATATTGTTTTCTCTTAAATTTATATTCAACATTTAAAAACAAATACATACAACACCATTAAAAAACAATTTATATTAAAAAAAGGTTAAATAAACAAAACAAATCACAGATAAGTGATATTAATTGAAACATAAATTAAAAATTATCTAAAAATATATATTAGTAAAAAAAAAGCAACATTAGAAAAAAAATTGTCCGGTTATTGTGGCTTAACTCGTTAAACCCGGAACTAAGTTCATGAACCCAATCGGGTTCATTTTTTATTTCCTTAAACCTTAAAAAAAATTAAAAATCTGACCCGGACCATGAATTCAACGAGGTTCAATAATTGTTTTTTCTTAAATTTATATTCAACTTTAAAATAAAAAATTAAAAAATTAAAAATGCACAACACCATAAACAAAAATCAATTTTTATAAAAACACCTCAACTGGGTTGAAATTTTTTCTCCCTTTGAATTTATAACAAACCCAAGAAAAAAATAAACAATATCATCCATAGTAAAACATGTCGGTTTAATCCAAACCATAAACTCAATTAATTTTTCTTAAATTCATAATCTACCTTAAAAAAAAAACTTGTAACCCCATTGTGTACTGAACCTTGCACGGTGTTTTTCCCAAGCAAAAAAAAAAAGAGATTATTTTTCAAGGTAGATTATGAATTTACTTGAAGTGGTTGATAAATCGAGCTACACAAAAAAAAAAAAGAAGTAATTATTACCTTTTCGATCCAGATGAAATCTCAACTTCACTGAGAATATCCATCCATCTTTGTACCTTCTCCTCGTTTTCCCTGAGATTTTTTCCTATCTTATCAAAGACAATTGTGTAACTCTCTGTTTGATCATCTATCATTGATTGTTCGACATCACAAGAAACTGGAAACACAGTGTCCGATCTCATCTCATCCATGAATCCGACAATCTTGACAAGGTCTTCAAAGCACCAAGGTAAAGAAGCACAATCTCTTGCAAATATAATAATTGACAGCCCTGATTCTTCAATGGCCTCAAAGAGTCTTGATCTAATTGCCATTACTTTCTCTGGTTCCTTCCCGACTGGGACAATGAATCTCCAGGCTCGATCTGCGACTGTGATGCCATGGAAAACATTAGCCTTCCATTGATGGTACGACGAAGAAAAAGCTAAAGAAGCTTTATATGATGAAGCTGCTTCTTTGCTTGTAACAATAAAATGGGCAGAAGATGGTCGTGGTGTAATACATTCAGAAGATAACAAACAGACACCACAATTCTTCACCTTTCCTCCAGGCTGGCCATTCAGAAGATAATGAAATGACAACTCAATGTTGCTAAAGGATTCATGCTTCCATTCTTTAAGCTCTTTGAGATGATCAAAAGATAGATAGAATAGCCAAATATGATCTGACAGAACTTGGATATAGTTACAACTAATACACATCGGCGAAGGATAATTCTCTTTTCCATTGGCTTTGAAATGACAAAAAAGAGAAGGACTTTCACCATTTGCACTGAATGCAACACACGCAACAAACCCCATGCTCCAACTAGGCACTTGCACACTAATTGAAGATCCCTTACTTTGATGGTTAAACCAGCCTGGAATTTCATTTCCTGGAACAGCGATACCAAATCCAGGTCTTGGATTAGACAAACCCTGTACAATGAAAAACAAAAATGTTAGATAGATAGAGGGAGAGGGAGAGAGATACAAAAAGGTCGGGGTATGATTAAGAGAAGACCTTGAGGTATCTTTCAAGCATGGTCAACCCCATGCTGTCTTGGCCATTATGATTGTACAATTCCCAGCAGTTAAGACATATGAACTCTGATCTTTTGGAACTGCTTAGCTTTATCGGATCTGGAATTTCTTTTAGGCTTATACAACCATTCAAATATACCGTTTGAACTCTAGATGGAACCTCAGGAAATGATTCAAGCATCGTGCAATCCTCCAAGGCAAGCATTTCAAGTGCAGAAAGCTGATTTATGCTCCTAGGCAGGCTAACAAAGTTATTCCGGCTCAGATCTAAAGACTTCAATGAAGATAAGCAGCGAATATCTTCAGGAAGTGCCCCTTCTCTTAGATTGCAAGCACATAAATCCAGTACTTCTAAAGAACACAGACCCGACAAAGAAGGCAACCTTTGATCCGTGAGACTCTCAGCTATTCTTTTGCATCCATCAAAAGATAATACTTTAAGATTCTTTAAAAGAAAAATGGATTCTGGCGGTTGTCTTATTGAAGTTCCACTTACATCAAACTCCTCCAAACTTTCAACTTTCCCCAAATTCTCTGGTATATTTTCAAGTTCAGAGCAGCCAAACAAATCAAGTTTTTTAAGGGATTTCAAGCAACCTATGCTACTCGGAATGCTTTTAAGGTTCTTACAGGTTTTCATGCTCAATACTTCTAAGCCAATCAAATGATGAATTGATGAAGAGAGTTCTTCAATACCTGTCCCGTCCAAACGAAGCACCATCAAACAGTTCATGTTTCCCGCTATATCTGGAAACTTCTCAAGTTTTGAGCAGCCATCAAAAGTGAAAACTTTAAGCGATTCCATTTCAAGGTTGCTTGGGAGAATCCTAAAACTTTTGCAATTCATAAGATTCACATATTGAAGCTTCTTGTGACGTCCAAGTGATGGATGGACCTCAGACAAACTTGTACAACCTTCAAGAATCAGACTCTCGAGATTTGGAATTCCAGTGAGATCTGGAGTCTTGGACAGGTTTAGTGAGTTGCTGAGATTGATGACTTTCAAATTAACAGCACTCTGCATTGAGGCAGGGGAGAAGAAATATGGACACTACTATCATACATACATAGGAAAACGTTAAAAAGAAATACAAAGGCCCTTAAATTAGGTGATCTCACCTTACACCCATACCATAATTGCTCAAGACTACTGTTAGCCATGTGAAGTTCAACCAGCTCATCCACCTGTAAACCAGCTGGCAATGATTTTGAAGGGTAAGAATGCCATTCAAGAAATCGTAATTTATTGGAAAGATCTTCAGGTCCTTCAGAAAGCTGCACGTTGTTGATTTTGAGCAATTTTAGTCTGCTCATTTTAGAGAAGGCTTCCATGTTCCATTGTGCCTCTTTTATTCCAGGAATGTCCAAGAAAATGACTTCTATTTTTTCTTTTCCCTGTCAACCAAAAGGGAATACAAGTTAAAAACAAATACAAAGTAGAGATTGAGCGTAAATTAAAATAAAATTGATGAAATCTTATGGATAATGTTCTCTATCAGCTACTCACTGTGTTGTCCATTAGTGCAAGGCAGACATCCTCGTATGTCCACAGTCTACTGCGCCTTCCAGGCTCTGCTGGGGATTCACAACGAACAATTTCCTTACCCATTATCTGTAATATATTATGCATCCAGACTTGATCCCGAGAGACATTTATGAGAGATCTCTCAATAAGAACTGGTATTCCAATACCTGCATGGAATCCACAGCTGTCAAGTATCCTTGTTATTCGATCGATTTTAAACCCCTTTAGGAAACATGCAATGTCTAAAAATATTTTCTTATCTGATTCATGGAGACCATCAAAACTAATGCGAAGCACATCAATAATTTTGCCGTCAGGAATCTCATTCATTCTATTAATCGCACTTCCCCATTCAGGGATACTTCTTCCATACAAAAACGAACCTATAACTTCAAGAGCCAGTGGAAGGCCATTAGCATAACCCACAACTTGCTTGGATAGTTCCACGAAATCTTCAGCAGGTTGGTCATTTTTGAAAGCTTTCTGGCTGAATAACATAAGAGCATCATCATCATTCAATTTCTCAGCCTCATAAATTTTAGTATCATCATTTCCAGTAAACACATTTGTATCTCTGCTTGTAATGATAATTCTGCTCCCCGGACCAAACCATCCAAGCTCCGCAGCCAAGAATTCTAGTTGTTTTTTGTCATCTACATCATCAAGGATAAGAAGAATCTTTTTAAGTCGTAACCTCCGCTTTATCATCTCAATCCCTCTATAAGAATCCCATACAGAAGCACGTTCCATTAAGATTTCAGAAAGAAGTTGTTCCTGTAAATGTCGTGGTCCATCTTTCGCAGCAAAAACTTCTCTGACATTTGCTAAGAAGCAGCTGCCTTTAAATTGCCAACGAATCCTATCATATAGTACCCTTGCAACAGTCGTCTTACCTATGCCACCCATTCCGCAAATCCCTATGAAGATTGCGTTGCCTAATTCTTCACCTACATAGCCACTTAATACCTCTACACGAGAATCTATTCCAACTAATTTTTTGCTAATTGTTGGCAGAGTGACGCTTAGTTTGTACGATATGTATTCAGTGATTATTTTAATTGATTCCGATTCATTCCTGCATAGGAGGGTGCAAAACATTAATCATGCAGTGTGCAGAAATCAAATCAGATAGTGATAATGAGAAAATAAACATTAGCATATTGTAGCTCGAAAATGTATGGCTGTTAGCCGGAAATTAATACACCAACCTTTGAGAAAGATAGGGCCCTGATAATAGATAGCTTCAAGAACAGAGAGGAAAAGGAAAGAATAAACTGAAAAAGGAACTAGGATTGTATTGATGCTAGGAATGATCCGCATAATAGCTATCTTATTGCCTATAGACTAACACAGTTACTACAGAAGCATGCATACAAGAACAAAAGCTAGGAAATAAAATATCCATTAAGTTTGGTTTTAACAGACCACTAAGTTATTTTTATAATTATTTTTAACAAAAAATTCAATTATCTTGCATAATTAACTTTAAAAAAACAACTTTAAATTTATTAATTTTTGAGTTTTTTCCCATATTAGCATAACCCGAAGAAAATTTCCCTAAGGTTGCGCAAATTGAATCCACGCACCTTGAGATGCAGAACTTAAATTTTCACAACCCATTTCTTCGTCTTGTGAAAATAATATATCGAACAATATATTTATTTAAAAATATAATTGTGACGACAATACACTAGATCAATTTGGAGTAACTAGGTTAACTTGTGAAACTCGCGATACGAAGCACAAATCCGTGAAAACTCCATGGAACCCATATCAAAATAAAATAGCTCCCGATTTCAATCAACCAAATATTAAAAGCTAAACATAAAAAAAATTATTCAATTAAAAAAAGTAGCAGCTAGATTTAACATAGAATGAGAAATAAAAAGACTTAAGATAACCTCGATTATTTTTAAAATTATTTAAAAATCTTATATAAAGCAAATAAAAAAATTAATAGAGCTCAGTATTTAATTAAATTAAATATTGAATGATGAAACTGTAAAAAAAAAACAAACCTAAACAAATCTCCTAAACCTATGTTAGTGTCCCAAATTCTCAATCCGTTAAATTCTAAATCCAGACTCAACCAAAAAGTTTAATTTAATGTTAAAGTATGAAATCAAAAATAATATATATATATATATATATATATATATATATATCAATTTTTTAAAAACTTGCCAAGATAAAAAAAACATAACAATAAAAAATGAAGGATGAAATCGCCAAAAAAATAAAATAAAAATAATCTCACATAAAATAAATAGTAATCAAAAGAATGAGAATTAAATCTAATAAATTAAAAAAAATTAAAAAGTATAAAATTAACAACAAATTTCAATTCTAAAAAATAATTCAAATAAAAAAAAATTTCAATCCAAAGGAAATAGACTAAATATAACAAAAAAAAACCTGATTGAAGGGTTGCTATACAAGTTTAGAAGGTCAGGTGCGGAATTCGAGGATAAAGACAAAAGAAAAGAAAAGAAAAAAAATCATTTGATGCCAAACCAAAAAGAATTACTCCACACATGCCACTCAGGGAGGAAGGTCATGTCGTGGTGAATCATAAAGCATCAATGAAGGCTTTTTTTGGGTGTCATAAGCCATTGCTCGTGCTGCTTAAATAAGAACAACTTACTCGCTTGTGTGTTCTACAAACAAGCCAACCACTTTTTTTTATCAAAAAAAAAAAAAGCACAAATAAGAAACAGGGTAAGTATTTTTAATTTTAAAGGAAATAAAGTTATTTTATTGCACCTGAAAAGTGAACAATCTTAAAAGAACCCCTATAGCTAATTTATTTATTTTTGCTTTTAAAGGCAACTCAGTATACCGTAAAAAATAATACCTAACTACCCCTATCAATTCTATAATAACTATTGGCCCTTACAAAAAGACCCTATTATCCCTCATAAGTAGTTTAATTTTTTTAGAATGAAAAATTAGTAAATTCATTGTTACAATCCATTAGTAAAAGAAAGACACCTATCAAATTTTAATTCCAAATAAAAAAAATAAAAATATTCACAAAACAAATTATAAATAAATTTGTCTCTTTTATTTATAAATAGTTTTAATTTTTTAATTCAAGATGGAAAATCTTTTTATTTTATTTTGAACAGCTAAAACCAACATATTCAAAAACTTTGGTCAATTTTTTATTTCTTATGATGAATTTGTTGTCATTTCTTCACAATTTTTAATTTTTTAAGCTAAATTTTTATTTGTTCATGCTAGATTTGTTTTTCAACATTTTTATACATTTTAATTTTTCTGTTTAATATTTTATTTTATTTTCAAAATATAAAGAAAAACCTAAGAATAGAAAGAAGTTTTATATAAAGATTAGAAATGCTTGATCACATCAGTTCAAAATATCATAAAAAAATAAAAATAAAAATTCATGCATATGAAAAAAATACACATTTACTATCATGCTTGTTCATCAATGAAACAATACAGGGCAGATTTGAGAATAAGAAATAGTAGATAGTTGATTTACCTATTCCGGACATCCCAGCCAGATAGATTGGCCACCGTAGAGAGACAATCTTTCCAGTTCCGGACCTTCTCCAATTTTTCCTTGAAATTTTGTTCATGCTTAACGAAGGCTTCCTCATATTTCCGTTTCCGCTCGGTTAACTCTGAAGGATCCACATCATAAAAAACTGGCAGAACACTTTGCCCCATCTCTTTCATGCACTGAACAATCTTGACAAGTTCATCCAAGCACCATGATGAAGAAGCGTAATCTCTTGAAAATATAATGACAGAAAACCTTGATTCTTCGATGGCCTTCCAGAGAGCAGGTTCGATGGTCTTTCCTCTCTCGAGCTCCCTATCATCCATGTACACATCGATGCCTCTCTGTGCCAGATTAGAATATAGATGACTAGTAAAGTTGTTCCGGGTGTCTTTGCCTCTAAAACTAAGGAACACATCATGCATATATAGTGGAGGAGGAGAAGATGAAGATGAGGTTATTCCTTGCACGCTGGTGGAAGCCATGAAAATCCCTATAGCGATAAATTAGTACCGATCCCTTCTGGCCTCAACTAGCTCGCTTGGTTCAGCAATTGCTTTCCACGCTATTTTGTGTAAGGCCTGCTCCTGTGCTCAAACATGAAACAGAAGGTAAGGTCAAGAAATTTGGCAATTAAATCTACCAATTAGCAATTTCAAGCTGGAACATGTATAATTCTACTTAGAAATCAGAAAACACCAAATTTCTACGAGTATTTCACGAATCTAGACGAAACAAACCGTGTGGTAAGTGTTGGTTAAAGAGGCACAATATCCAGCCAAGCCCAATATTTTTTCTTCTTCTGGTATCTTAGTAACCAACTTCCAAAGCCCTTTTCTTTCTTTTTATTCCAATGACTTCGAATTTTTCCGGTTTCTTGAGGTCAAGAACTCGTACTGGTAAGTTTCCAATGATTTTCTTACGGATCTTTTTCTTACACTGTAAAGAAGATGGAGTTTCAGTGGAGAAAAAACAAAAAGAGAAATGAAATGGATATCGAACGCGCATTGGGCAGCAGAGGCACCTTCCTGTCAAGAGCAGGGGTTGCGCCACACACATCACAATTGAGTTGACTCATATTTTTTAATGAATTCTCAAGACAAGCATTCCAAGAACTTTTGTCAGGCTCTGCCACACACATCACAATGGAGTTGATTCATTTACTGCTTGGAGTTGTTTAAAATACATGTTCTTTAACTACGTTTGTCTCTTTTCCAGCGCATAAAGCTTTTTCATTCCGAGAACTTTCCAACAAATTTTTTAAAACTGGCCTTGAAATTAAACAAGAAAAAAACACCATAAACCGTGCATTAATATGTGCATGCAAAAGTTCTAAGGTGAATCACAAAAATCGTGCGAAGTACTGTAAAATTGTAAGAATTATATAAAAATTTGACGATTTTATAGGAACATATTCTAATACATATAACGCCCTTAATTATTGTCTAGATAAAAATAGTTAAAATGAAAATAATAAGAATTTATAGAAATATTTTTAAGAAAATAATCTCAAAAACAAAATTAAATTAAATAATCATGTTTATTTCTCTAATCTTTTAAGTTTTTCCTATGACTATCTTTTTCAAAAAGTAAATAAGGACATTTTAGATACAATAAAAAGTTTCTATGAAATTTTTTTTAAAAGGAGAAATTACTAGATCATTGTGTAGTTTAGTTATTTTATCTTTATTTTTTCAGAAATTATATATTTTTTTTTTTGGTGCTAACCAGGATATCCCAGGCTTCGCCCGGACTAATCCCTGACTCGGGTGGCAAGGTCTCCCCAAGAGACCGGCTGCAGACGAAGAAGGGGGTCGAACCCCCAACCTCGTAAGCGACGAGAGCGCGCCTAACCGCTCCGCTAGGACCTCTTGGGTAGAAATTATAGTTTATGATGACAATTTATGTCCTCCCTAACACACGTAATAATTTATAAAATTATTATTATTTTCAAAAATATCAACAAAAAACATCTAATAATTTAAAAAATTATTATTATTTTCAAACTAATAATTATAAAGCTCTTATATTAAATATTATAAATTTGACATTGATTTTTTTATATAAAAAAAAAACTGAGCCACCACCCTCTTAACCGAGTCTAATTATCTAAAACTCAAAGGTCATGTTTTCAAAATAGCTTTAAGTATGCTATAAAGAACATCATCTTGAGTCAAACTATAACTCCATTCTTAAATACAATTAATGAAAATTATGGGTAGACTTTTTGATATAGTTGAAAGCCCTACAAGGATAACAATAAGCACATAAAGATAAAGAATTAGCCAAAATAAGATTAAAACATACGAAGAACCCTAAGATCTTATTTTTATTTCTGAAATAATGAATTGATAACTTTTGTCTCTCTAGATATTCACAAGTCTTTATATAGGCGTGAAAGTAACCTTAACATAGTAAGAAAAATTATTACCCTGAAACAAAACAGAAAGATAGCTAAGAATTCAAAAATAATATAAAATCCAAAATAAATCAAGGAAAAATAATAAAATTGAATCACACAGTATCATTGAGGCATGATTTGAGGTCTTCCAGGACTCGAATGGTTGCCGCAAGCGCAGCAACTTATAAAACTAAGCCTTAGAAATAATGGGTCCCAAAATCAGTGTGGTAGAAAACAGGTGTATCTGTGGGAAGTCCAGAACATGCTGATTCATTGCATTTTTGCGTGTCTGATCGCTGTCTTTGACTTTGGCAACCTTCAATCCATTTCATGTTAGGTAACAGTAATCCTTTTGTTTTCACCTATATGAACATCCAACTAAAAATACTTTAAATGAGTTTGAACTATCCAAAAAACTGTAGCAAAAGTATCGTCCAAGGGTGTTGATTTTACACGGTCATTAAGCAAGGGTTTCGTGTACAAAATCTTTCTAAAAGTTATATGGTTTACTGTAATTTTTCAATCTTTTATAATGTTTTTATATGCTTTTAATGTTAAAAATAAATTTTTAAAAATAAAAATAAAATATTAAAAAACAATTATTACTAAACTGAATCTATATCAAATATACACTTTGATTACTTTGATATTTATTTATGTTGATACCAACAAGCTCATCAATAAATATTTTATGCGCGCGCTCTTGTCTAGACTATACCTTTGTTTTTTCTCGGTTTCGTTGCGTCCAAATACGGTAATTTATTCACAAGATTCGCTCTTTATGATTGTTTTTTTTTTCTCATTTGAAATGACTAATCTTTGAATTTTTTTTATTAATGTGGATGTCCGGGTCAACTTGCGTGTACCTCGACTAATCCCACATGCTCTGAAGTTAACAACCATGTAAACCTGTAGTGACCATCATATGAGCAACCATAGGACTCGAACTTGAGGCCACACAGAAAACAAACCTTTTATTCCTAATTTATTCACAAACGAACAAATTTAACCACTTTCAGTTCAATTCACAAAAGAGTAAAAAAGCAAAAGAAATTTTTTCAAAAGTGAATGACCACTCTAAATTGATCAAAGTCAATATTTTTTTTCAAAAGCTTCGTTGTAGAAAAATCTATAAAATAGGAATTAATAATGGGAATATAATAATAATGACCACTCTAAATTGATCTAGTTTTTAGAGTTTTAAAACCAAAACTCTAAATAACAAGAATGAAAAGAAGTAGATTTTGTTTTTTGAAGAGCATTTGATGTGCAGCGTTATATTTAACTCCCACTCTTATCACGTTTAATTAGTATTTAAATTAAATATAAATATAGAAGTTCTTATGATTGATGCTGCTATCCACTGATGAGAGATAACCATGAAAAGAAAAGAAATTAAACCTCGTCGTATTATAGAAATACTGGGCACAACTTTTGTTACCCATAAATTATTGTACAAGCTCCACTCACCATTAACTCATATTCATCCATGTAGGCTTATGGTGAGCTGGACTCATCTAATATAAATATTAACATAAAATCTTAACCGAATAGGCTGTGGACCAAGGAGATCAATTTCATTTAATTGGGGTTCCTGTTCATAGTCAGAGGGTGAAAGCGAATGCAACCATGAATAATTCAACCATGTGCCTGATGTGATTGTAATTTTTTTTTATTAAAATGGATATGCTTTAAATAATCTCACGAATCTTGAAGTTAATAATTATATAAATCTTTAATAGTCTTGAAATTTATAAGACTCGAATGAGTAATCTATATTTAAGATAATTAGTTAAAGTTAAAGCTAAGATGATTATTAAGAGTGTTTATTGTCCCATTCATGAAAATTTCATGAGAAAATAATATGAAATAAACTAAAACTCAATTCAAATTTAATCAAATTCAATTCATTTAAAATCAAGAAACCAAACAGCTTGATAAGACCTGTAAAAAGCAAAGAGATAATTTGATATTAAAGATAATCTAATTAAAGGAAGTTTACTTTTCAAAAATAAAAATAAAAGAAAAATGAGATGAAACAATTACGAACATGTAATATAATTTCAATTCACAAAAGAAAAAAAAAAGGTCATCTAAGTGGAACAGCATAAAAAAGCAAAACAAATTTTTTTCAAAAGTGAATGAATGATCAATGTTAATTTTTCTTTTCAAAAGCTTCAATGTAGAAAAATCTATAGAATAATAAATAATAATGGGAATATAATAATAATGACTAGTCTATGATTTAATGGTTCAATTGATTTTAGAATTTTAAAATTGAAATTGAACTAGACTCAAAGTTTAGCAGGTTAATCTAGGGTTTTTTTTTATTTGTATTTTTTTTTAATTTTATCCTTCAACATTATATTGATTATGAATTAAGCTTTATGATTTATTTCGATTTGTTTTCTATTTTTTTTCAAAAATTATAGTTTATGATAACACTTTATATTCTCACTAACACATGTAAAAAAGTCCTACAAAAAATCTAATTATTTACAAAATTATTATTATTATTATTAAACTAATAACTATAAAGCTCTTATTTTAAATATTAAAATTTTTTCATTATATTAAAAAAAAAAAACATAGCCACCACCCTTTTAACCAAACCAAAAACAAAGAGAAATCCATAAATCAAGATTAGAATCTCAAACTTCAATATTCCTATCACAAATGGCCCAACTTTGATGTTCCAATCACGAACACTAATTCCTCTCCATCTCAAACCTTTTATCAGCGAGTGTTTATAGTGTTAGACTATTATTTCTTGGATTTGGCCAGCGCTAGACTCAATACACCTTAATCTAATACACTACCAAGTTCAATAATGATTGGGTCTAGTTAAGGCTAGACTTAGCAAGATACCGCCAGACCTAATCATTTCTTTGCAAGACCCACCATGCTTTGGATCTAGCTAACATTAAACCTAATATGTTTGGATTTGACACATTATTATTTATAAATGAAGCAAGTTTAATTTTGGTGTAAATATTGATATTGATTATATATGTTAATGTTTATGTATTTATGTGTTTATATAGTTGTAAATATAAAGCTATTAATAATAAAAATTGTTGGCCCATCTAAGAGAAAAGTATAGAAGTTTATTAATTACTAAAGAAATACCTTCCGAAATTCATATTCTATTTAAAAGCATGCCTGCCAAAGCGACAATTTGTCAGGCTTAAAAGCATGCTCACCAACTCAAGATATTCTGTATTCATATTTATATTAACAATACTTTAAAAGATAGTGAGAAAATTGTAGCTTTTTCAGTGCATCAGTGTTTCATCGTGCACTATATAGTGTAATTTACAGTAAAACTCTAAGTTGTTTTTTTTAAAAAAAAATTTTGTATTTTTCTTTTTTTTTTCTTTTTTATGTTTTTATGGGTTTTTTTTTTTTTTTGCTTTTTTTTTTGTGTATAGAAGTATAGAAGTTTATTAATTAATAAAAAAATACCTTCCGAAATTCATATTCTATCTAAAAGCATGCCTACCAAAGCGACAATTTGTTAGGCTTATATAAAAAAAAACTATTACTAAATTAATATTTTTGTTAGGGTATGGATATTGTGTATTCATATTTACATGTATGTTGTGTTTGTTTAGTATTTTGAATATAAAAAAGATAAAAATTTATTTAACTAAAAAGATAAAAAGAAAAATATAGAATTTGAAACATAAATTATATTGTGATATATTTTCTGTCTTTTTTTATTGAATTTAAAAATAATGAGTGAACTTGGAGCAATCCAACCACAAAAAGAAAATGAGATAGTGGGAGGGTATGTAGTGGGAGAAGCAACTGAATATAGGGGAAGAGAAACATTCAGCTTATTTACAAATCATTTTCAAAAGAAGGAAAATTGAAAAACTCTGTTTCTGGCCTCTCAGGTAAAGGAACCTGAATGAAGAAATTAAACGAGGAAGGTTTTTTAATTGCTATAGACATCATGATCAATTCTTGGAACACAAAGGTAAAGGTAAGGGAGTTTCTAAAAAAAAAAAAAACACGAGTTACATTGAGGAAAGTTAGAAAAGATACTCACATCACTGTGGTCTACCAAATCAGCAAGACAGCATCCATTACTCCATGTTCTATCAACAACACTAAGTACCCTCTTATTTACCCTCCATCTGGTATTCCCTAGTGTATCCAGGGCCTGGAAAATTAATTCAAACAAAAGAGAGAGGTAAATATCACAAGCTATGACACAATTATCTAAGAAGAGCTTATAACACACCAAAAAGATGATCAGTAGTGACTTGGCAAATTGAATCCAAGATATAACCTAAAATTACTACCAGCAAACTTTAATTTCCAATATTTCAGGGTTTTGACAGCAGCTAGCTAACTTGGGGCATGAATTGTTGCATTTCCAATACATTGCAATCATGACTAGGGTTTGCACATTTTTTCTTTTTCTTCCTTGTTTTCTCCAAGATATTGTGTATTCTAATCTGATTCATCACAGAAACTGTTACAGATTCAGTCCTCAGTTCAAAGAAAGAGAACAAGACTGAAGAGGTAGGAGGTCCAAAAAATGGATTAAGAATGGAAAGTTGAATGTCACTCTTATGAGTCCACCATGCCCATGCTTTGAAGAAATTGTAGCTCAAAAAAGAAAGGCGTAATAGAATATTCAGCCTAATAAGGCCCGTGATATGAAAAGTTTAACACATAATGAAAAAATTGTAAAAACTTAGTATCTACAGGATCTTAGACTACATTGTTTTTCGTACCTACATTTAGTGTCCTCCCTGGAACCATGAACAGCAGAAGAACTTGGACTGAAAGTAAAAACTATAGATATATAAAAAAGAACTCCAGAAAAACCCCATTCAACATTCGACAATACTTAACGGAACGTAACTTTAAAATCTAATTTTCCTGGCACTACTAGCTCCATAGCTGATTTTTATCTCATAATTGTACATAGTAACTTTCATCTTTCATCCTAGTTCATCACCTCAGATGAAGGTTGTCTAAATTAAATTTAAGAAACTTTATGTTTTCCCTTACCTTTCAATATTTTTATATGGGCACTCATTATCCTCTGTCTACAAATCAAACCGCAAGTAAAAATAAGCAAATAAAATATTAAAAATAACATACCTCCTGCTCAATTGCATCACCAATCATACAAGCAGCAGTCACAACTCTTGCACATCCATGTTCCCCACCTGTCATTACCATTGCTGCGAGTTGATGCATTGCAATAACAGACATCTTGTCAGCTGGCAACAGATCAAAATACGGAGCATAACCCTGCCTACTCTTCCCCGTTCTAATCAACTCCTGCTCTTTCGCAATTGCGTCTGTAAAAGGCTCAAACCAACCAAGGAACAAACTCTTCATATATGGCAAATTAGGAGCCAACTTATGCTCACACATATCCTTCAAAAGCTCCTTATATTCTTTCGTTGCCAGTTCCCATGCTTCCGCCTCAATCTTCACTTGCCTTCTCCTTAAGACCCTATGCTTCCTTGACCCTATTCCAGGGTTAGCATGTAGCCTCCTCCCCCTAAAGTGCTCCTCTTTCTCCTCTTCTTTCCTCATTTCTGGCAGCAATTCTTGCACTTCATCGGCACCAGACACATTATCTTCAACATCTGTTGATGACAATGCCTCAGCTACACTCACATACCCTCTTGGACAAAATCCACCACACCTATTCCCATTAGTACTATCAATATTTCTCCAAAAAAAAAAAAACTGGGTTTTCCCATAAAATCTTCATGGGTTGATATTTTGCCAATTGCTCGAAAACTCAGTCGTGGACTTGTGTTATTAAGCGAATGGAACTTGAGTTTCTCAAAAAAAGATGGGTTCTTTAGAGGCTCCTAAAAAGCTGTAAGCTCTTGGAAATGAAGGGAAATTGAGGGACCTTGATTGGGATTTCAAAGTGGCTTGTTTTGCGACGTTTCTCCACATAACTGTGGATGATTTAGAGACAGAATTGTGGGTTTCTTATCAAAAGTAATCAAAGGATCAAAAATTTTGAAAATATACGGGAGTTGGCACTCTAATTAAAGGAAATGAGAAAAAAAAAGAAAAAGAAATGGAATTGAAGTGATTGGGAGATGAATTAAAATGCGCGGGTAATGCAATTTGAGAAAGGAAATGAGTTCATAGAGAGGGTATGATAGTGGTATTAGCATACCGGCCGCCTTAAACCCTGCATAAACCTTCTTTGGGTTTTTGGCTAAATCCAGTTACAAGCGAAGCAAGTCCAATTTTGGAGTAAGTGATTATATATATTAATATTTATGTGTTTATATAGTTGTAAATATAAAGCTATTAATAATAAAAATTGTTGGTGCATCTAAGAGAAAAGTATAGAAGTTTATTAATTACTAAAGAAATACCTTCCGAAATTCATATTCTATTTAAAAGCATGCCTACCAAAGCGACAATTTGTCAGGCTTATAAAAAAAATTGTTACTAAATTAATTTTTTTTATTAGAGTAAAGATATTTTGTATTCATATTTATATTTACATGTATGTTGTGTTTGTATAGTAAAAAAATAAAAATATATTTAACTAAAAAATAAGTCTTTGTAAAAAAAAATTAATAAAAATTATCTTGAGTTGCAAGATTTATGTTAATTCAAGAATAACTGAGAATTTGGCAAGTTGAATCCAAGATGTTCACCAAAGATATAACCTAAAATTACTACCAGCAAACTTTAATTTCCAATATTTCAGGGTTTTGACAGCAGCTGGCTAACTTGGGGCATGAAATGTTGCATTGCACATCGAAGGTAAAAGTAACAACTATTTTGACAAATAAATATAAAGATAAGGAACAAACACTTTTGGTGGTTTTCTGTTTTTGAGAAGAAATAACAAACACTTTTTACGTAAAAGTAACAAATTAAAGATGCCGCCTTTCCTAATGATTTGATCTAATAGGTTGTCGGGTAGATTGTTTGTTTGTTTTTATATTTTAAAAATATTTTTTTAAAAAAAGTTTAAGTGTATTTTTTTATTTGAAATTAATTTTTTATATATATATTATTTTAATGTATTGATATTAAAAATAATTTTTTTTAAAATAAAAAAAATATTATTTTAATATATTTTTAAATAAAAAATATTTAAAAAAATAATTGTTATTAACACAATAATAAACAGGAGAGCCATGAGAATTGTTTAGAATGATTAGAATGCATGCATACAGCTCGGTCGCATGTGAGATCAATTTTCATGTATTAAAATGCATGTGGTTGGTATTAAAAAATAATATAAATCGTATTTTAAAATCTTATTTAATAGTTTAAGCTTCCGAGTTAAATTAGTTTTTTGCTCTTATATCGAAGTCTTGATGATCAAAAAGTCACGAGTCCAAATCTTATCATTCTCATTTATTTAATAAAAATTAAACATAAGGTAATGTGGCCTTATGCAAATTAAAGTTTAAAATGCTTCTACTTAAAATGGGTGTTAGAGAATAATATAAATCATATCTTGAGATCTCACCTAACAGCTTAAATTATTAGATTGAATTACAGTTCAAAAAAATTAGTTTTAAAATGTAGTTATTATATTTAAATTTTAATCAAAAATTAAATTAACGAGTTAAGATTTTGTTGAAAAATATTTTTTTGCATGAATATTAATTATAACATGAAATATTAAAATACTTAAAATTAATTATAGATAAATAAAAAATTAATTTTAAAGAATTTGAATGAAATTGATGAAAAATAAAATTCATATTGATAAGAAATTATTTATAACTATGAGCCCGTGCTCTGGGAAAACAATATATATTTCTGAAAGATAAATGACGGGCTTTCCGCCATGTAAAAGTTTTAATATGGAAACAATCCTTCCATCCGCAAACATGGGATTATCCTAAATTTAAGAAGAAAATCCATACATAGTAAAATGTGAATCTAATTACCCCAAACCAAAACCATGAGCAAAAACTGACGAAGATCTTCAAGCTAAAGCAAGTTAAATTCCTAACCAAAACCCAGGGAGCTGCTGCTGCTGCTGCTGCTCGAGCAGCTGCTGGTGCCGCCGCTCGAGTAGCTGCTGGTGCCGCCGCTCGAGCAGCTGGTGCCGCCGCTCGAGCAGCTGCGGCCGCCGCTCGAGCCGCTGCCGCCGCTCGAGCAGCTGCCGCCGCCGCTCGAGCAGCGGCCGCCGCCGCTCGATCTCCTGCAGCCGCCGCGCGAGCACCTCCAGCCCCCCCAGCTCGAGCTCCTCCAGCCCCCCCGGCTCGAGCTCCTCCTGCTGCCCCCGCTCGAGCTCCTCCTGCCACCGCTCGAGCTCCTCCTGCCACCGGACCTCCTCCTGCCACCGGACCTTCTCCTGCTGCTGCTCCCGCTGGAGCTTCCCCAGCTCGAGCTGCAGCTGCTCTTGCTCCTCGAGCAGCTGCTGCAGCTCAGGTGGCAAACTGTACATGGAATCGATGTTACACATTTTGTTGGGTGTTAAAAAAAAATTCTAATAAAAAATTTATAGATAGATTTTTTCAATATGTTTTTGTATTTAAGAAATTCTAAGTGAAAAAAATTTATACATAATTATAATCAAATAAATCAAGAATTATGTGTGTTAATAAGTAAAAAAAAAAAGCAACTATAAACTATAACTAAAAATAAAAGTGGAAAAATCAAAAAATAAATGTAGATTAAGATATTTAATTTCAAAAGACGAGATATTTACGTGATTGTATTTACTAAATTTATTAATTAAAACAAGTTTTTTATTCAATCAAACGATAACAAAAATAGATATACACATTAAATTAATTGAATAAAATAAAATAAAAAAATAATATGCAAGATTGCACATATTAGAAATATTATTTGAAAATAAAATTTTTATTTTCAAGAAATTTTTATTTTATAAATGAATCAGAAAAAATTTCTCAAAAATTAAATGTATAACTAAAAAATAACCATCATTTCAAAGAGGATCTCTAAACAACATAAAAACAGAAAAGGGATGTTAATCTAAATATAATTAAAAAAAACATATAAAAGGAAAAAAGAAAAAGAAAAAGCAAAAGCCAAACATTGCTGGGACTAGTAAGTCAAGTCAGTCCAATTGCGACATTTTGTTAGGGCCCACACCCACTAACCTTTTTTTTTGGCAAGATATTTGTGAAACAAATAAGATGTCGCTCATTTACAGACTAGATATTTTTTCTCTTACAAAAAAGTTGTGCATGCATGTTTTTTCGATGCAATTTTATACATAAAAAAATTTAAATTATAAATTAAAAAACTCATACATACATGTAATCAAATAAATTAATAACTATATGAATTAATAATAATAAAAATATATTAACGACGGAACATTTACCCAGATATATTTTTTGAATTTATTTATTAAAAATAATCTTTTTATTCAATCAAATGATATTAAAAAAAAACACATGTATTAAATTGATTAAATAAAATAAAAATAGAAAAAATATTATGCAAGGTTGTTGTACATATTATGTTATCTGAAAATAAACATTTTTTATTTTTTAAAATAGAGTTTTTTATACAAAAAAAACTTAAAAAACTTGTGACCTGGATTACGCACTCAACCGGTTCAATATTTTTCTCCATTTGAATTTATAACAAACCTAAAAATATAAAATGAAGTAAAAAATATCGTCCACAGTAAAACATGTCGGTTTAATCTAGAACATCAACTCAACTGAATTTAATATGAATTTTTCTTAAATTCATAATCTATCTTGAAAACAATACTTGTAATTATCTTAAATTCATTGTGTACTGAACCTTGCACGGTGTTTTTCCCATGCAAAAAAAAAAAAACAGATTTGTTAACATTAAGTTCTGAAAGTCGATATTTCAGCATTCCCAGTTTCATTTACTTGAAGTGGTTGATAATTCGAGCTACACAAAAAAAAAAAAGAAGTAATTATTACCTTTTCAATGAATTCGATCCAGATGAAATCTCAACTTTAGTGAGAATATCCATCCATCTTTGTCCCTTCTCCTCGTTTTCCCTGAAATTTTCTTCATTCTTATCAAAGACAATTGTGTAACTCTCTATTTGATCATCTATCTTTGATTGCTCGACATCATAAGAAACTGGAAACACAGTGTCTGATCTCATCTCATCCATGAATCCGACAATCTTGACAAGTTCTTCAAAGCACCAAGGTAAAGAAGCACAATCTCTTGCAAATATAATAACTGACAGCCCTGATTCTTCAATGGCCTCAAAGAGTCTTGATCTAATTGCCATTACTTTCTCTGGTTCCTTCTCGACTGGCACAATGAATCTCAGGGCTAGATCTGACTTTAAAGGTCTGCGACTAGTGTCTGCGACTCTGATGCCAGGGAAAACATTAGCCTTCCATTGATGGTACGACGAAGAAAAAGCTAAAGAAGCTTTAAATGAAGAAGCTACTTCTTTGCTTGTAACAATAAAATGGGCAGAAGATGGTCGTGGTGTAATATATACAGAAGATAGCAAACAGACACCACAATTCTTCACCTTCACTCCTGGCTGGGAAGAATGAAACGACAACTCAATGTTGCTAAAGGATCCATGCTGCCACTCTTGAAGCTCTTTAAGGTAATCAAAAGATAGATAGAATAGCCAAATATGATCTGACAGAACTTGGATAGAGTTACAACTAATACACATCGGCGATGAAGGATAATTCTCTCTTCCATTGGCTTTGAAATGACAAGAAAGAGAAGGACTTTCACCATTTGCACTGAATGCAACACACGCAACAAACCCCATGCTCCAACTAGGCACTTGCACACTAATTGAAGATCCCTTACTTTGATGGTTAAACCAGCCTGGAATTTCATTTCCTGGAACAGCGATACCAAATCCAGGTCTTGGATTAGACAAACCCTGTACCATGAAAAACAAAAATGTTAGATGGGGAGAGGGAGAGGGAGAGGGAGAGAGATACAGAGAGGTTGGGGTATGATTAAGAGAAGACCTGGAGGTATCTTTCAAGCATGGTCAACCCCAAGCTGTCTTGGCCGTTATGTTCGTACAAATCCCAACAGTTAAGACATTTGAACTCTGATCTTTTGGAACTGCTTAGCTTTATCGGATCTGGAATTTCTTTTAGGCGCATGCAACCGTTCAAATTTACCGTTTGAACTTTAGATGGAACCTCAGGCAGTGATTCAAGCATCCTGCAATCCTCCAAGACGAGCATTTCCAGTTCAGAAAGCTGATTTATGTTTTTAGGCAGGCTAACAAAGTTATTCTGGCTCAGATTTAAAGACCTCAATGAAGATAAGCAGCCAATATCTTCAGGAAGTGCCCCTTCTCTTAGATTGCAAGCGCATAAACCCAGTACTTCTAAAGAACATAGACCAGACAAAGAAGGCAGCACAACTATTCTTTCGCATCCATCCAAAGATAATACTTTAAGATTCTTTAAAAGAAAAATGGATGCTGGCAGTTGTCTTATTGATGTTCCACTTCCATCAAACTCCTCCAAATTTTCAACTTCCCCAAAATTATCTGGTATATATTTAAGTTCAGAGCAGCCAGACAGATCAAGCTTTTTAAGGGATTTCAAAAAACCTATGCTACTTGGAATGCTTTCAAGGTTCTTGCAGCTGTTCATGCTCAATAGACCTAAGCCAATCAAATGATGAATCGATGAAGATAGTTTTGTAATACCAGTCTCATCCAAACGAAGCACCATTAATTTGTTCATGTTTCCTACTATATCTGGAAACTTGTCAAGTTTTGAGCAGCCATCAAGAGTGAAAACTTTAAGTGATTCCATTTCTAGATTGTTTGGGAGAATCCTAATACTATTGCAGTGCACAAGATTCACATATTGAAGCTTCTTGTGACGTCCAAGTGATGGATGGACCTCAGACAAACTTGTACAACCTTCAAGAATCAGACTCTCAAGATTTGGAATTCCAGTAAGATCTGGAGTCTTGGACAGGTTTAGTGAGTTGCTGAGATTGATAATTTTCAAGTTAACTGCACTCTGCAATCAGGCAGGGGAAAAGAAATATGGATACTACTATCATACATATATAGGAAAAGAATAAAAAGAAATATGGATGCTATTGTTAGCCATGTGAAGTTCGACCTGTAAACCAGCTGGCAATGATTTTGAAGGGTAAGAATGCCATTCAAGAAATCGCAACTCGTTGGAAAGATCTTCAGGTCCTTCAGAAAGCTGCACGTTGTCGATTTTGAGCAATCTTAGTCTGCTCATTTTAGAGAAGGCTTTCATGTTCCATTGTGCGTCTTTTATTCCAGGCATGTCCAAGAATATGGCTTCTATTCTTTTTTTTCCCTGTCAACCAAAAGGGAATACAAGTAAAAAAACAAATACAAAGTAGAGGTGGAGCGTAAATTAAAATAAACTTTATGAAATCTTATGGATAATGTTCTTTATCAGCTACTCACTGTGTTGTCCATCAGTGCAAGGCAGACATCCTTATATGTCCACAATCTACTGCGTCTACCAGGCTCTTCAAGGGATTCACAACGAACAATTTCCTTACCCATTATCTGTAATAAGTTATGGATCCAGACTCGATCCCGAGAGACACTTATGAGAGATCTCTCAATAAGAACTGGTATTCCAATATGTGCATGGAATCCACAGCTGTCAAGTATCCTTATTATTCGATCTTTTTTAAACCCCTTCAGGAAACAGGCAATGTCTAAAAATATTTTCTTCTCTAATTCATGGAGGCCATCAAAACTAATGCGAAGCACATCCATAATTTCATGGTCAGGAATATCATTTAGTCTATCAATCGCACTTCCCCATTCAAGGATACTTCTTCCATGCATAAACGAACCTATAACTTCAAGAGCCAGTGGAAGGCCATTAGCATATCCCACAACTTGCTTGGATAGTTCCACGAAATCGTCAGCAGGTTGGTCATTTTTGAAAGCTTTCTGGCTAAACAACATAAGAGCATCATCATCATTCAATTTCTCAGCCTCATAAATTCTAGCAACACCATTTCTAGTCAACACTTGTTTATCTCTGCTTGTTATGATAATTCTGCTCCCTGGACCAAACCATTTACTCTCCGCAGCCAGGGATTCTAGTTGTTTATGGTCATCTACATCATCAAGAACAACAAGAATCTTTTTACATTGTAACCTCCGCTTTATCATCTCAACCCCTCTATAAGAATCCCGGACAGAAGCACGTTCCATTAAGATTTCAGAAAGAAGTTGTTCCTGTAAATGGTATGGTCCATCTTTCTCAGCAAAAACTTCTCTAACATTTGCTAAGAAGCAACTGCCTTCAAATTGCCAACGAATCCTATCATATAGTACCCTTGCAACAGTCGTCTTACCTATGCCACCCATTCCGCAAATCCCTATGAAGATTGCTTTGCCTACTTCTTCACCTATATAACCATTTAATACCTCTAGACGAGTATCTATTCCAACTAGATTTTTGCTAATTGTTGGCAAAGTGATGCTTAGTTTGTACGATATGTATTCAACAATTATTTTAATTGATTCTGACTCATTCCTGCATAGGAGGGTGCAAAACATTAATCATGCAGTGTTCAAAAATCAAATCAGATAGTGATAATGGAAAAATAAACATTAGCATATTGTAGCTCGAAAATGTATGGCTGTTAGCAGGAAATTAATACACCAACCTTTGAGAAAGATATGGCCCTGATAATAGATAGCTTCAAGAACAGAGAGGAAAAGGAAAGAATAAACTGAAAACGAAACCAGGATTGTATTGATGCTAAGAATGATCCGTACTATAGCCATCTTATTGCCTATAGAATCACACAGTTACCAGAGAAGCATGCATACAAGAACAAAAGCTAGGAAATAAAATATCCATTAAGTTTGGTTTAAGGCCAAAAAGCAAATGGAGTTCTATCATATTTTTTGTGGACCACTAAGTTATTTTTATAATTATTTTTATCAAAAAAATCAATTATGTTGCAAAATAAACTTTAAAAAAACAACTTTAAATTTATTAATTTTCGAGTTTTTTCCCATACTAGCATAGCCCGAAAAGTTTTTTTTTCTAAACTGTTAGAGAATAATATAAATCATATCTTGAGATCTTTGTTAGAGAATAATATAAATCATATCTTGAAACCTTACCTAACCAAGATATGATTTATATTATTCTCTAATACGTCCCCTCAAGTAAAAACACTTTAGGCTTGAAACTTGCACAGACTCATACTACCTTGCGCTTAATTTTTATCAAATAAATAGGAATGATGAGATTCGAATTTATAATTGCTTAGTCATTAAGGCTCTAATACCATATCAAAAAAATTATCTCAACTCAATAGCTTAAACTATTAAATAAGATCCCAAAACATGATTTATATTATTATTTAACACAGATTAACATAGTTTAAGTGGTTGTACAAATATAATCCACGCACCTTGAGACACACAATTATCACATGTGTGTCACACAATTTAAGTTTTTTTGTCTGATGTGTAACACTATTGCTAATAACTCAAATTTCTTTGTGTTTGTTGCTTGTAAACACACACTTAGACATTAGTTTTATTTTTTGTCTTACACGCGCTAGCGAGTGAGTTTGCTCACCTACAACTCCAAACTTTGCTATCTTTGGTGTTTATGGATTCATTTTATTGAACTCTTTCCGATGTACTAAGAGTGTCATATTCAGAGATTCCATATGTCACCAACATCTCATTCCTTCCTTCCTTCCTTCTTTCTTTCTTTTCTCCTTTCAACTTTAATTATTGTGCCAACCCATTTCTTTGTCTTTCTTCTCAACTTAATCTCTTATTGGATCCCTCAATTTTTATATAAATGTTAATATTAATTCCATTGTAATGATCATTTCATTAATTAAACTTATTTTTATTTAAGTTGGGAAAAAAAAACAGTATTTTAGGCAAAAAAATAACTCTTTTTTAATTCAAAATAAATATTAATTTTAGTTAATAAATTTTTTGTGTGCAAAATAATGGATGAAATGATCATAATAATGGAACTAAAATTATCTAAATATAAAAATTGAAGGACTAAATGAATATAGAGGCCAACAAAAAAAGAAAGGAAGTTTTATTTTTTTTTAACATGTGAGACCTGCATGTCTCAAGTTGTGTAAGTGAGACCTGTACAATTGATGAAACCGTGCTAGTTTGAAAAGTTTTATCCCACCTTTACTAGCTTGAGGAATAACTTTTTTCATGGGAAAAAATTCATGTAGCTTATAATTATTTGTAAGTGAGACCTGTATAATTCTTGTAGCTTATAAAGTTTTATCCCACCTTTACTAGCTTGGGGAATAACTAAGTTTTATCCCATACATACACAAACACACATGTATCATCTGTCATACTCCCCTTGAAAACTTGAAAATTGAACCATGCATGGTAAACTGTTAAAATACTAAATAACCCTTCAATAGTTATATAATGATAAGTTGCCACTTGTTGAAAACTTCACTTCAATGTGTAGTTCAATAATTAGACTTTTGGCCCCTACTATACTATGTTATGGTCAGATTATTTTTTCTAACTTTTATAAAATGTAAAGACATTAGAAAGTAAAATATTCGATACACTTCTAAAATATAAAGAAAAACCTAAGAATAGAAAGAAGTTTTATATAAAGATTAGAAATGCTTGATCACAATATCAGTTCAAAATATCATAAAAAAATAAAAATAAAAATTCATGCATATGAAAAAAATACACATTTACTATGATGCTTGTTCATCAATGAAACAATACAGGGCAGATTTGAGAATAAGAATAAGTAGATAGATGATTTACCTATTCCGGACGTCCCAGCCAGATAGATTGGCCACCGTAGAGAGACAATCTTTCCAGTTCCGGACCTTCTCCAAGTTTTCCTTGAAATTTTGTTCATGCTCAACGAAGACTTTCTCATATTGCCCTTTCTGCTCGGCTACCTCTGAGGGATCCACATCATAAAAAACTGGCAGAACAGTTTGCCCCATCTCTTTCATGCACTGAACAATCTTGACAAGTTCATCCAAGCACCATGGTGAAGAAGCGTAATCTGTTGAAAATATAATGACAGAAAACCTTGATTCTTCGATGGCCTTCCAGAGAGCAGGTTCTATGGTCTTTCCTCTCTCTAGCTTTTTATCATCTATGTATACATCGATGCCTCTCTGTTTCAGATTAGAATATAGATGACTAGTAAAGTTGTTCCGGGTGTCTTTGCCTCTAAAACTAAGGAACACATCATGCATATATAGTGGAGGAGGAGAAGAAGATGAAGATGAGGTTATTCCTCGCACGCTGGTGGAAGCCATGAAAATCCCTAAAGCAATAAATTAGTACCGATCCTTTCTAGCCTCAACTAGCTCGCTTGGTTCAGCAATTGCTTTCCACGCTATTTTGTGTAAGGCCTGCTCCTGTGCTCAACATGAAACAGAAGGTAAGATCAAGAAATTTGGCATTTAAATCTACCAATTAGCAATTTCAAGCTGGAACATGTATAATTCTACTTAGAAATCAGAAAACACCAAATTTCTACGAGTATTTCACGAATCTAGACGAAACAAACCGTGTGGTAAGTGTTGGCTAAAGAGGCACAAGATCTAGCCAAGCCCAATGACGTCGAATTTTTTTCCGGTTCCTTGAGGTCAAGAACTCGTACTGGTAAGTTTACACTGTAAAGAAGATGGAGTTTCGGTGGAGAAAAAGAAAAAAGAGAAATGAAAGGGATATCGAACGCGCATTGGGCAGCAGAGGCACCTTCCTGTCAAGAGCAGGGGTTGGGCCCACACATCACAATTGAAAAGTATTTTTTAATGAATTTTCAAACTATTAACTGTAAAACTCTTATATTAAATATTATAAATTCCCATTGATTTTTTTTTAAAAAAAAAGAAACTTAGCCACGTACCACCCTATTAACTGTAACTAATTAACGAAAAACAAAAAAAAAATCATATTGAATTGAGTTTAGAATCTCAAACTTTAATATTTTTATAACAAACAGCCCAACTTTGATTTTTACAAATCTCAAACACCAATTTTTCTCTCATTACCAATATATCATCTCAAACCTTTTACTATAAATACTTAAAAATATAGTAGTGATTTTTTTAAAAGTATTTTTTTAATAAAATATATAAAAATAATTATTTTTATTATTTTTTAAAATAATTTTGATATAAACACATCAAAAGAATTTAAAAAAATATATAAAAATAATTTTAAGAAAAAAAATCAAATTTTCAAACAAGTCTTGAACCACTTTACATAATACCAATTCTACTCAATCCAAGAACAAATATAAAAAGCAACACAATGAATCTTCATGGAAGAGAGTTTTTTTATCTTTATTGAATAAAGAATAAAATACCAAAACAAATTGAATCAAGCTCTCCTCCATACTTTCCTTTAATCTCAATTCTTCCTTTGATAAAAGCACACTTTAACTCTTAAACTCCTTAATCCATCAAGCTATCTCTTTATTTCTTTTACAACTTAGTACTGTTACTCAATAATGTTACCGATTTTTATTTTCTTGGTAACAAAATATAAAATGTTTTTTTAAAGAAAAAACAATTATAAAAAGCTCAATTAAATCCCAAACACAATTCCAACCATCAATACAAACAAAAATGACGGATTCCTCTATCATCAAACCATTTTTTTTATATAAAAATTCAAATAGTAATAAAAAAATTCAAAACAACATAAAAAATGGATTCTTTTTAATTATCCAAAAACAAGAGAATTCAGGTTAGTGGGTTATGAGGGGTTAATGAGTTTGAGGGATTCGTATACTATTGATTTTGTTTGATGAGGTCCCTTGTCTTTGAAAGTTTTTTAGTGCAATCATTATACTATTATTTTGTCCATACCTTTGATCTCTCCGTGGCTAGCTAACAATGTTATTTGCCCAATAACTTTAAAATATTCTTTGGAATATACTTTTATACTTAAAAAAATAATAAAAAATAAAGAATTGATTAAGAGTTAAAAAAAGGCTTTAAACAACAAATAAAAAAGATAAAACTACTTCCTGATCATACCACTGGTCCATCTCACTGAATCCGCCACCACCAAACTGCAAGTTTTCAACAGGTCTCGGAGAAAATAGGATGAATGCGAATGCAACGCCATGCGCCTGATGTGATTGCAATTTTGAGGTAGGCTGGTTGAAGTTAAAGCTAAGATGATTACTAGGGGTGTTCATTGTTTGAATTGGTACAGTTTAGATCTAAAAAAATCAACCAGAAACAATAATTTCTTGAGAAAATGATCTAAAATAAACTGAAAACCAGTTCGAATCACACCGATTCAATTCGGTACATTTAAAAATCGGGACCAAATATCTTAGCAGCTGCAAAAAATTAAAGGGATAATTTAATATTAACAGTAAGGATAATCAAAGAAAAAAAGAGATTAAAACCTGCAAAACAAAATAGAAAAAAAAACTATCTAATTAAAGGAAGTTTACCTTTCAAAAAAAAAAAAAGAGATGAAACAATTATAAACATCTAATCTAATTTCAATTCACACAAAAGAGCAAAAAAGTAATTTCAGTGGGACAACATAAAAAGCAAAAGAAAGATTTGGTCAAAAGTGCATGAATGATTAATGTTAATTTTTCTTTTCAAAAGCTTCAACGTAGAAAAATCTATACAATAGGAAATAATAATGGGAATATAATAACAATGACCAGTCTGATTCAGTCTGGTTATATTAGTTTTAGAGTTTTAAAACTAAAACTAAATCTAACTGAAAGATTTTTATTTTCTAATCGATTAATTTAGTTTTGGGAATATAATAACAATGGGAATATAATAATTTAGTTTTTCTGGATATAATTTTTTCAGTTGATTTTTTTTTTGTTTAATTGATTTTTTAGTTTTCTTGAGTATCACTAATGCTTAATATACTGAAAATCAGGAAACCAAATACCTTGATAAAGTCTGCAAAAAAGCAAAGGGATGATTTGATATTATCAGTAAGGATAATCAAAGAAAATTGTTGCTTTTTCTTCTTTTTAGATATTCAAACATATAAAGATTTTATCCGGTTGCTTTAGGTCAAGAACTCGTACTGGTAAGTTTCCTGGATTTTCTTACGGATCTTTTTCTTACACTGTAAAGAAGATGGACTTTCGGTGGAGAAAAAGCAAAAAGAGAAATGAAAGGGATATCGAACGCGCACTGGGCAGCAGTCAGCAGAGGCACCTTCCTGTCAAGAGCAGGGGTTGGCCACACACATCACAATTGAGTTGATTCATGTTTTGTAATGAATTCTCAAGTCAAGCATCTATTTTTTAAAAGTAAATAAGGACATTTTACATACAATAAAAAGTAGTTACGTTGAACCTTGATCATTATATGTATAGTTTAATCATTTTATTTCTATTTTTTAAAGAAATTATGATTTATGATAACATTTTATGTCCTTACTAGCATGTAAAAAAAATCAATAAAAAATATCTAATTATATACAAAAATTATTATTATTTTCAAACTAATAACTATAAAGCTCTTATATTAAATATTATAAATTCTCATTGATTTTTTAAAAAAAAAACTTAGCCACCACACTATTAACTGAATCTAATTAACGAAAAACAAAAAGAAATTCATATTAAATTGAGTTTAAAATCTCGAATTTTAATATTTTTATATCAAACAGTCCAACTTTGATTTTCTCAAATCACAAACACCAATTCTTCTCCCTCTCTCAGCCCCCATCCTCTCCTCTTGGTCGTTTCTCCTTCATCATCACTGGCCAGCTTGTCAACACCCCAAGCAGACCCTCAAATAAATAAGAACATTTTACATACAATAAAAAGTAATACATGTTTTGATCTAGTTCGTATGCACTGAAAAGAAAAACATGTTTTCAAAGAAAAACATGTTTTCAAAAAAAAAATCAAAATACGAAGAATAAGTCCCACCAATTTTATAGCTCCTACATATTTTTTATTAAAAGATTGATCTTAAGAAAATTATAAAATTAACTGAGATTAAAAAAAACATTAAATTAAATCCAAAAAACATTCCTTGCCACTACAACCCTTCATTTTCACAGCTAGCTCCATCCTAGTAACAAAATATAAAATGTTTTTTCAAGAAAAAACAATTATAAAAAGTTTAGTTAAATCCCAAACACAATTTCAACCATCAATACAAATATGACGGATTCCTCTATCATCAAACCATTTGTTTATAAAATCTCAAATAGTAAATAAAAAAATTCAAAACAACATAAGAAATGGATTCTTTTTAATTATCCAAAAACAAGAGAATTTGGGTTAGTGAGTTGTGAGGGGTTAGTGAGTTGTGAGGGATCGTATACTATTGATTTTGTTTTGATGAGGTCCCTTGTCTTTGAAAGTTTTTGAGTCCAATCATTATACTATTGATTTTGTCCATACCATTGATCTCTCCGTGGCTAACAATGTTATTTGCCCAACAACTTTAAAATATTCTTTGGAATGTACTTTTATACTATAAAAATCATAAAATATAAAGAATTGATTAAGGGTTAAAAAAGGCTTTAAAAAACAAATAAAAAAGATTAAACCAAAAAAATAAAATTGAAACGAACAAGTATAACCAATTTTGTCTTTCCTTCATTTACAATTACATGTTTATTAATAAAAAATTATGCAACAAAAATTTAATTATGAGATCGAGTAAAATAAAAATAAAAAACACAGTATACTTAATTATATATACATAGAAGTCCTCGGCCCTGCAACTACTACATCAGCGGCATCACCCTCTTTGGGATCTTGATTTTCATCGGATTACCACACAACACATCAAGTTGGCTGGAAAGGACTGCCAAGGTACTGTGATTCTGAATAATTATTTTGCTATGCATCAAATAATTGTGGCTGCAGCTGATAATCCACCTGGTTTGACATCAAATGATAATTCACATCGTTTTTTGATGAATTGTGCTGTAAGTGGTAGCCGACTTGGTTAACCGAATAGGCTGGGGACCAAGGAGATCAATTTCCAAGAAATCCATTTCATTTAATTGGGGTTCTTGTTCATAGTCAGGGGGCGAAAGCGAATGCAATCATGAATGCAACCATGTGCCTGATGTGTTTGTAATTTTTTTTAATTAATTTGAAAGTTTATTTATATCTTGATTAATTACATTAACCTTAAAATTAATATGCATATCAAAAGATTAAAAAAAGAAGAGGAAGGAGAATATGCTTTGCTGAAGACATTTTCAGATATAATGTGTCCCAAAATAAATGTGGTAGAAAACAGGTGTATCGGTGGGAAGTCCAAAACAAGCTGATTCAGGAGTTGCTTAGAGTTTCTTGAAAATGGGCACTTCTTGCATTGATGGATGTCTGCTGCACATTTGTTCATGGCTTTTTATTCTTTTGTGTGAATAGCCCCTTATTCACAAAAGCCTTAACCCTTATGTAATGTTGACACTACAAAAAAAAGGGGTATTAGCATCTGAATTTAGCAATGGATAATTCCGTTGCTAAATTCAGTAACGGATTTGCAACGGATTACACATATATTTTTTTTTTAATATCAGCAACGGAATTTAGCAACGGATTATCCATTGCAAAATTTACGTTGAATTTAGCAACGGATTTTCCGTTGCTAATTAAAAAAATAATTATTTAAATTTTAATATAAAACCAAAATTACGAACACCGTTGATTACATTTACAAGGATTAAATCTCAACCGTCTATTTTTCGCTGGCTTTGTAAATTAACACCAGTACTGCTCTCCCCCCACACCATTCATGTTTACAGAGACGAAATGAACAAAACCAACAGATGAAAATTAATGATCTTCCACTCTTCCAGTCTCCTTCTTCCCTAACAACATCGATCCATAACTGTAGAAAAATCAACCTCTCTTCATTGATTTGATTTTCCTTTATCCCAAACATTTCATCTTCTTCGCGTCTTCAGCAACCCTAATTTCTTTTCTTCATCTTCTTCTCCTTCATCCGAACAAAATCGAACCAGACCCATCATTATCACCATCGAACATGCTGATTTAAGGTATCTCCTTGTAAACGGGTTGGGTGTTTCACGGTTTTCTTCAATAGTTCAGGTAAGTAATTAAGGGTTTTTGTTTTTGTTTGTTGCAATTTAACTTGCACTAAAAATTTTTCACCTAACTTTCCCAATCCAGGTTTCTTGCTGTCCCTCAGAAACGATCTCGGTCACCTGTAACTCAAGAACACAGGTAACTTTTTTTTTTTCAATACTTTGAATAATGGTTTTAGGCTATTAATTCGATAATATAGGGGTTTATGAAATGTTTAATTATGCATGTGTAATTGAAAATTTATCAAAACCTCCAATTTAATTTTTAGGGTTACGGTTCATAAATTTTTTGATGTCCCAGCAGTTGAGCTATAATCATTTTTGCTTCCCTTTGGTTTCTTTTTGCCAGTAGATAGTTGTTTTCCCCCATGAGATACCTTCATATCATCGTGTAAGTGGGATGCATTTTTCTGTTCAAACTACTGTTTTGTAAGATCCAATGTTATATCTCCACATTTTCTCATCTCCTCAGGCATATAATTGTCTTTAAACAAAGCAAGGCTTTTTGGCTAAATAACTCCTTCTTTGCCCCACTGAAATTGGCTCTGAATATTATACCCTGTTGTAACTTGCTACCCTGTTGCTTCAACTTTTTACATTGTAATGCTCTACTTCTATAATTTTGAAGTGTTACAGCAGCGTATGGATGCTGTTAAAATCTAGAGAGTCTAGCAACTGGTTAACCTGTGATGCATTTTCTTCTTCTGTAGCAGTCCAAGTGTTTCTTTTTTTCTTTTTTTCTTGCTGTGATTTGATTGAGCATGCTTGCAGAGTTTTAGTGCTGCCTTTTAGTCACAGCCAATCCAACTTACTAGGATGTGGTGGTTGCTGATTCGTGTAGATATTATTTCAAAATATGCAATTATTAGTTTTAGTTGCAAAACTTATACGCACTTATTTTCCTTGACAAAATTCAAATTTTGTGATCCTATTCATATTTGTAATATTGTATCATTTTCTGGAATAATCCACCTTTTATTTTGCTGTGTTATGCAGGAGAAACCTCAACTATTTCAGTTTGTTCCAAATTAAAAGCAGGTACCATTTGTTCAGACCACATTGTATTAACAAAGTTGTATTTATTGTGATAGATTCATAATGCTGTTTATTTGATTTATGCTCTCACAGGTCAAGGCAGCACACCAACTTCTCAAGACTATTCCACATAGCTATGGGAGCAGGAGGGTTGATGGAGTTCCTGTTTTCAGCAAACAAAATTCAGATATTGCAATAGCTACCAAAGACGGGATTAAGTGGTGTGTATTGATTCTCTTGTATCAAAATTTAAATATGCATCTTTAAATTTTCAGGGCATAGGACTATTTTTTTTCTTTCCTTATTTAATTCAGAAAAAAAATTGTTATGAGAAGACAATTGCCATGAAAATATGAAAACTAAACAAGATTTTTAACTTGGATATTCTTTCTATTTTTCATAGTTTAACTTAGATTTGTTTTAAAGACTAGCAATTGATAAAGCTGGATGGGTTTAACATACTGTTTATGTTTTTTATTTTTCCAGCAATATGAATGGCTTATTGGATCACAATATAAATCAATAGAGTTGGCTAAGTCTGATTGGGTTGCAACAAGGAAATCTCCACCTTGGGCCATTGATTATTGGGGCTTTGGTAAGTCAATTTTGCTCCATTTTTTGATGGTTGCTTAATTAAATTATGCTTAATTTGTCTGCTGGGCATGCCTATTGTAATCTTTTCAATTAATTGGAACTCTGCTTTTCATTGGGATAAGATTATTCATATTTAAATTTATTGTCCTTGTAGATCCTAGTTTTGGAGGTTTATGTGAACATGATGCTGGGATTATATTCAATTAACTTTTCTGGGCATAGTACTGTCTTTTTTATTTCTGCTTTTACATATTGCTTCCTGAAGTTCATGTTTGTTATGGTGGTTTTCCTCTTAAGAAGAATAAGAATAAGCCCCGGTCTTCTTTATTTAATTTGAAAACCATGAAGGCATTTAGAGGCCCAAATCCCATTTTGATTATTTGGTTAGACAATATAAATCAATGACAAGGTAGTTTAGAACTTTGGGTGGGTAGTTCAAAAAATAATAATTAATGCTTTTTACAATAAGCTGTGGGGGGGACATTACAAGAGTAAAAAGAATGGGGTAAGAGGTGATAAGGACATATTTAAGGGTGGAATCTTATGGGGAACATTACAAGAGTAAGTTGTGTATTTTTAATGAATTTTCTGTTGTAGGGTTGCTTTATTTTTGTTAAAAAAAAAACATAACATGATATATTCGGGATTATTTTTTTCTTTACTTTGATTTCCAGCAATAAAATCTACCTGGAAAGGAGCTTTCTAATCTATTAGAATTACTTAGAACTTTGATTTCTGATATGCAGATTGTGTAAAAATGGCAAGGGTGACTAGGGTTTTGGTTTGAAATTGGGATTGCTATGTTGGTAATTTTATTATTGTATTAATTTAGAATGCAAAGTGTAATTTTTAAAGAACTAGAAGCAAAATAAAAAAACAAATAAATTATAAAAAGTATTTTGTAATTATCTAGCAACATTTTAATTATTTGAAAAATCCTTTAATCAAGCTGCGCTCCTAAAAAACCAACAGAATTGGTGATAAAGATAGCAGATACTTGTTTAATCATTAGGCCAATATTCATAATTATTGAAGGTTAAAATCTATATTTTTTACTGACCTTACAAGGGAAAATTATTGACATTTCTGTTGATGATTGGCTAGTTAGCTAAGTTAATAATTAGTGATTACACAATCAATGCGTGATGAGGGCTTTCAATTTTCATGGTAGTAAGAATTACTTTTTTTTTTCCTTCGTTATTTTGCCCCCTCTGTGTTGAATGTGCACCTTCATGGCTCATGGTAAATAATTATCCAACCACCATACCAATGACTACAACTAAGGAATATTGATTCAGACGTCCTTCTTGGTACAATTTTAAAAAATGAATTTAAAATAGGAGTTATTGCTTTCATCAACCATGCACTAAAATTGTATGATTTCCATGATTTACACCATTCAATCATTGAACTTGATGTTTATAACTCACGTGAATTAATTTTCAAATCAATTAGAATGTCCTAATTTGTAAAATTTTGCACACATATAAACTATAATTCATTTGACAAGCTACAAAGTTAAAAGGTTTATTGGTCATGGATGGATGGACCTGAAATTGAAATGAAATAAATTTTACAATCACTTGGAAAACTTGAATTATTTATGTGTTTTTCAGTAGTGAAAGACTTGTTAGTTTTCCCAATGATCCTTGACAAACTCATGCTGACACATGCAGTGATGCACACACACATAATAGAAGAAAGTTACAACTACACATCTAAATACACAAAACTTACCTTTCGAGTGGGCCTCTTGTCTGGATGTCTTTCAAATTTAAGCTGGTTGTAATCGAGCCAATTTTGAAGTCTATCTCTTTTTCTCATAAGCTTTGCAAATTTGTTTGCATTATAGACGGCTTGAAAAGAAAATTCAAATTCTCTTCAATAAATTATAAGGCTAAGAAAACATTAAGCACATCAATCATGCGTATACCATCCTTCCATAAAATCCATGCAAAGATTATTTTCATTTTAATCAAATTACTGTGAAAATAGTCAGAAAATTAATCAAGAGAACTCGCAATCATGCATATATCATTCAAACATAAAATCCATAAGAAAACCATCTTCACATAACCAAATTAAAATTACAGAAAAAAGAAAAGATAAATTAGTCAAGATAAATCGCAATAAAACTATAATACCTGCTGACAAAGATAAGTATTTGGATGGTTTGTTTGAAAAAATTGTTCCACTGTGTGTAATACTAACCGGCCAGAAACATGTGGGACATTCCTCACCACTACCTGCAAAAGATAATAAGTTTATGAGAAGAATACCAGCTTTATCCTTTAATTTACTCATGAGATGCTTCTACTTCTTTTCTTTCTTGATCATGTCTCTTCAAATGTCAAATACACCAAAAAAATAACAAGAAGCAAGCCTTCTAAAAAACAGAACTAAGCATGTAGTTAGATCATCATATAAACTAAATGAATTTCCAATAGCAGAAATTTGAGGACTGAAACGAACAATGTAGTTGTTTACTTTTGATTGATATCATGCAGAAAATTCTCTTGTAAACAGTGAAGAAAATTTGAGTCCAACTCACAGTAAACTGTTCAGCATGTCTTCTTTTTGAAGCCAAGAAGCGCAATCTCATCAATGCTACATGATCGTATTCTTTGTAGAGCATGAAGCAAATCCATATTCAGCGACAAATTAAAAAAAATATATAAAAAATATGTTTAATTAAATGATAAAAATATAGATAAAAATATGTTTAATTAAAAAAAAATGAAAAAACACATAAAAATATATATATCCTCTATATATATGTTTAACTGGGATTTATTTTAAAGACTAGCAATTGTTATAACTTGATGGGTGTAACATATTGTTTATGTTTTTTATTTTTCCAGCAATATGAATGGCTTATTGGATCATAATATAATCCAATAGAGTTGGCTAAATCTGATTGGGTTGCAATAAGAAAACCTCCACCTTGTGCCATTGATTCTTGGGGCTTAGGTAAGTCTATTTTGCTCCATTTTTACATGGTTGCTTAATTATATCGTGCATAATTTTTTTGTTGGGCATGCCTATTGTAATCTTTTCAAGTAGTTGGAACTCTGCCTTTCATTGGGACAATATTGATAGTTTATATAAGAAAACTAATTGAATGATTTTCTTTTATTAAATCTGATATTGAGTTTATTTTGGATGGAAATTATGAGACCAAAATGAAACCTAAAGGTGGCTGAATAATATATCAATTAATTGCAAATTTAAATGTCGTGCTATTTGTCAAGTCTTGAAACATATTGTGACGTTGAGATTGAGAAGACAACATTTCTCTTATGGTCTGCTCATGTCAATTAATTAACAATAATATTATGCTCCATACATATTAAGAGAAGAAAGAAGGCAACAAATCTACTAGTACATGAAATTAACTAATTTGGATTGTGCTTAAAGAATTTATAAAACAAATGTATTTATATTTTCATCCACCAGTATTATAATTATTATCTAATTATTATTTCACTACGACATAAAAGATAGATACAATGTATATGATAAGAGACAAAGATACAAATGTGAGTAACTATTATAACCCATAATAAATTATGTTTTTTTTATATTGCATTTTCATCTTTTTAAAAAAATAAAAAAAATTCTTTAACCTTGTATTACCTCGCATGTTTCTGATTTCATTTACCATTTCTTAGTTGAGCAAAAAAAGATCCGAATAAAAATAAAAAGTTTGATGGATCCAATAAAAATAAAAGGATCCAAATAAAATAAAAAAAACTATTTCAGGTGGTAGCAAAAGTTAGAAGGACCAATAAAAAAAATGAACTCCAAAACTATTATAAAGATAAATTTATTTAATATTTGTTCAACTAAATATTTTTTTTCTTTATCCATTCATTCTGTATAAAATACTAACCGAACCTAATCTAAAAAGTATATTTTTGTCACTAATTAGAAAATATAAATGACAATATGAGTGTGTGAGAATTCCTCACACACTCATATTGTCACACTAATCATCCCATATATTTAAAAACTCAATAAGAAAAAGTAGAAGAAAAACAGTTATCCATTTTTTAGCTTCATATATGTTTGAGCTGGACAAATAATTAAAGTTTATTCATGTGGTACATATTTTATTTTAAAGGATTGTTTAAGTACTAGTAGTTAAAGAAGTATGCGTATTTCAAAAAATGTTTATTGGTGTTGTCATGTTAATTAGATTAACATTGATGATCGATCGTGGATGTATCGTCGTCTTATGGATGGTCGCCTTCGTCCTTAATACATTACTGGTGTTAGAAGATTTATCAATTTTGCATTTTCAATTGATAAAAATATATCTGGGGGAAAAATTAGATGTCCTTGTGTGAGGTGCAAAAATCAAAAGTTTTTAAAGGAAGATGATGTTTGTAAACATCTATTGACAAAAGGTTTTTTACCTTGTTATGAAAATTGGACTGTACATGGGGAGCCTTATGTCGCAGAACCAATATTGACTGGACCTTCATCGATTATAATGAGTTATGATGTGAATGATGTTTGTCTAGAGAATCCATATAGGAATCTGGTTATTGATGCAATGGGGGTTGGTGATGCATTCTATAATGATAATGTGTCTAGTCCTATGATAGCAGGGGAAATTCCAAATCCGGAGGCAACTAAATTTTTTAAGCTTTTGAAAGCTGCAGAGGAGCCGTTGTGGGATGGGTGTACCAAGCAATCCAAATTATCTGCTTGTGTACAATTGCTTAATATGAAGTCAACTTTAAATTTGACTCAGAATGCCTTCAACAATTTTATTGACTTTACAAAAAGTTGCGTGCCTAATGATGAAAATTTGGTTTCAAATTTTTATGATGCCAAGAAATTTATGCGGCCACTTGGAGTTGGTTATGAGAAATATGATGTGTGTCCTAATTACTGTATGTTGTACTATGGGGCAGATGCAATGAAAATAAATTGTGATTTTTGTGGAAGTTCACAATACAAACCTAGAAATCCAACTAGTAAAGGTTCCAATAAGGCGGAGAAGCAACTCCGATACTTTCCTTTAACACCAAGGCTTTAGAGACTATTCATGTCTCCATATCATGCCAAAGATATGACATGGCATCATTTTCATAATCTGATAATGGGGTTATGGTGCACCCATCTGATGGGGAGGCATGGAAAGAGTTTAATCGTGTCCACTTAAGCTTTGCATCAGATCCGAGAAATATTCGGTTAGGGTTGTGCACTGATGGGTTTTGTCCATTTGACATGTCTTCAAATACATACTCTTGTTGGCCAGTAATTGTGACTGTTTATAATTTGCCTCCGTGGAAGTGCATGACTAGACCATTCATGTTTTTGACAATGATGATTCCTGGGCCAAAGAATCCGGGTAAAAACCTTGATGTTTTTCTAAGACCTTTGATTGATAAGTTAAAGAATTTGTGGTTTTTTGGTGTTGAAACATATGATGTATACAGAAAGGAAAATTTTCAATTAAGGGCGACTTTGATGTGGACCATTAGTGACTTTCCAAAGATATGGCATGTTATCGGGGTGGAGTACTCATGGAAATTTGTCTTGTCCTTATTGTATGGAGCATAGCAAGGCTTTTAGATTAAAAAATGGGGGGAAAACTACATTTTTTGACTGTCATCGACGATTCCTACCCATGAACCACCCATATAGATTTCAATCTGATAAGTTTTTGAAAGGAGTAATTGAAAGGCTTCCTCCTTTACCTCGTCCATCTGGTTTGGAAATGTTAAACGAAGTGTCCAAGTATACTGAGGGAGATAATGGAGGTTCATCATATAATGATAAAATTCCTGGCTTTGGTGTTAAGCATAATTGGGTGAAGAAGAGCATTTTCTGGAAGCTTCCATATTGGCATACAAATTTGATTCGTCATAATCTTGATGTCATGCATATTGAGAAAAATGTCTTTGACAATATTTTTTATACAGAAGCAAGGACAATTTAAAGGCTAGGTTGGATATTTAATTGTATTGTCAGAAGCTAAATTTACATTTGCAACAAGATATGAGTGGTCGGGTTTACAAACCTAAAGGCACTTATTGTCTACATAAGAAACAACAACAAGAAGTTTTGTCATGGATGAAGGAATTATCATTTCCTGATGGTTATGCTTCAAGCATTTCACGATGTGTGAAAGAGGCACAATGTAAGGTTTCGGGGATGAAGAGCCATGATTGTCATGTCTTCATTCAAAGACTTCTTCCAACCGCTTTCCGACCTTACTTACCTAGGCCACTGTGGGAGGCATTAACTGAACTGTCCCGATTTTTTTTTTCGAGATATTTGTTCAACAAATTTAAATGCCCAACACATGGAGTTAATGCAGATGAATATAATTGAAATAATTTGCAAACTTGAAAGGATTTTTCCTCCATCCTTCTTTGACTCCATGGAACACTTGACGATACATCTACCTTACGAGGCAAAAGTTGGTGGACCGGTTCAATATCGATGGATGTATCCATTTGAACGGTATGTTTTCATACTATGTTAATTTTATTCACTTTTTATTTTTAAAAAATAAACTAATTGACAGAAATGATATAGGTATATATATGTTTTATTTGAAGAAGAAAGTGACCAATAAAGCTAAAGTTGAGGGTTCCATATGTGAAGCATACTTGATTGATGAAATTACCAATTTTGCATCTCATTATTTTGGTGATGACGTGCAAACAATTTGGAATCGAGTTCCACGGAATGATGATGGTGGCCTTAGAAGTGTAGATGGATGTCTCTCTATTTTTTCCTATCCAGGGAAAAAATTATCCAAAAGATTTTATAAAAGGCAGTTGTCACATGCTGAAATGCAAATTGCGCATAACTATGTGATATTCAATTGTCAAGAACTGAAGCCTTATTTAGAGTAAGTATGAAATATTATTTTGTACTAAATTTATAATAATTTATTATTAACTTTAACATTTTAAAATTTTAGGCAATGTCGACAAGAGCTAAAGTCACAACAACCATATGCGAGTGATGGTGAAATAGAAAAATTATGCGAAGCGATCTTTCCAAATTGGTTAAAAAATAATGTAAGTATTTTAATAAAATTAATTTATATTTTATGTCAATTAGCTACTTTAAAAATATTATTAATCTCTTTTAAATCATTATTTCTTATGGAGTTAACTATTATGCTAGGTGGAATACCAATCTAACGGAATTGAAAATCAGCTTTTTGGACTTGCTATGGGCCCTTCAACTTCGTGGGAAATGTTATAATGGGTATTATGTGAATGGTTTTAAATTTCATACTCAACATTATGGCCATTTTAAAAAGACAATGAATAGTGGAGTTTGTGTGAAAGGAAGTTGCTATGATGATAATGAATGTGATTATTATGGAATGCTTAAAGAAGTTGTTCGGCTAAAATACTTGGGGAGTAAGTGCAAGTTATTTATGTTTAAATGTAATTGGTATGATACAAAACGAGGGATTAGAGTGCATCCTTCGAATGGTTTGGTTGAAATCAAGCATACATCTCGACTACATGGAAATGAAGATTTTGTGTTAGCACAACAATGTCAACAAGTCTACTATACATATCCACCTGGTAATAAATCATCTGAATGGTGGACGGTTATTAAGACAACTGCTAAAAGTCGTTATAATGTTGACATGGGTGAATTTATTGAAGATGCCAACAATGTGAGATCATTTGATGTTGATCAATCAGATGAGATTTCTCAACCATGTCGTGTACTTCCTACTCCAACACTTGATGATCCAAATATACTTGTTGAATCATCTTATTATGAAGAAATCGGGCAACATGAATTGATTCAACTTGACATGAATTGGGGAAACAAAGATGATGAAGATGAAGATGATGAAGAAGAAGATGATGGTGATGGTGATGGTGAAGAAGAAGAAGATGATGATGATGATGATTGTTATGGTGGTGATGGTTAGGAATGATGATAATAATGAGTAGCACAAGTTAATTATATTTTGTAGTATATGTAATGAATTATCTTTATTATATGTATGAATGATTTCATATTATTTGACAATATTTAGGCTTTCAATGTTTTTATTATTATTTTATTCAAGTGTGTGTTATGCATCACATTACATAAATCATTTTCATTCACCTTTGAAACCATTTATAACCTTTCAAGTATCAATCTTTAAATTGTGATTCTGATGTTATATTTTATTTTGTGATTCGTTTTCTTGCTTACAGATGATGAAGCGTGAAAGAAAGGGTTCTTCCTACTCAATGTTTTGATTTATAGGACCAAACATTAAGGTAAGCATACTTATAAATTTTGATTTCTGCTTAATAAATTATTTATATTTTTATTTTTATTATTGTTTGTGTTAATTGGCTTTTGACAATTTAAACTTCATGGCTGAGTTTTGTCATTGCAAGGAATGCTTAATGAAATTGTCCTGATGTTATTTATATATTTGGTTTTGTTACAGTAATTATTTTATTTGAAGTATAATATTTTTCGGAGTGATGACTATTAAGTGGACAATCCATACTGATTTTGAACATCATAAACTAGATATTGTTTGTAATGAATTGGGAAAAAAATGAGATTTAACAGTTTGTTTTCATTCTAGTTATGGCAGTCTTGGGAAAATATCTGTGAATTTTTTGTTCCTGATAGTTTAACTATGAGCTAATTTATTGTTATGTTGTATATATTCATATTAAATGTTAGTTATTTTTTCCGGTTTTTTAGCATGCCTCGACGAGGATCCATATTAGATTCTAGGAGTGACAGGTCCACATCAAGGAGTGACAGGTCCACTTCATCCAAGTCATTTCAAACTACATCAAGGCATAATAACAAAGGATCCACATTTCTTCAACCTGTGTATCAGAACGCAAATGAGTATTATATACCCATTTTGGGGAGTACACATCCTCCTCAACATGATTATGGGAGGGTTGATGCATATCAATATTGTGAGGGCTTTCGTTTTCAAGATTTGCTTCAAACTCAAGGAGGTTTCTCTCGAGATAACCAACTTGTTTATGGAGGACATAATTTATATGGGACTTATGGGAGAGTTGATGGTAATGATGATGATGTGAACATTAGAAATGAAGATGAGGGAGACGGTAGTAATGAGAGAGGTGTATGTGATGAGAGAGATGTATGTGATGAGGATCAAGATGGTGTTCCATCATATCACGGTTCAACATCTTCTCCATACAATTATGATCAAAGTGTTAAAAGGAAGGGTTTTGACACGCCAATAGATCCAATAACAAGAAACAAAGAGCTTTGTTTGTATGGAACAACAGAGTAAGTTCAAACTTTTAATAACTAACTTATTAAGGTTATATTTTCAAGTATGAAAAAAATTACTTATTATTGTGTAATTATTTGTTTAATATAAGTTTGTTATTATATATTTTCAGGTTCAATAACGCATCGTGTGGCCGTGCAATCGGAGATATTTTGAGGTCCAATTTTAAGGGAGCATGACACTCTTGGGAAAAAGTAGATCCAATGTGCAGGGATGAACTCTTTAAAGAGTTTAAGGTAAGAACCAACACTAATTGCCATAATATTCTTTTCAATTTTGATCACTTTAATGTAGAATTATGAAAATTATCAACTGAATAGCTATGACTGATTTGTGTTATAATTTGTTCTTATTTCTTTGTTTACTCTTTAATATCATTTAATTTCTTTAGTTATTACATCATCTTGCAAATTCTGAACAAGATAACACAATATGATTAATTATTTATATAATTTGAAATTTTGTGCACTCTTTTTACTTGGTATATATATTATTTGGTAGAAAAAATATTCCTTTCCTGAGGAAGATGAGTCGATTGTTCGTAATATTTGGGAAGATAAGGCTAGGATAGCTTTGAATCAACAATTGACACGAGCTCGCAAGAAAGCCATGTCAAAAGAAAACACTACAAATATTATAGATTGTCTTGATAAAGGTCCTGCCTGGATAAACAATGATGACTGGAATCAAATGATCAAAGATGTTTGGTCCACCCCTGAATTTCAAAGGAGATCTGAATCTGCTAGGAGGAATCGATTAACCAAAACAGATGGCAAAATAAGCACTCATTCTGGAGGAACAGTGTCATTTGCATCATATCGAGCTAACATGGTAAGGATTTTTTTTATGCTTAAGATAATAAATTAAAATTTGTATATTTATCTTTTATAATATTTATTAATCTTGAAAGCAAGAGGAAGCTGGTGGAAAAGAACCTCCATGGGATGATGTCTTTTCAGCTTTGCATCAAAGTACTAAGCAATCTGGTAGCTTCGTCGACAACAAGTCTAAAAAAGTGGTTGTATGTATTTTTATTTGATTATTTCTTAATATAACTTAAGTATTATTCAACATTCAAATTAATTTATTATTGCATGTATTTTATTTGTAGGAAAATTATAAAATGGAGATGATTTCAAAGTATGGAACTGATCGGGAAAATCATCCTTCATTTGATGGAGCAGCTTGGTATGTGGCTTCAGGAGGAGTTACAAAGGGCAGGGTATATGGTGCACCTCGGATGCCAAAATCAAAAGTTAGTACAAGCTCTTCATCACATTCCTACTCGGTGAAGTCATCATATCCCAGTTCATCGTATCGAGCATTGCAAAAGGAAATAAAGGATAAAGAAGAGGAGATAAAGAAAAAAGATGATTTTATTCTTGAAATGAAACGGCAGATGGATTCCATGAAAGAATATCTTGTGAACAATCTTGGATACCATGGTGGGACATCAAATATTGATCAAGGTATGCCACCACCTTTGACTCCATCAATACCGTCACCTATGGCTCCTCAGATAATGACACCTATGGGTCTCGCATCTCAACCAATTTTTCGACCTACACCTCGACCTTTATATCCTGATCAATCTTGTGTTGATCCACAATATCATGGTTCGTCTTTGCAACCAGCACCATGATTGTATCTTTTGTTGTTTTTTTTTTTATTGTATTTGAACTTAATTGTATTAATGCAAGTTTAACTAAATTTTTATAATATGAATATTATTTTTATTTTGTTTTCTATTAATGATATAATTATTTTTAATATTAATTAATTTATGTTGGTTATATAAATTCTACAACTTTTAAAATATCCATAAATAATTAAATAAATAAATTAAAAGTCATTTTAATAAATAAATAAAAATTAATTTAATAAAAACAAATGCAATCACCAACGGATTCTCTGTTGGTGATTGCAACTGAGACATGAATCAGCAACGGAGAATCCGTTGCTGATTCACAAAACTAGCAACGGATTATCCGTTGCTGAAAAATCAGCAACGACAAATCTGCATCGGATTTTTGCCGTTGCTGATTCCGTTGCTAAATTGTTTTAGCAACGGATTGTAGTATTATTTGCAACGGATTTGTCCATTGCTAATTACTCCATTTTTTAGTAGTGTGAATTAATATGCATATCAAAAGATTAAAAAAAAAAAAAAAGAAGGAGAAGATGCTTTGTTGAAGACATTTTCAGATATAATGGGTCCCAAAATCAGTGTGGTAGAAAACAGGTGTATCTGTGGGAAGTCCAGAACATGCTGATTCATTGCATTTTTGCGTGTCTGATCGCTGTCTTTGACTTTGTCAACCTTCATTCGACTTCATGTTAGGTAACAGTAATCCTTTTGTTTTCACCTATATGAACATCCAACTAAAAATACTTTGAATGAGTTTGAACCATAGTTATTAAACCCGACCTGGGGGTTGACCCGGCCAAGGGGCCGGGTCCCGGGTTTCATGGGTCAACCCGGGTCAACTCGGGTCAACCCGGATTAACCCGGAAAAATTAAAAAAAATTAAAGTTTTAATATTTCATATGAAAAAATCTATGTAAATATAGATTATACATATTATGAAGTTTAAAATAATATTTTAAAAAGTTTTTTATCCCACATTGAAAAAACATAACTTTTTTCTTAGAAACATAGAGTATATATACTAATGAGTTTCAAATCCCACATTGAAAAGATAATATATTATCCTTTTAAGTTGAAGTATTTAAACCAAAAGGTTTTTTATCCCACATTGAAAAAACATGATTTTTTTCTTGGGAACATAGAGTATATATATTAATGGGTTTTAAATCCCACATTGAAAAAACATGGTTTTTTTCATGGGAACATAGTGTATATATATGAAAGGGTTTCAAATCCCACATTGAAAAGATATCATGTTATCCTTTTAAGTTGAAGTATTTAAACCAAAAGGTTTTTTATCCCACATTGAAAAAACATGGTTTTTTTCATGGGAACATAGTGTATATATATGAAAAGGTTTCAAATCCCACATTGAAAAGATATCATATTATCCTTTTAAGTTGAAGTATTTAAACCAAAAGGTTTTTTATCCCACATTGAAAAAACATGATTTTTTTCATGGGAACATAGTGTATATATATGAAAGGGCTTTCAAATCCCACATTGAAAAGATACTATGTTATCCTTTTAAGTTGAAATATTTAAACCAAAAGATTTTTATCCCACATTGAAAAAACATGATTTTTTTCATGGAAACATAGAGTATATATACTAATGGGTTTCAAATCCCACATTTGAAAAAAAAAAAAAAAACCGGGTCTCGTCCGGGTTCGCCCGGGTCACCCGGGTTCCGGGTCGACCCGCCGGGTCGCCCTGGTTTGGCCGGGCTGTTGCCACAGCCGGTCTTTTATTAAACCTGGACCGGTCCAGCCACCGGGTCGACCGGGTCCCGGGTCGACCCGCCGGGCCGGGCCGGGTTTAATAACTATGGTTTGAACTATCCAAAAAACTGTAGCAAAAGTACCGTCCAAGGGTGTTGATTTTACACGGTCATTAAGCAAGGGTTTCGTGTACAAAATCTTTCAAAAAGTTATATGGTTTACTGTAATTTTTCAATCTTTTATAATGTTTTTATATGCTTTTAATGTTAAAAATAAATTTTTAAAAATAAAAATAAAATATTAAAAAACAATTATTACTAAACTGAATCTATATCAAATATACACTTTGATTGAAAGCTTTTTTGTCGACTTAGATTCTTCGTAATCTGCAAAAGTTTGCTTGTATTACTTTGATATTTATTTATGTTGATACGAACAAGCTCATCAATAAATAGTTTATGCGCGCGCTCTTGTCTAGACTTTACCTTTGTTTTTTCTCGGTTTCGTTGCGTCCAAATACGGTAATTTATTCACAAGATTCGCTCTTTATGATTGTTTTTTTTTTTCTCATTTGAAATGACTAATCTTTGAACCTTTTTTTTTTATTAATGTGGATGTCCGAGCCAACTTGCACGTACCTCGACTAATCCTACAGACCCTAAAATTAACGACCATGTAAACCTGCAGTGACCATCATATAAGCAACCACAGGACTCGAATCTTAGATCACAGAGAAAGAGCAAACCTTTTATTTCCAATCTTGAACCTTTTTTAATAGGCTGTCAAGAAGCATAGAGAAGGGATTAGGGTTATATATAGAGGCACTTATAGCTTGTGATGGGGAAATCATCTATGACGATTATGACTAAAGCAATATATTCTTCGGATGTTATAGTTAGATTCACTGGCCATTGAAATCGACAACAAGAAAAAGTAAGGATGATAGAGTTCTTACGATCAATACTTTATTTATAAAGCATTAAAGCTATCAGAATATGATATAACCACAATGGATAAAAATCTTTTTTATTACTTAGGAAAATAAAGTCTACAATTATCCAAGGAAGATGCACTCCAATAATCTTTAATAAACCAAAAACAATTAGTGCACTTTTGTATCATATTCGGTTGGCGTTTAGTAATTTTGTGGTCGAAATAGAGATTAATAAATAACGAAAGGAAATCCCAGCCATTTTTCATGTAAAAATGGAAGTACTCTCGTAATTAAGGCCGCTATTTTATTATGTAAAAACTCACAAGGAGGAAGAGAACCAACCATCAGCGGCATCACCCTCTTTGGGATCTTGATTTTCATCGGATTAGCACACAACACATCAAGTTGGCTGGAAAGGAGTGCCAAGGTATTGTGATTCTGAATAATTATTTTACTATGCATCAAATAATTGTGACTGCAGCTGATAATCCACCTGGTTTGACGTCAAATGATAATTCACATCGTTTTTTGAGGAATTGCGCTGAAGTGATAGCCGACTTGGTTAACCGAATACGCTGTGGACCATAGTTATTAAACCCGGCCCGGCCCGGCGGGTCGACCCGGTGGCTGGACCGGTCCGGGTTTAATAAAAGACTGGCTGTGGCAACAGCCCAGCCAAACCCGGGCGACCCGGCGGGTCGACCCGGAACCCGGGTGACCCGGGCGAACCCGGACGAGACCCGGTTTTTTTTTTTTTTTTCAAATGTGGGATTTGAAACCCATTAGTATATATACTCTATGTTTCCATGAAAAAAATCATGTTTTTTCAATGTGGGATAAAAATCTTTTGGTTTAAATATTTCAACTTAAAAGAATAACATAGTATCTTTTCAATGTGGGATTTGAAAGCCCTTTCATATATATACACTATGTTCCCATGAAAAAAATCATGTTTTTTCAATGTGGGATAAAAAAACCTTTTGGTTTAAATACTTCAACTTAAAAGGATAATATGATATCTTTTCAATGTGGGATTTGAAACCTTTTCATATATATACACTATGTTCCCATGAAAAAAACCATGTTTTTTCAATGTGGGATAAAAAACATTTTGGTTTAAATACTTCAACTTAAAAGGATAACATGATATCTTTTCAATGTGGGATTTGAAACCCTTTCATATATATACACTATGTTCCCATGAAAAAAACCATGTTTTTTCAATGTGGGATTTAAAACCGATTAATATATATACTCTATGTTCCCAAGAAAAAAATCATGTTTTTTCAATGTGGGATAAAAAACCTTTTGGTTTAAATGAAAAAAATCATGTTTTTTCAATGTGGGATAAAAAACCTTTTGGTTTAAATACTTCAACTTAAAAGGATAATATATTATCTTTTCAATGTGGGATTTGAAACTCATTAGTATATATACTCTATGTTTCCAAGAAAAAAGTTATGTTTTTTCAATGTGGGATAAAAAAATTTTTAAAATATTATTTTAAACTTCATAATATGTATAATCTATATTTACATAGATTTTTTCATATGAAATATTAAAACTTTAATTTTTTTTAATTTTTCCGGGTTAATCCAGGTTGACCCGAGTTGACCCGGGTTGACCCATGAAACCCGGGACCCGGCCCCTTAGCCGGGTCAACCCCCGGGCCGGGTTTAATAACTATGCTGTGGACCAAGGAGATCAATTTCCAAGAAATCCATTTCATTTAATTGGGGTTCCTGTTCATAGTCAGGGTTGAAAGCGAATGCAACCATGAATGAAAAGAAGTAGATTTTGTTTTTTGAAGAGCATTTGATGTGCAGCGTTATATTTAACTCCCACTCTTATCACGTTTAATTAGTATTTAAATTAAATATAAATATAGAAGTTCTTATGATTGATGCTGCTATCCACTGATGAGAGATTACTATGAAAAGAAAAGAAATTAAACCTCGTCGTATTATAGAAATACTGGGCACAACTTTTGTTACCCCTAAATTATTATACAAGCTCGACTCACCATTAACTCATATTCATCCAAAAAGATATTAACAGTAAGGATAATCAAAGAAAAAAAAAGATTAAGGCATGCAAAACAAAATAGCCAAGAAAAAACTATCTAACTAAAGGAAGTTTACTTTCCAAAAATAAAATAAAAATAAAAATGAAACGAACCAATTATAAGCATCTAATCTAATTTCAATTCACATAAAAGAACATAAGAGATCATCTCAGTGGGACAGCATAAAAAAGCAAAAGAAAAATTTAGTCAAAAGTAAAAAGAAGATGGAGTTTCGGTGGAGAAAAAGCAAAAAGAGAAATGAAAGGGATATCGAACGCGTCTTGGGCAGCAGAGGCACCTTCCTGTCAAGAACAGGGGTTGGCCCCACACATCACAATTAAAAAGTATTTTTTTAATGAATTTTCAATCTATTAACTATAAAACTCTTATATTAAATATTATAAATTCCCATTATTTTTTTTTAAAAAAAAATAAACTTAGCCACCACCCTATTAACTGGAACTAATTAACGAAAAACAAAAAAATAATCATATTGAATTGTGTTTAGAATCTCAAACTTTGATTTTTCCAAATCCCAAACACCAATTCTTCTCCCATTACCACCATCTCATCTCAAACCTTTTAACTTGAAAATATAATAATGATTATTTTTTTAAATGTATTTTTTAAAGAATATATAAAAATAATTTTTTTATTATTTTTTTAAAAAATAATTTTAATATAAACACATCACAATAATTAAAAATTAAAAAAAAATAATTTTTAGAAAAAAAATCAAATTTCCAAACGGGTCTAGAACCACTTTCCCAGATCAACTTTTTGGATATTAATTCGAATCTCTTTTGCTTTAAAAAATTCCGTTGTGGAAATAAATCTCTTTAAGCACTCTGCTACACATCATTAGGATTATTCTTGAGATGCCAACACTACTTATATAGAAATGCCTTATTGAAATAATCAAATTCTTTAAAACTTATGTCCTCACGCTACTAGAAAATTAATAAATACAAACAAAAATTTCAAGAGAATATTTTCATCGGTAAATTTTCGATGAATTTTACCGATGAATATATTCTCTCGGTATATATTTAGGGAATTACAGTGAGAAAAAAAATTAAAACAAAGCAAAAAAAATAATGACGTGTCATTTTTACCAACAAAATTACCGACGGAATAAAATCATTGGTAAACTATGAACACTGTTCATCATGTCAATTACAAAGAGAATCACCGACGGAATTTTTCGTCGGTATTTTCTAGAGAGCTCTGAAACTATTCACTTTTCAATTGCACTGTTAATTAATATTCTTTACAGACAAAATCACCGACAGATTAAAAAGTCGTCGGTGTTATTTGATGATTTTCTGAAAAATTTAGATTAAATTAAAAATTACAAATGAAATCACTGACGGATTGAAAAGTCGTCGGTGATATTTGACTGTTTCTCAAAATTTTTGATTAAATTAAAAAATTAAATTAAATATTATAGACAAAATCACCGACAAAATGATTAAAAATATTAAATTTAATTATCCGTCTGTAAAACGCCCCAATAAAAAACCCAGAATCTCTAATTTCATAATAGACCTGTCTCCTTTCTTCTTCTTCTTCTTCTCCATATGTAAAAAACATCAATATCCTTTTTTTTCCTTCTCTTTTCTCCTCAACTCCTCCTTTTCTCCTCCATACTTAGGTATGTCTTCTTCTCCTTTCTTCTTTTTTCATTTCAGTTTTTTTAATTAATATACTTTATAAATTTATTTTTTTTCCTCTTCTTAGCTTCACTTGCAACTATATTAAGGTAAGCTTTTTCTTTTTTCTTCTTTTTTCATGTTTTTTTCACTATATTTGTTTTTTATTTTATTTTTAATTGGTTTTGTTCTTAGTAATTGTATAAATGTTGTTGTAGGATTTTTTTTTTCATATGAGATCAATTTTTAGTTGATTTGTTTATATGAGTTTTAAATTTTTTAGTTGAATTTATTTTTTCGTGTTATTTATTTGTTGCAAATTTGTTTGAGTTGATTTTTTCTTCTTTTTTCCAAGCATTTTGAGTATTGATTTATATTAATTTAATTATTTTATAGTTTTGTAAAATAGATTTTTTAAAAAATATTTTTAAATAACTACCGACGGAATTACATACAGTATTTTGCCGAGGGAAATACCAACGGAATTAATGAAGCGGATAATGTTTTTTTGTGTGCCTTTTCCATCTGTAAATTTATCGGTAATAATATTTTTTTATTCCCAACGGACTTACCGATGAACAAAAAATTACCGATGAAAGATTTACCGACAGAGTATTTTCATCGGTGATTTTATTGGTAAATTAATTACCAATAGAATGATATTATAAATATAAAGATTGTGGTATTGTTAGAAGCTTTGATTTTAACGGATATTTCCATCTTCTCCAGTGCACCTTTCAATTTTCCATAGAGTTATAAGTTTCCAATTAAAAAATTATATTTATCATCTTTCGGTTACAAGAGATCAAATATTTTAAATTATATTTATCTTTCAGTTTTTCTTGATTTAGTCTTTACTTTACATCAATATTATATTCTAACATTTATTTTTGTAATAACAATAAAAAAATATTTCTTCAACCTAAACAAAAGTTAACAGTGCTCGCATATTTTTGCAAGAACACGTTGAGCTATGGTTTCTTCGATGGTCAGAAAAGCAAGGGCCACCATCCAAACACCTTTTTTTCGTCATTTCCACCTCCTTCTAACTTCAAAATCATATTGAATTGAGTTTAGAATCTCAAACTTTAATATTTTTATCACAAACACCAATTTTTCTCTCATTACCAATATCTCATCTCAAACCTTTCATTATAAGTACTTGAAAATATAGTAGTGATTATTTTTTAAAGAATTTTTTCTTAAAAATATATAAAAATAATTATTTTTATTATTTTTTAAAAATAATTTTGATATAAACACATCAATATAATTTAAAAATATATATATAAATAATTTTAAGAAAAAAAATTAAATTTCCAAACATGTCTTGAACCACTTTACATAATACCAATTCTACTCAATCCAAGAACAAACATAAAAAGCAACACAATTAATCATTAAGGAAAAGAGTTTTCTTACCTTTACTGAATAAAAAATCAAAAACCAAAACAAATTAAATCAAACTCTCCTCCATACTTTCTTTTAATCTCAATTCTTCCTTCTCTAAAAGCACACTTTAATTAACTCTTAAACTCCTTAATCCATCAAACTATCTCTTTATTTCTCTTACAACTTATTAATGTTACCGATTTTTATTTTCTTGGTAACAAAATATAAAATGTTTTTTTTAAGAAAAAACAATTATAAAAAATTTAATTAAATCCCAAACACAATTTCAACCATCAATACAAACATGACTGATTCCTCTATCATCAAACCATTTTTTTATAAAATTCAAATAGTAAATAAAAAAAATTCAAAACAACATAAAAAATGGATTCTTTTTAAATATCCAAAAACAAGAGAATTGGGGTCGGTGAGTTGTGAGGGGTTAATGAGTTTGAGGGATCGTATACTATTGTTGAAAGTTTTTGAGTCCAATCATTATACTATTATTTTGTCCATGCCTTTGATCTCTCCGTGGCTAACAATGTTATTTGCCCAATTACTTTAAAATATTATTTGGAATATACTTTTATACTTAAAAAAATAATAAAAAATAAAGAATTGATTAAGACTTAAAAAAGGCTTTAAACAACAAATAAAAAAAATAAAACCAAAAACATAAAATTGAAACCAACAAGTCCAACCAATTTTTTCTTTCCTTCATTTATAATTACATGTTCATTAATTAAAAATTATGCAACATAAATTTTAATTATGAGACCGAGTAAAATAAAAATAAAAAAACAGAGTATACATAATTATATATACATGAAAGTCCTCGGCACTGCAACTACTACATCAGCGGCATCACCCTCTTTGGGATCTTGATTTTCATCGGATTAGCACACAACACATCAAGTTGGCTGGAAAGGACTGCCAAGGTACTGTGATTCTGAATAATTATTTTGCTATGCATCAAATAATTGTGGCTGCAGCTGATAGTCCACCTGGTTCGACATGAAATGATAATTCATATCGTTTTTTGATGAATTGTGCTGCAAGTGGTAGCGGACTTGGTTAACCGAATACGCTGTGGACCATTTCATTTAATTGGGGTTCCTGTTCATAGTCAGGAGGTGACTGCGAATGCAACGCCATGTGCCTGATGTGATTGCAATTTTGAGGTAGTTGGCTGGTTGAAGTTAAAGCCAAGATGATTATTAGGGATGTTTATTGTCCGATCCGGAACGAATTGAAAATCAATTTAAATTAAATCGAGGATATCAATTTCGAAGGAATCCATTTCATTTAATGCGAATGCAACGGCATGTGCCTGATGTGATTGCAATTTTGAGATAGCTGGAAGCCAAAATGATTATTAGGGGTGTTTATTCTCCGGTTGCATTTCTTGAGAAAATGATTTGATGGTTATTAGGGGTGTTTATTGTTCGATCCGGAATGAATTAAAAATCAATTTAAATTAAATCAATTCAGTTCGATTCATTCAAAATCAAAAAACCAAACAGCTTGATAAGACCTGCAAAAAGTAAAGGGATAATTTAATATTACAAGTAAGGATAATCAAAGAAGAAAAAAGAGTAAACCCTACAAAAAAAAATAGCAAAAAAAAAAATTTAATTAAAGGAAGTTTACTTTTCAAAAATAAAAAAATAAATAAAAATAAGATGAAACAATTACAAACATCTAATATAATTTCAATTCACAAAAAAAGAAAAAAAAAAGTCATCTCAGTGGAACAACATAAAAAAGCACGAGAAAAATTTGGTCAAAAGTGCATGCATGAATGATCAATGTTAATATTTCTTTTCAAAAGCTTCAATGTAGAAAAATCTATACAATAGGAAATAATAATGGGAATATAATAATAATGACTTGATCTATGTCCACAACGTTTATTTTTTTAACTTTGCATCCTCTCTCTCTTGCCCTTTATTTTTGTTTTTTTTTTTTAAGAAATTGATATATTAAAAGATTAACCAGAAGATAGCTAAAAATAAAAATAAGAGATGTTGAGTGAATTTGGGACCTTGAATTTTCAGTGCTGTGCGTTTTTGTCTGTGACAAACTTTTGTGTGATAGAGAGATAGAAAGAGATGGCCAAATTTGAGTTTTTTCTTCTTTTGCATTTTATTTGAAATATATAGAGAAATAGGTAGAGATTATTAACGTGGTTGTCATTTTTTTGCTCTAAAATAGACGTTGAGTTTGTTAATTGTTGCAGGTGATCGTGGCTGATGTTGAGGCTGCTATGGCCATGCGAGAGAAAGGAGAGAGGAGGGCAACTGGATAGAGGAGTTATTGAATGATGAGTTCTACATTAGACTTAGACATAGGTGGGAAACTGGACAGGTAGAGTAATTTTACTTTCTTCCATTTCCAGTAGACTGATATTTCCTCATTTCTTTTCTATTCTTTTTCCTAGATTTTAAATTATTATAGGTCTGAATATTTGTGTCATGCTATCTGTTGTGGTTTAAGAATATACAGAACTTCCAGATGAGTTCAAGAATGCAGTTAAGATTTTTATACATGGTTGTGAAAGCAAACAATATCGTAAATAGAAACTAGCAAAGGGAAACCCAAGATCCTGAAGGATTTAATTTGTTCTTATGAAATTGTTGCTTAAAAATATTGAAGGCAGAGATAAGTGATCTTTAATATGAAATATGAGTTGGTTATGCCATAGATTTCCACATTGTTGATGCCAACTTTCTAAGTATGTAAATGAATCCTTTATACTGTTAGTGCCATTAGTTTTTTTTTTTCCCTTTAACCTATTTTTGGGAATCATATATTGTTTAGATGAACATTGAATTACCGATCGATTTATTTGACAGGCGACGCCAAAGTTCTTGCCGGTAAAGTTTGAGGACAAGCAATAACTCAAAGTTGCTTAATTAACTAAAAGATTTTAATCTTAAGGAAGGAATGATCCTTGCAAATACCACCTCTGCCGGAATGGAACCAAGGATAGCTTCTGAACACTATTCATTACTCTTCAAAACAATTTACACTCCAAAATTAGCTTCTCTCTTAAGAGAAGCACCATTGTTTAAGGGTCGGAGATGTTCATCGACCAAGCAATTTTTTTTATTTTTTTTTTTTTGCATTTGTCCATTTATTTGAATCAATTGGGATTTAGAGCTCATCTTTCACTGCTTAATTTTTTTAACTGTTTAAGGGTCGGAGATGTTGCATGTTTAACTGTTTCTGCTAGCTTTTTCTCCATGTTGTTTTTCTCTTTTGCATTGCTAGAAAAATAGGGTGCAAATTGGCTATTTTATTTGAGAGTTCATTCTCCTCTATTTATATTTTTTTTTCCTTACTTATCTATTACTGTATAACAAACATATTTATAAAAATGAATAGTTAAAATCTTTGATGGTTATAATCAAGATGTAACTCTTTATCTTTTTTTATATTAATTTATTAATATAAATAATATTACCCAAATCCATTTTTCCTTCATTCACATTAACAAGATTTTTAGTATTAATTAAGAGTTTTGTTATGACTTTTTAGCATTTATTAGGGACTTTATTTTCTCTTACCACCTATCAAACCTTATAAGAAGAGCTAATAAGAAATTAGTAGCTGGGAAAACCTCTTCGGATCTACGGTCACAGAAAACCCGAGACGCCAAAATAAATATATTACCCCAAACCAAAACCATGTGCAAAAACAAGGACCTGTCCTAGCATGATGAAAATCCTTGCTATGTTTTTTCCCTCGTGTTGGCTGCTTTGATGAACATGCAAACAAGAAGGAAGATCACATGATGTCTTGCAATCACTACTCACTGTACTTTGATGGTAATTAACAAGGAAAAAGAAAATCAAGGGCTGATAAGAAATTAGATCCATGGAAAACTGACGATGATCTTCAAGCTAAAGCAAGTTAGATTCCAAACCAAAACTCAGCTGCAGCTCCAGCGGTAGCAGCGGCAGCTGCTCGCAAGTTAGATTCCAAACCAAAACTCAGCTACAGCTGCTTCCGCTGCAGCTCCAGCGGCAGCTGCTCCAGCTGCCGCCGCTCCAGCAGCCGCTGCTCCAGCGGCCGCCGCTCCAGCCGCCGCAGCTCCAGCGGCCCACGCAGCTCTGGCAGCCGCAGCTCCCGCGGCAGCCGCAGCTCCAGCCGCCGCCGCTCCCGAAGCTGCTCGCACTTCTGGATCCAATGGATATGCAGCTCCTCGAGCAGCCGCCGCTCCTCAAGCAGCTGGAGCCATCCCTGCCGCTGCTCAAGCAGCTGGAGATGCTGGATTCGCTGCTGCTGCTGGAGCTGGTGGAGCTCGATCCGCTGCTGGATACACTGAATCTGCTGCTGCTGCGTTGCTGGAGCTCCTATGCCGCTAAGAGTGAGAAGGAGAAGTCAGAAGTGCTGTGTGTGTGTGTATATAGCTTGGCATAATGGGAATTTTTTCAAACTTTCAAATTATTAATGCATTTTGGGTAGGAGTGAACAGTATCCCTCCAGACCCAAATGAATAAAAGAAATTTCTATCTTTCGGTTCAGGTAAAATTGTCATAAAAAAATAGATTGGATAAAAAAGACGTGAAAATTAAACATTCTTTTTCCCATTAAACTATAAAGTTTAAATTTTTCATTTATGAAATGAATAATTTACTATATAATTTAAAACTCATGTAAGTATTTAACTTTCAAAAATATATTTCCTAAATATGGTCATAAAAATAAATAGATTAGATTTGTTAACATTAAGTTTTAAAAGCAATACTATATTTCAGCATTCCCAGTTTCATTTACTTTTTTTTTTAGGCAGTTGAGATATCATCTGGCACAAAAAAAGAAGAAGTAATTATTACCTTTTTAATGATCTCGTTCCAGATGATATCTCAACTGCACTGAGAATATTCATCCATTTTTGTACCTTCTCCTTGTTTTCCCTAAAATGTTCTTCATTCTTATCAAAGACAATTGTGTAACTCTCTGTTTGATCATCTATCTTTGATTCTTCGACATCATAAGAAACTGGAAACACAGTGTCCGATCTCATCTCATCCATGAATCTGACAATCTTGACAAGCTCTTCAAAGCACCAAGGTAAAGAAACACAATCTCTTGAAAATATAATAATTGACAGCACTGATTCTTCAATGGCCTCAAAGAGTCTTGATCTAATTGCCATTACTTTCTCTGGTTCCTTCTCGACTGGCATAATGAATCTCGGGGCTAGATCTGCGACTCTGGTGACAGGGAAGACATTGGCCATCCATTGATGGTACGACGAAGAAAAAGCTAAAGAAGCTTTATATGAAGAAGCTGCTTCTTTGCTTGTAACGATAAAATGGGCAGATGGTTGTGATATAATATATAGAGAAGATAACAAACAGACACCACAATTCTTCACCTTTACTCGTCGCTCGTAAGAATGAAATGACAACTCAATGTTGCTAAAGGATCCATGCTTCCATTCTTTAAGCTCTTTAAGGTAATCAAAAGATAGATAGAATAACCAAAGATGATCTGACAGAACTTGGATAGAGTTACAACTAATACACATCGGCGAAGGATAATTTTCTCTTCCATTGGCTTTGAAATGACAAAAAAGAGAAGGACTTTCACCATTTGCACTGAATGCAACACAAGCAGCAAACCCCATGCTCCAACTTGGCACTTCCACACTAATTGAAGATCCCTTACTTTGATGATTAAACCAGCCTGGAATTTCATTTCCTGGAACAGCGATACCAAATCCAGTTCTTGGATTAGACAAACCCTGTACCATAGAGAACCAAAATGTTACATAGATAGAGGGAGAGGGAGAGAGATAGAAAAAAGTTGGGGTTTCATTAAGAGAAGACCTGGAGGTATCTTTCAAGCATGGTCAACCCCATGCTGTCTTGGCCATTATGATTGTACAATTCCCAGCAATTAAGACATATGAACTCTGATCTTTTGGAACTACTTAGCTTTATCGGATCTGGAATTGTTTTCAGGCTTATACAACCATTCAAGTATACCGTTTGAACTTTAGATGGAACCTGAGGCAATGATTCAAGCATCGTGCAATCCTCCAAGACAAGCATTTCCAGTTCAGAAAGCTGATATATGCTTTTAGGCAGGCTAACAAAGTTATTCTGGCTCAGATCTAAAGACCTCAATGAAGATAAGCAGCCAATATCTTCAGGAACTGCCCCTTCTCTTAGATTGCAAGCGCGTAAACCCAGTACTTCTAAAGAACACAGACCAGACAAAGAAGGCAGCACAGCTATTCTTTTGAATCCATCCAAAGATAATACTTTAAGATTCTTTAAAAGAAAAATGGATGCTGGCAGTTGTCTTATTGAAGTTCCACTTACATCAAACTCCTCCAAACTTTCAACTTTCCCCAACTTCTCTGGTATATATTTAAGTTCAGAGCAGCCAGACAGATCAAGTTTTTTAAGGGATTTCAAACAACCTATGCTACTTGGAATGCTTTCGAGGTTCTTGCAGCTGTTCATGCTCAATAGACCTAAGCCAATCAAATGATGCATCGATGAAGATAATTTTGTAATACCAGTCCCATCCAATCGAAGCACCATCAAACAGTTCATGTTTCCTCCTATATCTGGAAACTTCTCAAGTTTTGAGCAGCCATCAAGAATGCAAACTTTAAGTGATTCCATTTCTAAATTGTTTGGGAGAATCCTAATTCTTTTACAGTTCACAAGATTTATATATTGAAGCTTCTTGTGATGTGCAAGTGATGGATGAACCTCAGACAAACTTGTACAACCTTCAAGAATCAGGTTCTCGAGATTTGGAATTCCAGTAAAATCTGGAGTCTTGATCAGGTTTAGTGAGTTGCTGAGATTGATGATTTTCAAATTAACTGCACTCTGCAATCAGGCAGGGGAGAAGAAATATGGATGCTACTATCATAAATATATAGGAAAACGATAAAAAGAAATACAAAGGCCCTTAAATTAGGTGATCTCACCTTACACCCATACCATAATTGCTCAAGACTACTGTTAGCCATGTGAAGTTCAACTAGCTCATCCACCTGTAACCCAGCTGGCAATGATTTTGAAGGGTAAGAATGCCATTCAAGAAATCGTAGCTTATTGGAAAGATCTTCAGGTCCTTCAGAAAGCTGCATGTTGTTGATTTTGAGCAGTCTCAGTTTGCTCATTTTAGAGAAGGCTTCCATGTTCCATCGTGCCTCTTTTATTCCAGGCATGTCCAAGAAAATGGCTTCTATTTTTTCTTTTCCCTGTCAACCAAAAGGGAATACAAAGTAGAGATTGAGCATAAATTAAAATAAACTTTATGAAATCTTTTGGATAATGTTCTCTATCAGCTACTCACTTTGTTGTCCATCAGTGCAAGGCAGACATCCTCGTATGTCCACAATCTACTGCGCCTTCCAGGCTCTTCAGGGAATTCAGAACGAACAATTTCCTTACCCATGATCTGTAATAAATTATGCATCCAGACTTGATCCCGAGAGACATTTATGAGAGATCTCTCAATAAGAACTGGTATTCCAATACCTGCATGGAATCCACGGCTTTCAAGTATCCTTGTTATTCGATCAATTTTAAACCCCTTCAGGAAACATGCAATGTCTAAAAATATTTTCTTATCTGATTCATGGAGACCATCAAAACTAATGCGAAGAACATCAATAATTTTGCCGTCAGGAATCTCATTCATTCTATTAATTGCACCTCTCCATTCAGGGATACTTCTTCCATACAAAAACGAACCTATAACTTCTAGAGCCAGTGGAAGGCCATTAGCATAATCCACAACTTGCTTGGATAGTCCCACGAAATCTTCAGCAGGCTGGTCATTTTTGAAAGCTTTCTGGCTAAACAACATAAGAGCATCATCATTATTCAATTTCTCAGCCTCATAAATTTTAGTATCATCAATTCCAGTTAACATATTTGAATTTCTGCTTGTTATGATAATTCTACTCCCTGGACCAAACCATCCAGGCTCCTCAGCCAAGAATTCTAGTTGTTTTTTGTCATCTACATCATCAAGGATAAGAAGAATCTTTTTAAGTCGTAACCTCCGCTTTATCATCTCAATCCCTCTAAAAGAATCCCATAGTACTGAAGCACGTTCCATTAAGATTTCAGAAAGAAGTTGTTCCTGCAAACGACGTGGTCCATCTTTCTCAGCAAAAACTTCTCTGACATTTGCTAAGAAGCAGCTGCCTTTAAATTGCCAACGAATCCTATCATATACTACCCTTGCAACAGTCGTCTTACCTATGCCACCCATTCCACAGATCCCTATGAAGATTGCTTTGCCTACTTCTTCACCTAAATAGCCATTTAATACCTCTAGACGAGAATCTATTCCAACTAATTTTTTGCTAATTGTTGGCAGAGTGACGCTTAGTTTGTACGATATGTATTCAGCAATTATTGTAATTGATTCCGACTCATTCCTGCATAGGAGGGTGCAAAACATTAATCATGCAGTGTGCAGAAATCAAATCAGATAGTGATAATGGGAAAATAAACATTAGCATGTTTTAGCTCGAAAATGTATGGTTGTTAGCCGGAAATTAATACACCAACCTTTGAGAAAGATAGGGCTATGATAATAGATAGCTTCAAGAACAAAGAGGAAAAGGAAAGAATAAAATGAAAACGGAACTAGGATTTTATTGATGCTAAGAATGATCCGTACTATAGAATCACACAAGAAAAAAAGTTAGGAAATAAAATATCCATTAAGTTTGGTTCTATCATATTTTTTTGTCGACCACTTTGTTATTTTTATAATTATTTTTAACAAAAATTTCAATTATCTTGCATAATAAAATTTTAAAAAACAACTTTAAATTTATTAATTTTTGAGTTTTTTCCTATACTAGCATAGCCCGAATTTTTTTTTGACATGTGAGACTATATATATATATATATATAAACTGAACCATACATAGTAAAAATACTACGTAACCCTTCAATAATTATATAATGATAAGTTGCCACTTATTGATGTTGTGGGTTGTATTATTTTTTTCTAACATTTAAAAAATGAAAAAATATTTGAAAGTAAAAAAATTAATGTATGCTATACAAAATATTTTTAAAATATTAAGATAATGATATATTGAACAACATAATTATTTCAAAAAAATAATTGAGATTACAACATACTAGATCAACTTGGACTAACCATGGTTAACTTGTGAAACTCGCTATCCAGAGCACAAGACCGTGAAAACTCCATGAAACCCAAATTGAAATAAAATAGAGAGTCCGATTTCAATCAATCAAATATTGAAAGTTAAAAATAAAAAAAACTTATTTAATTAAAAAAAGGATTTAATAAAAAAGCAGCTAGATTTAACAAAGAATGAGAAATAAAAAGACCTGAAATAACCTTGATTATTTTTAAAATTATTAAAATATCTTATACAAAGCAAATAAAAAAAATTAACAAAGCTCAATCTCTAATTAAATTAAATATTGAAGGATGAAACTGGAAAAAAAATATAAGCTTAAAAAAAAATTCAGACGAATCTCTTAAACCTAGATTTGTTTTTCAACTTTTTTAAAAAATTTTCATTTTTCTATCTAATATTTTTTTATTTTCAAAATATAAAGAAAAATATAAGAAAAGAAAGAAATTTTATCTAAAGATTAGAAATGCTTGATCACATAATTAAGATCAATATTTCATAAGAATTATATTAAAAAAATCATGCATAAGAAAAAATATACATTTACTACCAAGTGTTTCATCATCAAATCCATAATTTTATCATTCATTGAATATTATTTACCATCTTTTGATTAACAAAACTCAAAGAACACTAAAGCATTTGCTAATTGATTTGCGAGAAAAAAATATCATAAATTGAAAAATAATTTTTCTAGTGTGAACAAAACATTCAAAAAAGAAGTAGATAGATGATTTACCTATCTCGCACGTCCCAGCCTGATAGATTAGCCACCGTAGAGAGACAATCTTTCCAGTTCCGGACCTTCTCCAAGTTTTCCTTGAAATTTTGTTCATGCTCAACGAAGGCTTTCTCATATTGCCCTTTCTGCTCGGCTACCTCTGAGGGATCCACATCATAAAAAACGGCGAGCAGTGCCCCCATCTCTTTCATGCACTGAACAATCTTGACAAGTTCATCCAAGCACCATGGTGAAGAAGCTTAATCTCTTGAAAATATAATGACTGAAAACCTTGATTCTTCGATGGCCTTCCAAAGAGCAGGTTCGATGCTCTTTCCTCTCTCGAGCTCCCTATCATCCATGTATACATCGATGCCTCTCTGTTTTAGATTAGAATATAGATGATGCAAGGAGTATACCGCAAGTTTCTCTTTCTATGTAATTAGTGGCAGTGATCTCTCCCAAAGTCCACATGGTGGTAGAGAATTTTGGAGCCACTTTGAAGCATCCCAGCTGAAGGAGGATGCGACCACCTATGAAAGGTGAAGACACCTTAGATGGAAGGTGTGTGAGGGCCATGATAGGAGCCCGGATCAGACCGCCCCATGACAACGGGCGAAGACACCTTAGAGAAGGTGTGAGGGCCGTGATAGAAGCCCCAGTTCAGACCGCCGCATGGCGACGAGCGGAGACACCTAAGGAGAAGGTGTGTGGGCCATGATATGAGCCCAGTTCAGAACAACCCCAAAGCCGATGTGATGGCTAGATACAAGTGGACAGGTGTATGGATAGCCAATGAAGTGGCTATGATGAGTATGGAGACAAATGCAGGATTGACTTTCATGGATATTGCCCCCATGCTAAAGATCAATGAGCTAGAAGACATTTGCCTTGGACAATAAGTGGATGACTTGTGGAGCATTAAGACGCGGCTGCTATGAAGAAGCAGAGGGCATGCGCAGGTTCCGAGAACGAGTTGACTCTTGTCAAGGTGGTGAGCTCGGTAATGGCATTGTAATACTCAGAGTATGAAGACAGATATGGATCAACCTTTAATGGGCTGCCCCAATGGTTAAAGGTGGAGAGCTACCTGGACTCTTACGACTAAGAGCGAGAGACTCACGGAGAAGTAAGGCGTGGTTCCTAGGATGGAACAGAGGGCAGGCGCAACTCCTGGATGAGTAGACTCTTGGAAGAGTGGTGAGCTTGTGATCACATTGAAATACTCAATGACTGTCGCACTTGGAAATATTTGTTTGAGGGGGTGTTGTAAGCCTTGGTGTAAGGCTTGAAAAATCATTCCGGACCGAGCATGGTTGATACGCTCGAAGGGGAATGTTGTGTTGACGACGCTCTCAGAATGGAAGCTTGGAAGAACTGCAGAATGCAAACTTGTGCTGAAGAAGCAAGAGGACAATTGCCCACATAAATGGCAAAGGGGGTAATTGTTAGGATATTGCCATTTAGTGGCAATACCCCACCACTAAGCAAGTGGTTGCTCCATTAATGCCACAAATGGTGGCATGCTTTAAGGCTATTGGCCCCTCCATGTTGACCATGAAATGCCTATAAAGGAGGCTATATTTGAGAGCAAAGGTGAGGGAGTGCAGAGAGTGTGTGAGAACGTGAAGAGAAGAAGAGAAAGAGGAGCTGCTACCATGGGCGGCCCTGGCCATATCATGCAGAGTGTGTGAGCTGGGAGTTGAGTGATCTTCCTCCATGTATTTATTGTATCCTTTCTCTATCTCTAAATAATATGGACTCTCTCCCGTGGATGTAGGCGGTTTTGCCGAACCACGTAAAATATTGTGTCAGTGTGCTTTACCCTCCGTTGAGCAACTATCAGTACACCCCCGGTCCGCGCATGGGGGAGCCGGAATCCCCAACAGATGACTAGTAAAGTTGTTCCGGGTGTCTTTGCCTCTAAAACTAAGGAACACATCATGCATATATTGTGGAGGAGAAGAAGATGAAGATGAGGTCATTCCTTGCGCGCTGGTGGAAGCCATGAAAATCCCTATAACGATAAATTAGTACCGATCCCTTCTAGCCTCAGCTAGCTTTGTTCAGCAATTGCTTTCCACGCTATTTTGTGTAAGGCCTGCTCCTGTGATCAAACATGAAACAGAAGGTAAGATCAAGAAATTTGGCAATTAAATCTACCAATTAGCAATTTCAAGCTGGAACATGTATAATTCTACTTAGAAATCAGAAAACACCAAATTTCTACGAGTATTTCACGAATCTAGACGAAACAAACCGTGTGGTAAGTGTTGACTAAAGAGACACAAGATCCAGCCAAGCCCAATATTTGTTTCTCCTTCTGGTATCTTAGTAACCAACTTCCAAGCCCTTTTCTTTCTTTCTTTTTTCCAATGACTTCGAATTTCTTCCGGTTTCTTTAGATCAAGAACTCGTACTGGTAAGTTTCCTGGATTTCTTACGGATCCCTTTCTCACACTGTAAAGAAGATGGACTTTAAGCGGAGAAAAAGTCAAAAGAAATGGAAGGGATATCGAACGCCCATGGGGCAGCAGAGGCACCTTCCTGTCAATAGCAGGGGTTGTGCCACACACATCACAATTGAGTTGTGTGGTTCATATTTTTTTAATGAATTTTCAAGTCAAGCATGTGTAAAATTATATTTTAGATACAATAAAAAGTAAATAAGAACATTTTAGATATAATAATTAAAAAGCTTTTATAATATTTTTATTTATAAAAACAATTAAATTGAAATTTTATAATAAAAAAAAAACCCATTCCAATTAACCGGTTTTGATTTGGTTCGGTTATTTTAGGTTAAAAACCGAAACCCAATCGACCGGTTTCGGTTCGGTTCGGTTTGGTTATTTTATATTAAAAACTAAAAATTATATTGTTTTTTGGGTTTTTTGTGGACTTTTTAATGGGTTTTTTCGGTTCGGTTTGGTTCGGTTTATTTCTTAACTAAACCGATTCAGTTCGGTTTTTTATTCCAGGCTTATGAAACCGAAACCAAACCGAACCGAATTTTTTCAAATATTCTAATTAGTTTTTTTTTATGATTCAGTTATTTTTTTCTGATTTTCTCGGTTTAATCAGTTTGTCGGTTTATTTGTTCATCCCTATTGGCAATATCCCATATGAAACCTTTGATTATGAGGTATTTAGGAATGTAGTAATAATTATTTTTTAAAATATTTTTTACTTAAAAATATATCAAAATAATTTTTTACTTATTTTTTAAAAATTATTTTAAATATTAATATATCAAAACAATCCAAACCCCTTGATCTTCCTCATCTTGTCGGAATTCTTAACTAATGAACCAACCCCTCTGTCACCGTTACAACATCAAACCACCACAGCAGCCACCACCCATGCCAACAGCCCCAAAAACCACTCTACAATCACCTTATTTCCTCTCATTAACAACACAACAATCAGAGGTTTGTGGTTGATGAGTTTTTTTTTCTTCTTCTTCTTTTGTTTTTACTCGGAAAAAAATTATATATTGGTCTTTTTTATTTTTAGTATTTGTGCTTTCATCGTTTTTTTTTTATTTTTTTATTTTTATCATTAACTCTTTAATATAAGTTTTGTTTCCTTTAAATTTAGTTCTTCAATTCTAATTTGTAATAAATTATGCTTTTCAATTTGATCTTTATTCTTTTTATTTTTAATTGTTTTAATTGAACCTTTTATGACAATTGTTTTTTCAATTTTAACCTTCAATCTAAGTTTATTTTGTTTTTTTTTTTCAATTTGATCCTCAATTTTTATTTTTGTTTCCTTTTGTCCTTTGCCCTTTTGTATAAGTGTTATTTTTTTTCAATTTAGTCCTTCGATTTTAATTTTTCATACACTCCTTTTTTTTATTTGGTCCTTATTTTTTATTTCTTATTTTTTTTTCCTCAACTCTTTTATAAAACTTTTATTGGAATTTTAATCTTACCATTCAATTCAAGTTTATGGTTTGTTATTTTTTTCAATTTTATTCTTATTATTTTTTATTTTTCTTTTTATTTGAATTATTTTTCTTTGTCGTTAACCCTCCAATAGAACAAAAAATAAGTTGCACTATAATTTATTTTTTTATTTTGATTTTCACCCTTATTTTTTAATTACTATTTTTTTCATTTTAGATCCTTTTGTGTAGTTGATTTTTCCCCCGTTATGTTCTTCATTGTTTGTTGACTCGGTACACTTTTTTTTATCCTTTTTTTCCAATTTCGTGCTCCAATTGTTTTTTTTTAAGGTATCATGATCTTTTTTAAAAAAATTGTTTAATTAATATCATTCCATTTTCTTTTATTGTCTAATGAAAATAAACCAACTTATTAATCTCAGTTACTGTTATAACTTGAATCGTTAATTTTTCTTATTTCTTTAAAACACACTTACATCACCTAAATATCGTTCTTTGCAAAATAGTATGGACTCGCAACACAGTGCGGGCCCATGCCTAGTGTATGTTTCTAAAACTCAAAGGTCATGTTTTCTAAATTGCTTTAAGTATGCTATAAAGAACATCCATCCCTCATCATTGTGAGCCAAACTACAACTCCATTTTTAAATACAAATAATGAAAGTTATGGCTAAAAGTTAGACAATAATTTTGTTTTAAATATTTATATAATTTTTTCACATTAAATAACAAATATACTAAAACAAAAAGGGATTAGAAACTGTGGTTTTATTGTAGCACAAGATACATTTCACTATATATTACAACATTGAAATTACAATTCGCAGATCTCCCTATTACCGGGAAACCTACTGAAATAAGAATGGGAAGAGGAAAAGGAAATCCTACGGGTTGGATTGCTCGTGTTTCTACAGGACAAATTCTTTTTGAAATGGATGGTGTGAGTTTGTCAAATGCTCGGGCACCCCTCATTCAAATAATAAGTGGCATTGCTGAGAAGGGTGTTAGGGTCTTTTTGTTTTATATGAACAATGAAAATACAAAAATGCCTTCGGTGACAAAAAAAATTATATGCTTTCAGTCCATGGGTGTTATCAGTTTTTGATATTTAAGGTTACGGATAAATTATTAAAATGTCGTTTAAGGCAACAAAGTCAAAGCTCTCAATCAAAAAATATTTATGTCTTTTCAAGTTGGTTATCTTGTTATTTTTTGTTTTGTTTTATCAAGGGTGTTATTGTATTATTAAAATAAATAATATTAAATTTCAAAAAGTTGTTGGCCCGTGGAAGATACCCGTGCAATTCAAACGACGTGTGCGGCACCTCTCGATGGTTAAACATGTCTAACCACCATGAAGTTAGATGCATTGTCATGTCCTTTTTCAATCAATACAGTGGGCATCATCGATGGTTAAGTGGTTTGTAGTTAGTGGGCTTTTATTTTTTTTCTTTTTCTTTTCTCTCTCCTCCCTAAAAAAATTCCCTAAAAAATTACATATTGGTCTTTTTTATTTTTGGTATTTGTATTTTGCTCCTTCTTCTTTTGATTTCTTTTTCTTGTCCTTGACTCTTTAATAAAAGTTTTATTTCCTTTCAATTTGGTCCTTCAATTCCAATTTGTAATATATTAATTTGTTTCTTATTTTTTTATTTCAATTTTTTTTAGTTGACCCTTTTATGGCAATGTTTTTTTTTTCAATTTCACCATTTAATCCAAGTTTATTTTATTTTATTTTTTTCAATTTGATCCTTAGTTTTTATTTTGTTTCCTTTTTGTCCGCCCTTTTGTATAAGTGTTATTTCTTTTCCATTTTGATTTTTCATACATTTTTTTTTATTTAGTCCTTAGTCTTGATGTAATTGATAGCCCAATAACAAACACAAAAGGATAAAGAATTGGCCAAAATAAGATTAAAACAAGAAGAAACCTAAAATCTTATTTTTATTTTTGAAATAATGAATTGATAACTTTTGTCTCTCTAGGATATTTACAAGTCTTTATATAGGGGTGAAATTGACCTTAACAAGGTAGGAAAAATTATTATCCTAAAACAAAAGGAAAAGATAGCTAAGAATCCATAAATAACATAAAATCCAGAAAAATAAATGAGAAATAACAAAACTGAATCAAACAATATCATCAAGGCATAAAATATTATAGCCTTTTATTGTTATTATGTTGGTTTGGTGTGATCAAGCGTTTTCTTAGACCTAATCTTATCCCATCTGTCTACAAAAATATCTGTTAGGATACTCATAAGGTCTATTTGTGAAAATTTTTTATATAATCGATAGAACCCTCATTTTCTATTACCTCAGCCAGATCACTTTTTCTATAATTCATCAATGTTGCATCGAATGCCAAGTTAGGTGGCATCACCTCTTAATGGTACATAGTTCAACTTTTTCTTCAAATAATAAATGTAGACACGTATTATGTTTTTGCTTCATTTTCAAATAAAATTTTCCGTTGTACACCAATCAAGAACATGGGATTTTGTTTCAATATTCAGTCTGGTGTGCTAAAATAAGTTATATTAGTTTCTTAGAGCCCTTTCTAGATACACATTCAATCTTGTCAGTGCACCCGTGCTACATTATCGATAGAATTCCAAGAAAATTGAATGATTCTAAGGGCATCTCTACAGGATAAGAAGCCTAAAGGAAAAGACAAAAAAAAAAAAATCAGCTTTCATCCCTCATTTTTATAGATCCATGAGGAGAGCTGAAGAGCCAAAATAATATTTTTATGTTGGAGAGCTATTCTTATATATCAGTCAAAAGAGCCCAAAGTTTTTTTAATAAATCGTTATGCAAAAGAGGAGTTTTGATTGGAGTTGTATTAGTTCATTAAAATTAAATAATAGTTGTATTAATATCAAATATATTAAAATACAATTAGCTTTTTTAAATGATTTTTTTTATTAGAGTGCATATATATATAAAAAAAAAATGTTATATTTACACTATTTAAAAAGCAATATCACCAAGTTGGCTCTTCTAAATAGTTTTCCCACTTATAAATGCTCTTATATCTAGAGTTTTAACTTTGTAAGCCCTAGGGGTAAGGGAAGAGTGCGGATTCTTCACACGTCCCCAAGACACGTATTTGATATGGGTAATGAAAATGTGAGTTGTTTGTGTTACTTAGAAATGCTCTCGTGGGCTAGTTTAGGCAATGTCCCTGGGGGTGAGAGAGGAAAGCTGGCATCTAGGGGAAGTAGCCTAGATGGAGAGAATCTTGATCCCTTGGAGTCCCTTAGAAATATTTCCTCAGACGAATCTCGACAAAAATTGATTAAGAGTTTAATGAGTTTGTCTTAGAGAAAGGAGTGTCATGAAAGTCGTTTTGCCATTCAAATATGTTTTAAAAAGTAGAATGTAAACTATGAATTTTGTTTTAATTCAATTTAATTTATGATAAGTACTACCTTTTCTTTCAAAGTAATATTTATTTGAATAGTTTTTTTTATTTATTTTTTTATTTTAACTTTTGTTGTTTAACATTGTGTTTATTGAGAATTGAGCTTCATATTTTTTTTTAATTATTTTTTATGAGGTTGTCCAAGTTTCATTACCTAGACCGCGAGTTTGATGGTTTAACTCGGTTTACTTGAGTTTTTTTTTTTTTTGCATTTTCCCGATTGAATTTTTTTTCTTAATTTTATCTTTCAATATTGGATTGATTAATAATTAGACTTCATAATTTATTTTAATTTTCTTTCTATGAGATTATTCATGTTTCATTACTCGAGTTATTGGTATAGCAAGTTAACCTCAGTTTACTTGAGTTATTTTTTGTGTTTTTTTAATTATTTTTTATTTTATTTTTATTTTTCAACACTATGTGATATTTGATATTTGGGATTCATAATTTATTTATTTTCTTTTTTTAATTGAATTTGTTTTTGATTTCATTCTTCAACATTGAGTTTATTAGAAATTAAGCTTTATAATTTGTTTTGATTTTCTTTCTATAGGGTTATCATGATCCAATGACTTGACATGTAAATTGAAAGGTTAACCCGGGTTGTTCAGAATCAATCAAGTATGTTATCATCTTAAAATTTATAAAAAGATCTCATCTTAAATATTTATTTTGAGTCAAACTATGTTTTTACAAGTCATTCGAGTTGTCTTTAAACCCACCAAGGTGACCGAGTCATATTAGGTTGGTCCCCATATTGTTTAAAAGTTTTTTTTAGCTGGAGAAAATATTAGTAATGCTTAGACATATTTTTTATATAAAAAAATTCAATCTGACCTCCAGTGTAGCGCGGGTCAATAATCTAGTATATAATATTTGTTCTCTCATACTTTATTGTGGATTTACTAACCAATTTTTTTTTTTTTTTTGGTCTCCAAACTTTTATTTTTGCATAATTGCATCCTTTTAGGCTAAATAAAGGATAATTAAATCAAATTTATTGACTAAAGATAAAATTGAAAGACAAGAGACAAAAGTAGAAAATGCATCAAAATGGGTGAGGTTTCAAAGTTAACATTAAAAGTTCACTTTAGTCTTCAATAAACTTCACATGTTATGCCTTATTCGGTCCCTCAATATTTGTTTCAATTTAATTTGGTACAAAATTTTTATTTTTTATTTTTTAGTTCCTGTTTTGAAAAAGGAGAGAGAAGATCACCGAATTCCGAGTGTTGAGAGAAAAATATTAGTGGCACTAATTTCGACCATTAAAACGATCGATCTTTGAGTCAATTAATTCCATTTGATGATGAGAGTTCAACTTAGGTATTTTTTCTACCTTGAAAATGACTAAAAAATATATCTAAACTCGGAAAGATTTTTTGTTTCAAGTTGATTTTGAGTTTTAGGATAGTTTTTCTAAGGTCATAGATGGATTTATCAAGGTGCCTAGAGCATTTTCTAGGTGTTTTAGATTTAAAAAAATGGGTTGAAAAATAAGTTTTTGGGTTAAAAAAAACCCTTCAGCACTAATTTTTCAGCCACTACAATAACCGAAATCTAGGCAAATTCCTAAAAAAACTTATCTGAGCTCGGGAAGATTTTTTATTTCGGGACAACTTTTGGAGTCATTGATGGATTTAGTAAGGTGCTTGTAGTGTTTTTCAAGTTTTGTTTAAAAACATTGGTTTGAGAAATAGGTTTTTTGGTCAAAACCCTTCAGCCCCGAATTTTCGACTACCATAGTGGACATAATCTATTCATCTAACTTTTTTTTTCCAAAAAAACATTAGGGTTGATGACATGTCGTTCGTCTCATTTACATTTTTTTAAAAAAAGGCTCACATGCAAGCCTGATCACAGGCCCTACTAAATAGGTCAAGCCTAACGACACCATGCTTTTTTCTTCTTTTTTTTAATTTTGGCTTTTTCAGAAACGAAAACAATCATTTTTTTATATGTATTTTTTAAAATAATTTTTTGATTTATATTTAAATTAATACCTATTTTTTCTGATTTTTTATTTAGCCTTTTATAAATGGTGGTTGTTTTTTTTAAGTATTTTGTATTTTTTAGACGGGGTTTTTTTTAAAGTATTTTGTATGTAATATTTTTAAGATATTTTTCTAATTTATCTATAATTTCTTTTTTATGTTTTATGTAATTGAAATTTATTTTTTTAAATAAAAAATATTTATTTTTGCATAGTATTTCTAATAATGGCAACCTTGTGAAATATTTTTTCCCTTTGATTTATTCAATCAATTTTATGCACGTGTCTTTTTTTTACTATCATTGCATTAAATAAATAATAATTTTAATAAATAGAGTCATTTGACACAATCGGGTAAATGGATATGTTTGGTGAGTTAACTTAGGTAGACTTATTTGTTTTTTTATGTCCTTTTTCTAATCATTTTTTTTTATTTCATCTCTCAACATTAGATTGATTAGAAATTGAGTTTCATAATTTGTTTTGATTTTATTTCTATATACTTATTTCGATATCATGACCTGAGTTTGTTAGGTTAATCAAGTTGACTCCACTTGTATATTTTTGTCCTTTATTTTATTTGATTTTTTTTTCAATTTCATGAGTTAACATTGAATTGGTTGAGAATTGAGCTTTATAAATTTTTTTTCTTATTTGCTTTGTATGAGGTTATCATGATCTCATGATCCAGGTTATAGTTCTGCCGTGTTAACCTGAGTTGGCTCGGGTTATATTTTTGTGTTATTTTTTTAATTGATTTTTCAAAAAAAAATCATTCTTCAATATTGATTAATTGAGAATTGAGCTTTATAATTGTTTTTTATTTTCTTTCTATAAGGTTATGTCAATATCATCACCTGAGTTTGTCGGGTTAACTTAGGTTGACTCCGTTTTTTTTCTGTTTTTTAATTAATTTTTTTTTCAATTTCATCCTTTAATATTTTTTATTTGTTTTCTATGAGGTTATCATTGTTTCATGATCCAGGTCACGGTTTTAATATGTTAACTTGGGTTGACACGGGTTGATCTAATATGTTATCGTCTCCATATTTAAAATAAAATGTTGTCTTGAAATTTTATTAAGTCAAATTATATTTTTTCTGATTATTCAGATAATCTTTGAACCTGTCAAGTCAACTAAAATTAATTGGGTTAGCCTCTTCTCTCATGGATGGGTAGTATCAGAAAAGGCCCAACCATAATGTAATCTTGATTAACTCCCTAATCATAAATGATTGCTTAAGCTTAACAAGAGGGGGATAATTGGATTTGGAGGTCTCTTGTGAAATTATGAAGGGACATGGTTGATGGTTTTTACGAGTTATGAAGGTTTTGGTTCTAATTTACTTTCAGAACTACTAGAAATTAAATATGATTTATTGGTGGTATAGGATAGAGGTTTCAGAAAGAACATATACAACTCTGATTCTACAGGTGTTATTCGATTGATTCATGATGATTTTAATAAATACCACTTATTCGGAGTTGTTAATTTTTACATCAAAGAACTCCTGACATGAAATTAGAAAGTTTGTCTGCTTCATATTTTGCATGAAGCTAATTCATGTGCTAATTATATGATTAAGCTTGCAGTTAAAAGTAACTCTGATTTATGTATTTGAGAGAACTCTTCTTTGAAAGTTTATCCTTTATTGTTATCTGATTCTCTAGGATACATTTACCTTAGAGAATCTTAGTTTTTCCTTTTTCTTGAACTATACCAAGAAAAAAAAAAAAGCTTAACAGTTCACAACCGCATGGCGCTGTTAATACAACAGAGAAACGTTGTTTCCTGCCATGACTTCAATTCATGATTAGCTTCACTTCTTTTTGTTTTTTTACAGAAAAACCAATAAAGTACTTTTGTTCAAGTATTTCAATTACAGAAAATGAATAAATTTTTACCAACATTATGATAACTTGTAGAAACCAGGACAAAAAAAAGATATCAAGACTATCCAAGACAATATTTACTAGGATGTTACATAAAGATAATCCACCTCAGTTACTTTGATATTCATCCGTAGGCAATTTAGATCAAATAAAAAATAAAATTCAAATCTGGGTCCCTAACGATTGAACGAAGAATCAACCCGTAGGCAACTTAGAACGACACATAGGGCACGAAGCACTCCTCAACAACCACTTGACAATGCAATGAGAATGATACACATGAGAGCAAGTAGTGGCAGCAGCCTCAGATCCAACAGAGAAATCTTGTAAGCAAATTGGACAACACAAGGCATCATTCGAAGCCATATTGTCCTCAATCTTAACTTTCTTGAGGCATGGAATTGGAGGTTTGCAAGCTTGTAAGACATGATTAAAAGGGTTCTCCACAAAATCCCACGAGATCTCCTTATCTTCATCAACATGAATTCCAGTCATGACATTGAAGTGGATTTCATACCATGGTTCAAGAGCAACGACGCACACAAATATATGGTCAGCTTCACAGGGCAATGAAGAAGCACCGCGAGATATGGCTTCAATAAGTTGAGCTCTTGCTGTCGAAGGTAACCTGATGCCTATGCTCCAAAGCAAGTTCCTGTATGTGCGTTCCTTCAAAGGATTCAACAAGAGTTCCCCTCGTTTTACCTGGAATGATTGTCTGGATTTGACAGGCGACCCATCTTGTGATACTTTGACGACGATGAATTCTATTGTGATTCCCTTGGCATCGAATTCGAATGGATCGACACAAGGTGCTGCTAAGAGCTTCATGATTTTATGCTTGTGATATTGCTCGAGTTATTGTTTAGTAGAGGAGGGAGTGAGAGAGACTTTTAGGTTAAGGTTGTATTTATATAGACAGGATTAATTGAAGGCGGTTTATGGAAATCCGTGTCTGTTTTGGATTCGGATTTGCAGAAGCAAGCTGTCCTAAAATAGCCGTTGGTATATTAGCAACCGTTTTAACCGTTCTCTAGGGTCTAGTTTTCCTACATGTATATATTATCTTGCCGGGTTTCTTGTTTAAACAAGAAAAGAAATAAAAAATAATTTATTTGAATATCAAATGTCACCCCAATCAGTGAAAGTGTAATTAGATTGATTTTTGCTCTTTTTTATTTTCTAAATCTACCCCTTTAATTTAGAATTTAACCTCCCAAAACCCTAAACTTGTCAAGTCTAATTAATTAAAACTATCCAGTTCTACACGATTCCTTTTGATATAAGGGGTTTTAAGATTTCTGATGTAAATAAGGACGTTGAGTTTCCAGGATTTGATGACATATAATTAGCCATTGATCATCATAACAAGAGGATTAGCATCCCACGACATTGTTAATGGTGTAATATATCTCACAATTAACAGTCACTTAATATGTAATCAAAACTATATGAGAAGAAGGAACGTACTTGAGAAGTTTGTGTTACCCCAAAATCACTCAAATTACTTAATTTTAGAATTGGCACACAATTTTAGAATTGACACGGTTGCCAGACCTAGACAAAGATCCTTGGTCACCACATCGACACCCAAATTACTTAATCTTAGAATTGGCACACAGGTATAGGAATACTGAGCAACTTTGAGAAAAGCTGAATATCAAATTTCAGATCCTTCAGTAGAGCAAGTTCTTTTTCGGGTTTCTATTTTGGTCGGTAGATCTTCCATTGCTATGTCACCTTTCTAAAATATCAGCTGCATTGTGTCATAGCAGTGTTGTTCAAGTCTGGCAATATTAAATAATGGCGCCTTTCAGTCCCCCATAATGTTCTACTACTGCTCTATTATGAGAAACAATCAAGACACGATCATTAAGAATACATGCTGGATTAGACAAAGTGATAATGGATAAGGCTTTTTGAATTATGCGTAGTGAAGAATGGACCCTCTCCAACTTACAAAATGTTGTCTATATATTAGTTTCTTTTCAGAAATATCCAAACTTTATGGTAGCAGATAACAGAAAATTACTCACCAATAATGTAGGTATTAGAATAACAATCAAGTCCCCACAAGAGGAGATCTATATTCTATAGTAACTTCTCATTCATTGGCAGTTGCATCCTCGGATGGAGCACTTCCTCCATCTGCATAAGAAGAAAGAGATGGTTGAGTTTCCTTGGCTCCTTTGGAGAAAATCAGACAGAGAAAAGCGATTCTCTAACACTACTGGTAATAGCTTTGGGTTACAGAATGATGATCATTCATACCTTCCCCATCTGCCGGGGCATAAGGAGACTTCCGGTATCGTGTTTGCTGTTGTGTGGGCTGGAAAAAAGAAAGAGAAATTACAAAAATAAGCACCCAGTAAAAAGATAGGCTAGCATTTCAACAATAACACAACCCCCAGAAGAAAAATGTACATATTTCTCATGCATGAATAAAAACTGAAGTGTGGAAAACCAAAAACCATTCAGGGTATCTGCCGATGTGTCTTTTGTTGAATGGAATTAGACAAAAAATAACACGGAGGAAATCACAAGAATAGCAGGAGCCACTCATTCATGCTTCTTTCAAATTCACTTGCATTACATCTACATCATGCCTTGAAGGCAACATCTCTATTTATGGTTGCGTTGCCTTTCACTTTAAATTAAGGATTTAAAGAAAACAACACCATCGTTCAAAGTCATTGAAGAACCTTTGCTTGGAGCAATAAGGAGAAGACTTCAGAGCTGTTCATCCAAATGAATTAGGATAAATCAATCTTCTATCAGTGCAACTGTTTCCTCAGCAAAATAGGAATCCTCCAAAAATGATAGGAGTAGAGAGACTTTGATTTTATAGAGGAAACATCCTCCAATGGAAGTATATAATGCGCTACCTCATCCAACTTCTGACCGTTTCCTGCTGATTTTAGATGGTAGTGATCTTAAAGGGGCACACACCCCTTTTCCACTTTGAGGATATGTGGTTGAAAGTAGATTGTTTCTTTGATCAGGCATTGATTCTGGAGCATCATTTTATCAGGCGATCTTTTTTCCTTGCTAAGAAGTAACTAGGTTTGGAGTAAGATCTTATGGGGATGTAATAGATAAGTGCTCTGAATTCTACTAGTGCGATGCAGAAAGATCAGTGGAAACATTGTCTCCAGAAATAGAATTAAGGAGGACCACAGATGAGGCATAGTTGGAGGGTGATGTCTAAAGCTTTAAAGATTTTGAAAGGAAATATTTCCACATGATGACTGCTCACAAGAGGAATAAACTTATTGGAATGTTAATGATTGATAAACTCACAGATGAGAAACAATTTCTTCTGTAGGAACACATGCACTCTTATCCAAATCCCTACCTAGGAACTACAGAAGGGATTGCTTTAGCAAATATTGGAACCAACTAAACCAATAGGTTAAACAATTGTTGATAATGCCTATAATGGAATGAAATCAAGTTGCACACGGCAATGATTATAGTTGAAAAGTTGTATATGAGACTTATGTAGAAAACACCTATTGTCGGTTTAAAGAACTTAAAGTTCAAAATAACATTCTAGACATTGGCTCCAAATAAAATCTTGTATTTTCCCAGTAATCTCTGCCTGGTGAGGTCCTTTTTTATATTTCGTAGTTTATCACGGGGAGGGGTAGCAAGTCCAAGAAACTATCACACAACACAATTTCTCCTTTGTATAGTTAATCCATTTCACCTCATTCCACATTCATATGCATCTATGGTGGCAATCCAACCCCTCCCTCAGAATTTTTGGTTTCATTTGTCCTTGTTTTTTTTTCCATTGAGCCTACATGTTGCAGAAGAGCACTAGCAGTGGTTGCAAGCCATTGACAATTTATCATTTGTTCACCTATATCCCATTGCGAGCTCAAGAAAAACCTAAAACCAACTTCAATTGAACATTCACAGACCAATTATCTCAAAGTTATATTAATTTTCTCATGCTCCATAAATTTAATGGATCTTTAGACAGAACGAACTTAATTCTAATAATTTCGTTCTTTTAAACAGGCCACAAGATTCCAAAATAAATGAATACCTAACTTCTTCAGCTTTTGAAGTAGTTCTATCCTCACCAATTTTCTAAGTTAATAACACTCACCGGTTCACTTCTTAATACTGTCCATCATCAAGAGCTGATAACACACAAGTAGTCGGTTACTTTTGCATGCAGATCCCCAAATTGGCAAAAATAATCTGGGAAAATGTCTGGCTTCTATCATCACTCATTTTTTCAGGTTTACAATAATTTCTTCAGAGAATGCCAAGATAAGTAGCACAAGGGGAGTACAAAACAGAGCACTAAAGGAGGACAGACTGAATAGGAGAAAAAAAACAATTCCTAAGAGCTTAAATATCTAGAGTAGTGGTCAACAAAAACAAAGAGAAATTAATCTTCTTATAAGGGATAAGCGAAAAATGTACTTCTAAGCAACCCAAACTTAATTTTTCTAACAGGTCTGGTACCTCAAGAGGCCAGGAAGGTGTTATTAGCTCTACCATTTCATCAACTCTTACCCCTCATCATTGTAAGATAGTTTCCAGATTCATTTAACTCTAATTGTAGCTTATCTAGAAAACCCTTAGAGAAAACTCCCAACGACATCCGCCAGCTCGCAACCTTCATTAGTAATCAAAAATCACTTATGCAGTCTAATTTATTTAATATCACTCACCCACAGTCAAACATAAGCATGGGTAAAGTAAGCAAATCAAGTATTCACAAGTTTTCCTCCTTAACAAGGAAGGAGACAAAGAATGGGTCAATGATATCATTCACATATGTACCTGTAATTTAGGCCGTAGGGCTTCTAGTGGTCCTTTGGGCTTCTCAGCACCTTGCTGTTATGATCATCAAATGATATTAGGTAAGCATCTCAATGCAACCAGTTTTAAGTAAAATAACAGAAAAAACACATGAAAAAGAGTACCTTTCCAAGCGCCCAATCAGCAGAATCAAAGAATGCGCGCTCATGGTCCTAAAATCCAAATCATAACTTAGAAAAAAAAAAAAAAGATAGACAAACCATAAAGAATCCAGACTCAGTAAAAAGGCATCACCTTAGAAATAAGAGGTGGTTTCTTAGGCATTATTCCTCCATATTTCTTCTTTACAGCTTCCTCCTACATAAAAGAATGAACAAATAAATAAATGGAAAATCCGCAAATAGAAAGTTTTTTAATCATGCAGATATATGTCTACAATAAACCATGCATATTATCAACTAGAAGGCAGAAAAGAATGACAGACCTCCTGTTTATATGAAGGCATGCAGCTTTTATCCTCGGAAAGATTTCCGTTAACCTGCTCTTGCATGTTACCATCCTCCATACCTGAACCTACCACAACAGTATAACAGTTGTCATCATAAACAGACATTTTCCTCACATCAATCAAGTATCACAAATCCTCCGTTCACGCATACAAACTTTAACCAAATCCGGAGAGAACAAATCTTAGCAAGCTTGAGAACTGCTTAACAAGATGCTTGCTACTACTATACTAATCAAACACAGCACTTCCGAATCTAACCTTTTGTTATGCATTCCAAACATTCCTTCAAAACCACAAAATAAAATCAACAAAGACTCGTCTAAACATTCCAAACTCCTATGCCCACACGTGCCAAATTCAACAATAATTCCGGAAAATCACTGCTAAATCACATTCTTATAATCGAATTTTCTTTGATTACTTTGCTCCACTCGCATAAACAAAAAGAGAAAATCGTAAAATAATCGACAATATTTAATGAATTAATTGATTCATGAACCTTTTAAGGAATTACACAAACTGATTAACCACAACATCAAACGCATAATAATTTGAACAACAGAATAATTGAATGAAGAAACAAATATAGAAAAAAAATTACCACTCTCTATTAAATACTCTATTTAACGCGGAATTTTTATAAAGAGCCGAAAAGAAGAGAGATGTATATTATCAAATAACATAGCGAAATACAAGACGAGAGATTTAAGTATTACCGATTATTAGCTTCGTGCTCCGATTTCAAATGTAGAGAGGGGGAAAGAGAGACGATTCACAGAGGGATAATATTGTGATCGTTCGGATCCGGAGCCCGATCTGGATTAGGTGAAGTATATTTTGCACCACGTAGATTCCACCATTGTTTCGTTCTAGTCCGGTTAGTTTAGCATTTGCAATTATATCCCTGATTATTTTTTTCAAAGTAGCACAATAAGAATAAAAATTGGAAAAAATAACACAATTCAAAATGTAATTAAAAAAATAGCATAGTTTAACAGAGTCAAAAGCAACATCTGCAACTCAAAAGTCGTATGTGTTAAATATGACTTATAATTCACATGCAATTCCAATTTATTAAAACTTTAAACACCTTTTAGAGAAATGATCCTCCATATTAGAAGCATTGGAAAGTCGAGAGGTTTAACCTTCATCGATGAAGAAACGTAAGGGACCCATATCAACTCTCCTCCTCTTACTAACCTAGTTAGCCAGTCTCCATGTTATCTCATCATAGTTCATTGTATCCTCTAATCAAACCTTAAATACGTTGAAATTTCAAGAAGTGAGAAAAACTTACTCTGACCGGAAGAGTTCTCCAAGGAAGCTTCAATGGCACTAATTACTGGTAAAATGACTACCCTAAAAGGTCAAAAGTATGGAAGATAACCCTATAATAAATCCCATTAATTATCCTAAGACTAAAGCAATCGTGTTTTTTCTTCTAAGTATTGAAAATATATTTAAAGAGATATTATTTTTAACATCAATATATTAAAATAATCTAAAAATACATATAAAATTACTAAAATTTAAAAAAATTTAAAAGTGTGGTTAAGTTGCTATGCCAAATAACACGTAAATATCCCATAAAAACATCTTGTTAGAACAAACAAAAAAGATATAGATATATCAAAAAAAAAAAAAACATTCTACTCATTTGCATTCATTATCCTCCTCTACTTCTTGTCCAACAACGTAACATACATGGCATTTATAGTTTCTTTCCTCCCACAATCGATCTTGCTAATTTAAGCATGGAGGGTCTCCAATGTTATATAGTAAACTTTTTTTGCTTGAGAAAAATCCTAGGATTTCTTGAAGCTTATTCCAAGCTTCGTCACTTTCATGGTTGTGGCTGATATATTCAACCTTTCCTGACTAAGGAAGAAGACTTTTTTCATGTTCAGGAATATCGGAAAAACAACATAGCTGCTACCTAATTTCTGAATACCAGCATTTGCATTCAGTGACATTAGTGAATTTGTTTTGTGAGTTTGCTTTATTGCGATCAAGATTGGTGATGCAGAATATTGATGCTTCAAATATCGATGATGCCTTTTATAGGTATAAGATGCCCAAGATGATTACCAGATCAAGGGCCGAGGAAAGCATCAAGACAAACATTGTCAATATGGTTAATCTTGGCAAGGCCGACTTCTTATACTACAAGTACTTCGGTTGCGAGCTTGGTGCACAATCCAAATTTGATGCGAAAACAGGGATTTCACTTATAAATGGTTCTCATGACACTGCCAAACTAGCTGGCCTTCTTGAGAATTTTATCAAGAAATATGTCCAGTGTTATGGCTGTGGAAACTCTGGGACTGAGATAATCACCACCAAAAGCCTGATGATCCAGTTGAAATGTACTGTTTGTGGTTTTGTGTCACATGTTGATATGAAGCTCACCACTTTCACTGTGAAGAATCCTTCTGAAACAAAAAAAGGATTGAAGGATAAAAAGGCAATGAGGAGGGCTGAGAAGGAGCGACTGAAGGAAGGTAAAAATGCTAATGAGGAGCAGAAGAAACTGAAGAAGAAAGGTAAAAAGAAAGGGTCTTCTAAAAGATGTCCAAGCAAAAGCTAGCTCTACGAAAAAGAATGCAAACATTTCTGATGAGGAATGTTTGTCACCAACTCATAGCCAAGTTGATGAGAAGGAAGAAGTTGACGATGAAGATGATGTCCAGAAGCAAACCGACACATCTCTCGAGGCAGGTTGCAAATGCATTCAAAAGCAATTGAGTGTGCGCTTCACCATCTCCAGAGGAGAAACCAACAGCTGAGAATGGAAATTCAAGAACTCATGAAACTCTCGTCAATGAGGTGAAGGTGAACCTGAAGTCTTTTCTTGCTTTACTTACTGGTCAGCTTAGGAAACGGTCTTAAATATTGGAAAGTTATTTGTACCCTTTCATTTTATTTTATATTTAATTTTATTAATTAGAATTAAAATAGTGAGACTCGTGACTATTTAATTAATAAATTAAAAGTTTTAATATCATGTTAAATAAATATCTCAACCCAAACACTTTAAATTATTAAATAAAATTTCAAAATATAATTTATATAATTTTTCTAATATGTTTGAGACATTTTTCAACGGTGTTTAAAAAGGATTTTCCAAAGGAGGATGTCAAGAACAAGAATTATTGGCTGCTGTTGCTCAGAATGAGGGATCACAATTACTTGTGCTCCGAGCAATTGAGGAATTATATGGGAAGCAAGCTCGAGTGCATTGAAGGAAGTGGCTCTTGTCCTGAAAGCACTCTAGGATGCTGATGTCCTGGAGGAAGAGTACATCGTGCAGTAAATTTAAGAAGGGCTAGAGAGAGAGCATGGATTCTCAGATTTGGAAGAAAGTTCAGCCCTTCTTCTGATTGTCTCCAGGGATACCGAATCCGAGTTCGAGGAAGAATGATGTGCTTTTCTCTCGTTTATTTTGCAAGTCCCGAGTATGAGTCTGTCATGGTGGTTGTGTGATGAATAAAAGAGTCATTGATTCGGTCTTTTAGTAGATAGGTCCATGGAGTGTTACTCTTTATCTTGCAGTCTAGATTGATTATAGAGTCTTTTGTACTTCGGTGGAGTGTCCTGTTGCCTTGTCTTGCTGCACTTAATGAGTATATTTTGCAATGAAGCTTTATGGTGAACCTGTCATAATCTTCATTGCATTCATGGTATCTTAATGCTTCTTGTGCTTCTCGATCTTGTTGATTTTGAAAATTTTATTTGAGATTAGAGGTCCCTTTCCTTTCAGTTGATGAACATTCAACATGAGTTACTGCTGCGTGCAGTCTTTTTGCACATGCACAGGGGTCTTCTTTTCCTGAGTCCCCTGCAATTGTCTCATTTACTCAGTTTTATTAAATTTAACTATGAGCGTGCAATTAACCATTAACTGGTAATTGATATTTCCGTACGTTTTTTTTTTAATGATAAAACATTTTAAGCATAAAGTGTTGAATACCTTCAAGCTATCTGTACTAGATAATTAACTAATGCTATGACTTTGACTGGATTTCTTTTAAAAATGCCCCTGGTTCTGGGTTTCATCCAAATTCAATTTAATTTTATTTGATGCTAAATGGGAAGCAAAGCCAATTTGACTGTGATGTTGCCATGCTGCATATATTGTAGATTTCACTGTGAACCTTTTTATGTGAAGATGGCTGCAAGAAGCACTGAAAGTAAGTCTGCAACTTATTTTCTAAATCTGATTCGGCAATGGGGAGGAGGATCCTAGATAGTGCATACTGCATCGAAAAAAATTCTGAGAATTCATTATGAAAAAGAATTTCTGAAAATTCCCATCTGACTAGGAAGTCAAGCCAAGTAATCTCCCATCTCTTACTAAATTATATCTCATTTTAAATATATTTTGCTAGGGTTTATCTTAAAAATTGATTTACTATTTACGAAATGAAAAATTATTTAATTAAGAAAAAAATTAAAGTTTCCCTGAACAGCACAACGATTCATAACTAGTGATGGAAAGGATACAATACTTGACAAGTTCAGAAAGTTATTATCAGTAGCAACAGCCGAGCAGATGAACCAGCAGTTTTCTGATAGCAGTTTAATCTCCTGACCAGAACAAGCAAAAACCTATTACTTGGAAAATGATTTGTAACAGATAGCACTGCAAAATCACAAAACATGAATACCGTGGGAAATCACAAAAGGGTAAAAAACATGGAGGCAAAATTCTACCACGAAAAGGAAAGATCATTAGATAAAAAATAGCACATTTAAGTTTCAGAAAGTCAGTTTTACTTGAGAATCCTTCAGTAACTTAAAGGCGTCATTGCTTCATTGTCATAGCTTTTCTGCCTTTTTCACAATTGTGATCGCATATCACGTGCAGAAAATCATAGGCAATTCTAGCAGATTATCCCTAAAAAGATAGCAGTTTCCTTCTCCGAGTGTATGGTTAGAGTTTGAATTCCCTCACCAGTGAAGACTGAAGAAAGTCAGCATTTTGTGGGGAGGATTCAAAGTTCTTTCAATAGGATTGTAAGGAGATATTGTGAAGAAACTAAACAATGACCAGAAAAGCTATGCAATATTAAATGGCAGCACGATTAGACCAGTTTCTGCAACACAGTCCATCAAAAGTAAATTGCAATGCATCCTACGGGGATTGGGGGCTGAGCAGAGCGATGCTTCTAAACTTGGAGATATGTTAAAAGTGGGAAAAATATAATTTATCAGTTTAATCAATTTCCTATTTTTATGTGGAAAATTTGACTATCACCAAAACAACCCCGTCAGCCAAATAAATAATTGAAGTAAAATACAACCTTAAACTGCGTATTGACATTTCTTTTTCTTCAGATGGCTGTCGCTGTGGGCTTGAAACAATCAATATTGCACAAACCAACAGATCTTATCATGCCCCCAAATCTGCCACCAGAAGAATTCAATCATCAGTGAAGAAAAAGCAGAACCGCATGCGCATGCCGCCATGTTGGTCACAAAGGATAAAAGAACAAAAGAAAAGCATGCAATGAATGGGGAACAGGAACTCCTAGCTAGCTTACCGATCAATGCTATTCCTTGCTTTCTCATGCTGGTATGAACCATTGCTATCTCTCTCAGGGCGATCCATACTTTTTCTTGATTTCTCTCTCCTATCAGTGCTGCATCTTGATTTCTCTCTGCAGTCTATGCTTAACCTAGGCTTTTCATTTTGCTCAGCACTTAGCCTACACCGCTCTCTCTGATCTATGCTTGATATAGAAGCTTCTCTAAAATCTGTGCTCTTTCGATGATCCTCTGTTCGATCCACAATGGGCCCAGAAACATTTCTCAGATGAGATGATTTCTCAATGGCCGAAATGAACTTCTTGAGATGCTTGATGTATTGCGGGAAAAGCTCCAAGTCACAATGATTCCCTCCCTTCACCCATAATGGTTCATACTTCTCTTTACAACACTCCCAAAGCTGCTTACCATGGGACCAATCCACGACATCATCAGCAGTTCCCTGCAAGAGACAGAAATCACAAAGGAATGCAACAGCTCAACAGAGAGTAAACTTGAAAAAAAACTTAGACAGAATGTTGCATGCTAGTAACCATGACACTTTTATACAGTATAACCTTCAGTTTCATTATCCAAAGAAAGAGACAAGTTCTGCGTATTATGGTGGACAAGTTATGTATAATTGCGTATCATGGTGGATGGCATTAGTCAACTATCAAACTAACATGCACATTTATCTCATAAGAAAACCACTTAAACTGTACACCAAAATAATATAGCAGAGCCTGTGCTGGTCTTAAAGTACCTTGTTCATAGACCATATGAGTTTAAAGTATATTCTGTATCATCTTTTCTTTTCTTTTTTATCCTCACCTGCATTATATTCACTACACAAACAGCAGCATCTCCTAGTTCCATTCAATCGATTATTCTCAGTTTTTTGGACCTTTCAAAAGAGTTTGTCACCTTCATCCATCTTCTTGACATTCAACAGATACTTTTCTTACTGCATTTCTTCATCGTTTTTTTTTTTTTCATCCTTTATTTCGGTATTCATTGTCCTTTCTTTAAGCAAATTATTCTCCTTTGGTGTCACCGCATTCTCCAGAGGATGGAATATGGAGTGTACTATCTGATAGAAACATTATGTTTCTATTCTGAAAACTGTAATTTTAAGAAATAAACATGTTTAGACAACTGGTGATTAGTCTTTAAAATTTAAGATGGTTAAAGGTGATATTAAGACCTAGATTTACTCACAGATTATGATGGCATTCTTCTAAACTCAATATCTCTTGCAGCTTCTTTCGTTCTCTCATAAGTTAATGATTTTTTGCCATGAAAACTCAAACGTTTAAATGAATGGTGAGTCTTGCTTTGATTGAAATAAATCCTACCTCACCCATTCTTAAACTATATAGTCAGCTCCATGGATCTTTTGCTCAAACTTAATCTGAGCTATAGTTCAAGTTGATTACAGGATAGTTCAATCACAATCGTTGGAAAGAAGGTATTAAACATGTAGAATAGTTCAATTTGATTACAGGATAGTTGAGTCCCAATCATTGGAAAGAAGGTATTAAACATGTAGAAAGAACAGAACATCTTTTCTACAAATTGCAGCACTCAGAACAATAGTCTGAAATTCTGATCCTAAAGTTAAAACTCATTATTGCATCATAAAATCATCTAGGCAACAGGACTTTCCCAAGTGTAATCCAGAATAAGCAAATGTGAGATTTTTTGGTGTAAACAGGAAGTTATTACAAACAATTTCACTTCATGATTGCATTTATAGGCTATTCACTTAATATAATTTCTGTCTTGTGTGGACAAACCATGCATCTGATACTTCCCATCCAGTGTGGTCATGGGAAAGGAGGATGGAGTGAAGAAGCATTATAGCAGCAAGCTAAAACATCAGAAACATATCACAGAATTTAGCCATCATTTTCAATGCAAAGAAATACTCACATGAATAACCAGTACAGGACAATTGACCAAAGGTATTTTATCGATGTTCTGTGCCATAAAAAAGCAAGAAACCATTAAAATGCAGTTAACTTGTGAATAGCAAAAATACTCAAGACATCAAAGCTCTGCAGAGAGCATTCAGTGATGAAAAATACCTTGTATATGTCGAACCAATAAGTTCTCTTCACTGGATACATTACACGAAGACCAGAAGCAATAGGGCTGTGAAGAACCACAGCCCTTAACTTCGGTAACCGTGTTGCCAAATCTAAAGCGGGTCCACTCCCAACTGACTGTCCATATAAGATAACATCTTCTTCTTTCACCCCATATTTCTCCTCGAGGCACCTATATGCAGCTTCTATGTCAGCATATGTATTCTGCTCAGTTGGCTGTCCAAAAAGAACAGTGACACAACAAACAGTTTAGCTGTCTTCAAAAGAGCGCCAGACTAAAAATATTTCCAAAAAAACCAAGACCCCATTTAGCTTCAAGAAACCTTAACAACTAAATCCGACTGTCATTTTGGTAGTCCAACAATTGTCAATCAACTAAGAGGAAACAATAATTTGGTTTACTATTATATTTTATATGACTTGTTCAACTTCTCAAACAAAGATTCAAAAAAAAGAAAAAACCATAAAATTCTCCAATTTCATTCCCTTCCATTTCATCTCTTTCCATCAGCTGCCAAACAATCCAAAAACAAATCTCCGAAGAAAAAGGAGGATTTTTAATTTTCTAACCCAACATTTTCTCAATAACCAAACAAGTCAATACCAACAAGAAAAAATCAAATTCCAAAATTTCATTTCCTCCCCTTTTCCCGGCGACCAAACCAATCCCACCAAAAACAAGAGCAAATTTTCTCTTCTCCCTATATTCTCTCAGTAACCAAACGCAACAACACCAACCAAAGCAGTTTTTTAAAAAAAAAAAACAAAAAAAAACAAAATTTAATCAAAATAATGTACCTTTCCAGTTGACTGTCCATACCCGCTATAATCATACCTGCATAAATACTCAACAAAAATCAACGCTCGCATTTCTAATTTTTTTAAAAAAAAAGAGGGTATCAGCTTTGACCAAGTGAACTGACCCCATCAAGTTAACACGGAGATGCAAACTGAGCTCACAAAACAAATCATAAATCTGTCCTAGATCAGCTGCATTTCCATGCGAGTATAGCACCGTCAACGACGCCGCAGGATTCTTAAAATACACCGCCACCACCTGATTCCCTCTCTTCGTCTCCAACTTCAACACATCAACTCTTTTCCTATTAGTATTATTATTGTTGTTGTTACTACGTACAGATGCCCCCATCACCATCCTTAACTTCTTTCCACAATCCTCCGCCTCCTCCTCCTCCAACTCATACGACGGCGGACTCGGCGGAAAAAACGCGAACTTCGCCGCCATCGTCGATGTCACCGCCCCCATTAAAATAACAAAGTAGAACTAGTAACCAGAGTACTGCTACTTAGATTCAGTTACAATCCAACAGTGGAAAAAATCAAATCTGATTTGACAAGTTAAGTTAGGGGGTGCTTGGCTGGGGAGATAGTGAAAGGAGAGCAAAGGAAAGGAAAAGGGATTTGTTTTTTGGGGGAGGGAAAGGGGAGGAAATTCCGGCGAGGAAAAAGGAAGGGAAGCACGTGTGATTATAAACGTAGGAGGAGTTTTAAACGGGGGAGAGGGGGAGGAAGATGGAGATTGTGTGTGACTGTGACAGTGATGGTGATGTTAAATTTGGACAAACACACGTGTCCTTGTGAGAAGAGGTGAGGGGATGATGTGTTTCTTGGGGGACTTCTGCCAGCAGCTCTTAATTAAGTGGCCTTATGGTTTGGTCCGTCAACATTATAATGTTTGTGTGATGGGATTTTTTAGGTTGTTTTCTTTATTCTCGTAAGCATTATTATTTTCGAAGCATGGTACGGTGTCTTTGCTTTCTTTTTTCTTTTTCTTTTTCTTTTTTTTTTTTTTTTTGTGTGCGCGCTTTATTGCCAATTGCCACGTATTGTGCGTCATTCAGCCTTTCAAATGATACTATTTGAATGAGTGAAGAGTATTTATTATAGCAGTTGTTTTTAAATATTTTTTTATTTAAAAATATATTAAAATATTATTTTTAAAAATATTATTTTTAATATTACTATATCAAAAAAATTTAAAAATATCAAAAAATTAATTTAAATTAAAAAAATATTTTTAAAATTCAAAAATAAACTAGCCCTAAATTATGGGTGTGTGAACAAGGGCAGCGGTTTGTTTTATAAGATTTTCAATTTTTTTAGTATTTTAAATTATTTTAATGTAATTATATTAAAAATAAATTTAAAAAAATATATATTATTTTAATATATTTTTAAATAAAAAATATTTAAAAAAAAACATTGTTTTGGCTTGACTAGGAAAAAAAATTACACCATTGAGTTGTTAGGTTAATTTATGAGTCATTTAATTAACTCATATTGATTATTTTTTTATTAAAAAAAATTATTTTTAACGTTGACTTGAATAGACTTATCACAGTTAATAATTTATAGGTCCATCCGTCGAGTTAACGGAGTTTGCAGAGATTAATATTTTTTCTAGTACAGATTAAAACCGCTTGGGTCACAAATGTCTCAGCGTTCGTTTAACAATTATGGATGGGCATGATATTAGGAATAGATTGGCCTAATATTCTTTTTTCTGAACGGGCTTGCATTAACTTCGAAAATTTGATCAAATTATTAGAGAAAACTAATATTGAGAAATTGTCATTTAACCACATAGATTTCCTGGTTTTTCCTTTGTTATGGATGTTAATTACTTATAAATCCCATTTATGTAAATTAAATTGTGAAATTTGAAATTCCAAGGGAGCCAGTGAATCAACATGTGCAAGTTAAATAATGTTTAAATATTTAAGTCCTGTTTAGAAGTGTAGTTGATGTTGCTTTTCAAAATATTTTTTATTTTGAAATGGATTGAACTAATATTTTTTTATATTTTAAAAATTATTTTTAAAATCAGTATATTTAGACGATTCAAAACAGATTTTATTTTTCTTTCAGGAGTTGGTTGGTGGCAGGAAACGTAGCACATAAAAAAAATAACTTTTAGTAAAAATATAATTTTTAAATTTTTTAGAAACACGGGTTGTCCGGCATTTCCAAACGCGTTTCAAATTTTGATTCATTTTGAATTTTGAATTCAAAGTGCTTTGAATTTTTCATTCTGAAAATGTTTCAAAATGATGTTTTTTATTTTTTAAAAATACGGGTTGCCGATTTTTAAATTTTGAATCATTTTGAATTTTTCGTTCTAAAAGCATCAAAATATATTTTTATTTTAAAAATTATCTTTTAAATGAGCATATCAATCCAAAACATTAAAAAAATACGTTTAATAAAAAAAAAATTTTAAAAAACACAAAGTTTCAAACACTTTTTTAGACAAAAGCTTTTTTTTTTTTCTTCAATGATAAAAGGCCTCCTTGGATAGATTTATATACCAATTAAATCTTCTTTTCTGTACGATTTTTTTTATAAAAATAAAAAACACATCTCTTATAAAAGATTTAATAAGCTCTTTGGAGTGCTGGATTTAAGATTTTAAACTCAAAAGTTAAAAATAAAAACATGTTTTTTTAATCACCAAATCAAACTCTTAGATTATATAAATAAATTCCTAGTTGGATTCAAATTAAGGGTACATGTTGTCTCATCCTCCTCCATCATCACTCCAATTATTCAACTAAAAGATGGATAATTAGACAAGCTCCTTGTTGAATCAATCATGGGTTGAAACTCCCAAATTAAGGGTCCATGCTGTCTCATCCTCCTCCATCATCACTCCAATTATTCAATTTTTACAACCAAAAGGTGGATAAATGGAGCCAAACTTTAAGAGCTGCTTTTACGGGACATTATGGTCCCGGTTATATTTTGAACGGTGTTTGGTAGTGGAGTTAAAATATTGTTTATTTAAAGTTTATTTTAATAAAAATTAATTGTTTTTTTATTGTTTTAACATGCTAATGTAAAAAATAAATTTTAAAATTATTCTTAGAATCCCACATAATAGTTTAAATTATTGGGTTGAGAAATTTTTTTAATATAGTATCAGAACTTTACTAATCAAAAAATCACGAGTTTAAATTTTATTATTCTCATTTTAATTAATAAAAATTAATCACAAGATATTTCAAATCTATTCAAAGAAATTTTACTTCAAAAAATATTAAAAATAATATAAAATTATTCTTAAAACCTTACATAATAAATAAAATTAATAAACTATTGTTAGATTGAAAAGTGTTGTTACAGTGACAATCATCAATTATTCAACTCCTATCCTTTGCCCCCATGATTGGAGCATATGGTTTTTTTTTTTTCAATGCTTCACTCACTCACTTGAATGCCCTTTTGTCGAATGAATGAATGAATGAAGCAGGAATATTTGGTTTATGCTACGTCTCTTCGTCTTCAAATGAGGAATGTGGCATAATTTTAAAAATAAAGTTGACCAATTTCACCATAGATAATTGTTTAATAATTGTCAAGGCAAGGTTAAGCACATCTCACATCCGAAGTTGTTCACAGTAATAGTTTTGAAAATCGATTGTACTAAGAGCGTGTTTGGTAGTGTGGTTGTGAGTGTTTTTTAAATAACTTTTTATGTCAAAATGTATGTCAATGATATTTTTTTATTTTTTAAAAATTATTTTTGACATCATCACATCAAAACGATCCAAAATATTCAAACCATATTCAATTTTAGTAAAAAAAAAGTTCAAAATTTTTGGGAACGCAGCTGCGGCTGCGTTCCCAAACATAGTCTAAGTGAATTGACTCAAAATTCAGCTAATTCAAAGCTGAAACCAGAAAAAAAAAATTTAGGGTGATCCGATTGACCTGGCAAGACCCGGTTAAAAATTTAGTTATAACCCATTAATTTTTATTTTTCTTTTACTAAAACAAAGTTATTTTGTTTTAAAAAAATTAACCTAACAAATCGGATCAAAATCTAAAACTTAGATCTTAGACCAAACCAGGTGTAAAAACTTTGGTTCACATTTTAGAAAGATTATAGATATGAAATTGAAATTCAATTTCCGTTGGTGGCTATAATTAATAGATCTCGACAATTGCAATCATCATTGTCCAAACTCGAAACACGCAAGCTCGCATCCACAAAGACAAAAGGGATTTGGATAAACGCGAGGAAGAACAGATAGGGTTGGGGACAGGTGGGAGGAGAGAATGGGGAGACATTTTTGTGATGATTGCAATTGAATTTTCCTCATAAATTTGCCAAGATTTCTTCTTTTCATTCAGATCTTGACATTTGGCGAGGGGTTTAAGAATTTCTTTCAAGGGCTCCACTTGCATGAGAAATTGATAGTTATCTCTCATTTAATTTCATTGTCTGGGCCATGTTTTTGTACCTAACAAAATTGAGATTATTTTGATGTTGGGCATCTCTTTTTTTTTCAAAAAAAAAAAAAATCAATTATGTGCTGTAAGTTAGGGATGAGCAAAAAAATCAAAAAACTGATTAAACCGAGAAAACTAGAAAAAAAAATAACTGAAAAAATCGAACCGAAAAAAAAACCGATTAAATTTTTAAAAAAACCAGCCGGTTCGGTTCTGTTTCGGTTTTATGAAGAAAAAACCGAACCGAACCGAAACCGACAAAAAACCGGAAAAACACTGAGCCAAACCGAGCCAAAACCGAGCCAAACCGGAAAAACCGAGCCAAACCGAAAAAACCGAGCCAAAACCAAGAAAACCGAGCCAAAACCGGAAAACCGAGCCAAACCGGTTTGAACCGGTTTTTTCCCTAAAAAACCGAACCGAAACCGGTCGGTTTGACCCGGTTTCGGTTCGGTTTCGGTTTTTTTTCAAAAAAAAATTCGGTTTGGTTATTTTTTTTGATAAAAACCGAACCGAAAATGATCACCCCTACTGTAAGCTTTATTGTTTTTTTTTTTTTGTTTTTTTTTGTGGTTAATTAGATTTCTAGATTATTTTGTCAGATTATACATAAAAAATTTATAATGTTCAAGCTGCCATAACTGGTGATATATTATAAGTTATATAGCTTGAGCTATTTATTAATATACCATGTTATTACCTTATACCATCAAATCCAAAAAATCAATTACATTGAGAGTTTAAATGGAAACAATCGGTTTCTTAAATATTCAAAATTAGTGTAATTACTATGAATTGCCTCTTGAAGTTATTTCTATATTTATTTAATAGTTAACATGAGAAGATCTGAAAAAAAAAAAATTGAGTTGTGGGAATAATGCACTGAAAAGAGATTTTGAGTTCGATTTTAAGGTTTTTGTCCAATTTATTTTATTCTATATCACTGAACTATGCAAAACATATATATTAGTTTTTGAAAATAAATTAATCATAATTATCAACCAATTAATACTATAGACATGAGAAATAAAAGATGAAAGATATCATCTCGAATTGACAAAACTGTTAAAGAATAAATTCAACTCAATAACTTAAACTGTTAAGTGAGATTTTAAAATATAGTTTATATTATTTTCTAACAGATTCCTTTAAATAAAAATTTTTTATCCTTGAAACTTGCATATATTCATTAAATCTTATACTTAATTTTTATCAAATAAATATAAATAATAGGATTCAAATTTATAACTATTTGATTATTAAAATTCTAATGTAACGAATCTAATACAATAACTTAAATATAATTTATATTTTTTTCTACTAAACATTATCGAAACTCTTTATGGCATTACAGTACACAGAGACGGAAGCTGTTTTCCCTGCCGTTCTGTAAAACAGTACAACGGGTTATCCCTGTAGGCCCAGATCATCTGATTATGAATCTCTCAGCGGGAGCACAAGAACAACCTGTTTTTTTGAAGGCTCTCGCCAACTGTACAATCAAATTGCAATGACAAACCGACAATCTTGAAGCAGTTGTTCTTACAGACAGGCTGTTGAGTTTTCAGAATCCAAGGTCTGCTCCATGCTCCATGATACTTCTGCTCACAGGTAGTTCATCAACCAAGTTTAATCCGCGTCAAGGAATGGCATCAATGCTTTAAAGAAGGACCACAAATTCTGGACAAGGAGTTTATCCACTGAGATTAACCCGTTTTATTTTTTGACTTCTTTTTCAATTATTAGTGAAAATTGTTTTCCTTCTCGGAAAAAAATATGGGAAGTTGATGCTCAATACTCTTTCGTTTTTTCCTTCTAATTCTGGGATTCAAGGAGCTCAAGGACTAATTAACTCTTAACTAATTACCTTTATTTACTAAAACAAAGTGGCATGCTTCGTGGATTTTCAATGTTCGTTAACTTATAATAAAAGTAGCAATGATTCTTTATTCTTTTATAATTTGGTGAGGTTTTGTCTTTTTGTCCTTTTTTTTTTACAGTTTTTAAGTTGGCTGGATCGGATAATTTTTTTGGTTATTTTTTTATAATTGATTATTTTTTTTAATTTTATATTTTAATATTGGGTTGATTAAAATTTATTTTTATACTTTTATATTTTATTTTTATAGGGTTATTATTATCTCATGATCAAGATCACAGCTTGGGCTTTTTTGGGTCCTTTTTTAATTGAATTTTTCTCTTTGTCAATTTCATCTTTTAATATTGGGTTGATAATTATTTTTTTATTTGAAGTTATCACGGTTTCATGATTTGGGTTTAACAAGTTAACTTGAGTTGACTAAGACATTGTTTTTTGTTTTTTAATTGATTATTTGCAAGTTATTTTTTTTATTTTTTAATTGATTATTTTTTTTTCTCAACTTCATCATTTAATATTGAGTTGATTAAGAATTTAACTTTATTTTTTTTATTTTTTTATATGGGGCTATCATGGTCTTTTGATCAAGATCATAATGTTTTGTGGATTAGCTAGGTTGATTTGGGGTTTTTTGAGTCATTTTTTAATTGAGTGTTTTATTAATCAATTTTATCCTTCAATATTGAGTTGATCAAGATTTGAACTTCATATTTTTTTTTTCTTTTTTTCTTTGGAGTTATCTCGGTCTCATGATCCAGATTTAGCAAGTTAACTTGAATTGATTTAGGATATGTTTTTTAATTTTTTTTAATTGATTCTTTTTTTAATTCAATCATTCAACATTAAGTTGATTGAGAATTGTGTCTCATATTTTTTTATTTGCTTTCTATAAGATTATCACGGTCTTATGACTCGGGTTAGGGATTAACTTTGGTTGCCTCGAGTTTTTTTTCTCTTATTTATTTTATTTTATTTTCAATTTCATCCTTTAATATTGGATTGATTGAGAATTAGACTTTATAATTTATTTCGGTTCATTTTCTATGAAGTTATTTCGGTCTCATGACTCGGGTAACGACTTTGGTCACTCGAATCATTTTGTTTTTCATGTTTGATTTTTTTCTTTTCAATTTTATCCTTCAACATTAGGTTGATTGAGAATTGAGCTTCATAATTTGTTTCAATTTTTTTCTATGTGATTATCTCAGTTCCATGATTAAAATTTGACAAATTAAACCGAATTAATTCGACTCATTTTTCTAATTGAATTTTGTTATCAATTTCATCATTCAATATTGATTTGATTGAGAATTGAGCTTAATAAAAAAAAATTATTTCCTTTCTATAGGGTTACCAGGATCTCATAACCTAGAATAGAGATTTGGTAGGTTAACCCAAGTTAATCCGAGTAAGTCAAAGTAGATCCAATATATTGTCGTCTCAATTTTTATTTTTTAAAAAGACATTGTTTTAAATTTTCTTAGCCAAACTATATTTTTTTTATCAGTCGTTTGGATTATTTTTAGACTTGCAAAGTCGAATATATCACATTGGATCAACCTTTATATAATTTAATTGTTTTTGCTAGAAAACTTGTTAACAACACCTAAATATTTTTTTTATGCGCAATAAAAATCTGATCTGATTTGTAGCGTAGCACGAACAATTATCTATTATTAACTATTACCTTCTCTACTAAAAGAACCAACCTATTTAAATCAATTCTATTATATCGGATAACTCTCACACGATTTAATTTTAAACACGTGTTAAGTAAATAGTTAGGTCGAAAACTTTTTTTCAACCAATTTTATCCTCAATTGTTTTTTACCAATTAGCTAAATTGTTTTTGAAGCGACCAAGTTAATTAGAATATATCAAAATAACTTTTATATTATTTAATTTTAAATCTAGATTAAACAAGAAATTCAGTTAGAAATTGCTATTGTAAATAATTAAAGGGAGGGGGGTTGTTGAAAAGTAGCAACATTATTTGGGCCCTTATTCAACAACTTGAAGGCTTCACACCCTAGAAAATGAAGAAAATCATCATGGAATCTATCATTATCTAACAAATACACAATTATCAAAAGTAAAAAAAAATGTCTATCTCTCACTACAAAAAGCTTTCTTCTAGCTCATGCAAAAGAATAGAAGAGTGCAGATCAAAGTAGATATTAGAAAAGATTCAAGCCCGTTTGAATACCTATATAAGTAGAGAGAGTTGGCATAGCTTCTCTAATCTTTGTAAGAATTCTCACAAATAAAGTTGTATGGATAAATATTTTTTTATTTAATTACCATTCCATCCTTCTACTAGTCCAAATTGCTCAATAGCCTCCTTCTTTCTTTATACATTTTTCTGTAAAAAGATTTTTTTGGACCGACAGAGCATAAAAGACAAATTCAGTAGTTAACTCTCTAAAAGAAATGCAGTAGCAACTTTGATTATTAAAATTAGAGGTGAGAAAAAACTGAAAAATCAAGAAAATTGAGAAAATTAAAATTTTACAAAAACCGACCGGTTCGGTTTTATAAGCCTAAAACCGAAATAACCGAATCAAACCGAACCCAAATTGAAAAAAACCAGAAAAAACAAATCCAAACTAGAAAAAATCGAGCTAAACCAGAAAAAATCGAGCCAAACCGGTTTGAACCGGTTTTTGTCCTAAAAAACCAAATCGAACCAAATCGAAACTGGCCGGTTTGAACCGGGTTCAGTTTTTTTTTAAAATTTTAGTTTGATTATTTTTTTTAATAAAAACTAAACCGAACTAAAAAAATAACTTTTAATTAAAATTGCCAGTTTCGCTGCACGCGCACGTTGGGTAAGGATTTGAGGTTTTTTTTAAAAAACCAACAGCTGTAATTTCATAACATATCAAATTGGGCGGTCTTAATTTGATTTGAGGAAAAGCATTTATAAGACAATGATACTCAAACTTTGGTTTTTGTTTCTGGAAAAAAAATAATTAAACAACATTGTTCTCTTGAATGTACAAAAAGAATGGCAAAACTGTGAGAAACATTTTTGTTAAACTAATCTAATGGGTTAATTTTAAAATTTTTTAACTTAACTTTTTATTTAGTTTGAGTTTTTAATTAAATTGTGTGAAAATTACCATAATTTGACATAGGTAATTTGATGAATCTAAAAATATCCTGAATAATTGATAAAAATATGATTTTATTTAAAAAAATAATTTTAAAAAATAATTTTTTTAATATTAAAATGATTATATATTAGATTAACTTTAGTTGAACATCTGTCTTTTCTATTCCATTTTCTTCTTCTCTTTCTAATTGAGTTTTTATTAAGCTCGGGTGGAATGAAATTCATGATTAAATTAATAATAATAAAAAATGTCTAGTTTGTGTAATTAATACGCTAGAGTATGAGGAAGGCTACAACATGAGAGAGGTGCATGTGACTTCTTTAAAGTTCCGATGATGGTTTTTTCTGGTAATTTGAAATAATTTTGATGGAGGTTTCCATTGAAAGTGAGGTGTGGCGGCGATGGAGCTCTAGTACGATTTTAAAAATTAATTCTTTATTTTATTTTATTTTCTCTCTCCTCCACTCGGTTTCTCAGCCTAAATTATTTTCTTCTTCCTAGGGATGCATTTTTTTTTTCCTAATTTTCAATTGCAATACTTTTAGTTTTAATATTTTTAAAAACAAAAAAATCAAAACATTTTCTTTACAAAATCAAGCTACAACTCGATAACAAAATGCTTGTTTTGAAAACCCCACATCAAGCCTATCTAAACAAACAACAAAGACCAATCTTGAATAAAAACAGCATGAAATGATTAAATAAAAAAAAATACATGACCAGAAAAAATTATAGCTTGGGAATCCACAGTACAATTATTTATGGTAGCATAGTCGTTGAAATAGTAAAATGCTCAGCTTTTTAACATATTGTTTTTCTCAGCTTGGATCTCCTGGCATCTTTCCACCTGGTAAACCTCCAAAATAATTCCACGGACTTGGTTAGGGTACGAGCTTTGTGTCAAAAATAACTCAATTCAATAATTTAAATTGTTAAATAAAATTTTAATATATGATTTATATTATTTTCTAATATATTTCTTCAAGTGAAAACCCTTTAGCCTTGAAACTTGCACATGCCCACATTACCTTGTGTTTAATTTTTATTAAATAAATAAGGATGGTGAGATTCGAACTCGTGATCGCTTGATCATCAATGCTCTAATACCATGTCAAAGAATCATCTTAACTCAATAGTCTAAATTAATAGGTAAGATTTCAATATATAATTTATATTATTCTCTATGATCTCATGTTTTCTCTACAGGAACTGTAATTGACAATAGTCTGCCATCCAAGAAACAATGATTTCTATCTCTGTGCTCATGTGGGAATGATTGTGAGTGTCACATAAAGCCTTTTAGATACCTGCGTTTTGGGATCTCATCGAGATTTCTTGAATGTGCTTTCCTGTGGCTGTAAGAACGTCAAGTCTTGTTAGGTTTCATCTGTAACTTTTACACCTTGTTTCCATGCACAGGTGACTGCTAGCCCCGTCTGAGGAGGTCGTCAACCTCCCCACATTTCACTGTCTAAAACTACGTACCCCTGATCGAATCCGGGGTGGAGATTCTTACACACCTTTTCATTACAAGGGCAAACCTCTTGCACGCTCCTCGACAGTTCATTTCAGCACTGTTAAGGTGTGCTGTTATAAATTAATGGATGGCCCTGAATGTTCTTTAATTGTTTTTCCTTCTAGAATGAATTGACAAGCAAGTAAAGGTACCTTTGTGATAATGTTTTCCTTCCTTTCGCTAAAATTAACATGTTTTTTTATTCCAGAAGACATTGTTTTTTATTTACTTCGCATGCAATATCCATCTCGCAACGGAAAATACCACAATGCTAAACGAAAACTACTTCGTTTAACGCATCTGTGAGAAAACATGGAGGGAGACTGATTGAACCACGGCAACTTCTTGGCTGGTTTTCACTTTCCCTCTCCTTTTCTTTGGCCATTGAGTAATATAAGTAGGTCACAATATACTTCATGTTTAAACTTGAAGACTTTTCAAGCTAAAGACTTGGACTTGAAGGTGAGATCTTTGGTAGACCCTCCTAGATCCAGTAAACCTCCTGCAAATACCAGCTATATGCACCCCTTTATTTATATCCGCCAACAACCATTACAAAAATTAGTGGAGCCTTGAATAGAAGATGAACAGCTTGTAGTGGAGCCCAACCAATCCATTAGCACCAAATCATTGTGGTATTTTTTTAAAGATCGTCTCATTTTTAAACCGTGAAAGCTTGTCACTTCATGATCACAGTCAGAACAGGAGTCAAAGCAAGATGATGATCAGTTCAAATTGGAAGAAATTAAATACAAAAAGGGGTGATCTTTGTTGAATAATTCATTCATTTTTTTTTAAAAAAAAACAAGCTAACAACAATACTACCATATGGTCCATATTTATTTGTGAATCATCACACTTGTCTATCATTTTCTTTCTTTTATGTTTTAGAATATAATTGGAAGGTTTTTTGCACTCAAAATTATATCTATTTTCTAATCCAATAATATATATAAGGGTTTTGTATTTTTTTATATAGTATAGTCTATTTTATGAGTCTCACGTTATTCAAGTAAGATATATCAAAGGATTCATTGGCTTTTTATGAAAAAAAAGAAAAAAGAAGAATCATTTGAGTTTCACATGATTACTAATTAATTTTATTGATTAAAACTGAAGGAAGAATTTGATTGAGAATTCATGAAACATTAAGGATCTAATTGAGATAGAACTAAAATAGGCTGGGGATTTAACCAGAGCGACCCTTAAAGATTGGTGACTTTTTCTAGGTTTGCCCAAAATGATATTATTATTTTTAAATTTTAAACTTTTTCTTCTTCTTTCCAAACAGTGGCAATAAATTAAAACACCATCTGAGAGAGTATTCGAGTTTGGGTTCTTTCTCTTCTTTCTCTGCCAGAATTTTACTTGTTTCGGTTCTGTCGAGGTGTTCCTCACCAAGCAAAATAGTATCATATAAATTGCATCTAAAGGTAACCCATTTCTAATCCACCAACCAAGCTTCCATTTTTATGTTCTCACATTGATGTTAAGCTCTGTATTTACTTTGAAATCATTTGATTTTGTTCAGGTTCTGGATCTGGCTGTAAATTAGTTTTTTTTTATCCGAAATAGAATGCAATCTGTAGTCAATGATTGTTGAATTTCTGTTGTTTGGATTAATGGGTTTTGTTTCTTGATGCCTGAAGTCATCATTTGGGGTTTAAAGTTTTGGTCTTTTTTGCTTCATGTGCAATGAATTAGAGCTTACATTTCGAGTTTGGAGTAGAACTGCTATTGTACAATCAGGGTTTTGGGTTTTTTGAGTTTGGGAATTTCTGCCATGGATGGTAGTCCTGGAGAATCATCTGACTCTGGTTCTATTGTATCTAATGCTCACTCGTTGAAAAATGGGGGTTTGCATGATGACGATGGTTGTCCAAGGCAAGTGTCACCAATTAGAATTGGTGGGTCGAGGAATACAAGTCCTATCGGTTGTGTTGGATCAAGGAATACTAGCCCTTCTCGGCAAAAGGTGATTAAGACCAAGCCGCGTGGTTTAGATGAGGAAACGGTAGCTACATTTGGGAAGGTTGTTCACCCAGATGTTCAAATGGAGGATAACATATGGGCAATGTTGCCTGAGGATCTGTTGAACGAGATTTTATTAAGGGTTCCTCCGTTTATGATCTTTCGTCTTCGTTCAGTTTGTAAAAGGTGGAATTCAATCCTCCAAGATAGTTGTTTTCTTAAATTTCACTCACAAGTGCCTTCTCATGGGCCTTGTCTTTTGACATTTTGGAAGAACTTGCAGACCCCACAATGTTCAGTTTTCAGCTTGCCCCTGAAAGCTTGGTATAGAATTCCGTTTACATTTTTGCCACAGTGGGCATTTTGGTTGGTTGGTTCTTCAGGAGGCCTTGTTTGTTTTTCTGGACTTGATGGGCTAACTTTCAAAACTTTAGTTTGTAATCCGCTCACGCAAACTTGGAGAACATTACCAGGCATGCATTATAATCAGCAAAGGCAGTTGATAATGGTTGTGGATAGAAGAGACCGCTCATTCAAAGTGATAGCCACTGGTGATATTTTTGGGGACAGGTCATTACCTACTGAAGTGTATGATTCAAAACTTGACAGATGGTTGCTTCACCAGATAATGCCTGCAGTCAACCTTTGCTCCTCAAAGATGGCATATTGTGACTCTAGATTGTACCTGGAAACCCTTTCACCGCTTGGTTTGATGATGTATAGGCTTGACCCTGGTTACTGGGAACACATTCCAGCAAGATTTCCCAGGTCCTTGCTGGATGGATATCTGGTAGCCGGCACTCAGAAGCGTCTGTTTTTGGTTGGAAGGATTGGCCTTTATAGTACTCTTCAGAGTATGAGGATTTGGGAATTGGATCATGCAAAGATTATGTGGGTGGAGATTAGCAGGATGCCGCCAAAGTATTTCCGAGCTCTGTTGAGGTTATCAGCTGAAAAATTCGAGTGCGTTGGTCAGGACAACTTGATTTGCTTTACATCTTGGAATCAAGGAAAAGGTCTTCTATATGATGTGGATAAGAAGGTCTGGTCTTGGATTGCTGGATGTGCTCTTCAATCATACAACAGCCAAGTCTGTTTCTATGAGCCAAGATTTGATGCGTCCATCTATTGAGCTGGAAATCTTGCTTGCTCTCAATGCCCTGCTCTCTCTTCAGAACATTCAATAACTAGGCCTTGTTCTATTGGCTGCTTGTGACTGATGAGTTCAGTTCCTCTGGCTTTGCATACTAAATTGTAATTATTCATTGACCGAGGAATCATTTCACATCACTGAGTTTTCTTATCAGCTAACGATTGTATGACTTGGAATCAAGATTCTATGATGCCTTTGGCTTGAGCAGTGTCGACCTAGGAATCATTTCATATCACTGAGTTTTCTTGTCTGCTAATGATTGTATGACTTGGAATCAAGATTCTATGATGCCTTTGGCTTGAGCAGTGCTGCACTCAAGTCGTTTGGATAGGTACTCAATGGATAATGGTATCTTGGGGAAAAATTGTAAGATTCTCTCTTTTCCAACTTTTGTGCATTTCTGAAATATTAAATCACATGAAAATTACCCATCTTGAACGATTATGATTTCCTTTGCTCATTAGTTGTGGTGCTTGTTTCTTTACATGCTTGTTGACATCATTTTGTGCATTGTAGTTGCGTTACTCATTTGGTTTCTGACTTCTTAGTGTTCTCTCACAAATTGATTAGCTAGTATTTAAGCATATAATTCTTGGCTAGAACCATCTCATGTTTTTCAAGATTGCCATTCCTGAAGGAGAGCCTTTTCTTCTGGGTGGGCAACATTTCTTGCACCCTGACACGTGTTGATAATTTCTAGAAAAAAATGTCAGGCATTATTATTACAACGGCTACATGTGAATGATGATGCTTTTTTAGTTATGCTAGTCGGTCACCTCCCCTCTTCATCACAATCCTTACATGGAAGGATGTCTTTTTAGTTCTGTTCCTTGATCTTCTCCCCACTTCTTTATTCTGACCATTTGCATCAGCCAAGAATGGTCATATAGTTTTGATTTCTGCAAAATCAGAATTGTCTTTCCTCCAACTCTTGATACCATCTCATAAATTCTCCGCTTTTGATGGTTCTGTTGTACCAACCTGTACGTGTCCATCTGCAAATATTATTTTCCAGGTTCAAAACTTTATTCTGACTGTGCCTTGTGTACAAATTGCACATGAAGGAAGAGGGGAGATGCTTGATAATTAGGCGAGGGAATCATCGCATAGATACCTGTTTGTTCTTCACTTTGGTAGTGTTTGGTTACTGTTTTGAAAGCATAGAAATTAGTTAGATTTATTTTATGTTCATGACTTTTCAATCATACATGTTTTTGTCTTTTCTATATCTGTCCATTCTATTCCAAAACATTAACAAAACACAACCTTAGTTATGTGATCCTTCAAGATGTGCCGGTTGAACAAGTTAACAACTATATAGAGACACCATCCCTTTTAAGCCACTCTAAATGGCTCATAATATGCAGCTGCTTAGTCAAACTTCTCTCTGTTACCATCTTTTTATCACAAAAATTCTGCTATTCCGACTTAATTACAACCCGTGAACACAAAAGTTTTACGTATGAGATTGGATTAGGATCTTGCTTTCTTAATCAAATCGAGAGTGTCCCAATTAGAGAAGTACAAGACCTTTTCCACTGCAAATATTGCTGGTAAGGGAATCAGCTTGGTGATCCTGTTCCATGCTGCCTTTTATTTCTGCATGTATGGTTGTAGATCAGCCTCATCTTCAATCAAATCAAGGAACTGTTGGTTGGTTTTTGAATTTCCTTCCGCAGTCTTCTTCTTCTTCTTCTTTCAAATTGGGCTTCAGTAGAAGTTCACACAATTAATGGAAGTTAGATGGAATTACTTTATTAGAAGTTTTAAAAAGGTTGGTGTGCTTACATGAAATAAAATAAAACCCATTTACTCAATTGAAAAAAGCTGTAGAATTGATGAACTGGTAATGTAATTATCCCATTCTTTTTACTGAAAAAAGAATGGAGCATGAGGGGGGCTAATTAAAGCATTGAAATAACACAAAACAACTGTTATATTTAGGTCTTAGAAGCTTATAATAATAATAATAATAATAATAATAATAATAAAACTGGTGAGGAATTCACTATACATGCATGCACTATTCCTCTTAGCACAATTAACTGTGGATTGAAGTAATGTTTTTTTTTTTTTCAATTTTGGTTATCAAACTTTTTTCTCTTTAATTGCATCCTTTTATATGTTGTTTTTGGGTGTTTTGTTAGTTGGTAGTCTTTTATCTTTACCAGTTCTAAGAATTTAAATGCTTTTGTAAGATTTCGAAACTTAATTTGAAGACCAATTTAATCAGATGTATTTTGAACTAATAATTTGAGAGACCCAAATAAAATAAAAAAAAAGGGACCAACACAAGAAAACCACATGGCCAATTACAAATTGACGCAAAAAATTACCTTGTCCGCTTCGTTTCCTTTGACTTCTTTTCCAGTCCCTTTAGTTTTTGATATTATAGTTATATTTCAAAAATTTATTTTGTTTCTTTTTAGCCCATAGTTTAATAAAGGAAAGAGTAGTTGATAAAGTTTGGGAATGTGGTAACGGTTTAAAGTGTTTTTTTTTTAGAAATGCATTAAAATAAATTTTTTTAATTTTTTAAAAAATTATTTTTGACATTAACACATCAAAACTTAATATGTTTTTTGGATTGTAGGTGTTGTTTATTTAGGCTTTAATGTTGATTTAAAAATATAAATAAGTTTATTAAAATATTTAGAATATTTTTTTAGCTTTTCCGACCAAAGCCAATTAGCGTTTTACCTTGAAATTGCCCCTCTTTTAATTTTAATTACGAGCTCGTTCTCTCCTTACTGTTTTTTTTTTAATTTTCATTTAAATAAAATAACTACAATTATTTTAGGATACCTTTTTATTAAATATCATTTAATTTTGAATTTATTTTCAAATTATATTATATTAGTAAGTATTCTTTTTATACAATCATTCACAATATTTTTTAAATTTTAAGAAAAATTAACAATAATTAAATAAATAGAATTATGTTTATTATATTAGTGCAGTGTCAAGAATTAAAACTTGCTTTTATAGTTTTTATAAGCTCTTATTTTTAAAAAACAAATTCTTTTGACAAAGAAATGTAAAAAAAGGGTGCGTATTAATAAGATGGAGGAGGTTTTAATTGATAAGATGCCTTTTTTTTTTTAATCCTTATAAATTTGAGATCTTTAAAAGGATTTTTTATATTAATTCTAATTGCTTTATCTTTTTTATGGAATAAATGACATAGCTTGAAAAGCTATATATTGTTTGTTAAGAAAATCCCTTGAAGAGAGAAATGATGAAGGAATTATATTAAAAAATTATTTTGTTTTGATAGAATTATATTAAAAAGCCGTTAATTAATTGGAAAGTAGCAAATTCATTTGTTAATTAAGAAGTTGATAGTCAAGCTGGTCACGTAATTAACTTATAAATTGTGAGATTAGAGGACTCAGCTATAGGTTTCTTAAGAATATAAAATGGTTCTGCTACAATTAGCTCGAAAAAGAAAGAGAAAATGTCAAGGCAGGGAGATATTTCCTAATGTTTCTGAAGAAAGCAGTGCAAAAACCAAGGCTATCTGCAAGGAATCTTTCTTGGGTTCTCAAAGACTCTGCCTTAACTTTTGTACTATTTATCTGAAATTAATAAGCATGAATTCGTTACTTAATGATTATCTTGAAAATACATGTGAACTTGTCCTCAACAGGCAAGCAGATGTTCGTTTCTTCGAAAATTGAGCATTGAATAGCAGCACAAGAACAGGCCCTGCAGCTCTACCTTTCCACATGAAGTTAGATTCTCCAAGCCTCAAAAGCTCCAATATTTCCGTACACCATGGTGCATTTATATATATCCAAAGCCTCCAATGCCATGCCATTATCATTTACATTTTGGTTTTAACGTATCAGAACCATACACATGATCTTCTTAGACAGCACGAACTGCTACAAGTACCATCAAGTTTTGAGCTTTTAGACATTGATTAATGGAGCTTACTGTGGACATGTGTCCCAATCTCCTTTGTGGTAATAATATGTGATGAGTTTTTGACTCAATAATTTGATCAATCTGGGATATTTATACCAAATATACTTCAGTCCATCTATATATAATTAAGTTTAAGGGATTATAAGTCTGATAAGCTGTGAGATTTATTATAATTGAATTTAACTATATATTGAATCCAAAAAATATAAAACTTAATATATTTAGGTTCAATCATATGCTAAGTTTAAAATACTGTTGGTTTAGCATGTTATTAGACTCAATATATCTAAGTTCAGCCATGTGCTAAGCCTAAGATATCGTGAGTCTTGTACGTTACCAGACCCAATATACTTGAGTTTAACTATGTATTAAGCTCAAATCAACATAGACATGATAGGTTGTCAGACCTAATGTATTTGAGTTCAATTAATCATGTGCTGAACCTAAGATATCATGGGTTTTATACGTTGTCAAGTCCAATATATTTTGGTTCAGCCAAGCACCGAGTCCAAGTCAAAGTAGGTCTGGCAAGTTGTCAAACCCAATATGCTTGAGTTTAGCCATGAGTTGAACCCAAGACATCATGAGATTATCAAGTTGTCAGATCTAGTATGCTTGGGTTTAACCATGTACTGAACCCAAAACAACATGAGTCTAATAAACTTCTAGACCCATCGTCCCTAGGTTTAAGTACATGCCAGACCCAATTAATCTGGGTATTATCTTAAGACCTATTAACATAAACTATTGATGTCAGAAATAATTATCTTTCTATATCTGTAGGGTTATAAAAGATCTCATAATAACCTACTACATTTCCATTTTATTAATAAGTTGTAAGGAATATTTGTTTCTCATTAATAATGTATAAGAGATTTTTATCTCATATTAATGTCATCGTGATCAAATGACTTCCCAATCCCATCACTTTATCAAAATAACAAGTTCAAGAATTATAAATATCTTATGAATCATCCAGGTAAAATATTCACTTTTTTCTTTCTCTACTCTCCTAACATTCTTACCTTAACTCTTAAAACATTTATCATACAGAAATAAAAACAAACACTCATGTTTTTGGAATTAAAAGCTATTTTTTTTATTTATTACAATTTTCATTTAAAGTTACTGACTTTATTATTGGAGGGTTTTTAAATCTCACCGAAATGAATTGTTTTATAGGTATCTGGACTTCCAATATCAATTATGTACTTCTGAGGAAGAGAATATTAAGATGAACATTTGATTAACCAAAAAAATCAAACACCAAATAACCTAGCTCCCGAGCAACTTGGATTTTTGATACATCATCAATATTAAAAAAAAATCACTAATTCTTTCTCCTATGTTAAGGAAAGAAAAAAAAAATAAGAAGAATACTTTTTAATTATAGTTTTACTAGCCTTCATTAGTTTCAAAAAATTAGTAGAAATTAACTTTGACAAATTCTTTTTTTTTAATTGGTTTTAAGAATTAAAAATTTTAAAAATTGATTTTAAAAAAGATTAAAGTTTATATTTTTTGTTAAATTTATTTAATATAATAAAACTCAAGAAAAAATTAGTCAAAATATATTATAAATTGAATTTAAAAAAAATAAAAATGGGCCAATAAAACTAGGATGCATGTTTGATTTTATTATTATAGTACATGTATATTCATTACAAAGAAATTTATCATGCATATTTTCAATAAATATATAACTTTCCAAAACTAAATAAGAAAAAAAATTGATTTTATGAAGTCTCAAAGAAATTTCTCATGAGGTATTTAACCTTGCATCTTGAGAAATTTCTCTGATAATTATGGCCTAAAAGTTATCATTTCGGATGATATTTGAGCTGAGCTTTTGCGTGATCAAAATAATTAACCGACACAGATCACACCATTTTCAAGAGGCACACACGAGCTCAGTACCAAGCTGGACCAAGCTGGACGACAAGCCCTCGGGTTCTAAACTTCATCAAGCACTAATGATCTCATAGTTTATTATGTGCATATACATATTTAATTAAAAGTTGATAAGATTTAGCAAATCCATGCAGTAATCACTTGGTCATGTTCACTAAGCTCTTAATTGTTTTTTGATAATAATCCATTAAGCTCTTAATTTGATGCTAACTCATGCCTCATTGGGAACTATGCATTGATTTTCCTTGCCATTCACCGCCATCTCTTCTTTAATTTTTCTTATAACTTAATTAATTTGATAGCTATATTATATTTTTAATAGGATTTGTTGGCCCGGTCGAGTTAATTAGGAATTATAACTTGCATGATGAATCATGTTAGATAAACAATTGATTTTGAAATCAAAGATAAAAATTTCTTGTAGAAAAAAATAAATAATTTTAAAAGAATTTTAACCATCCACTAACTTAGTGAAACGAAATCTGAAATTCATATTTATATTATGATAATAACTGATTAATTATCATCACTAAGCCAACACATTCTAGTATTTTATAGTTAGGTAACCCAAAAGAGAGATATATACGGAACTTGAATAGGCATGCAGGCTTTGCAATTTCATGTGCAGCTGTGTGAGACTACCATCTTTGTCAAATCTTGCATATTTCAATATTTTTAGCCAAAATTAAACAAGAGGGATCCCCATGGGGTATGCAGAGAGAAAGGAAGTCTTCAAAATATGAAATCTCCCTTTCTAGGTAGCTATGGTATTTTATTTTTCTTTCTATATGTTCTAGCTAGAAGGGAACTTTCATACAAAAGGAATTCCCTTTCTAGCTAGCTATGGTATTTTATTTTTCTTTCTATATGTTCTAGCTAGGAGGGAACTTTCATACAAAAAGGAATTCCCTTTCTAGCTAGCTATGTGATGATATGAAGGGGTGGCCCATTGACACACACACACACACACACACACTACCAGCTAGCTGTTGAAGGAATATATATGTAGGTTTCTAAATGTCAAACATGCATGGTGATGCTGGGTGTTTCTATTTTCTAACAGAAAGATTCCAGTGCCTGAAAATAATAGGAGAAAAATGTGTTTTGAAGTCTGCCTAAAAGCCTAAACCCTATAAGGTATCCAAGGGAAGAGATGACTCGTTTCTTTTTATTACATTCTTTTTGCTGATACGTCAGCTGGCTGCTATATATTACTCGTCTGTGTACTTCTGACTCAGATCTTTGCGAGGATTGACCATATTCCATAGAGTGTATGCTGTCTATTTTCTCACCTTGATTCTTTATAATCATATATATTGTGGTTAATTACTTCAATTATCTTTCTGTGAGATTTACTAATTTAAATGCCTGTATTAATTATAAAACTTTATGTGTGTGTGTGTGTTGAATAAGGATATAGGATACCTTGACCAGTGAGTGACCACATTCATGCCAAACTAACTATATATCTTCCTAGACTGATCAGGCCATCTGGCCTATTATCAATCAAATTAAAACTTTCGTTAGAAAAGAAGCTAAAATAATTAAAACCCTCGAATATTTTTTTAGGACAAGTAGTATTTTTAAGCTAATTTTTGTACATCAAAGTTAAATTTTATACTAATTAAATTTGTTGAATGGTTATTTATCGTGGTCCTGCCCAAGGTTTTTGACTAATTAATACCAGTACTTTGGAAAAACTACATAGTTCTCTAGCTAATTGCTGTAAATTTTAGACAAGCTCCGTAATTAACTATAGTTACAGGTTTAACAATATATATATTCAAATCCCTCGTTGCATGCATGACAGTAAATATATGTGCACATAAAACATCCAATAATCTGTCAGAATATCGTGGCAGGCCTCGTGACTAGCTTTGGTTCAATACTTCAATTCGACCCAGGAGACCACTTTCAAGCTCTTGCAAGACATATAGTTTCTTTATTAATTAATTTCTCATTTTAAAAACTTATTTTATTTGGTTATTTGTTTTTAATTTTCTTTTGAGTTTCCCTAGTTCTGCTTGTAGCCAGGGAGCTGTAATATTTTATGTAGGATGGTGTTGGAACCCTAGCTTTGACTTGGTTTGAACTCTCTATAAAACCTACACCATGTTTTCCAAGTTTCCTCCCTTTCTATTCTTGAAAAACAAGCATATACTCAAGAGAATAAGAATCAAAAGATGGTGTACAAAAGGTTTTTAGTCACAGTACTAGAGCTGCTGTATGTGATGAATGCTATATGGGGCTCTTATGCTCATGATCATCAAGGTATATAATTATTTATTTCTTCCCTTCTATTAGTCCTGATGAAAGCTAAGATTTATTTGATCTTGATTTGGATTCATTTTGTAGATTGGGAAATGAACAAATATGAGCTACTGGGGCCAGAAGAAATTGATGTGCCTGCTCATAAGGTAAGCTTGTAACTCTCAAGTCTCTTTTGATGGTCTAATTAAACTCAGCAAAATATTCTCTACTCTCTACGTGTATAAATTTAAGCTGCTTAACATGAGCATTTTCATGTACAGGAACTTAATGGTTTCAGCAGCACTGCTAGCACAAGGAAGATGGCTCTTGGAGGAAGGAAAATGGCAGTTCAGAAAGTGACAAGGAGAGAAATTGAGAAAGAGCAAGGACTTCATGGAGGAGCTCCAGAAGATAATTCAGGTGCAAACTACTCTAATGTCAAATGTGACTTTCAAGTAAACGGAGATTTTAATGTAAGGTGTAAACTTAGAGCCAAAAGGAACTCTCCTAAAATGATCAAAGGGCCTGGTTTTGTAGCTTTCGGTGATGATTATAGAGTACTTAAACAACACCCTCCGAAGCATAACTGAGAAAAGCACTGAAACCCTTTTAGTTAGATCCCCTTTTCGGCAATTCTCAGCTTGTAGGTATCCTAGTTAGCAAACATGTGTGGTGCCATGTATAATTTTGAAGCTTCAAGGAATTTAATGCAATTAATCCTTAATTAGGGTTCTTGTGTTTTAGTTACAGTATAGCAGTTCATTGATTTCTTATTTATATCCATGTGATCAGACTACATATATTTGCTTAAAGCTTCTGTTCCAAATCTTGAGAAGTGGCTTGGGCTAAAATATGTTGAATATTTTCTTCATGCTATCTCTGACTGCAGGTAACGAGAAGAATGCTTTAGACAAGTATCTTGGAGGATCAAATGATCAATTGAATAATATTAAGGTCTCTCCCTACCTTTCTCTCTCTAACATAAACTCGAGCTATAAATTTAATGTATGCTCTATCAACTCAACAATAACTTTTTTGTTTTTGCACAGCAGAAGGATATGAACAATTTGGAGAGAAAGACATTGTCTGCCAGATTGGGAACTCTAGGGACGGAGACAGTCAATCTCCCAAAGTCCGACCCCGAGCTCTCTCAGGATTCCAAAGCATTGCCAACCAAAACCAGCTTGGAAAGTCGACCTTCAAGGGCTAACATGGATCAGGAACCTCAAGGCAGTAGCACTCTTCCAAAAGGTGAAATGCAAAGGCTTCTTGATGCAACTAAAGAAATTGTGAACCTAATGCACAAAGATTACAGCGCACATGCTAGGCCTGGCCGCAAGCCACCAATTAACAATAAAGTGCCCATTCACTGAGCACAACTGAAACCCTAGATAGATTACTTTTCAATCACAATTTTGTCCCCAATAGGAAGTGAAGTCCCTTAACCCAATATAGGATAGAACTTCTTTGGTTTTGCTTTAATGGCCATAACACGGAAATGTTGTTTGTTTAATCTTCTAACAAGAAACTTAGCTGTAGAAACATAAAAGTTATGTACATTATAAGCGTATTTCATAAGCCTTTTCTTCGGTAATTTAATTTGGACTAGTTTTCTGATACACACACACACACACACACACAAAAGTTGCTTGAGTTGTGGTAGCCTTAAAGTGGCTTCTAAACTCGCATTACCTGTGATTGTATCTTATGATATCAAAAGCAGGTTGCAGATGTTCTAGTAATAATGTCTTTAGAATTATCGATGTCTATATCAGTACCCTTTATTTTTCTATCTCGATCTTTTTCCTCTTTATCTCTGAGATCTAACTCAACTTATAAGTTAGATTATTTGTACGAAATCTCTCATCTACGTGAAAATTGTAGAATCCCAGACATAAACATTTCTCTGGTTCATCCTTATAGAATATTAAAAAAAAAAAAAGTCTACTCTTATTAAAAAAAAACTCTTAAAACCTTAGTACGACCTATATATATCTCCTCATCTATAGGAATTTGTTCAAGCTTCATGGTTTGACTAGCATCTAATCGTGTTTTCTTCCCCAGAACACCTTATCATCATATGTTTTCCCCAAGAATTTATTATTCGCCAATGGTTGGCTCAAGGATGCACTCATGTTCATATAGAAGTCTTGCGTCTTTCTCTTACTTTCCATGGTAGGAAAGGTACCTTCCATGATAAAAAAGGACTTCCTACTATTACAAGAAAGGCAATACTTGACTCTCACTTTGTTAAATACTAACAACCATGTTTGACCACCCTCCAAACAACCCTCAGGAACAATGTTTCTAACACTATTTCCTAATTTTTTCACCCCTCTAGCAAATCCCAATCATGTTTGGAGCTTTAAAAAATCAAGTCCAAATCACTGGTACTCTTATGATCTCCAATGCATACTCAGCCGTACTCTTCATGCTTAGCTTGCTTATCGTGTCTAGAATCATGCCTTGGACTTATCAACTCCTTTTCCAACTAAAAACTCTCTTGTTGACCGTTGAAATAGGAAAAAACTCCGACTTGTACCTTTGTTCCTCAGTAATTGTCTCGAGACAAGCTTATTCAGCTCCTTCTAAACTCTTGGGTGGCAAACTATGAACAATGTCATTCTAAATGTTAAGCCCATATAAAATTCCAACCTTACTTTCATCACTAAAAAGGATCGATCATTCTAGATGCCTTTCTTTAAATAGTCTAAAGCATCCACATCATCAAATATCTTAGTTGATGATTGATGTGAATTTTGTCCACTCCCTATTCCTATTCAACATTTTTTATCGGATGGAATTCTTGTTTACAAGGCACAATCTGAAGATGGGCATAAATTATTTGATCTTGACTATACTTGCTCTGTTTATATTGCTTATACTAAAGATTCTAATTGCTCTTCTAATAAAAAAAGAAGAAGAAGAGTTTGTAGCAACACCTCAAAGAAAGATGTGAAAATGAAGACCCTGAAGTTAAACGACTTGGTGAACATTCAAGAAAAATCTGATTATTATGTTCTTTTAAAAAAAAAAGGTCAATAACTCTCATTCTCCTTACAAGGCAAGAGTACATGAATGACTATCTCCTCCTCCTCCACAACTACAATAACGTTACATGTTTCAAGACTACGAGGAATAATTTCCTCTTTTAGTCTATAATTCTACAAAATAAAAAACTATGCATGCTTAGAAAGCAAAAGGTTCTGTTGAAATCCAAACATTTCCTTTTTAAGATAATAATAAAAAACAAAACAATAGTTGAAATCCAAACCATCGACAACTCTAACCCCATCTCAGCTTTTCTAAAGCAATCTCATATCATCCATCAACCTATTGAACCAATTCTCCATATATCAACCTCTGACACTTCATCCTCTTTAGAAAACATTACTTATGATGATAGTTATTCGACTTCAAAAAACTCTGTTGAATTTTTTATTGCTAAACCTCCCCCTTCTCAACTATATCCTCATACTTCTCAGCAAATCATTACTTCAGTGGTTGATGAGGAAATTGATCTAGAAGAATTTGCTTTTTAATCTGATGATGTTCATGCCAATTCTCACTAAAAATCCTCTCTAGAACCTAGGAAAGGATTTACTTTGGATGAAATTCCTATCTAGAAATGGCGAGATATATTCCATGTTTGGTTGGCAGTCACATTGAACGAATTAGGAGATCCATTGGTAGATATTTATACTATATTCATTGCCAGGTTTCAAGGTGGCCTTCCTCAATATTGTTTTGGCCTTGGTACTTACCGACAACAAATGATGAAGAATATGACTATTTCCAAATTTGTTCGCGGTATCTATTATGAATTCCTTGGTGACTAGGTTAACTCCTAACCTCAGGTTAGATAAGAGTTCTATTAATGATGTGTTTTTATTTCAAACTTCATGACTTAGAAAAACGCTACTAAAAAATTTCCAACATATATTATATCATTGATGGAATTGACAATGTCAACTTCAAGTAGGCCTTCCTAAATTAGAGAGAAACCTCTTTGCTCTAAATGTTTAACTAGTCTCTATCACGCTTTGACAACTATTTCAAACGGCCCTCAAATGACATGAAGGCTTAAGCACTCAAATGAGTTTCCTATAACAATTTTATCATCTCAAGCTTGATAATGCCTATAAAAAAGCAAACCTTCATATTAGATGTCAAAAACAGAGCTTTAAAGACTATAACGAAGGGCACAAGAACAAGCGAATGTTTAAGTAAAATAAATTCAAAAACAAAAATTGGAAATTCTTAAAATAAAAAAGTTCAAATTGTGTGTTGCATGTGCATGTACGGTGTGGTGACATGTTGGGGTCTCGGAGTCACCATCTAGTATTTTGGTTTAGAGTCACTAAAAGACCCAAATGGACTTTTCTTATGTCAAATTCCAGTGTAAAGAACTGATTGTGGTTAAAAAAGATATTAGCACTCTCATCACACCTTATCTGAGATAAACTGCATTGTGTGGTCTAGATATAGTTTAAAAGTGTTGATAGATTCATAATCGATGGTCCGTCTATGGCTCAGAACAAAGAATTACACACAAGAATAAATCTAGCATTTTGATTTTATAATGGGCTCATATGCCTAGATAAAATTTTATAGAAAGAATCATGTAGGTGTCCTCACAAGGTTCACTTATCCTAGAAGACGAAAGCGTTTTCCGCTACTTGTATATTATGGTAAAAAATATTTCCAATTAAAATTGGTGAATACTCAAAAAATTCTTAAGAATTTTCTAGTCAACTTCTGATATTTAAATACCAACTTACTTTTAGGTTCAATATTTATACTAGAATGGTGACCATTAAAACTTAGGGTTATTGAAAGAATTGACCAAAACCTTAAGAAATTTTACAAACTTGTTGTAAATTCCAAAAAAAAAATACAAAGAAATACAAAAACATTTCTAAAACATTTTTAATTTCTTTTCTCCTTTTTATAAATAAAATACAATTTTTTTCGTAAGGATTAGGTTGTATGCAACAAGCAAAATTTTATTATTATTTTTTATTTTTCTAAGGTCATGTTTGGTAAAAACCTATTTTCCCCTAAAACCAAAACTATTAAAATGAGCTTAAGGGGTGTTTGCCTAACACACTCTTAATCCAAAGAAAAATTTCAGCAAAAATATTGCTAGCCAAACAAGGTCTTAATCTTTAACCTGATTTTGACCCAACCTAGTTGACCCGAAACTTTTGATTCGACCACAAACCAAACCAAAGTTCACTAGTTTAACCTGAAAAATAGAGAACACCGAAGAACATTCAACATGAACTCAACAACGCAGATTTCAAATTAGATCACATAAAGACAAACAAAAAACATATACATGTTGAAAATCATGCAATGATAAATCATCTAGAATTCATGCACTTTGATTATCATTAAAAAACTGTGATTTTGACAAAATGAGTTTCGATTCAAAACTTAAAACCTATGATGAAAACCTACTAAAAACATGTTATTGATGCAAAACAAACCCTAGATTATTTACAAATAAAGTTGCCCGAAGGATTCTTTGTAAAGAATTAGATCAAAACTGGTCCAAATCATGAAGTTAAAGCAATGTTCTTTTCAAGAACACAAAGAATACTTCCCGACAACCTAGAAATAACCTAGAAACACGCTATCAAGTCTCCAAAACTAGCATTGTTTACTTCTAAAACATGTTTTCTTCATTCTAACAAGTTACAAAACCATAACCAAACATGTTTGAATAACAAAAACTAACAAATAATATCGAAACATTAAAATCATGCAAGAGGATCTAAATTTCAAAACTACCAACTTAAAACAGCCTACTAAAACATCAAATTTTGATTCAAAACATGGATCAATACATTAATTATGATGTGATAATAATATTTATTAATATTCATGAACTATGAAACTTCATGAATATTTATTAACGAACATTCATCATAATTAAAAAAAATTCATGAATTATGAGTGATTAATGTTTTGGTTTCGTAGTCCTGTAAATAAGTGTCTTGGATGAGTGAAAATGTGATTTTAGAAATTTCTTGAGTTCTTTTCTTCTTTTGTTGTTGGTTTTTCTAAAAGATGTTCTTCTATTATTCTTTGTACTCTAGATTTTAGAAATTCATCTTTATAAAGCGATATTGAGTGACGTTGTTGAAATCTTGTGAAGCTTAAGGACAAATGAGAAGCAATAAAACCTTAAGGACAAATGATTTATCTTTGATAACAACAACAAATCTTATATTGGTTATATGCTAAATATTTCAACAAGTAAATATCTTTTATTGAGTTTTTAAGTATATTTTCAATATATGCTTATAATGTATGCTAGGAATTAGGGGTGAATAAAAAAACAGAAAAACCGATTAAACCGAGAAAATCAGAAAAAAAAACTGAAAAAACCGAACCGTGAAAAAAACCGATTAGAATATTTTAAAAAAACTAACCGGTTTGGTTTGGTTTTGGTTTCAGAAGCCTGAAACCAAAAAACCAAACCAAACTGAAATTAATAACCGAGCCAAATCAGAAAAAATTGAGCCAATCGATTAGGTTTCGATTTTTCCTCTAAAATAACCGAACCGAAACCAGTCGGTTTGAACCGGTTTCGATTTGTTTTTTTTAATTTGGTTTGGTTATTTTTTAGGTAAAAACCAAACCGAACTGAAAATGATCACCCCTATTAGAAATTCATTCATTCTCTTGTGCATAATTCTATGTATGGTTAGTATGCATCCTAGGATTATATTTCTATCTTTTATGTAAGTTTATATATTTAGTTAGTAAACATGCTAGATTTTTGTTATAATTGCCATGCTTACCATGATCTTGTATAATTACATGATTATAAATTAAATATATATATTCACACATGTCTAATTATTTATGAAAACTTTGACAACACTAACACCCACTAACTTGTAAGGAAAAAAATCTAGATATTCCCCACCATCCATATCACACGCAAATAAAGATTGTAATTAGTGTGTGTTAAAGTGACTAAATTCAACGAAAGATCTTGAAATCCATTAAGAAAAAGAGAATCTAAAAAAGCGAAACACCTTTCTTTGCTCACATTTTTCTCAAGGAAAAATGGTAAAACACACACACACACACACACGAACACACACGAGTACCATTCATAGAATATTCAAATTGTTTATCCCTAGCAATGCTTCAGTTGTCTTACTATTAAACTATACCTACTGCCCTCACCTCCATAAAAAGAACCTAAGGGAATTTGAATTGACTACAGAAGTTGAAGTCAAGTTGGATTTGTATCAGTGTTCATTATTCATGACTAATTAATTAGTCCAATCCATTTTTTTTCAAAAGAAGAAATTATAATCAATTGACCATTGCATTTAGGATACAAACAGAACCCAACCCAACTCATGATAACCTCAAACATCAAACATATTGGGGTTGGGAAGGTTTGGATCGGATTATTTATGTTCGAATTATTTCGATATCTAATTATAGCAACAAACCAGTGTGGTTTTTTTTATATATATATAAAAAAGTAGCAATTGCTGATCGATCTGGATCCATCATTTATAGCTAGGCCTTACATTTGCACGAGTTCCTTTAGAGTAGGAGAGCAAACCGATCTATCATTGATACAATGGCTTGCCAAGACTGAATATACAGATTCAGTGAGGTGATAAGCATCAAAAAAGTAGTGTTGGTCAGGATTAGGGCACGGTTTTAGCTTAGGAATGCAAGCAGAGGTCCCATTGGCCCAGGTTTTGCAACATGGGTTGCTTGTGTCAAGTAAGCCTGTAAAGAAAAAGTCACCAAGGAAAATTAACAACAGAAAAAACAATTTAGTGAGCATAGAAATTAAATGGCGAAAAAAAAAAGAGCACGTACCATATTTAGAAGGATTCATAATTGCATCGTAGCCTAGCGAATAAGCAAGACCTCGGGCAAAAATAGAGTTGGGGAGAGTGGATGTCAAGTTCTGAAGCATTCCAAGAAGATTATCGTTGAAGTATGATACAAGCTCGTTTAACTCTTCAGCACATTTTCCTTTATGTGTAATTTTCCTCGTCATTGATGGGATGCAACCAATGGGACCAATCTCATACATCACAACTTTCCTGGCTCCTAGATTATATAGCCTCTGTTGGTCATAGTTATATGAAAATACTTAGGTATATGAAGAAGTGTGCACCAGGTAAAGAGTACTGATTAACAATTAGTAGTGAAATCTATGATCTTAACACCGATTGGAAATTCAGAGTAATTGAGAGAGAAACCTGAAAATGCTGTGAAAGTTTATCCAAAAGGAGATGAGCAAATTCTTGAGGAGTATTATGCTTGCTTGTGTCAGATAAGTAGTTACCCATGTAGTCATTACTGCCAATGCAAACTACAAATATAGACTTGGACAAGTACTCCATCAGCTCGTTTGGACCTTCAAAGTGGTTTGGTAAGCTTGACTTAACTGTACGCTGAAATAAATCGACCTGGTCATCCAAACTCAAGCACTTCCCCTGAAAATTAATTGGCACCCATCAAAACGAATAATTGATAATGAGTTTATATATAGGAAGTAGTACCCTCTTCCTTTCTTTTCTATCCTAAAATAAAATAGAAGCAGTTTTCCCATTTACACCAAATCAGCCCAAGAAAATTGAATTTGAACACTGATTACATATGCCAATATGCTTGTGATGTGAGAAATCTTAGGCAGCATGTGTTGCTATATATCTCAAAAATGGAAGTAATTAATGTGATTGTGATGCTAAGTTACAAGCAAATGATATATTAGCAATCTTAGCATCACGAATGGTGCTAAAAACACATATATGAAATCGCTATATCTCTTGGTTCCTAACTCATAAAGGGATATGGTTAGATATTATTTTTGACCAAAGAAAAAGATTAGCAAAGTTCAGCCAATTAAAAGACGCTGGCACAAAAGTCATATAGCTCGAAGGCTATATTATCATTAACCTCTTATGCCAGAAAAACTTCCACGAGCATGAATGATGATAGAAGAAAATTGAGTTGAACCCACCTCGCGGGCTCTCTCATGCACTGGCTGAATTTACCTTTTTAGAGATCCAATAATTTGTCATTAATTATTTTTTGGAAGTTCAAGGGTAAATAATTATATATATATATATAGTAATATCGTCAATTTTAACAAAAACAACTTAGAAATAAATAGATTAAGTGAGTCCGTGTCTTACCGTAGACTGTCCAGTTTCAGGAAGAATGCCACAGGATGCCGACGCATAATTCAAACCAGTTACTGGTGTAGATGTTCGGATGCTTATACACGGCGGAGGATACGGCAGCCCGAGAAATTCAGCTACAACACGAGTTTTAACAACGAACATATATGGTTATACACATGTCAACGTCTAAGAAAGGGAAAGTACGTATTTTTTATTGAGCATATATATGCAGATATGTTCTTGTCAAAATGTGTAACGTAAAAAATTGTACTATACCTATAAAATCTGGGACCAATCTACCGTTAGTGAATCTTCCTGTATCTCCTTTGGCAAAATCAACACCATAAGGCTTGAAATTAGCCTTGGAAACGGTGGGCAAGAGATTGTTATTGCCGCTATCGAACAGCGAATCGCCGAATACGTACAGTGCTGGTGCAAGTGGTGCACCGCAAACCAAAGAAATGAGAAGATGGAGCGCAGAAAAGATAATTAGTGTACTCATCACTGTTTCTCGTTGCAGAACTAGAGGGAAATCTGAAAAGAATACAACTACTGTGTGTTTACAAGTTGCTCAAAAACCCTTTAAGCTATGGGAAAGTATCGTGTTCCTATCTAGGAACTCTTTTGGGATCTCCCAAAATAGGCATGGAAACTGGCTAGAGGGATGTAGTGACACGAACAAGGAACTGGTATTATAATGGTGAGTTATAGGCTTATTAAATATTGATTTGGGCATAAACTTTGAGAACAGATTTATTTAATTTTGACCAGAATCAATTGAAAACAGAATATATATTGCGTTCCCATGTTTCAGCAACCCATGTGTCAATGGTTTTTTTTGAACAAATTCAAGTTAGAATCCATTGTTGTCGGCTGCAAAAAAAGAAAAAAGTCTATTGTTATGATGCATACCATGACTGCTTAGGCTTTCCATCTTCACCTTCTTACCCACTTTCTGTTATTTGTGCGCTCAGAGTCCATTCAATGTCGTTTTCTTAACGTTATTTGGTTTCTCACCATAAAGCTGGCCATCAACATCAATGGATAAAGTTAAAACAATTGATCAAAGAATTTAATTTTTTAAGTTGAAACCTTGTATTTAGAATTAGAGATGCTAATGGATATCTACTGATAAGAGTTTTAATATATTCATATCTATATTTAAATTATTTATTCAAAGTCTAAGCATTACTTATGGGTATGGAAATTGACTATATATATATCATCATCAAGTTTTAGATAATTATTATCTGAATACTATTTATTATTTAATATAAACTAATAAAGTAACAGGCATATAGGTATATAATGTTAAATTGCAATATACATATATTATATTGAATTTAAAAAAAATATAAATGTTATATATATGTGGGGGGGGGAGTACTATGTATATATTTAAGTTGAATTTGGATTATTTTTTGGTTAAATTTGATAATATTTATATTTTATTTATTATTTATCAATTAAAAGTTTTGAAAATTTATACCCAATCTCAAAAAATGACTATCCAGGAAAAAACCATTCATTCGAATCGGTTGGGATAGATATATATCTATTACTTTTTAGATTTATAATTCTTTCATTTTACTAATGAAATTTCAATGAATTAGATTTATAAGAATTCTTGAATTCTAGATTTTTAAAGGGAAGCATTTTGATCTTGTTTTTTTAGCCTATTTTATTAAACAAAACCTAAAAGATTTAGTGTTTTTCTTGTAGCTTACTTCATAAAGCATATTATTTACTAGAACAATGCTCTTTTATTTTTCAGTCCTTCAGTTTTTTTATTTTTTTTTAATTTAGTTCTTTAACATTGTGTTTAATTTAGTTTTTTATTTTTTGCAGAGATGAAGAAAGAAAACCAAAAAACCGCCTTGCTAAATTCTACTTTGGGGTTTTGTCAAATTTTCTTTTTGGTCCTTTTAGATTGGAGATAAAATCTTTTAGTCCAAGATTTATTTTGTTTTCATCTTGGTTCTTGACTTGAGATATGATAGAGAGTCGCTGGAAAATGGTAAAGGAAAGAGAAAGTTATTGATTGGATAAAATTCTAGCCATGAAAAATGGTTTTTTAGGTGTCAATAGGTTCCATTTAACAAAAAAAAAATTTATTGAAGTGTTCTTTGACATTCATTTGGCCTTAAAAATTAGATTGGAGCTCAAATTTTTTAAAAAAATCTAGTTGATTTTTGGTTTTTTGAGTGATTTTAGAGTGTTTTAGGATTATGAATGAGTTTATGAAGGTTTTTATTATATTTTTGTGGTATTTTATTTGAAAACGAGTTCAAAAATAAGTTTTCGGGATTCAAAAACTTTAATCTCAATTCTTTGATCACCTGAAGTGACTGAAAAATAGACAATCATATGACTTGTTGTCTATTTATAAAAATATTGTTATTAAGTCAAGGAAGTCAATGATCAAGTTATAGGTTTGGTAGATTAATCAAGATCAATGGAAAATATCGTCACTCTTGTTACTTAAAAAGAAAATTTACTTTTTATGCATTAAATTTTAAATTCATAATCAAAATTTTACTTGAAAATAAAAAATTTGGTATGACTCACATAGAATTATTTTATTTTAGTAGTTCGGTAATAAAATTTCTTTGATTTTGTATTCTTGAAATATAAGCGTGACTCGTTATAATACATCCTATTAATAATATAGAAAGGGCAAGCTCTCTCCTTTTTCTGCCGCGTGAGAACGCCGGAGCTTTTGCTTGAGTTTTTGTAGTTGGAGTCCTTGATTTTAAGTGGGTGGCGGGGTACGTGTCAAAGTCATTGAATTTGTACAGAGCTCAAAAGACTCACGACCACACGCAACACAACTTCGGCACCTTCTAGATGTCTCCGGTAGTGTTTGTTACTGTGCTTTCTTTGAAAAACAAAATTATAAATTTATAATTTTCTTCGGCAATTTCTTAGTTGTCTTTGAAAATATAAGGCCTTTTTTTTACCATGAAAACATTATTTTAATGTTTTATTTTAAAAAATATTTATTTTTTTATTTAAATTTTTTTTGTTATTATTTTGATAAGGTAATATTAAAAATAAAAAAAAAATCTTAAAAAACAATCAAGTATTTCAATTAACATACGAGACACTACCGAAGATATCTATATGTGTTTAGATTGTGATAGTAATAATGGTTTAAAGTATTTTTTATTTAAAAATATATTAAAATAAAAAAAATATTTTAAATTTATTTTTTATATCAGCTCATTAAAATGATGTAAAATTATATAAAAAAATTATTTAAAAAAAATTAAAATTTAAAAGAACACGTGAAAACACACCCTCACCGAAGTTGTGCTCCACGTGGTTGGGAGACTGAGCTGTGCATGAATTCATTGACTTTGAGACATACCCCGCCACCCACTTAAAATCAAGACTCCAGCTACGAAAACTCGAGCAAAAGCTCCGGCGTTCTCACGCGGCAGAGAAAGGAGAGAGCTGACCCTTATATTTATCGATAGATTTAACGAAAATAAATTCTCCTCAATTTTGAACTGTATCCATTCCTCTTTCTTTGGGTTTTCTCGTAAACTATGAAAACAGAACATGGAGCCGAGGAAGTTGTAAGCCAATAAAAATACTCAAGCCATATTTATTGCTCGAATTAAAAGATAAAGTGATTTTTCTTCTCTTTTTTTCCCTCGTAGTTAGCTAGCAGATTTTCATTTTAAAAAATAAAAAATTAGCAACAATTTCTTTTTTAAAAAAATCTCTTTTTGTCATGATTAATACAATAATTGTATGAGTAATTTATTTTTACAAGTAGGGATTTATGCCGCCTCCTCCTCTTTCTCTCCTCTGAACAATTTCTAGTTTAGTGGACAACAACTTTTTATTATTATTTTTATTAATATGGGTATATGAGCCAGCTTGAGCGTATCTCGACTAATCTCACGAGTCCTGAAGTTAACGACCATGTAAGCGTTCAGTGACCCTGAAGCTTGTAGGCACAGTTTTAAAACCCGGACCGGCCCGGCGGGTTGACCCGGGACCCGGCCGACCCGGGCATGGGACCGGTCCGGGTGGAGGTAAAAACCCGCTTGGGAGTTGGCCCGGTGAAACCCGGTTGACCCGGCGGGTCGACCCGGGACCCGGTCCACCCAGGTAAACCCGGCTGAGACCCGGCTGTTTTTTTAATGTATATATATAAGTAAAACTACGTCGTTTTTGGCTTTAGCTTTTTATATCAATTAACCAAACCGTTTGCATTGCAACATGAAGACACAAAATCACAATTCACAGAATTAGAAAACCTAATCTCCATCTTCAAAGTTCATGGCCCTATCAGTTGCAGAGGAATTTAAGCTACATGCAAGTCATAGGTAAGTCCCCGTCTCTCTTTTGGTTAGAATAACAAGAAGAGGCCCTCAGCAAACTTTAAATTTGTTTTTGCAGGGTATTTGTGTTCTTTTCTTGATTTGGCTCTCTTCAGTTAAGATCTACAAATCAATGTCAGATGAAGTTGTTGTTACTTGTTTCTCTTTAGTTTTTTGTTTATGAAAACACTGGTTTGATATAAGATAGTTTTTTGTTTCAAACCGGTTTTCTTCTCTCTTAGATTTCTGTTCTTCGCTGATTTCGTTTCTCTTCATAGATGTAAGATAAGTTGTTTAATTCAATGGCTTTTTGTTTATGTAAAATAGATTTCTGTTCCTTAACATGTTTCTGCCTAGTTTATATGTCAATCCTTTTCTGTTTCTTGCCTATGTTTTGCTTGAATCTGGGCTCTGTTTCTTGCCTTGTTCATGTTCTTGTTAACAACATATTGAGAGAATCTAATCATCTATGATTATAATCAGTAGATGATTAGATCCAAGTGGGTTTAATCAATGAAAACCAAGTAATAAAACTGATGTGATTGTAGATGCCAAATTGACAAGGAAAAATGCATCATCAACTGTGTATAATATAGATTAGAAAAGCAGGCAGAGAGTGGTAGATGGATGGGTAGAAAGAAAGAAGAATTACGATGATTAAGATTAGCAACAATAAAAAAATAAATAAAAATTAAGGTTAATAGTAGGAGTAATTAATGGGGAGAGTAGGGATGGAAAAAGAGCAGAGATCTTGTTATCGAGCATGACAGCAGAGGCCAGAGAGGATGTTGGTGTTTTGCATAGCAGGGGATTAATTAAGGACAATTATAATATGCATCACTTACACACGGATTAAAAGACATTGATTTGTAATCTTGCCATGTTAGCATTCCTTAAAGGCTGTTGCTAGCTAATATTTTAACTAAACTATATGGATTTTTTTTGGGTTGACCCGGGTTAGCCCGGGTTAGCCCATCTGACCCGGGACCCGATCATGATACCGGGTCAACCACCGGGTCGGGTTTAAAAACTATGCTTGTAGGACTCAAACTGATAATTTCTAGGGAACAAATTTAGAGTTTAACCAGTTAAATCGCACCCCTCCTATTTAACTTTTCATTGTTTTTATTCATGGCTTTAGTGTATGTGTTAATATATATATATATATATAATATATATATATATATATATATATATATAACTTTTAATTAGGTCATATATGGTGGCAGGCGAATTATTTATCTTTCTCCACTATCATGATTTTTCTTTTGTTTTTAAATAAAGATTTAGTAGTTGCTTCTAGCTGGATAGAGAAATTGGTAGCATGTTCTGTTTCTTCATCAATCCATGATGACTCAAACTCATTTTTGCGCGTATGATGCAATTGAATTCCACGTAGACAACCCGAGTTGAAGGATTTAAGAGAGTTTTTTTCTGGTCAAATAATTGGAAGGACTATCTTACACTTCTGGTAATATTGTCCATTTTATTTTTTGAAACAATAAATTATGATTTTTCTAGAAATAGTATGGAAATATTGATTTATTTGTACACGAAATTGCTGTTTTATTTTCTAAAATAAATCACTTTTCTAAGGGAGTTCTTGTCTTCTTTATTTTAAGCTTTTACTTGTTTTATTTTATAGCAAAATGATTAAAAAGCTCTAGCTAAGTACTGTTTGGTAAGGATTTTAATACTTTATTGCTTAATCTTTGAACATAGTTGCCAAATCAATCCAGTCCGTGGATTGATTTGGAAACCCTATTACCTAAGTTGGGCATTAAGTTGAATTGAACAATGAATTGATTTGAAGAAATTCAGCTCACAAAAACATGTTTAAGATATACGGTTGAAATCCAATGGGTGAAAAGTTGACTTTGACCAAAAAAAAAACTTGGTAAAAAAGTTTGAGACTTTGTAATATCATATGTGCTGGGCTTCGCTATTGGGCTAATGATTTTGAGGAAAATTCTCAATATATATATATATATATAATAATAAAAAATATATATATATATCAGTCGAATATTTTCTCTCTCGAACTCTCTAGCAACCTCCTCCCCTCTCCTCCCTTTTCATCTCTTGCCTCTTGTCTTTGTTTCTAGTCTTTTAAAATCAGTGCAATCTCTCTTCTCTAAAAGATTTTTCCTCGCATATATGTTATATTTTAGGAAGTTGTTTATGATCTTAGAGCTTATAATAATTTTTTTAAGTCCATTTTTGTGATCTTATAATCAACTTTTTTTTTCTTGAGTTTTAACTCAACTTTAAGGAGCAAAACATTTATTACCATCCATTTGGTGTAAGGTTACTTGTTATTTAGTTTAGTAAAATTATAATTTATTTATTTATTCATTTTATGCGCCTTTCAATTTGAGTTTTAATTTATAAAAATGAACAAGAAAAAAGATTAAAAAAAAATATAAAAGTAAAGAAAGTGTTGGTTAGCTCGATAATGAATTTTGACCAAGTAAACATGAAAGGTTAATTTTGATGATATCTAAGCTCATTTATAAAATATAAATATTATGGCTGAAAATTTAAATTTTTTTTATTACACTAGTCAAATTATGATTTTTATTGAATTACCAATAGTATTTTTTTTTTTTTTAAGATTATGTAATATATTTGGAATTCTTGCATTAGTTGCCTAGAAGGATTATTCAAATTAAGACGTGATTGTGATATAGGTTAAAAATGAATTATATGAAGTTGTTTAGTCACCTTATGAGTGGGTGTGGGTTTATTTTGGAAAATTAATGCCAAGATTATAGTTTCTTCTTAAATGAGACATTACTTTCACATTTAGTGATCTTAGCTATACCAATGGGACATGATTTATCCTGTAGAGTACTTTAAAACTATTTAAGAGACATCTTTTTGCAAATTTTAGCCTTTAAAATGTTTTCACATTTAATTTTTGGTTTCTTTAGCATGAAACTTTTACTTTTTTATTCAAAACTTTATTATGTTCATATTACATTTCTTGTGTTTAAAAAAAAATTAAGGTCGTCAAAAAATAACGAAAAGGAGAAAAATTATGTTTAAAACCTTCATCTTCTCACATCCAAGACCTTCTTAATAACCCATTTCCCTTTTTTTCCTAAGATATTATATTCATATTTATCTCTATAACTTCGGACTATCTTAATAGTTTTAAACCCATTTTCCTTTTTTTCCTAAGATATTATATTCATATTTATCTCTATAACTTCAAACTATCTTAATAATTTTAAGTCTTCTTAATATTTCTTTAACTCAATTATTCCACAGTAGCATGTCTTATGTTGTCTTGAAGGCCTAAAAATCTTTATTTGTGAACTACCATAACTACTCTTTTTTACTTCTCTTTCATCAAGATTTGGCATTTTTTACTACCAAACAAACATAACATAATTTGTTTGTCACAACAATTCATCTTGACATCGAATTTATGCCTTCAGACCACTTTACTAATGTTTTTGTCACTGTTCATATCTAAACATCATTTTTATCTCATATATGCTTTCTTAAAACAAAATCATCTACCCATCATACACGATGTTTTACTGTCACTGTTCATCTTCTCATTTAGATATTAACATTCCCTCTAATAATTTTATCAATGGATGCCTCCCTTATCTTTGATCATCTAACTTCCATTTACATCATACCTTAGTCTCCTTCTATAATATCTTTTTCAATGGACCAACCCTCTTCCTTGGATATATAATATCCATTTGTATTTATTTCATTTTTTGTTATCATTAACTCTTACCCTGTCATCCTTACAACTTAATATAAACTTTTCATCCTTAATGACTTTTTCAAATATCTCCACATACTTAACAATCTCGTTCTTAATATTAACCAATACCATTAGTCCCTGCTTCATGGAAGATTTGCCAAATATGTTGGTTCACGTTAAACCTTTTACTACGACTTGATATTGAATTTAAAACATGTTATCCATATAGTTATCATATCATCTCAACCATCTACACAAGGATTTATCACCATTATCAGTAGTGACTCATATATATAAAGCATCTCTTAGTATCTTATTTATTTTTCCTTTTTATTTCTTTTTTTTCCATTTAAACAATCTCTCCATTTCACAATCGATCATTAACCCATCATTTCAAAAATCAATTCAAACTTAACCAACCTTTACGGATATTCCCAGCTCAAGTTAATCCTTATGGATACTCATAAATCCAATAATCCCTCATGGATACTGAAAACGCCAACTAATCCATTACGTTTCCAATCAATCCATCAATTCCCTTACAGAATGCCAACAACTCAGACTACCCTTTCAGTTACCAATCATTTTGTCAACTTCTTTATGGAATGACAATAACTTCAGCTGTCTTTTAGGTTACTAATCATTTTAGAAATTCCCTTAAAGAATGCCAATGGCTTCGACTACCCATTTGAATCCCAATCATTTTGGCAATTCCCTTATGAAATGCCAATAACTATAGCTACCCTTTCAGTTGCCAATCATTCAAACAATTCCTTTATAAAATGCCAACAACTTCGATGATATTTCATAAAGATACAACTTTGATGAAAGGTGATGAACCCATTTCTACCATCTATACATTGAAAAGTACTCATTACAGTAGCACGTGGAATTTATCCAACATGATCCAGTTTAGATTTTTTTTCAGTTTTTAATTCATATCTAAAGTTTCATAGATTTACTTTAAACAAAACTAGTTGCATTTGAAATTTTACATATCTATCTACAACTTTCATAAAAAAATATTTCAATTACCTCATTTACTATTTCTAATTCCAGTTAAAAGTCAAATGGAAAAACTATCCAAGTTCCAGTTTGATTCCTCTCTTTTTTAACTTATATTTAGAGTTTTATAACTTCAAATTAAATAAGATCAGTTCCATTTAAAATTTGACATTGCTAGTTAAAACTTTCAACAAGAAATATATTTCAAATTCTCTTACTAGCTCAAATTTTGACTGGAAGTCAGGTGATATAATTATCAAGATGATAAATAGCTTTAAAGGGGTTTAAAACTTGATCAAATAACTTTTTACTTGGAGGAGAAAGAGGCTAATTAAAAGCAGATAAAAACGATGAGCTCATGAAGGCCGTGGAGCTGAAATACAAAGACAAGGAGTAGGCCATTGTACCAAAACCTTAAAGTGTTTGTGTATCACTGAGCCCAAATCTAAAACAGGTCCACAAAAGCCGTACAAGCCTGTCGGATTTTCCAAAGAATATGCCAAGAAAGCTGTCCCAGGTAAGCCACGTGGCACCTCTGAAACCGTTGGATAAGCTTACTTCGGTCACCAACCCCAACAAGAAAATCTGCACCCATTGAATTGAGCACAATGGAAAGCAACAAGCTTGCACATATAAAAATGGGTCAGTTGTCTGAGCTTCCTAGATTTCTATTAAATATTTTCTTATTTATTCATTTTGACGCTTGAATAAGTGCAACCCTTCGGCAAAGCTCAAATCTCTCTTCATTGTTTTCGCAGCAAGCTCATACTTTTCTCTCTTCAACTCTTCAAAAAGGCAAGAACTTACTAGCTCCCATCTTATTTGAATTATGTTACTTGAAAAATTGCACCTTAAGTTTATTCTTCTTGTTGTTGTTCTAGTAATTTCATTTAGCCTTGGCTTCAATTTGGAAGAATTTCCTTGAATGAGATCCAAATCAATCTTGAAGTTTGGATCTGGGATGTTCATCGTTTGTTTAATAAGATTTGATTTTGATTTTTCAGGATTAATGGGGTTATTTGAATTTTATGTTTTTGTTGAATCTAAAAAAGATTGATTAGATGGTTTTTACTTTAAATTAATTATCGGGTTTCGTCGTGATTTTGACAATGAATAGTAGATGGCAAAGCTGGGTTTTTCGTGAAACATGATTATCAGGTCTGGTTGAGGTTGAAGATGGCATGACATAATATACATTTTAGTCCGTGACGTTTCGAAAGTTATTCATTTTAGTCCTTTTTTGTGGGTTGAGTTGTTTTAGAAAGCATCCTTCTGACGTGTAAATGAGATTTATCAGATGGGTTCTTGGTAATGAATGCATGGATGAACTGCTTTGGCCTTTTTGCCAACTTGATTGTCACAAATATATGTAGTGAGTGATGAACTGCTATTCTGCTATGCTTCAAGATTAGGATTTTGTGCCTTCAAACAATAAGGTTGCTTGATTTCGGTTGATCTGTTTTGTAGTTTGTTTTGCATGTATGTTATATGTTTGGATCATGCTTTAGCTGATGGAGGTTCTCAGACAGTGCTGAACAATGCCGTTAGTTTTGGATGAAGTTGAATGAACTTCTCGTTCAATGCACTTATATATATATATATAAGTGCATTGAAGCTTGTATAAAAGGGTCTATTATGCCATCATATAATTCCTTTGTAAATTTAAATCACTCCATAAAAGAGATATTTGAGTGTGACTATTTATTATGTTCTTGATCATGTTGTTCTAGCCGATGAGTTGTAGCTCAACTGACATTGCTGTCTCTCCTTCCCTCAAGGGGTCTCGTGTTCAAACCTCTCCTATATAACCAAAAAAAAACCATGATGTTTTAGATGTCATTCTTTTGTATATAGATTGAATTGCCAGTATTGTTTAACATACCCATTTCAGCTAAAATTTAACATATTGGTTGTGAGAGCACTTTTTTCCTTTTAGTTGATTAGCATATTTTTCAACTTCTTAATATAATGAATAGGTGATGGTTCATTGATTTTTGTTTGGAGAGAGAATTTGTTCACAAGCAAAGGATTTATAATTAAACCAATATGTCACTACCTCTTTCGAACACCTAACTTTGAAATTAATTTGTGTTCATAATTGATTGTATGCACTGGAGTATTAGCAGTTTTTGATCTCATAAAATAGCACTTTTGAGTCTCTTCAATTACTAAAATCATAGTGACCTGACGTAACTTGACAGTTGCATTCTTGTTATTTGTGAATCTTCATATGGACATTAACTGGCCTATATCTTCTCCAGCTAAGCTAACTGATGTTTATGTTCATATCTAAACCTTAAAATGTTCTTATGTAACAGATTTACAAGATGGCAGCAGCATCAGCAGCTACCTTTTCAGTTGGATCTACTTTCTCCTTTGGCACCAAAGCGAGCCAACTCCCGCAATCAAAGCTCTCATCTGTGAGATTCAACTCCCAGAGCTCACTTGCAACGTTCAGTGGTCTCAAGGCTGCAACTTTTGTGACGTGCGAGTCAGAGTCATCTTTCTTAGGCAAGGAAAGCAATGCAGCCCTTCGATGCTCTGTTGCACCAAAAGCTCAAAAATCAAGCCAAAGGTCACAGCATCGCCTAAACCCACAGGCATCCTACAAAGTGGCTGTTCTTGGAGCTGCAGGAGGGATAGGTCAGCCTTTAGCACTTCTAATTAAGATGTCCCCATTGGTTTCAGCCCTGCACCTCTATGATATAGCAAATGTCAAGGGAGTTGCTGCTGACCTCAGTCACTGTAACACTCCCTCGCAAGTTCTGGATTTCACAGGAGCTGCTGAATTACCCAATTCTTTGAAAGGTGTAGACATTGTTGTCATACCTGCTGGAGTTCCTAGGAAGCCTGGTATGACCCGTGATGACCTCTTCAACATCAATGCCAGCATTGTAAAGACCTTGGTTGAGGCTGTTGCTGATAACTGCCCTGATGCTTTTATCCACATTATCAGCAATCCAGTCAACTCTACAGTGCCAATTGCAGCTGAAGTTTTGAAGAAGAAGGGTGTATATGATCCAAAGAAGCTCTTTGGTGTTACTACACTTGATGTGGTGAGGGCAAATACATTTGTTGCTGAGAAGAAAAACCTCAAGCTTATCGATGTGGATGTACCAGTGGTGGGAGGGCATGCTGGGATAACCATTCTTCCCCTTCTATCAAAGACAAAACCCTCTGTTAGTTTCACTGATGAGGAAGTGCAGGAGCTAACTGTGAGGATCCAGAATGCAGGGACAGAAGTTGTGGAGGCAAAGGCAGGCGCAGGGTCTGCTACCCTGTCAATGGCATATGCTGCAGCCAGATTTGTTGAATCTTCTCTTCGTGCGTTGGACGGTGATGCTGATGTCTATGAGTGCTCGTTTGTGCAATCAGATCTAACTGAGCTTCCATTCTTCGCATCAAGGGTAAAACTTGGGAGGAAGGGGGTTGAAACTATCATTTCATCTGACCTCCAAGGGCTGACTGAGTATGAACAGAAGGCACTGGAAGCTCTCAAGCCTGAACTGAAGGCCAGCATTGAGAAAGGTATCGCATTTGCTCAGAGGGAACCAGTGGCTGCATAGAGTGAGGTCAGTTCTGGAAGCCTAAACCATACTGAAATGCAGGTTTATTGCGGTTGATAATTTTTGTTGCGGCTCATCATTACATCAGCACTTTAAGTTTTGTAGAATTTTCGTTTTCTTTTTCTTTTTATATCGTGAGAAACTCTTTTTTAATGAGATATTCCATGATAGCATTGGAGGTTCGAAAATTGCAATTGCTACCATTGAGGGCATGTACCTTTCCTTTTACCCTTTTGAAATAACACTGCTGATGTATCCCAACATTTTTATTAATAACTGAGAAAACTTTTATGCGTCTAATGTCATTTGAATAACCAAGAAACCATATTGAGCTGTCATTTTCAACCTGGCCCTTTCGCAGCTGTCTTTGTTAGGAAGGCTGTATTACCAGAATCTCTGTATGGTCGTAATTATATTGTGGCAGATAATCCAAGGCATGTGTTAATCTATGAATTCATACGAGTAAGAGGATCCCAGGAAACCTTTATAAGAAGCTAGGCAGCCCCATTTTTTCTCGAAAACGTATTCCCCGTGATGAAGGTGGGTAACCCAGTTGTGTGGAGGCAACATTTCAAGAGCTTTATTGATTTTTTTTTATCGTAGGATAGCCATTCTTAATCTCATGTAGGTCAAGGGCCAGGAACTCGGACTTTGCCTCTCGTAAATAGGAAGGATGCACTATGAAGATTCGAAATGGATAGCAACAGTAGAGCATCATGCAATAATGCACATATCTAAGTACCGGGTTCGAGAGCAGTTCTGAAGTCAGTAACGGTCTAGCATTTTGGGCCCGGTTTATAATCAATACAACTTTGGGGATGTTTGGCGTTGAGTTAAAACTTGAAAATATTTCAGTTTTTTTTTATTTGTAGTCTCCCTTTTCAGCAATTCATGTAATGGGAAGCAAACGTGAAACTAAAAAATAGAAGGAAAATTCATGTTTGAGATTCCCTTTCATTGATCTTCTTGCTTGCTGGGCTGATTCGACAACATGGGTTGCTGATGTTAAGCAGGCAAATTCAATCCCAGTAGTGATTTTTGAGAAGCCATTGTCGAAAATCCCACTTGCAGACCATGATTTTTTATAACATGGGTGTCGGCTAGGTATAGGAGAAAGGATTTCAGCAACTAGTTTTTTTTAAAAAAATACTTTATGGTTTAATTATTATTTTTCTTTGGAAATCAGTGGGACATTTTTATCAAATCATGGCTGTTGCATCCTTATTATAATAATAAAAAAATATATTAAAATAATATCAATTTGAATACCACTTGTAAAGAATTAACTGCTATCTTCACATTTCGATAACAAAATTAACAATAAAAGTTTATTAAATAAATTTTATGAGTACAAATGCTAAAAAAAAATTTAGAAAAGTGATAAAGTACACAGACATATTAGTCTTAATTAAATGGCTTGGAGTTATCAAGTAATTATTATGGCTGTTCTTGTAGTTGGCAAATGAATCAAATGCTTATAAGAGAACAGACTGGATGTTCTGATTGGTGAATCAATCCAACTCAAACCTGTCAACATGAGTTTTTCTTTAATTAATGAGTCATTAATAATAGATTTATTTTTATTTTTTTTATAAAAGATTTTCTCGATATCATAACTTGAATTATAAATCCCTTAATATTAAATTTATTTTTTATTAGATTATCTTCATTTTATGACTTAGGTCGCGGATTAAGTAAATTAACCTTATTAACTTCGTTTTTTTATTTTTTAATTGATTTTTCCTCTAATTTTATCATTTAATATTGTATTTCATTGAAAATTAGACTTTATTTTTTGTTTTGCTTTGCTCTTTTTTAGGTTATTTGGATCTCATAACTCAGGAATAGTGTTTTAAGGCTTAACCCGAGTTGACTTTGCATTTTTTAATGAAAATTTTTACAAATTTTATCGTTTAACATTTGATTCAACAAGGTTGATTGAGAATTGAACTTTATAATTTATTTCAACTTGCACTTTATGAGGGCTCAATCTCATGACCAAAGTTGTGGATTTGACAGGTTAAGTTATGTTATTTTTTTTATTCTATTTCTATTAGATTGTCTTCGTCTCATGCTATGGGTTATATGTTTGGCAGATTGATTTGGGTAATTTTTTAATATTTTTTTAATTTCATCCTTTAACATTAGACTGATTAAGAATTAGACTTTGTAATTTGATTAAATTTGTTTTCTATGAGGTTATCTCAGTATTATGACTCGGTGACGGGTTTAACAAATTAACTTAGTTCTTTTTTCAGGTTCTTTTTTAATTTATTTATTTTTAATTTTATCTTTCAACATTTAATTGAATGAGAATTAAAATTTATAATTTGTTTTGATTTATTTTCTATAAGATTATCATGATCTTATAACCCGAATCACGAATTTAACATGTTAACTTAGGTTGATTCAAGTTAATTCAATATATTATTATCTTAATATTAATAAAAAAGATTTCATTTTAAAAAAATTTCTGAATTAAATAATATTTTTACAGATTTAGTTACTTTTCAAATTGCGAAGTTTTTTTTTTCCATCTGAAAAATGAAAATATTGATAACGTTTGAATAATTTTTTAATATTTAAGAAAGATTTGACCGACCGTTGGTCAGTAATATAGTAATGATTATAAAGAGTCCAATAACACGTAATTTCCAGTTTCTTTTCTTTCGTTTTCGGGTCAGTGTCCCAGAAAAAAAAAACCTCAAAACCACCCCAGTCCAAGATGAAATCTGGACCATATCGTTCCACGTGTTAGCATTCCACCCGTTGAAAAAATTCTTTCATCCCAACATTTTCATAGTCTGAAATGAGAATCAGGCCATGCAAAAACCTCAACAAAAAAAAAAAACGCTTAATATAAAAGATTTGATTTTTATTTTTTCGATCTCAACACTAACATCCCTTTCCTTTAGCTAAATTTCATTGTTTCAGCAGAAGCAGTAGCAGTAGCAGTCCTTCTTCAAAGTCTTTACCTTATCTCTTCCAATAGGTAAAACCAACCAACCCCATTTTCATATTTTTATCATTAATGCTATTATTGCTTTTCTTGCAGCTTTAAATTATTAGAAGCCATACATTTTTTATTTATTTAATTTATGAATATATTAATTGCTTTTTTTTATTATCTGTTCCTTTTAGTTTTGCCATCTGGGGTTGGCTTCTATTTCAATAAAAAAAAATGTTGCATGAATTAGACAGAAACCAGTCTTAAACGTTTGGATTTATGGTTTTTAATTTTATGTGGATTCAATTATGGATTTGGAGGAGATAGTCTGAAGCTTTTTGCTAAAATTTAAATTTGTGCTATCTCTTAAGGTGTTTTCAGTGAATGGTAGAGTGATATGTGGATTACCACCTGTTCTTCTCTAGATTAAAGGATTTTCATTTAACCTGATTATTTTACTTTGTAATTTGAACCTAAAAAAAAAGAAAAAGAAAAGAAACCATGTAGAGATGGGTATTTACTGGAACATATTCTAAGGTCTGGTTGAGGTTGAAGATGACGTGTCTTACAGTCTAGTCCCTTTGGATTTAAATATTGTTCACTTTAGTCCCTGCAGTGCAGTACTGGCTGCTGCTTTGAATTGCTTTTTTTTCCCCCAGAAATGTCCCTGTGTGTAAGTAAAGCTCTTTTATATATGCCCTAGGTTTTGAATTTCTGATTTTTAAATGGGGGTAGATGGATCCAATAATCTCATTATAAATTATGGATTGTTAGCCCTCGAATTTTTATTGTGACTGCTCATTTTTATTTTTATTTTTATTTTTTGTGTGTGAGAGAGAAGGTGGATGTGCTCACTTTGATTAATTGTTAAAAATAGCTAATTAACGTTATTATTTTTTCTCCTTAATTATATAATTACCCAAAGTAATATTGAATATTATTTCTAACCAATTTCTTTACTTAGCTCCTTCAATTATGCCTTTTAATTTTCCCAATGCCACATCTACATATTTTTGTTTATCTGTTTTATAGTAATGGATCTTTTATCACTTTGCTTACAGGATTTTGGTTTTTCAATCTTCAATGGCCTATGCTTTTGAAGATTTTTGTTCAGTTATACCTTACATTTTGACGCTATATTTGTATTTATCACTGCAATGATGTATTTAAGGAATTTCTGTAATGTGTGGTTGGTGGTTTAATTTTAAAGGTGGTTTTGAAGTGAGGTTGCTTGGTTTTGCTAAATTTAACTACTTTTAGTTTGTTCTTAAGTATGTTATGTTTTCGGATCATGCTTTGGCTGCTAGAGTTGCCTGGATAGTGATGAACTGCATCTTTATCTTTTGGATTGAATTCAAATAAACCTCACTTTCGTTGTTAAAAGTGTTAGTTCTTTAATGAAATAAGCCCTGCATTGTTTTTTGTTTCACAGCTATCCCAAATGGCAGCAACATCTCCTGCTACCTTTTCAATTGGATCAACTATCTCCCTTGGCACCAAAGTGAGCCAACTCCCGCAATCAAAGCCCTTGTCTATGAGATTTAACTCCCAGAACACTCTTGCGACCTTCAGTGGACTCAAGGCAGCAACCTTTGTTAAGTGTGAGTCGGAGTCATCTTTCTTAGGCAAGGAAAGCAGTGCAGTGCTTCGAGGCGCTGCTGCACCAAAAGCTCAAAAATCAAGCCAAAGGTCACAGTATCACCTAATCCCACAGGCATCTTACAAGGTGGCAATTCTTGGAGCTGCTGGAGGGATAGGTCAGCCTTTAGCACTTCTAGTTAAGATGTCCCCATTGATTTCAGCCCTGCACATCTATGATATAGCAAATGTCAAGGGAGTTGCTGCTGATCTCAGTCACTGTAACACCCCTTCACAAGTCTTGGGTTTCACAGGATCTTCTGAATTACCCAATTCTTTGAAGGGTGTAGATGTTGTTGTCATTCCAGCTGGGGTTCCAAGGAAGCCTGGTATGACCCGCGATGACCTCTTCAGCATCAACGCCAACATAGTAAAGACGTTGGTTGAGGCTGTTGCCGATAACTGCCCTGATGCTTTCATACACATTATCAGCAATCCAGTCAACTCTACATTGCCAATTGCGGCCGAAGTTTTGAAGCAGAAAGGTGTGTATGATCCAAAGAAGCTCTTTGGTGTTACGACACTTGATGTTGTTAGGGCAAACACATTTGTTGCTCAGAAGAAGAATCTCAAGCTTATCGATGTGGATGTCCCAGTAGTAGGGGGGCACGCTGGGATAACCATTCTTCCCCTCCTATCAAAGACGAGACCCCCAGTTAGTTTCAATGATGAGGAAGTGCAAGAGCTAACTGTAAGGATCCAGAATGCAGGGACAGAAGTTGTGGAGGCGAAGGAAGGGGCAGGGTCTGCTACCCTGTCAATGGCATATGCTGCAGCCAGATTTGTCGAATCTTCTCTTCGCGCGTTGGATGGTGATGCTGATGTCTATGAGTGCTCGTTTGTGCAATCAGAACTTACTGAGCTTCCATTCTTCACATCAAGGGTAAAACTTGGAAGGAAGGGGGTTGAAGCTATCATTTCATCTGACCTCCAAGGGCTGACTGAGTATGAACAGAAGGCACTGGAAGCTCTCAAGCCTGAACTGAAGGCCAGCATTGAGAAAGGCATTGCATTTGCTCAGAAGCAACCAGTGACTACATAGATTGAGTTAATTTCTGGAAGTCATAACCAGACAGAAATGTGGGTCTTATCTACGTTGGTCATTTTTTCCCCAGATCAATGCATCGGAAATTTCAGTTTTGCAGAATTTTCACCTATCTTATGTCTTGAAAAACTTCTTTTGAGGATATATTTTCTTTAGTGTTGTACCTTCACAAATTGCAATTGCTACCATCAAGAAGAGAATGTATTTTTTTCCCCTCGGAGATAAAATGGGGGATGTATCCCAATTTTCGATTTCTTAAGAGTAATTTTTTGCAAGATTGCATGCATCTATTATCATCTGGAGTCCAAGAAAGCATATTGATTTTTCTTTGTTTAGCGTAGACTTTTGCAAGTCTATTTACAGCGGCGTAGTAAGAATTTTTTAAATAAAATGGTAAAGTATTAATAAATATTATATTATATAGATACACATTATAAATCAATTCAAAACATATATACTACTTCATATCAAGTAAAATTAAAATATTTTAAAAAAAATTACATTATAATTGTTCTCTTCGAGTTTTTATATTTTAAAACCGCTTTATAATAACTTCATTATCAATTTTATCCTAGATATCCTTCTTAATACATACAACTAAACTGTCATTAATCCACTTATCTGCTATTCTATTCCGCAATCTACTCTTGACAATATTAATTTATTCTTTTATAATAAAAAAATAAACATTTAATTGATTAAATTAGCAAATTCAAATATTTATTTTGAACATTTTCATATCAAAACCCTTAAATTATCATAAACTCTAATATTTTTAATAACTAATTATAAAAGAATAAAACTAAAATTAGATAATGAAATAAATAAAAAAGATGAAGAAAATTTACCTAAAATAAAAGAAAAAAAAAGGTAATTGTTTAATTGTACTTAAAGTCTTGATGAGAAATTTGCATATGAAAGAGAGGCAGGGAACAACAACTCAAAAAACAAAAAAGACTCTTGGTTAATTAAGAAAAGAAAAAAAAGAGAAAAATCTAGGGTAATAAGCTGGAAATATATATTATATATAATATTAAGATATAAGTCAACAATAATAAATTTCCTTCCATATATTAACCATTCATCAAACTATTATATTAATATAAAAAATATTAAAAAGAAATAAGTTGTCCTTGTGTGGCTCTGTCATTGTTTGTTTAGTAAAACTCATCTGCATCACCAATCTTTAAATTTGCTGAAATGGGTTCAGTAGTATTGGATTAGAATCTTAGAAACCTTCATAGTAAGCCTAGAGGTGTCTATTTATTTGAGTTCATAGCAAAGCTTTCGTTGAGCATCTTGTTTACAGGTTAACATTCGACTTGCTTGTCAATTAACACTCCATAAAATCTTCATATATATATATATAATTTAACTAGTCAGATTCTAAATTAGTTCTTCAAATATTATCAGTTTGAATGCCACAAACTTTAAAATCACTGGAGATTTATATAATCGTTAATTTTAAAGTCTCAAAAGATTAGTCGAGATATATGTAAATAGATCTTGATACCATAGTGTAAAAAAAAAAAAACTAACACTCCATGTTGTTGGAGCTTACAATTGTATGTGAACCTCGAAAGGTTACTAGTTCCATGGCTAATAACTTATAGACTGCCTTTTCTACAAAATGCGTGACCATTTACTAGGACACAAGTCTTAACGGGCAGTGAAAAATATCCTTCAAAATTAGGGAAAGTATGAGACCATACAAGTCCAATGCTTGTACAGTTGACGATGTATAATCAAGATTCGAATGGAAGGCAATGAGTAGAAAATCATACTATAAGCATAAAGTCACTCAAGAGGTCACTGTGGGTTATAGAGAAGCATTAAAATTCAGAAACAAAGTCTAGCATCTGGGCCCAGATTGTATAACCCACACGCAAGTAAGACTTCAACCTAAAAAATTAAGACTTTAACCATGAAAACTAAACACCATTGACAAAAAAAGCAAGAAACATAGACCAGGCAACACAGAAAGACGATAGACATGGAGAACAAGCACTTTCTCCTAATCTCCATGCCTGGCCAGGGCCACATAAATCCTATGTTCCAACTTGGCAAGTGCCTGATAAATGCCGGTGCCGGGAGAGTCACTTTTGCCACTACAGCACATGGTCTCACTCAGGTCGAAGCCTTCCCTTCACTTGAAAATTTACACTATGCCTCTTTCTCAGATGGTTTTGATGATGGGATCAAACCCACCAACGATCCACACTGCATCATGGCTGAACTCAAACGTGTTGGCTCACAAACCTTAACTGAGCTCCTCCTGTCTCTCTCCAAGGAGGGTAATCCGGTGAGCTACCTAATCTACACCCTTCTCCTCCCTTGGGCTGCTGATGTTGCACGTGACATGTCCATCCCATCTGCTTTCCTTTGTATTCTGTCTACTACTGCCTTTGCTCTATGTTACTGTTTCTTTGAAGAACGTGATGGTGTATATGATAGTAATGACAATAGGCCTCCAAGCTCAATTGAAATGCCTGGATTGCCACTGTTCACTAGTAAAGATATGCCTTCCTTCCTTTTGCCCAATGATCCACATGCATCAACACTAATCCCAATCTTTCAACACCATATCCAAGCACTAGAAAAAGACTCAAACCCATGTGTGCTACTCAACACCTCTGATTGCCTAGAAGAAGAAGCAATCAGACTCATCAGCAATCTTAACCCAATCCAAATCGGACCATTAGTTTCCTATGCATTTTTAGACGAAAACAACTCAACAGACTCGTCTTGTGGAATTGACTTGTTTGAAAAATCTACAGAATACAGTCAGTGGTTGAATTCAAAACCAAAAGGGTCAGTAGTATATGTTTCCTTTGGGAGTCTAGCTGTGTTGCAAAGAAATCAAATGGAAAAGATATTGCTCGGTCTAACTAGCAACTGCAGGCCATTCTTATGGGTAATCCGACCTTCAGGTAGTAATGATAGAGAGTTCGAGGAGAAGATAAGGGACAAAGTGAATGAAGAAGTAGGGTTGATAGTGCCATGGTGTTCACAAATGGAGGTGCTCACTCACGAATCGATAGGCTGTTTTATGATGCATTGTGGATGGAACTCAACACTGGAGAGCCTAGCAACAGGTGTTCCTGTTGTGGGGTTCCCACAGTTCTCTGACCAGACAACAAATGCAAAGATGGTGGAAGAGGTGTGGAGGACCGGAGTTAGAGCAAGAGTGAATGAAGGTGGTACTTTAGAAGCAGAAGAGATTGCGAGGTGTTTGGACATGGTGATGGGAGGTGGTCAGAGAGGAGAGGAAATAAGAAGGAATGCCAAAAAGTGGAAAGGATCGACTTTGGAGGCTGTGATGGAGGGGGGTTCTTCATATAACAATCTCAATGCCTTTTTAGAAAAGATCGAATGATGGAGGGATGTGCTCCACCTTGATTTATAGAGTCTTGAGTCTGCAACTCTTTCGATTATAGAAATGTATGCGTGTGTAAAGAGCAGGTTGAATTATGCATGTATCAAGTTAAGGTTTGGATAACTGATGAACTATAATTCAGTTGACATGTTGTGATCCCGTTTATTGGTTTGATCATCCGAAAAAGCTTTGATTTTTCTGAAAATTTTGAACACAAGCTGGCTTGAAAGCCATCCTACTTTCACATTTTAGGGTAGAAGTGTGTGATCCGTTGAGTTGTCTAAAGATGATTTCAAGCATTTATAGGTCAGAAACGGAAAGACAATTCTGAGATCGACTTGTTTTGCCGTTACCCGATTTGGTTGATTTCGACGATTCATTCAAAACGAAAGTCAAGAAGCCATGTTTATAAACAGCTTGCTGGCCTCTGTAAGCCTTTCACCGCCAGGGATGTCTCCTCCATTTCACGTTCATCTATTATAAATATGAAGAAAATTGATCAGACCATCTGCGCACCATCACATCACAAATTCCTTAATTTTGGATAACATATCAATAAAAAATAGATAATAAGATCACGACCAGTGAGCTCATCTCTCAGTGGTATTCATGCAAGAGCAGGAGGGATGAAGCCCAGCAATCACCTGCTCAAGTGGAGAGGAGGTCCAGGTCCAAATCTGGAGTTCAATTTTTCCTCTCCCTCTAAGCTCAAGCTACTCAAATCCCTTTTATGATGTGTTTATAGCATATACCAGTTGTTCTAAATGGAAGTTCATAGCATGCAACAAACGACATGCCCTCAACAATATCAATGCCAAATACAATAGAAGAAAGATAAAAGAACAGGTATGCATATACCGGATCATTTTCCGAGTATAAATCATAAGACCAAGAGAGCGAAAAGGTAAGCACAGGGAGAGAAAGGAAAAGGAAAAACTAAGGATGAAGATAAAGATAAACAGGAACCAAAAAGGAAAATAAAAACAAGGAAAAAGCTTGCGTGCATAGTAAAACCACAGCAACATAACAAGCAGCTTCTCATTATATGAATGGAAACCTCTATCTGAAATGAGAATGCTAATAAAGAAGACAAAAAAGTTACTGTCATCTTTCTTCCAGGATACTCCACACCACTAGGAAACAAACCAAAGAGTGTATATATACATGTACAGCTGATCTGGACCTGGCTGTGGATCATGGAAAGACAAAAGTGAACTCCACATTTTCCGATATAGGGATCAAATGACATAATCAAGCAGGTAGACACATCAAGACCTGAATGATACGCTAGCATTTTTCTCTTCTCTGTCTCTTGTGAGCTTGATTCAAGTCTTCTACACTGCTCCCAACTCCATCTTGTATGATCAGTTGATTACTTAGATACTGATTTACCTGATCCTGGGAAAACAATGGATAAGGTAAAAAAAGATCATAAGCGAGAGAGAGAGAGAGAATTTACCTGATCCTGGGAAAACAATGGATAAGGTAAAAAAAGATCATGAGAGAGGGCCAAACTACTAAAAGAAAAAACAAGGGACACAATAATGCAGAACTCTGGCAACACTTGCTTGAAAATCCTAGTATCATCAAAGTCTGTTAAAAGAATGACCACATCGTAGAGGGCTTCTGTTAAAAAATCATAGCATCAGAGGGCTTCAAATACTTCGGTTTAGGATCAAATAGCCAGTGCCTTTTTTTTTTCTTTTTTTTTAAAAAAAAAGAAGAGGAGGGAGAGGTTCCATAGCAAACCTTTGTTCGGAAATCATTAGCAAATTTGCTAGCTTTGTTCAACAATCATGGAATCATATAGGGATTGCAATAATTAGTTTAGGATCATAGAAATAAACCTTTGAACTTGGTGCCACGGCAATTGTACCATTTTCTCGTTTGCCAACATCAATTTGCACTGTGATGCTTGTCTGTGCTAGATCCACACCCGATGATCGTAGAGCTTGGGTCAGAGAATTTAATATCCTGTTGGACCAAAAGCCCATTCTATAACAAGATATATAAGATGTCTTTACAGTACTACTTAGCAGCTCAATGAACTGATGGCAGGTATGATTGCTGAGACTACTATTAATAATGCAGTAACTTGTATGAATTCTGAAGATCAAAAATACAAATCTTTATAATAAAATAGGCATCCCGAAAAAGAAACTTCAAAGCATTAGAAAAGATCTCTAATCATTGGCATAATATAACACCTTATATCATACATGTACAAGTAACCCTTGTAATGACCCAACAATCTACCTTACAGAAGCCTTACCCCGGATAACTGGTGCATAAAATCTGAAATCATAAACTCCCAGACAACATCAAGGTAAAACTTCATTGATCAAGTTACCAACCTGGATAAACATAAATATTTGCATCAAACTCTTCTAAAAATTTTAAGCTGGTGCTAGACAGCCGTGATTTTTTCTTTCGCCAGTGTTTAGAAGAGTTTGATGCAAATAACAAGCATGCCCATGAAGTGATTTCATTCCAAAATAAGGTCAATGGTTCGATTCACAATTAGAAATGCAACAGAATTATTGAGAGATGGGCAGATGCTCACTGTTTAGAATAGGTATTGGAGATATTAACTGATTGACTGTCACTCGCCTCGTCCTCCTGTCCATTCAGTGTATTGTTTGGAGTAATACACTCAGTGGCACATGGTTGACCATGCAATAGTTGGGATTGAAGCTGGTAAGCCATGTTCTCAGCGTCAGAAACAGATTCCTGCAAAGACTCTGTAGACACACCACCCCTCCCAACAGCAGCAAATACACGCGACTGTGTTCGCACTTCAAATGGAATTGCTGGGTTGGTTGGCCCAGGGGAATGATCCAAGGTTTTATACATTGCAGCAGTGTCCATGTCAGATTTTATTGAGTTATGTACATTTCCAAGCATTACAGTATTTTCATGAGCAGAACCATTCTTCATAACTTGTGTATGACCCAGTATGCTTTCAGCAGAAGCACGATAATTCTTCTGCTTCAAAGAAAACAAAAACCATTTGGAAGGGAGAACAATATTGGGAATAATATGCCCCACTATCACATATATAGTGGATGCGATTACAATTCATGTCTAGAAAATATTCAACAAAGAGAACAAATTGAAAAGTTGATGCACATTATTACCCAATCACCTTCTGTGGCACTTGTGAAAGATAATGTGTTCTGCATGCTATGATATGGGAAACAGATTAAGTTGTTGGTAGTATTGGTATTTTACGTACAATAAACAGATGAGTGCATTTCAGATGCAATTTTAAAACAATAAAAATTGTCAAAAGTTAGACTACAGTTTCGAGAAAATAATCAAGTACTTGCCTCACAATTTAAGTGTATCATTCCACACAATCAAGAGGAAGTAAATTACTTAAAATCTAAGACTTGATGACACACACCATATCAAGTGCATATAATAACTAGGATGTAGAGTAAAATTTTCAATCAGAAAACAATCAGCAGGGGCACAGTTCAGTTAAACAAGTGCATGCCTCAACATTTATAGAGATCATTTTTACAAGCCTAAAAATGCATACATTCAAATGCCAGTGTGTAAGTTCATACAGAATGCACCAAACTCCAAATCATCCAAAGTCCTGAACCTCGCTCTAGCCCGTGCTATAAAACTAAGGTTGCATCCTCAATGTTCCAAATCAAACAAGGGAACACATGTATCAAAATCTTAAAATATCATGACTAAGTCGTAAGACGGGCCTGATAATGAAAACAGGAAGACATTTATTGACATGTTTACAAATTTTGGTCATTCCACATTTTTAGTTTACTTTACAATGCAAGATGCACACAAAAAAAAACAAAGGACCAAGGAGGTTATCACCATCCAATTTTGGCTACTATGTCTGGAAATGCACACAAGACCCCATTAAAATGTGCATATCTTAATCAAAATCGAGGAACTTCAATGAACATGTTCTAAACGTGATAAAAGTTGTAAATTGTGAATATTTCCTTCAGTTCCAAACAATGATCCTTCTCCTAGTCATGGCAAAGCAACCCACCTTGCATGGCTTGCCAAGCATGTTTGGTGCGATAATTAGAAACTATATTCATCTATCCTTCAAATGCACAAACAAAGTTTATCTACCTTGAAGTTGTTTAATTCAATACCCTAGATTGTTGTTGATTGGTAATGTATGATCATTTCTTTTAAAATATTTGTGTTGAACAGGGTAATGTTGATGAAAAGCAATAATATGCACTCGCAAATGTCCATGATCGAAAATTTACCCATGGCAATAATTTAGCTGGCTCCTGACTCCAACCTTCATACGACCCCTCATAAATTTGCAACTTATCCTGTAAAAACTGAACGTACTCTATAACCTGCACATGATTAAAAAAAAATCAATAAATTCAGGAATTTAAAAAGAAAAAGAAAAAGGTTGATCGGTTCACCTCTAACAAGAACGACGCCTTATCTCTTTTCTGATCATTTTGAGGAACAAGATTCCTCAAAGCCTGGAACCTGCTTCACAAAATATCATTTAATCGGTGAGCCAAAAACAAAACTCCAATATATATATATAATTTTAAAAAAAATGTGATATGCATTAGTAATCAAATGCAAAATAGTCTACTGAGAAAGCTCAAACACAAGCATTAAATACAAAAATGTTTTATTTCAAATAAATTTAACATATTGAAACAAAGAAATTAAGAACTTTGTTTTCATTTCTTCGCCAATTAAGCCTAAAACGACGCCATTTCTTTCAGCTTTCAACAATGCAAATAGAAGTACTATTTTATAATTACATCAAATTATTATTATTATTATAGAGTAAAGAGAATTTTACCTCTCGTTAATCTTGCTCCTTCTACGCTGCTCCGTCTCCGAATGCCTGGACCGGTTCGCATTCGCCTTCAGCTCATTGCTTTTACTCTCTGCTTTCGCCGCGTCTCCTATATGTATATAATTATTTACTTCTGAAATTAATTATCAACCAAATTAAAAACAATAAAAAAAAGGTTGTGTACGTCACCTTTGTAGGACGACGAGTCGTAATCTTCAGCTTCATCTTCTTCGTCGAGGTGAGACTTTGTTGATTTCACCATTACTACTACTATACAGAAATGGAAAAGGAGAGGGGGAGGGAGGAATTTTGTGTGTACAGTTATGCGGAGCAGAAGCCCTAGGCCCTAGGAAGGACAGGAGATGATGACATGACATGATTGATATTCACATTATTCCTTTCTCAAGGAAAATTAATTTGTTTTTTTCTGTTTATGTATATTTATTTAAAAGAGTGCTAACGTGCGCGTGGTGAGTAACCCTTGTTATTATTATCATTATTAAAAATCTGATATGATCCTAAAATCGTATCATCATATTAACCTGATGATGATTATTATTAAATATAAGTAGCAGTTTTTTTCTCCAATAGGTTCATGCTAGACTATATAATATACTTCTTAAGCTTGAACCAGATAATAACATATGGTTTTTATTATATAATAATTAAATAAATTGAGATTATTAAGATTAGATTTTATTTTAATAAAAATATTTGTGAAATATATAATCATTAAACTATACTTATGTATGTATTAATAAAATATTATAGGATTAGTTTTCATATTCTAAACATAAATATTTGATTTGTTGAAGGATTAGGAACGTGGTCTAATTGAACTCTCCAATCTTTGTCGTTTTGTTTGTTTTATCTGTCCACCATTTCTTTCTCGTTTGTCATGTTGATGGGCCAAACTTGTACTTTAAGATTAACCTACCATAATAATGGTTCTATTTTTGTCAAAATATGGAATGAATGTGAAATTAAATGTTACTCACTTTTTGTCAGTTGTCTGCTCTTTGTTTTGTCTGACATTTGGTTGAATTAAATAAATAAAAAATTTAATATAAAAAATATTCAGGTGTTGTTTTTGATATGTATATATATATATATATATATATATATATATATATATATATATATGTGAATATATATATATATATATATAGTGAATTTAATAAGTCCAATGATAATTTAAATAACGGATAAAAATATAATTTAATTAAAAAAATAAAAATGACATTGTTTTTTTATTTTGATGACAACATATTAAATAGACTCGAATCAATTCAGGTTAACATGTCAAATTTTCTATTTATATCATAAGACCATGATAACTTTATAGATAGAATATAAAAAAAATATTCAACCTAATTCTTAATAAATTCAATGTTAAAAGATGAAATTAAAAATAAAATTCAACTAAAAAATAAATTGAGTCAACCTAGATTGACCTTCTAAACCTAGATCATAAAACCAGAACAATCCTATAAAAAACATATAAAAATAAATTATGAAACTTAATTCAAAATCAATTCAACGTTGAAAGATGAAATAATGAAAAAACAAAAAAAATCACCTCAGTCAACAAAAAAAACTCGTGACCCGAGTTATGAGATCAAGATAACTTCATAGACCACAAATTAAAATTGTATTTTCTCTAGGTTCATTTGTTATTTTAAAATTATTTGGGATATCTCAGTCTTTCCATAATTTTCTACATAGTTAAATTACTTTGTTATTCTTAAAAACAAAAAAGATTTAACTTTGGTTTAGGGGTTATTTTGGAATTTTCTTTTGATATGCACAATATAACTACTCTATTTCCCTTAGAATTAAAAAGTCTTAAGCTTTGCTTTAGAGACGCGGTAGTTTTCTTATATTATTCTTTAGGTGATCTTAGAGGTAATTTGGTAATTTGATTAATAAACAAATAATAAAAGAGAAAAAGTTGTTGGTGCGTTTAAGGAATATGCCCAACAAGTGCCCTACTTTGTTGTTTTTGGAAGGTGTATATGGTGGCTCACGGATAACAACTAGCTTCCTTGATATTTTTCAATTCGCAATAGCAAGGGCTACCTCTCTATGTGGCGCGTGTGACTTTTCTCTATGGTTTGATGGTGATCGACTTTCTTTATCTTTTTTCTTTTTTTTTTTTCTCAGTTTTCATGTCTGTCCTTGCAACATTTCACATCAATCCTTCAAGTTTTTTTCCCATAAAATATGTTCCTTGCCCTTTTAATTGTTTTTTTATTTGAATTAGTTTAATGAATTAATGTCTTTTCAATTTCATCCTTCATTAATTTTTTTAATGTTAGATCTATTGAAAAGAAGAAGAAGAAGAACTATTAGAGAATTCAGGGAGTTCTACAAGAAACTTGACATGAAAGCTTGCTGGATGAAGTTAAAATTAAATAAAATGGCTTAATTAATTAAACCAATGCTGAATTCCAAAGAAAATTTAGGACAAATGGAAATTAATTCCTAGTGCACGAAATTAAACTAGCAAAATATTTTAAAAGATCAAATATTCATAGAAATAACAATTAACTTTGTACAAATGAATCTTCAAGCATTATTCTTTTTTTCCCCTATCACCATTGCAATTCTCAATCAGAGAAGTCGAATATTAAATCTGAAGTGACCAGCTACATCCATCACGAAGGATTGACTGGATCCTCTTCTTCTTTGTAACTTGACTCATCATGCATGCTGACACAGAGTCAAACGAGTTTCATGGAGATCTGGACTTGATCATTTTGGTCACAACCACAATTACTACGCACACGGATGTTTAGCCAAATCGGACTTTATGAGCAGTTGAGAAATGCCTAGCTGCTGCCACCATTTCCTCCTCGGGCCTGAAGGGTGCTGAGTTTCTTGAAGACCTGGCGGCCTCAGCATCAAAGCTTGCAGCGTCATGAAAGAAGAAAACCAACCACCTTAAAAAGGCGGCACGCCGACTTGTGCTCCTTTCCCTGTAGCCCATTTTGTTCAAGAAAGACTGCAATGTTATCCCTTAATCAAGAATAGTCGAGTCGAATGATAAAAGCAGATGTATAAGTGCTTGCTTGTTTGCGTTTCTTCTTGGTTTCATACAGCAATAGCTTTGCTACTTATAAAGCGGAGTATTCTTGGTGGCCACGTTTATATTCAAAGGAATTCTGATGTCTGAGGAGTTTTTTGGTGGAACATTTCAGCAGAGATTCTCTTGTTGACCAAGGCACAAGCTGATCACTGGAGGGTCCATGTAACTGCTGCTTTCTCAGCAGTTTCTATGATTCTGTTTGGAACTTTCTTCCCCAGATTAATCAGTCAAATCGTGACTCTTTTATACAAACGAATAAATAAAGAAAATGGCTACCATTTTGAAGGTTATATATATATATATGTGTGTGTGTGTGTGTGTGTGTGTGTGTGTGTGTGTGTGTGTTCACTGTTCAAGCAAGCAGTCAAGTCAAATAGTCCACGCTAGTTTGCATTTCCGCGGTCTGCTGCGGTGGGGGGTCGAATTTTTTGTTAACGAATGTGAAGAAGTTTTTGATATTATTATTAAAATATTTTCATTGCAAAATAAAGATAATGTGGGTATTTAATAAAAATAAATTGAGAATTATATATGTTAATAAATAATGATAAGTTTGTTAATCTAAACCAAATATTAAGTTAGGAAGTTGAAATAAAAATGTATATTGAAATATCTAATTTCATGACACGTGTAATTTTTAAAAAAATTTATCTAATTATAGAATAATAATTTTTTATTTTATAAAAAATGTAATTCATTTTAAATCATCACAAAACATATATTTATCAAGTTTAAAATCTATTTTTTTATTAACTTATTTTTTATTTATCTTAGTGAACACAAAGTTTTAAACTAGAATCATTCTTTCTATTAAAAAAAATATATATCAAAATATTATTTCTATATTTTATTTGTGACTGAAAGCTAAAAAAAAATATAGGTATATTAAAATCATGTTCAAAATCTATTTATTTTTATAAAAAAATAATTTCAATCGAACTTTCATGAATAATTTATCATTATTATTATTATTTTCATATTAGATCTATAATAATTGAAAAATAAATTATTAAAATACAGATAAAAATATATATGATTTTATTTAAAAATCATGTCAAAACTAGATAATAAGTGAATGGGCATGATAATTTTATTTTTTTAAGTGCTAAAAAAGCGAAGAAAAAAAATAAAAGGGTTTGGGCCCATCGCTTAGCCCTCCGGTAGCATGCTAGGTTGGTGCAGTTCTTGAGGCCAAACCAAAATTACTAGCTTTATTTTTTATTTTTTTTAATAAAGGGGTGAATGATATGTTGTTTCTATGTTATTTTTTAAAAATAAAATAAAATAGATGATATGTCATTTGTTATAGCAGATAAAAAGTCCTTCGATTGCCTAGTTTTCAATAGCTTAACTGAGCATGAACTGATCATTTGTTTTTGGATCAAATAATTCAATTTCAACAAAGTTCGGACTTGAAAATACATTAAAAAAAATAGAATACACAACTCAATAAGCCTACTTGTGCCTTAAAGTTTTCAAAAATCAATCAAAAAATAAAAAATCAATCTAAAACCCTAAATCTTCACAAGCTTCAATCTACTTTTTGGACAATTTGAATGCCAATGACCACCATTATCCAACTTTCCTTGTTAAATGAAAAATCTGGAACCAAACTTGATTATTTTTATGGTTAAAATCATGACAACCAACTATTTTTTCTATCTATTAGGGTTTATTTTTTATACAAGAATCTAAAAATAAATAAAATAAAGTTATGAATCAAACATTGACAAATAATTTGGTTCAAACTTATTATTCTTTGTGTTTTACAATTTAGTCTCTTTTTTTATAATAATTGCAACACTAGTTTCATCTAATTAGACAATTGAATGATGAAATTATAAGTAAAAAAGTTTGGAAATGAAAAAAAAAAAAACAAAAAACAAAACAAAAGCTTCACCATCCATATATACATATACAGTGAGCATTTTTAAATACCCTACTTCTTTTAGATGTATAGGCAATCTGGCAATACTATATTATTTTGTCTCTATTAGAAGATTTTTAAAAAAAATATTTAACAAGATATTTATAAAAATATATATATATTTAAAAAGCAAAACATATTAGATTTAATTACAAAATTTACTAGTAATAAAATCATGATATCCATACAAAAATAAAAATAAATAGCAATTATAAAACTTAATTATCAATAAATCAATATTAAAACCAAATATCTAACAGAAAGAATCAATATATTCTGTCATGGATTAAATATCTGTATTGTTCCGCTATCAACCATGTTACATTGATGTGCGCATTAGTATGCCTAGGAACTTTAGAGCTTCCTACAAAAACGGTCTGCTCTTGGGTTATCCCATCAGAAGCAATCTGTCTGCATCAAAATTGACTTTTCGCTTCCAATATGATGGCTGAAATATTTCCCAAAGGAGCTTGAATAGCTTGCATTAGCATATGTCAATGTCACAGGGCTTCAACCTGAGCTTATGGATCTGGAGTTGAGCTGAGTTTGAGAGCCATCAAGTTTTTCAACTCCCATCTCAACATTTTCCCTCTCCTATCAAGGCAGAAGCCAATAATTGCTCTTCACAACTTTTCTCCCTCCAAGTTATGGAACTCAATACCCCATGCAGAAAACGCGGTGGTGGTAGGGACGATGTCCAAGGCACTCAAGAGCTACTATTATAACTCATGGGCTCTCATCAGTCTGAACCCTCAAGTTCTTCTTGATCATCTAGTTGAGACTCTTCCTTGATCAATTCTCCACCTCCACTCTGATTATTTCCACCAATATTCTTGAAAAACAGTCCAGAAGATGAGGAAACATCTTCGTCAGAATCCTCTTCAGTTTCTTTATCCTTCGAGTTTGTTTTTATCTCGCTATCCATCCACTTGGGGCAACTATGCATAACTCCAAGGGAAGCCTCAACTGGTTTGGTAGGATCATATCTCAAGCAAGAACATTCAGGTGCTGGATGAGAGAGAAAAGAAAATGGCTTTGATTTTGAGGATGCTTCTATTACACCATCAATTAAACTTCTTCTAAGATGTTTGCGTATTGAAGTCAGCCAGGTATGATTTGCTTGGTACAAATGTTCGCGGTTTTCTTCCAAAAGCTTGACAACTTCCTTTCTATTATACAGGAGAAAAACAGATCCTTGTTAACAGACAGAAAAAAGGTGATGTGCACTGACCCTCCAAGTTTGAACGCATCATCACTTAGATTTGTGCAGACTGAATGACAAAATGACTTTTATAAACACAAGAATAGATAAAGATGTATAGCATGCTTAGCTGAATTCGTAAGGCATATGGCCCAACTAACAAGAATTAGTTGCGATAGGAGACTACACAAACCAACTTACCAAGTTAATCCCAGTGCCTGAAATTAGAACCCATTTAAGAAAACATGAAAGAGGGCAGAGTAGATGGGCACTCCCATTGGGCATGTTTGAGGATAAGTGTTTTCCATGAAAGTATTTTTGCAATTCAAATTTACTCCCGTGGTTGACTATTCATAAGCATGCACACTTCTATTAATAGGAATGATTACCTGTCTAGCCGGAATGTTTTAGATGCAGCTGATTGATAGAGCCTATGCCCCATTACCAAGCTGGCAAAATTTGGACGTCCTTTCCCATCACGGTCAAACCCAGGGATGAAAACATCAGCTTCAACACAAATCAAATAGTCAATTGCTTCCCATAATAGTTTATGGGCATTGGTCCTCAGCTCCATTACTGTACTCTCAGGCTCGTTATCACTCTCAGCCACCCAACCCCACCAACCTTCAATGTTGTGTGGATATTTAGGCCGAGCCGGAGGGGGTGGAAGTGGATGGGGTCGCGGGCCTGCATTTTTCCATGCTCCAAGCTTTTTTTCTTGCACAACAGAAGGTGGAGCCCTTAATTTAGTGTCAACAATGTTAACCTCACGACCATAAATTCTACTCATCTCCCATGCAGCACTGAGAGAAGTTCTATCAACAGTATTTTCAAACATGGCATGAAGAGGAATCAGTGTCCGCTGGCCACCAAAAACTTCTCCCCCGGAGATATATAAAATTGTGTCCCATGAATATCCATATGCACGTAGAAGAATACCAACCTGCAGAAAACCAATTAATTTAGACCAGAGTAGCACTTAGAATTCATTTTAATATTTTCTTTTTATATGATATCCTTCCTTGTTTTATAAAGTGAAAGAGTTAGACTTGGAACAGCCATTTTTTGGTATTAGGACCATCATCATAAGCTTGTTCCATCACCCAATCAATGATTAGGCAATAAAAGGTTGTCCCTTCTGTAAGAGATAAATCTGGAGATGACCCCACTCCCTGTATAGGTAAAGTGACTATAATAACCTCGAGATGTAATGTCTTCCTCTACATTCTTAAAAAATTCCAGGGCACAAACAATAGACAAATTAAGCTTCCTAAAATGGACATTTGGAGGAATCAGAAGCACATTTCCTATGCATCAAATATTAAACAGGAGAATTTGATACACACACTCTTACCTCTTCTGGCATTAATGGACACGAACCATTAAGACGTTGTTCGGCTGAATTTACAGAAAGCTTCCCCTTAACAATCCCACGTTTCTTCATCCAAGCTCTTTTGTGCTGAATAAGTTCAGTGTGCACATCCTTAGGAAGAGCTCCAAGACACAGCACAATTAAATGCAAGGTAAGCTTTGCTGTTCAAGGTTTCCAAAAATCAAAATCAATCATGAATTCAGGAATAGGTGCAGGTACCTGGAAGAGTTCAGCACAGCCATGGTATGCTAAGGCATCTCTTGTCATACCAGGATCAAAGGCTATAAATGGTCTACCAGGAGCCCGTAACCTGAAATACATGGCCAGTTCAGAAATCACCAAAGAATATGACTGGTAAATATTTCAATTAAATGATGAGCAGTCATTGACCTGTGCAATATTTTAGTTGCAAGTTCCTGGACCTCTTGCCGAAACCGTAAGGCATGAAAACCAACTCTGCACCTCAGCCTTTGATATTCTTCAAGATGGGGTGGAAGTATAGCCTACATCAGGACCAGAAAGATGGTAATATTCCTAGCCACATGATGTAACAGAAAGATGGTAATCATATTCAGAAAAGAAAATCTAAATCCCAATTTCAAAAAAAATACAGGACTGCAAAGTATCTCATCAGGAAAAATTAGCTGCAAAGAAGATTGTTTCTAAGTAGTCCAAAAGGCAGATACGACTAGGATAAATAAATAATGGATCACATCATTGGGGAAAAAGCAAACTTAAATAAATAATGGATCACATAATTGGGGAAAAAGCAAACTTAAAACAGTTTAAGCAACAAGATTGGTCGAGCTTTATTTCTTTACAAATAAAATAAGAACGAAAACACCAGAGCATTATTTTCAATTTACACCAGCAGTCATAAACAAGCACCAGCATGTCTACACTTTGGTGACACAATGGCATAGATCAAGTACAAGAGTGCCCAAAGGTATCAAGTTCATGCTGGTGTGAGAATATCTTGAACTACTACAAAATAGATTGGAAAAGGAAAGAGTTGAAAAGAAAGAAATAAGTAAGAATAATGAAGCAAAGTGGATTATACATAAATCTATACATGATTTCTGAATATCAAGTTTTAGATATAACTACATGTCTACACCTATAACAAAACAATGATTGAAAATCAAGTACCTGCAAGCAACCCCCTTCCGAAACAACTAGTTCAACCACTGCATGCTTATTAAGTACTGGGAGAACATGATGCAAATAAAAATATGGTGAAGCTGAATTAGGCACTCTGAATGATGGGATCTTTTTTTTCCTCCTTGCACCTTTAAGATTTTGCGGAAGGGTTTTCACAACTTTAACATCTTTCACCAAAGCTGCCATGAATTGATCCTCATTATATAGGTATGCAAAACTCTTGAACTCGGAGCTGCAATGAACATTTCATTAAATTGACATAAAATGAATTATTAACGATTAAATTAATTTTTCCATAGATACAAATTTTGTGAGTGTTAATAACAGAAAAGGAGTCACCTGATTCCTTTGCTGCTTGTCGTTGATTGGATCTCAGGAATAACTAAAGTAGCATTAAGAAGCCTAGAAATCGCAACCACATCACATATCTGAAAGACCAACAAGATTCAGAAGTCAGACTAACTTTGTTACACATTGATAGGAAATAATACCAACTAGTGCATGTTACCCTCACCGAATTCCTTATTTCATGGAATCCACCTTGTATCCTAACAAACACATACCCACTTGATTCTGATCGGGGATCTGTTGTATGCATATTAAAGTTAGGAGCTCATGCGGCAAATGATATAAACTTGAACAAACAAAACAAAAATCATAGCATAAAACAATTGACTAAGAACAACAATTCCCTAGTTTACTCATCAACAACTTTTGTGTTGTGTCACAGCATCAGAGATTCTGATTAGAAGATCACATAATCCAACTCTATCCATATAAAGAATAATGGAAAGGCGACATGTTATGCAGGGATAGACACATCATAAGAAATGCCAACTCAATATTAAACTAAAGGGCGTCCAATATACAGCAACACGGGATTGACTGCCATTACACAAAAAGAATGAATTGTACATGGAGCCACAACCAGGTAAAGCAATTAAGTCATACACACAACATGTTCTTGGCCAAATTTCACTTGTGCCATTTCTCCACTGCAAATTCATATCCAAGTGCAAAAGAAAAGAAAACAGCTTGATTCCTGTTCCATTTCGAGCTGTTTAAGCTCCAAAAACCATCAGATAGCAATTCCAGTCTCCAGGATCATACAAGCTCTTTAAGTTCCATTACCAGTTAGGTTTATAATACTGATTCCAGTGTATAGAAACCTACTCCAAAGTTTAAACTCTCAAAAACTTGAAAGATCTCAGACTGTGTTTCTAGGCAGAACCTACCATATCTCCACAGAAACAAATTTAGGTTATGGCACCAATATCAATAATAACTTTGCAGTCCTTAAAGAGTTACAAAAAACCGAGATAAACTAGAAGTAGCAATATGATATTGCAGTGAATTTATATTGTATTCGTAATTAGAAAACCCAGGCAACCTAGTTTAAGTCGTAACATTGCAGTATCACATTTTTGTTAATTACAAAATCCTTGGCATGAAAGCTAACCAGCATAATATCCTCTGGGATTTGCATCTGGATGTAAGGATTCAAGCCGCCTTACTTGACCCCATAGTCTTCTGTACAAGGGACTCTGCACCAAATATTAAAAGCAAAAATAAATCAGAGACCATATGATCCTTATGCTGCAAGTCTAAAAATCTCACCAATACCACCCAAAAATGATTTCAAAAATTTAGAAAACGGATCCAAACTAAGTCAAGAACACAAAATTCCTCTAATGCAAAAAAAAAATAAAAACTATGGCATCTTCGTGGAAAGGTCTGTTTAGATCCACACAAAACTTAAAACACTCAACAATAAAGCCAAAACTCAAAAAACCACTGCATTGACATACTAACACAGAGAAAACAAAGAAATGCCCACAACCAGCCAAACTAAGAAAGAAAGCATCTCGAAACCCACTAAATCAAATCCAAATCTCAACAACACAGACATTATGATATAAGCAAACGAGAAAGAAATTGTTAATAAGTAGTGGTGGTGGTGGTGCATACATTCTTGGCAAAGTCAGAGTTTTCAAAGATGGGTCTCCAAGAAAAGATTGTGACTGAAGACTGGTAATCAGAAATGCCTCCCTCAGTGTATCTAGCAAGCAAAAAATGTACAAAGAGAGAAAAGGCTGACAGAACTAGCCCAACTAAACCAACCCACTTCATCTTGGACATAATCACCATCTTCCCTTCTCCTTTCATAGATATTATTAACCAGTAAAGATCCCAGCTTTCTGGTTTTTGCGTGTTTTGAGTATTGAAGAGAGAAACTTGAAGTAAAAAAAAAAAATAAAGGCACTTTGAGTAGTGGAAGTCAAGGGTCACGGAGAGAGAGAGAGAGAGAGAGTTTAAGCCTCAAGGACACGTCTGAGACGTGTCTTATAGACTACAGAAATGTCTGGTTGAAAAATTCAGACAAGGATTGTTTTTTTTTTATTTTTTAAGATTTAACCACTCTCTTATCAATCAAGAAAGAGATAATTTTTTTAATCAGTACAAGATATTGATTGAATGTTAAATTACTAATCAGTACCACTGGCTTAACGTGTAAATGATTGAGATGTCTGGTACAAGTTGGGTACTTCATTTTTTTAAAGGAAAAATAAATTAATTTAAACAAATTAAATTTGATTAAGGTTATGATCACTTCAGAAGAAACTCTTATGAAGTCTTGCTCACCTTAGGGTACAGTAGCAGTACTAGAGGCAGTTGGAATATCAAAGTGGTTATGGCTGTGGTTTAAAATATTTTTTATTTAAAAATATATTAAAATAATATTTTTTTTATTTTTAAAAAATTAATTTTAAGATTAGTATATTAAAATAATTTTAAAATATGAAAAAATAAAATTTTAAATCTTTTAAAAACATAAATGGTACCGCGTTTCTACACATTCCGCAAACTTAGTGAAAATCTAAGAGCCTGTTTGGTTATGTAGTTTAACTTATTTTTGATCAAATTTTTATTTTTATTTTTTTTGTTAAAATTGAGTGCGGTTTATACTTTTTAGATCGTTTTGATGTGCTGATGTCAAAAATAATTTTTTAAAAATAAAAAATATCATTAACATGTATTTCAACACAAAAAACTATTTAAAAAACAACCACTATCACACTTCCAAACATCTTCTCAATGTTGGCGGAGGGCACCAGACAAGCAAAAATGAAAGGCAAAAGGCATGTGGGGTCCGCTTCTGAGAAGGGTAATCACTGTGCATTTTAATTGGGAAAGAGAAAAAGGACAGCTAAGACTTGACTCAGGTGGGGGGGTGTGTGGGAATCACATGCACGTTTTTTTCACAGTAACGTTGTATTTAAAAATATACTAACATAAAATTTAAAAAAAACTTTACAGTAAATGAGATTTATTGGAGTCTGTACATCCATAACTCTATCTTAAATACTATAGTTTATAATTATTTAGTACATAATAAACTTGTTATATATAAATTTCTTTAAAAAAAATCAAGGTTGTTCTAGAAAGTTTGATTTCTTTGCCGCACAGTTGCAGGTAGGTATTGTCATGCCTGGCTGCTTCGCCGGCCTACTGTGTTGCCTGTGCATCTTTCCGGCTACTGATTGATAAAGCTTCTTCAGAGTTTCAAGTTCCAAACTAATTCCACATCGGTAAATTAATCTGGCTTTCCTACTTTGGTTTGCTCGGACGTTATGATGTGTCGAAAAACATGTGACAAGTTTGGTTGGCTAGCTCCCCACATAGGCCATTAATTAATTAATTAATTAATTAATATATATATAAAGGACAACATCATGCTTACTGAGCACGTGAAAACCATCCTCGAACTTCTTCTTTCATCCAGCATTACTCTATTTCAAGACGATGGATCGAGGGTATCAAAGTCATTAACAATGGAAGAAAGTGATTTGTTACTTGGCGTATGTGCACCTCCACCGAAAACCTACCTCTCTCCTGAAGTTGAGTGTTCAAATATGCAACGAAAATTGTTAAGATCTTAATGATCATATTATATAAATATAATCATTTAGGATTTATATGAAAATTATCTGAAAATTGAATATTTTTTTTAGTTTTGAATAATTATTTTAAGATTAGATTATTGTAAATTATAAATTTTTTTTTTATCACAAACTATAAATTGTTGAAGTATTTTGTTTCTAACAATAATTCAAACGGATTACTGTCAGAAAATCTCATAAACTCTTTTAAAAATTATCAATGTGATTACATTGTTTTCAAAAAGCGTTGCGTGATGTTAAAGGGTTTGAAATCTGCATAGCAGATCTCGAGTTTGAATTAGAACGTATACCTCTTGTAAGAGCCTGAAATAGTTAGGATTTTACTAGCTTCCCTGAACTCACAAAATACATTTTTTAAAAATAATTTTCTCGGATAAAAAAAAAAGTAATTACATTAAATTTTATCTTCAACTAGAAAGAAACACGTTATCCCTGGTTGAAGGGTTATCAATGTGATTACATTAAATTTTAATGATGGCCAAATGTAGTTGTTCCTTGTTTTCTTATTGATGTGGGGGATTGCTTTTGGAAAAATGTAAGATTATAACTTAAAGGATGTGGATGCCAGCATGGATCAATATTTAGGAAGCCCTCTTCACCATTAACTACATCCCACGTGCAGATTTTTTTATTATTATTATTGATTTCTAAAGTGTTCTATGGTTGAGCAACCTCTGTTCCCTTGAGGTTTCTGGGTCTTGTCTTGAAGAAGAGCAGAATATGTGAATTTGTTTAAGTTACTCTGTTCTTATTTTTCATTTCTGTGAGTTTTAGTTATCTTTTAGTTTAATATTCCTGATTCGTACGTTGTGTTTCCTTTAGCCGGTATTATCAGATGGCTTCTCCAATCTAGCAGTTCCACCATGTCTCTTCCTTTTACCATCAACTGTTCCAGTGTGATAACTACAGAATCACTTTGAAATCAACTGCCTTGATTATGGTTGTGCAAGGCGCAAAACTCTCCCCATGTTCATTGTTGGCATTTCAGATTGGCGTCTGCTTGAGAGAGAAGCTCCCTGCTGCTGCCGGCTTTGAATTTTACAGTTTCTCCTCTTCCTTCCATGTGTCCTGATCGTGACCATCCTGTACATATAGATGTGGCAGTTGCAAATTTAGAAGGACCCCTCAGTGGTGAGTGTTGTGTCAATAAAGGAATGGAAAGAAAGTGGTTGTGCAAGGCGCAAAACTCTCCCCATGTTCATTGTTGGCATTTCAGATTGGCGTCTGCTTGAGAGAGAAGCTTCCTGCTGCTGCCATCTCTGCTGCCGGCTTTGAATTTTACAGTTTCTCCTCTTCCTTCCATGTGTCCTGATCTGGACCATCCTGTACATATAGATGTGGCAATTGCAAATTTAGAAGGACCCCTCAGTGGTGAGTGTTGTGTCAATAAAAGAATGGAAAGAAAGCCTTCTGGAAGGAGGCGTGTATTTGTTCAGACCAAAACTGGCATTGTTTTGGGTATGGAATTAGACAGGAGTGACAATGCCCATACTGTTAAGAGGAAATTACAGCTTGCCCTCAATGTCCCAACTGAGGAGAGGTTATTGATATTTGGGGACAAGGTGTTAAAAAACGACCTCAGTGCAGGTAGAAATGATTCTCCACTTCTTCTTACCAAGAATTCTATGCATAGAAGCTCATCTACACCATGTCTCTCGTCCTCTGGGAAGGATCTTCAGCAGAGTGATTGGAGTGGCCCAATTGAGATACTAGGATTTTCAGAGCACTTTGCTAAAGTAAAACAAATGGTAAATGACATTGTGAAAGCATTGAGGATTGGGGTTGATCCAATTCCTATTCATAGTGGCCTTGGTGGTACATACTATTTCAAGAATTGCCATGGTGAAAATATTGCTATTGTGAAGCCCACAGATGAGGAACCTTACGCCCCTAACAATCCAAAAGGTTTCGTTGGAAAAGCTCTAGGGCAGCCAGGCCTCAAACGTTCAGTGCGCGTTGGAGAGACTGGGTTCAGAGAAGTGGCAGCTTACCTTCTTGACTATAACCACTTTGCCAATGTGCCCTCAACTGCCCTTGTGAAGGTGACACACTCGATTTTCAATGTCAATGATGGAAATAAAAATCAACAGAGAAACCATGTTAGCAAGATTGCATCGTTGCAGCAGTTCATACCTCATGATTTTGATGCCAGTGACTATGGGACTTCGAGCTTTCCTGTCACTGCTGTGCATAGGATAGGAATTTTAGATATACGGATCCTTAACACTGACAGACATGCTGGGAACCTTCTGGTCAAGAAGGTTGATGGGATTGGGAGGTTTGGTCAGGTGGAGCTCATTCCAATTGATCATGGCCTTTGCCTTCCTGAAAGTTTGGAGGATCCATACTTTGAGTGGATCCATTGGCCGCAAGCGTCGATTCCATTCTCTGAGGATGAGCTTGAGTATATAAATAATCTTGACCCTTTCCAAGATTCTGATATGCTTCGGAGGGAACTACCAATGATTCGAGAGGCATGCCTCAGAGTCTTGGTTGTTTGTACAATTTTCCTAAAGGAAGCAGCAGCTTTTGGCTTATGTCTTGCTGAGATTGGTGAGATGATGAGCAGAGAGTTTCGAAGCCATGGAGAGGAGCCCAGTGAGCTTGAGCTTATATGCATTCAGGCAAGGAGTCTGCTCGGGGAGATGGAATATCTTGTTGATGAGGTGAACCTTGAAGACAATGAGGAGTTTCAGTTTGACATTGACTGTGAGGAGTTACGTTTGAATTCAAATATAGGAGATAAATTAGAAATGAGACCTCATTGTTTCATGTCCAAAGCCAAAAATGTGCTAAATCCACTTTCCAAGCTAGAGGAGAGTGCGGAGGAGGAGGGAGAGGCAGACATTGAAGAGGATGAATACACTGGCTCTACAGAGGACAAGATTACAAACATTTCAAGGATGTCCATGTTATTAAAAAAAATAAGTGGCGGTGAGAACAGTTGGCGGCACGAGGGTGAGATACGGAGAAGTGGTTATCTGGCTGGTTCTTCTTCCGGAAACAGGAGTGTTAATGAGCAGCTTCCTTCAAGCATGAGTTTTGTGACGCTAGCTGATCTGGATGAACGGGAGTGGGCTCTGTTTCTTGAGAACTTTAAGAAACTTTTATATCCAGCTTTCACTAATTGTGAATCTGGAAGTGCAGGTCAGAGGCAAAGACAGAGGCTTGGAACTTCCTGCCAGTTTTGAGAAGCGAGTCACTGGATATATTAAAGATGTTGGAAAGGTGTAGTAAAAGATGACAGGCAAGTGATTTTGGTCCAAAAGTCGATCCTGAGGACGATAGACTCTGTTCGCGAGTTGGGATTGTCAAAACTTCGTTGATGATAACATCCCATCATCAGCTGCCGGAGGTGAGAACATCATTTTCTTCATCTGCATAAGTAGTTTTTTTCTCCCACTACGGTGCCGCCTCCTCTTATTTTCTTTTGTGGCTGAACTGCTCCTCTTTCAGCCACTGTTTTGAGTGTTGAATGAAATATAATAGAGTGCGGGGAGAATAAGGCACTTGTTCAGGCATGGTTGTGAGTGCTTACTGTTATACTGTCCCTGCGATACGGTATTGACTCGCTATTTAAGAGGAGAACGTAATGCCTGTGAAGTATGTGATTAGCTAGATTTGATTTTTGTAGGCTTGCACACCATTTGTTTCAAGGTCCAAAAATCTCTCCTTTGAAATCAGGTAATAAAGAATACGCCATAGTTAGAGTTTAGGGAACAATAAGTATTCTCAAATAGAACTAAACTAGGTGTGGACCTGCCCTTCCCCGCGGGGTTAGACTCTCTCTCTCTTTTTACCATGTAAAAATTGATTTTCAAGTGTTTCAAATGTGTTTCTAAAAAAAACAAAAATTTGCTACTCAAGCGATATACATGAATAGATCAAATAAATTTGTTTTATTTTAATAAAAAAATAGAAAATAATAACAAATGAATCAAATTTTTTTTTTGAAGTCATTATTTATCTGAAAAAAATATTAAAAAAAACAAACAATGTAACTCAATTCATAGTTTATTAATTATGGAAGAATGAAATGGAATAAAAAAATATCTAAATAAAATGGCTCTGGTTAACACAAGTTAGCATGATAGACTTGTGATCTTACTAATCAGGGTTTGAGCTAACCCTGATTATCTTGCCAAGCATGTGATCCATATCATACGATGAGGATAACCAAATATAATTTTTTTTAAAAAAAATCAATGTTAACTTGTGTTAATTTTTCAAAATTGTGACCCGAATTATTAGACCTGAGGCACCCTATCTAGAAAAATCATAAATTTGAATTCTCAATCAATCGAATATTGAAGGATAAAAATAAAAAATAAATTTTAATTGTACAAAAGAATTTAAAAACTAGTAATTAAAAGAATAAATATCAAAATTAAAATACAATTTTTTTTTTATTTTTAATTGAAAGGTGAAATTGAAAAGAAACTCTAATTTAACAAAAGAACAAGAATAAAAAGATCTAAAGTAACATAAAAAATAAAAAATGAATCTTTGATTGAGTGGTCAAAATAAAAAGAAAAATCAATTTAACAAAACGACCTAAAAAATAACGATAAAAGAAAATAAGGATAAAATACGAAAAAACTATCATATCACATATTGAGATTGAAGAATAAAATTAAAAATAAATCAAAATTTTAAAAAAGAGCCAAGAAAAAAAAGAATCAAAGTGCAAATCCTAAGAAATTAAAGGATAAATATGAAATTTTGCATAGCCAACATGAAAATCAAGGAGAGAAAAGAAAAAAAATAAAAAAATAGTGTTGGCAACAAACTATGCCGCCATCAACGACACATGCTGCCTTAAAAGAAATAAGATGCCACAACTCTTCTAACAACATGATGGTAGGGGGATTTTGGCCATGGGATACGCCGCACATGCCACTTGAAGGATGCGAATGCCTCCCACATGTGCGCGAGCGCGCATTGCACCTACCAATTATTTTTTTATATTTAGTCAAATATTAAATTGCCCCTCAACCGATTTAATAATAACCAAAAAATCATTGTGAAATATAAAAAAGCTGTTAGACTCTAATTTTAAAATTTTTGCTCTCAATGATAGTTTTGCTCTAATTCTATGGTGCTTTTAAAATATAAAAAGACCTATTTATCTCCTATTAATTTGATAATAACTAATATATTTATGAAAAGACCACAATATGCTCGATAGCCATTTCAATACATCTAGGTGTGAATGACAAAAACACCATGACACTATTTCAGTAAATAATACAAATAATATATATAGTTTGTATCAGACTATGGTAGATATTATCTTTCAAAGTATTTTTTTTATAAATATATTAAAATAACATTTTATTATTATTATTAAAATTTTATTTTTGATAATAGCACATCAAAACAATTCAAAAACACTAAAAAAATAATAATTTTAAGAAATAAAATTAACAAGTGTGTATCTATTTTACTGCAATGTCAATCATACGCTTAATGTGCAATACTATTTCTTATAAAATTTCATTTCCTGCACGCGGCTTCCATTGTTGTAAAGAAGGTTTGTTTGGATCCCATTACTCCTTAACTCAGAGATCAACATGTTCTTAAAATATTTTCTAGGTCCTGCCATTAGGAAAAAAGAACAATAGAAAGATAAGATGATTTCAGTTTTTGGTGGTTTAGTACCTAATCATACACTCACAAGCTTGAAGAACCAAAATATCATGACTGTATCTTTTTCAAAACTCAAATAACACTGAATACATGAAACTTGCAAAAATGTTGAGATTGATAAAATTGTGTGCGAGTGTGTGTGTAGATAGCAAGTGCAACTTTCGAAACGACAACATTTCCTTGACGCATCTTCTTCAAAAGAGTTTCTCAAGACATAAAAGATGAAATATCTACAAAATTTATAGTGTGAACTGTTGATGCAAAGACTAGGACGAGAATTATACCCATCTTTCAGTCTCGTTCTATGCGGTCAGGTATATAAAAATTGTGAAACAATAGAAAATTAATTAGAGCATGGTCGAGCTAATGACCGCCTTGAATCTTGAAGGGACCTTTAACTCGAGTATGCAAAAGGAACTCATCGGTGTCTATCTGGTATATCATGCTAGTTTGATGAGAGTGGAACATGGAGAGATTAAACAGAGAAGAAGCAGAAGTGCAAGAGGATCCTCTAAGAATTCACTCCACATCTTTTATGCTGGCCATCCTACTCAACTCCACCTGTTGATCCTCTATCCTGGTTAGAACTCGTGAAACTTCTATAGACATGGTGTCTTCCTTGGCAAGGCACCTTTGTTTTATCTTCAGTATAGCCTGCGAAACTTCTCCTATCGAGGGTCGCTTCCTTTGGAATTTTTGCAAGCATTTGTGGGCAACGGTAGCTAGGTCCCTCACTTCTTCAATGTTGCATTCTCCAACCAGCCTCTTGTCTAGTATTTCGTCAACACCATCTGGGCTCATACCAGCCTTCCGAGAGGGAAAAAATAAGACATTTTGGGGTTCAGATAATTTTAAATTATTAAAAGAAGAAATCTGCTAGCTAGAAGAGAGCGCAGGACTTACAAGATTAACATATTCCATTAGGTTTTGATGTGGGTGGATGGCTGTAATAAGTTCGAACATGATAATACCAAAACTGTAGATGTCACTCTTCATGGTGAACTTGTTTGTGGATATGTACACTGGATCTATGTAGCCATATGTGCCTTTCAAGCCAGAGTTGCGCTCATCAAAGACCTCTTCCTTTGAAAGTCCAAAATCAGCAACCTACACATAAGGCACCGCAGAGGTCAATCACAGAAATACACAACATGAAACTTTACCTGTGTTTTTACTAATTAATATTTCTAGCATTTATACTCCAGAAAATATCAATTAAACAGTAAGCTAGCTGCAGAAGCTTTAATCAGCAGCATCTCAAATTTCAATTACCAAAGAGCTCCACTTTGTATGCAGAGGTTCATGTTTCAAATCCCGAGGTGGCAGTCATTTGATTTGTTGGCCTATGGATAGATAGGTAATATTATGTTGCATTAAAAATCAGTTAGTGTTAGTATGATAGCCTCCACTTTGTATGCAGAGGTTCAAGTTTCAAATCCCGAGGTGGCGGTCATTTGATTTGTTGGTCTAGGGATAGATAGGTAATATTATAGTGCATTAAAAATAAGTTAACGTTAGTATGATAGCTTGCTTACTTTAGCTCTCATTGACTGGTCCAGCAATATGTTTGCAGACTTCAAATCACGATGTATGACAGGTGGGACTGCCTGTGCCAGAATAATGGTCATATTAATGGAACAAGAAAATCCAGCATTCCACCAAGACAACTAAGAGATTCTGTATTCAACCTACCCCTTCATGAAGATATTCAATTCCATGTGAAATATCAAGAGCAATTTGAATTCTTTCTTCCCAACTCAAAAATTGTTCTTCATCATCTGGAATATGCCCGACCAGAGTGTTCAGTATCAAGAAATTAAAAAGAGAAGAAAAACATAGTTTCATTTTATTCATGAAAGAGGCAATATGGACCTGGTTTCAAATATAGTTGGAAAATTAGTATACACTCAACATTCAAATAAAGTTGCAAGAAACAAACATGATATCTAAAAAAATATCTTCGCGCACACTCTTCAAGAACTTCATGCATCAGTGTAAGCCTATATGTAGTATTCAGCAGATACCACAACCACCAAAAGCAGATAAATAAAATCAGCGAACTGTTTTGCTATAAAATTGATAACTGTTTCACTTCTTTTTTATTGCTACAAAAGGAGACATAGTCTTGGGGAAGAGGGAATGGGGATTTGAACCCAGTATGTTACTCCACCACTAGAGCCAAGGGTGAATTGCAGATTTTGGTTGTCTTCACTTCAGACAAGAAAAAGCAAACAACCATATTTGACTGGATGGAATTAACCATACAAGTCCAAAAGCAAAACATTAACGCTAACAAACAGGCAAACATAGATGATCCGCACCCACATGTAGCAAATATTAACACAATGCATGTTCACAAAGTCATTTAGGAACTCTGGCATCATAAAATCCCATTTCCTCATCAATAGTCACCCTTTTGTAGAAAAAGTAGAGTCTGAAAATTATTAGCTAGTGAACCAACAACATTTGCACAGGTTAAAGAGAATTGTAAGATTGCTACCACTCAAATTAGCACAACCAGAAAAAAAGATAGCAGCCCTATACCATAATGTTCAATGCAGTTTCTATAAGTGCTCTTTTCATAATAGATGGTTACATACCAACAGATAGCTCATCACAAAATATAACGAACAAAATAAGCAGAGGCCTTTTAGCTTACTATAAAGGTGGTTTGCTAAGCTCCCATTACTCATGAACTCATAGATCAACATGTGGTTTCCTTTATCTATGCAATACCCTAACAAATTCACAAGATTCCGGTGGTGCAGCCTTCCTAATAGAGATACCTGCAAAATGACCAGGCTAAAAAATGACTACTTGATTGCTTTCTATGAACTTCAGAGCATTAAATGCAAGAAATCTTGGAAAGATTTGAAGATATAAATGCAAAATTTGTAACAGCTGGGTAGCAATGAATGCTCCATAAGGCTGCCTTTATGTATTTAGTTCCTCATCTTCCCAGAAATTTGCAGAGAGTATCTTTTGGAAGCAGAAATCTTTCTTTGGATTAGTGTAATTGATTTTTGAACATCACTGAGTTTATTAACATTTATGAATAAATAGTCAAACAGACCTTGCTTCCCCGGAATGTTCCCCTATGATGATTGATATTCTTTTACTATTTTTGAGAGTTTTTCCTGGTTATATTAAAAAAAAAATGCAAGCCACTACTAGAAAAGATGAAATATCATTGGTGCATTGTAGATCCTTATTATCTTAGACAGTGTCTTCAAAATTTATAAATTGTATTATGGTATTTAGAAGGAAAAAAAGGGGGGGCTCAGTAGAATCAAATTTGTCAGTTTAGAATGAGAAAGCTGTCCTAATCATGCCACAGAAGCATCTCTTGCAGCGATTCTATGTTCTACATATACTCTGAGTATAAGTTTTGCAATGTAGTACCTCTGTTTGGAACTCTTTCTCCCCCTGCTTTGAGTTAGATGCAAGCACCTTTACAGCTAATATTTCTCCAGTAGGCATAAATGCTTTGTATACAGGACCAAATGAACCTTGTCCCAAAACTGTTGTGAAATTTTGAGTAGCTTTCTGAATATCCCTGGAAAAGTAAAACCAATAAATTAAGACATCAACTTAAGCCTTACAAATTGGATGATGGATTTCTGAAGCCTACATGTAATGTCTATTTAGGTTTACTATAAGAAAGTTGAATGAGGTACTATACCCCATACCCAAAATCAAATCTACTAAAAACCAGAGGTTGGTTACCCTCATCATAGCACCATCTCTTGATTAAGGAAATTTGAATAGAAAAGAAACGAATTGAAGAGAATCTACCAAGAAAAGACTATTGTGTAGGATCAATATCTTCTCAATAGGTGTATCTTTCAATAGAGTAAGAGGGGTGGATTCTTTTTCTTTATCAAGAAATATGTTTAGAAATAAACTTTTACATGGTCAATGAAGTATTCAGATAAAAAAGAAAAAGTGTTGGTACACATATCATAAGTTGATTTGTAATGCAGCGCAATAACAGAACTTTGCTTCCCTTTTAGAGATTTACGTACTTGTAAGAATATCTAAGTATGCCTGATGCAGAAGCAAACCGATCTTTACTGTGATGATTCCACCAAGAAGAAACCTGAGAGCTCTTCTGAGGGTGTTCTGTTCCCTGGATGGTGATGGAATTTGCAAGAGAGGCACTAAAGTCATTGCTTGTACCCAGGCCATTCATGCGTATTGGAAGAGTTGGAAGGCTACGATCATTTGAACACCGTCGGAGATAAGCACGCCTCTTGTACCACCTTATGCCGAAAAATACAAGTGAAGCTATCAAGATACCAAGGGCCAAACCAACGGAGATTCCAATAACAACAAAATCACTTTTATGAACCATTCTCTGGTCTCTTTTGAAATTCAGACAATGAATACATCTTGAGTTGAGAAGTTCGGCAGGCTCACTGCCATAAACAAACAAAAATATCAGGTAAAATGAGAGAATTTTCCCCAGGAAAGTAGTAGTCATGCCAGAAAGCACATAGTTCACCAACAATATCAAAAATAATAATTATGATTTCGCTCTATGCCTTTCTCATGCTTGCTAGTATTACGGTTGGAAATGCATGATTTTAGGCACTGAATTTAAGGAGCTGAAAAGCAGCCTTAAACAGAACATTTTATCGTATAAAAGCATTTCTTTTCCAAGTATGAAAAGGTAACGATGCATAAGCAAGATAAACCTAAGAATACGCATACTTATACAATGAACCAGAGGCAAAAACAAAGTCCAAAAGGAAAATATACAGTTTGACATTTGAAACAAAAATTTCAGAAGTCATCAATTAACAGGATGGGCATCAAAGAGAGAATGGAAAAGGTTGGGAAAACAAGGAAGATGACCAGACGAAACTCTGCTGCTTAACAGCTGCTTTTCGAAACAGAAGTTTTCAACTAAGTTTTCCTATTCATCTGGTTAGTGTGTGATTTAGCAAAAACTCAACAATACGAATCCGTTGCCTTCATCATTGAAATGCATTAAATAATGAGCAACAACACATTTGATAATTACAACTTATAACAAAATAGAAGGCATCCATTACTTCCAAATTTCAGTAAACTGTGTTCCCTTGCATCAGTCAAAATAAAGCCACAAAATATGCACAAGAACCAATTTAGGAAATAAATGCAATCAAGAAACCTCACCAATGCACTGCCTATCTTTACTTTATATACTCGGTGTCTGCTCATATACTAACTACAGTTCCATGTATCTCATAGAACCTTAAATTAAGTTCAGACTCAAAGCTAGCAAATCCCAACATGGATCACTCGTATATACTGATGAAACAAGTCATGAAAATATCCAATACCCACAAAACCTCATGTTTTTCTACCGCTAAAACTTCTTCATCAAAACTATAAAATGGGTTCTCTCTAAAGCTTCACCCCAGGAGTCAAAATCCATCAAAAACACTAAAAAAGCAGCAAGAAGTCGATGATCGAAACCAATCCAAGAAAACAACATCAAGAACCTTAATAAAATGAAAGTACCTCAACATACCTTACAAAACATCTGATCACTGCCTGTGCAAAACAACACACATGTTTGATAAATTTGTTCTCTATTTTTCAATGAAATGTCAAGAGCAAAGGCCATAAAACTATGACCTGGTTACAGATAGAAAATGTAAAGACCGGAGACCTAGGACAGCTGAAAATGAAGTGTCCTCAATGGCGGCTTGAATTGGAAATAAAAGGGGGCCAGTGAAATTTGGTTAGTGAATAAGTGTTGGGCTGTTGGTTTAGGTCCAAAAGGCAAAAAGGAATAAAGAGAGGAGTAAATCATTCTTTAGTTCTTAGTTTTGAATAGTATTATAATATAGTCCTTTCTGTTTGAAAAATTATAACTCAATCCCTTTACTATGACCCTTGTTTTATTGAAACATATGCTATATTTGTTTCTGACATAGATGTCATTTGGAATTGCGTTTTTAACAGCGTTTCATCAAAATTTAAAAATTATTTTTGTTTAAAATTAATTTTTTTATGTTTTTGAATGGTTTTGATACGCTGATATCAAAAATAATTTTTTTAAAAAAAATTATTTTGATATATTTTTGAGTAAAAAGTAATTGTTACCATACTTCCAAACACCTCGTATAAATTTAGAAGTTTGTTATAAGTTAAAATCTTTAAAAACCAATGACACTGTAAGAGAGACACCTAATATATATATATATATATATATATATATATATATATATATATATATATATATATATATATGTAGTCTTTATTTGTAAAATATGTCTTTATGCAATTGCCACCTTTTATATATAAAAAATAAGAAAACACTAGTAATTTTAAATAGAAAAAATAAACTAAAAAAACATAATAATATAGAATAGGAAAATATTCAATTAACCAAAAAATATTTATTTTTATAAAAAAACTATTGAATAAGTTTTTCTACGCTGGAAAGAACTTGTCACAGAGAATATCTCTATCCTTTCCTACATAAACACGTTTTATTTTGTGATTTTTTTCCATGTATAATTATTTAACAACACATAACAATTAACTACGAGGAATCATGTAGATCTTATACACATTCTCTGGACCTCAAACCAAACAATCTAAAATTATTAGACTCTTATATCAATTGACATAAATAGAAGTGAAGAATAAGAGTGTTTGTTACATGTCAAGAACCCTATAATTATACATAATAGAAAAATAAGAATAGAAAAACATGAAATTAACTATGTTTTAATTTTAATAAGGCAGTGTTCGAAGAGGGTGAAGGGATTACGTTGTAGGTTATAGCAAATATAAAGGACCATGTTGTAACTTAATAAAAATATAGGTACTGAAAAACAACTTACTCGAAAAGGGAAACCGGGTAGGCCTTAGCCAGCCGGTGGCGGGTCTTAGTGGTTGTGGCTTCATAATGCTTAGGCCTATCCGTCACTTTCCCAACTTTTTTGTGCTGTTTCATGCTTGTCTTTTGGTGCTACTTTTATTCATCCTTATTCGTAAATATTTATGGCTTAGTTTAACAAATCCACGACTATATAATATAATATATATATATATATATATATATAATGTTATACTTTTCTTCGAATCATGCTCCAAGTTGTTTAAATATATTTTATTTAGATTATTGAGAGTTGGTGTCTCCTCTAGTTTTGACTTTTGAGCCGATTGATTAAGAAAAATATTTTGTTCTATGATTATCCTTTATATTGAGTTTTTTTTTTTTTTTTTTGAAGATCTCATCATTTGTAATGAATGGATTTAATACTATGGATCCGTCAATTCCAATAGATCAATGGACTCGGTCATTGGTAGGAGAAAACATTTAGGAAATAGTAATTAAAATCTTTATTATTATCCATGGTTTTTTTTCTTCAATTTAGGTGTTCTTTAGACTGGTGTTGAAGATCTCAGTTTTGTTTGAATTTAACGGATTAATGGGTTAATTTGATTAATTATAGCAATGTTTTATTTTATTGTATTTCTTTCGTGTGTGTGCTGTGTTTGGATTAATTAGAACTCGATACAAAGTCGAGGAATATTTTCAACTAAATTAATCAATCCTAATTAATATCCCTCCGGCAGCTAATTGAGTTCAGGCAAGGAAAACTGGGGTCACGTAAGAGTATGATAAAGCAAAAATAAGTTGCATGCATTGTTAACATTGTTTTCACCGTAAAAAGTTTATACATGTATATGTATTAAGAAATAATATAAAGTTTATTAATTTCAATTAAAGATTAAATCGGTAAGCTGGGATTAATATACGTATTAAGTTATTTAATTTCATGTTGCGGAGAAATCTTTGAATATTTTTTTATTTAAGTACAACAGTAAACTTGTTTTTTTTTTTTTGCTAGAAAAGAAATAATGTAAACTCTATTGAAAAGAAAAACATATTTTTTTTTTGTATTGGATTCTTAATTTGATTAAAAAAACAAAAATAATTAGAATAAATATATAGGTCATTGACACCATGATTGTCCTATTTGTTGTCAAAATATGATCAATTGATAACTTTCTTTTCCTTTCATTATTTTCTAACAACATTATGTTTTCTCTCTCAACTTAAAAACTGAAAAATTAACAAATTTTAATTTAATTTTACCAAATCAAGCACCAACCGTGCTTTGGATTTGGTTTTCAACATTGTGAGGATGTCATACCAAGCCAGCCAAAATAAATCCTCAAGCACAACCTTAAATCAATTTAATATAAAAAGATCAAATTAAAAGAAAAGCCAAATGATAAGGAAAAAATTAAATGAAAAAAAATAACCTGGAAAGATTCAATTGAAAAAAATCAACAAAATTAACTTTAATCTTGCCAAATTGATCTTAACTCAAACATTAAATTTGTTTTTCGATATTATGAAGACCCTATATCAAGCCAACTGAAATAAATTATCAAGTTCAACCCTAAATTAATTTATATTAGGAATAAATTGAAAAAAATACAAATAACAAAATAAAATTTAAAAGTGATTTATTTTCTATATGAACAATGTTTCCACCTGGAGTTTTGTAATTGTATTGATAATTAATTTTTTGTTAAAAAACATAAAGAGGTAAAAAGATATAGTATGATAATTTTATTTATGTATCTTGTAATTTTTACAAGTTTTATAATAAGTAAAGGTTTGGTGGTTTACAAAATACTTCAATAAATATTCTAATTTTGACAATCAATTTTACCCTAATAATCCAAGAAAGAATAATAGAAAATCTCTCACACAGAAAACTTGCATTACACGTTATGATAGAGGAAGGATATAAATCATAAGTGTTAGGAATGTTGGAGGGTGTAATAATAGCTATTTTTTAAAATATTTTTGATTTGAAAATATATTAAAGTAATTTATTTTATATTTTTAAAAATTATTTTTTTAATAAATAAATCAAAACAATTAGAAAATATAAAAAAATAAATTTGAAATTTTTATGAAACGCTGGAACACAGTTCCAAATTTCTCCTTCGATTAGTTTGTGCTGAAACCGAATGCACGTTTTGGACTCTTTCTAATCTTATGTTTTCAATCACTATAGTATTAGTGGTCAAAGCCGGCGAAGCACCGGCGAAAACCACTAATTACTTTATCATGCATGGCCCATTTGTGAAGCTTGCAATTCGATATGATCTTTGCCCATTTCTTGTTCCAGAAAACGACTTGTAGTAAACAAGGCATTCGTCTTATTCATGTCGAGTGAATTTTAAACCTACTTGGCAAATCAAGTGGGCTATTTTATTACTACTTCTCAGGAGACTGAGCACGAAGAAGAAAAATGGCATCTTTGGTAGGTGTGAGATATAAATAAATAAATAAATGCTTTTATATCTTATTTTTGTACGCAAGTTCTGTGGAAATCGGCTACCAGACCGATTCCTGCTCGCCGCCCGGCAACATCATGATGTTCCTAATGCTTATGCGAGGAATCTTATCACAGTCAGGTGTACAGGTATTTGAGAATTCTGGACTTGCAATTTGCTTCCATGTTCCTCACAGACAATGGTTCAGTGGAAAACACTGGCTCTGAGTAAAACGCCTTGCATGGTGCCAGCTTAAAGTTTGGCTTGTTCTATCAGATAGCAGCTAGGCTGGTGGACTTGTGAGATTCACTAGAGGCTGCATTTCCCTCGCATCTCACCACAAGCATAGTAAACATCGAATTTGAACACCATTGTTGAAAAGGGATATGTTGTTTCAAGGTTTTGAACACCAGACTTGAAAGTCTGTTTCAAATGTTAATATCTTAAAGCTTCTACCAGCTTATTAGGTGAAGGAACATGAGCTGAATTAATATGTCTAGACTGCTATGGTGTCAGTAAGTTAATCTTTCTGAGCTACTTGACTGAATGAATAGAACACACAAATTAATGTTTTAAAACATGGAAACGAACACGTACATAAAGCATTTGGAAGCATCTTAATTGTCTGTAGATCTGTATGCAAATCTGGGGACCATGAAGGATGGATTCGGACTGTTTCATAGGCCTAATTTCGAAGAAAGTTATCATTTCTTGGTCTTGGTTTAATCATGGGGTGTGCATATAGAATTAAACTCGTAAGCTTATTCACTATTTAGAGATTTGGTTACATTTTCTCTTGAAGCAGATGGTATTTTCACGAATGTTTCATAAATTTGTTCCAAATTGACTTCTGATGTGCCAACAACAAAGGAAGAAGCTAAAAGGCTTCATCCAGCTCGCTTGGGCTCAGCCTAGGCATGCACAAAGCACTATTAAGTCTCCATGAACATTATCTTGAGATACTGTAACTAATTATTTCCAAGGATCAAGGATTTTTCTTAAAAAATATTGATAACATTTACATGAATAAATACCAAAAAAGGAAAAAATTGTAAGGTTTGCTTTTAATCTTTTGTCAGTTAAGCCTTTCAAACATCTTGTCTGAAAGTTTTGGGAGCAAATGATGTGCCAAACAAATAAAAAAAAATAGAAGCCAAAGACTTGACGCAATTTTCCTGGGTCAACCTTGGCGAGCTGGGGCTATCTCAAGGTAGCAACCTAGCTACGGAAAAATCCAAACTTTTTTTTGTGCTTTTTTTTATGCATATTTTTTATACATATTTTCTCCTATCATTTTTTTTTATTGTGCAAATATTATTTTTTTATTTTTCTATACACAATTCTATAAATTTTTTTCCTTTCTTTTGCACATAATTTCATAAATTCTACTTTTTTTTGGATTTGATAAACCTCACATTCCTTAAAAAACGCACTTTGTGAGCCTAGGTAAGGGAGTAAAACTCCGGCTGTGTCAGACTCTTACAAAAAATACACGCCCTGACTCGAACTCAAGACTTGCTGTGCAGATCTTAAACTTTTTGTCATCACGCTACATCCACGTATCAAGAAAGAAATATGGTAAATCAAACTTCATTCTCCAAACCAATTAAAGCTAGCATGATGCATGTTTTACCGGCTCTAATTTTATTTTTGAAAAAACACAACCACTTGCCTTGCTTGCTAGAACTATCATCTTGAAAAATGTGAGCTATTGAATTTTTTTAAAAAAAATCAATCTTTATAGGTAAGTGCGAAAAGGCTAGGGATCTTAAAAACTACTCGAAAGAGGAAGAAAATATTTTTTTCATAAATATTATTTATTTATCTTTAACTCAACTAACGTTTAAGATTAATTTAAGTATGAGAAAATTCTCATTTAAAAAAAAAAAAAACTTGTTTTATAAGCTCCACAAAAACCAAGAGTTTATCATCTAGAAAAACTCAGTTGGATTTCCGCCGTCCATGAGCCAATAGAGATTTGATAGAGATTAAAGGAAGTTGATCGTTTCAACTTTTTTTTTTTTGTCAACGGGAGAGCAATTTTGGGAATTAGAATTACAAGTAGGGTGTAATTTTTTTTAAATAAATGGGCAAGGCTAGCCCATCATGAGCAGCCCAATTCGAAGCCCAAATCCAACATTTCCTCGAGCTGAGGGAAGCTGTTTGGCATAGGAATTGATTTTGTAGAGTAAAAGGTTAAAATCTTTCAACCCTAGAAAACAATTTTTAAAAAAAAAAATTGATTGTTTATCACTATTTCTTTTTATAAGGATGACCCATTTCCATGGATTTCCATACGGTTTGGCATGAAAGTTTCTTATTCAGGGTTTTTTTTTTCAAGGAAAGGATTACATGATCACGTTGTACCTTTTTTAAAATTTAGATCGGAAAGCCTTCACCATGTTCATGATTTTAAGCTTGAAAGGAATTATTGTACTTTTTTTTTTTACTTATTCAACAAATGCCATTTTTAAGCGCTTTTAACAATTTGTTTTCTCTGATAAACTTCAATGAGGCCCTTGAAATAATGAATCATTGCCCACTTTCGGCACTGGCTGGTGTGGTTCGAAAGCTATGTCTGAAGTGCCTGAATACTCATTCAGGCACTGTTATTAGTGGAACTTGAGGGCTCTTAAGTACCCGTCCAAGTATGACCAAGACAGATTCATTGTGAATGGTGATTTTTTGGATCATCCACAAAGATTAAGAAATTCCTAGGATCAGTAAATAGTTACTCTCTTGGATCATCCACCACCTCTATTGCCTCTCCAAATAAGATATTTTTCTGTTTTCTTGTCACCTCTCTCTGTCTCGCAGCCCTATTATGTGCTTTAAAGAGCCTTCTTGGGATCTCGAATCATGACTTGAATACAAAATGAAAAGTCTTCTGATCTTTTGAGTACATATGTGGTAATCATTTTACAATCATATATCATGATGTCTAATCCCTCTGAGTATAATCCTTTTAACAAGTTGAACATGGCAGATGGAGGAAGCATACTCTTAAGTATACTTTATATATTTCATAGAAGTTCTCTTGCAAAATCTCTAGCTGGATGAAGATATTGGAAACAATGTCCAAGGAATATCAATTATTTGTTCAGTTTCTTTAAGATACGGCAACCAAGGCATCAAAATGATTATTATAGATGCCACCGAAATGTGTTAACAATATAATTAATCGTCATAAATGCTGTTCATATCTGCAGGCACATGACTAGTTTTATTACATGCGTCTCTCGGACCCTCCCAAAAAAAAAAAGAGAAACCTAAAATCTTTTTCAGGCATGTAAGAATCCCACAAGGAAATCTGGTAGCATGAAGGGATTCATTTTCAGTTACCTAATTTTGAATGGTTTAACAAGAGATGCACTTTTTTCATGTGGCTAGCACCATGCAAGAGACATGATTAAGTAGTTGGCATGCATCCCATGTTCAACATATGGAACTATGCATGTAGGCAGAGAGAGAGAGGTGAAGTGTCATTATGCACCAGACTAGATGATCAAAGTTTTATGAGAAGGGAAAAGAAGAATGTGACTTTATTGCATATTTGATGCTGAAAAAATTATGACAGGGGATATGAGGGATCTGAGGATGGACTCTACATCCCAGAAACTCCCCCACAGGAAATTTTGTACTAACCCCTCTATAATCCAGCTAATTGGACATTAGCCCTCCAATGGCACAATTTTCCCCTCTATATACAATCTGGCCATTCAAAAATGAACCATTATAAATATTTTAGTGAGACTGCTGAAGAAACTCATGGATGAAGTCCCTGGTTCTCCTTGAATACAACTCGAAGCAAGCCTCTGCATATAAGTCTGCAATCTCCATGGAATACAAAATAGGGCATCTCCTTTGATGGATATGCACTAGCACCAGGTATTATTAAGGATGACCATCTCATTGGCATGACTAGGTTCATGAACTTCTCAATGGTTCATCTAACAGTTGCAAACACTCTTGTGGATTGGCATAGAAATAATCTTCTTCCTTTGGTTTATCTGGTATAACAACTCGCGCCTTTGGACTACCCATCCGATCAGCATGAGCTTCCTTCACAGTAGAAGAGAATTCATCCCAGCTCAATGAGCCTTTGTTGTATTGATCAATTAAACCAACCAGAAGCTTTCTGTCCAATGAAATAGTCTTCTTGAATCCTAAGAATCTGAAAGTCGTCAAAAGACAACGGAAATTAACCATCTTCAATTGATGTTTTCTTTCTTTCATTCATTGTTCTTTTGGAACTCTAGACACTACAAAGTAAATTAAATCTATCAACTACAAACTCCAGATTATTTAACACCAATAAGTCCTTCTTTAGGTACAGCTAGCAGTCCTCTACTTTTCAGATTATACCTGAATTAGTGGCAAGGACTTTTATGCTGTACGTGGTATAATGGTTACAACAGATGTTCATTTAGGACATTTTTAGTTCATTCTTTATAGCTAAGCTCTCAGTTCAGTTGGGAATGTGTATTAGACATAGCAGCAATGAATTACCTGCGATGACCTTCAACAACTTTAGCCATATTGCCATTATATGTAGGAACAAATATGTCACTCTCCAAGGACACCAGATAATCTAGTGCTGCCATTTGAGATGAATGATTCTGGAAAAACTTCAAATCTGATGGTCCCAACAGAGTTTCTTTCCTGACCTGTTTCAGGTTAAAAAGGTGGATTAAGGCATTCATTCATACAGATGTTAGAAGAATTTGTTGCTTCCTTCTACTAACCAAATTAGGAAAAGCGGATGCCAAAGCCTTCATCCTTCTTTTTCCACCATATATTTCTCCAGCAGCAACATAAATTTGAACATTACGGTCAATTCCAAGTGCACTTAACACAAGGGCAGTTTCCTCAGGTGTCAAAGGACACAAACCTTCTTTCCTTTTCATTTCAGAACTAATATCTTTTTCCTTCCACCAGGGATAAGCATATCTGACCAAGTGAAGTTTGCGAAAGTTAGTTGTGTTTGAAATTAACAACATATTAAGAAAATAATAAAGAGAAAATTACCTCATTCTTGTCAGTTGTTCTGTTTCCTCATCATTGCAACCGTGAGTGCAGCCAGAGAAAGCCAACATGTCCATTTCATATCTGAGATGAAGCACCAGGAAAGGGCCTCTCTCCCTCAATATCCTAACAACCCTTCTACCCAGTTCTTCTATCTGTGATGTAAACTTCAAAGCATTAAAATTTACACGGCAGCGCAACTTTTGAATCTCAATAGGAAGTCCATTATTTGCAAGACGAGCATCTGTCTTGTTCAAATGTACAACTTTGTACTTTTGCAGCAGAGGAAGAATCTGTTGGCAACAACATTCTAAAATTAGTCACACTAGTCCAAATACATAGCAAAATGAAAAGGAAAATGAAAAGGCTAATGCTCGCTTTAGAATTCTAGTGAACTAACCTGATGGGTGTAGTAAGAAATGTTAGACCAGCTAACAGGAGGTAATGAGTAGAACAATCCCAATTTTACTCGTGTTTTAAGCCTAGGCGGTAGCTCTTTCAATATACGAACTTCATCCCTCAAGGAAGTGATGAAATGATCAACATCAAATATGTCTTGAAACTCACTGCCCCACAGTGAAATCAATGGATTGATCAGATAGATTACAAACATTTCTGAATTGAATTTGGCAGATATTTCAAAGAAAGAAAAAATCAAGTGTTTTTCAAGACTTTATACTAGTAAACATTACCTTGGGTCATTCCAAAATGAGGATTTATCCAACTCTGGGACAACAAGAGTAACATTTAGATATCTTGCAATAGCGACCATGTCACATATCTGCATAGCATGTTCAGAAGTGTCAACAACGCAAATGGTTATAGCAGCAAATTATAGAGACCATTCAGAATCAAAGGCGATTTCAATATAGATAATTTATGATAAGTAGCAGTCAACTCACTGCTGCTCGCATTTGGTTGAGTCCTCCATTGCAGGAAACCATGAGATATCCATTATTCTTGTAGATTCCTGCAAAGCAACAATTACCAAATTTAGAAACTAGAGAAGAAATTTCAGAAATTTAAAGGGAAACTAAAACAACAAAGTTAGAAATGATCTATAAGATGAACAAATTAAAAATCTTGATTTTAGTTACAGGCAAATCAACAATGGTGCAGAAACATTAATTATAGTCATGATCAGGAAATCAATCCATGTCAGAAGAAAAAATGTATAAGCAGAATGAAAGGGCAATAACTCAATAAAGCAATTTTATCCAAAGAATATTTAGTACAAACGATGAAAATAAGGGAATATATAAAGCAAAGCACCTTACACCTCTACTTTAGTGAATATCAGCAACTTTTTAAAACTGTGTCATTTCTCAACAATAATTAAGCTGAGAATGATGAAATTATGAACTTACTCTTCGGAGGCAGAACAAGTTTGGCAGGAACAGAAGTTAGCTCAGCATCTTGATTACTAAAACAAGAAGGCCAACTCTTTAACAATCTCGGCCCCCAAATCTCTCCCAAGGCCAGTAAATGGACCACGCAAGTCCATAACAAGACAGTTGTGATTGCCCTTATCATCCACAGCTTCATTGAAGACCTTGAAACCACAGAAGTTTTCAACTTATCAACCTTTCCACCACCGAATAACTTCACTTTCATCTCCCATTCCTCAACAGAGTCCTCTGTCTTCCACATTTTTAACATTTCTTTCCCTCCAATATCACCAAACCCACTTTAACAACTCCCTCGATACGAGTCAAATTAAAGATTTAACACAATAGATGCTCTCTCTTTCCCTCTCTCTCTCTCTCTCCTTACTTGATCTTTTGTATTTAAATGTATTGTCGGATATTGCTCACTCTAAAGGAAACGGAGGGATTCTTTGAACTTGATTAAGATGATGAACACAAAAAAACCTTGAAGGTCTAAAAACCCTTCCTTGTTTCTATAAAAAAAATTCAATCAAAATAACCAAAGACACCAGCTTCATGTTCTTTCATTACTTTAATCTCCAGAAACACCAAACTCCGTCAGCTTACAGAACTCCTAAGCAAATAACTACACTATCCAAAGAAATCCCACAAATGATATGCAAGGACTTGAACAAAAACTTGACAAATAAAAATCCCAGTTTGAGCTCAATATTGACAGTCCCTCATAAAAAGCTCGCTGATCCGGCAATGAAATGTGGTTCGACTTGAAGAAGAAAATGTGGGTTTTGAAGATTGAATGATTTGGAGAAAGAGAGAGAGATTTGTTGTTATTATTTCCCGACGAGATTCCCGGCGATTTGCCAGAGAAACTTGTCGGAGAATATGTGTGTGTGTGTGAGAGAGAGAAAGAGAGAGAGAGAGGCAATGTTGTAATGGGAAATGGAAAGAGAGGAGAGAGCCGGTAATTAAGGAGGAGAGGTGAGTGTTGAGGTTTTTAACTGCTCTGATCTACTGTTACGTTAATGTTGAAACCGTATCCATCAGGATTTTCTTTTACTTCATAATTCATTTTGTCTTTGTCTGTCAGAATAAGTTATGACTCTCTTTTCTTAAAAAAAATAACAAAACATTCTGTAAAGATTACCAATTATATCTTGTAAGAAAAAAAAAAACAAAACAAAATTATTTTAACTTTCTTGATTATTCTAAATAAATTCATAATTTTTTTATCTTTTATTTTAAATTATTATTTTTTTAATAATTTTAGATCATTTTGATTTATTAATATAAAAAATAAACATTATTTCAATATATTTATAACTAAAAAAACACTTTAAAAAACAACATCTACTGCAATACCAAACAAGCTATAAATCATCCCTTCATTAAGGTATAATAACCATATACAAGCAATATCACCCCCTTGAAATGGTACTGGTTGGCTTCTCTCCATCGATAATTAATTAATATTATTTGGAAAACTAATTTGAAATGAATAGCATTTAGACTATGAGTAAATGCAAAATGTAGGTTAAAAACTTTATGAATTTCTTAAATTATGGATATAATGAATATAAATTCCTCACTATATTTAATTTCTGTACGAATGAAGAGTCCTCTTTTCTTCCCTTTAAGATCATTTGCCATTGATCATGATGAGTTGGAACTCAGAATTCCCAGCTCTTTTTTTTTATTTATTTTGCAAGATAAATTTATTAAAACGAATATTTTTATTTTTTCCCTCTCTCTTTTTCACAGACCGGGACGATGAATCCACTGTGAAGGGTACACGTTACAACCGACCACATATATAATCACAGTGCTTTCCATTTACATTTCCTTTTTTTATTCTTGGTAATTAGACCACTAAGACGGGGGTAGATTAGGAAGGTGAAAGCTGAAGAAAGCAAGTGGATTTGGGAGGAAGGGCCCACCAAAAGGGAAGTTGATTTTCATCAAGGTTGGAAGCATTGGACAACACGTCAGCAAATTATTGGGTTATGCTGTAGCTTTTGTAATGGCTGACCATGAATGATAGAGGTGCACTACTATCTTGGGATTGCGTTTGACACTGCATTAAATCAAATTAGATTTAATTTAGAAAAAAATTGAAGTGATCGGGATTATGGTTGTTTTTTAATTTTTAAGAATTATTTTTAATATTATCATGTTAAAATAATTTAAAAATATATAAAAAATTAATTTTCATTAAAAAAATTAAAACTAATCTTGTAAAATGTAATTTTAAAGAGCCCTAGTAGAAGTTACCGAGAATTGACAGTGTTTGACACTGCGGTTGGAAAATACTTCTTAAAAATTTTGAATTTTTTTATTATTTTAAATTAATATGTTTTTGATATTTTTAAATTATTTTGATATGTTGACGTGAAAAATAATTTTTAAAAAATAAAAAAATTATTTTAATATGTTTAAGATTAAAAATCACTTTAAAAAATAACCGTTACCACACGCTCAAACAGTGTCTAAATTTGTCTCTATCTACCGACTAAATTTCCTTTTCTTTTAGATGAATAAATACCCAAGTAGGTCCTTTTCTTCTTAGCTACATGAAGCACAAGCATTTTTATAACACCAACGGAGTAACTATTTATACATACTTTTGACAAAGAGATAGATAAAATAAAAATGTATATATTTTCGGTTTATATAAAAATATTCTTATTATTTTTAATAAATTTCATATTTTATTTAAATATCCATACTTACTCATTAATTGAGCATTATAAAATATTGTTAATAATGAATGGATGGAAAATACAACTAAGATAATTGATAAATTAATTTTACTAATTGTTGATAGTGGCAGAACAAATCCAAATCAAATTTAAGAATCCAAGAGTACTCTAGGAAAGTATGAAGTAATTATTTTTTTATTTTTTAAAAATTCAATTTCTCATAGATATTATATTTTTTTAATACACGTGTGTATGGGCATGCGAGCGCGTGGAGAAACAGGGAGGCCTTGGTCCTCCTGTAATAACAGTGGGTAGTGTCACTCGTACCAGAGAAGAAAACTGTGGTGCAGCATCATTGTTATGAAACAAATGCAGATCCTAAAAACAGAAGAGATGGTCGTAATCCCATGTTAATTGATGTCTGCAGGTGGAATTATAAATTGCGATAGACATTAGAAAATGCTGTACACTTTACCTTACAATTGCTACAAATGCCTGGGATTCTCGTGCAGGGTCATCTCCAGCAAAGATCTTTCATCAGTGGATTGAAAAGCTGCTTAATTAGCTAACTAGTTTATTCATTAATTGATATATATAGCAATTAATGAACAATATCAAGCTAATTACAAGCAAACAGTACTTAGAGGTTGAAAAATGTACATTATCCTTCACTCTTGAAATTATAAATGTGTTGAATCGTCAGTGTTTTTATTGTGATTGACACTCTATTAGACTTTATAACACAGTGACACAATTTCTAGCCACTGTGAGCTTTATATGTATATATATATATATATAGTTAACTTGTGATATGAAGATATTCCAAGTGAACGAGGCTAACTAGATGTAGATAAATCATTTCACCAAAAAAACCAATAATCTAACATGTACTTGAAAGGGGAGTGTGCATTCACTATAGAATTCTTTCTACATTAATGCTCTAAGAAATAAATGAGTTTATGTTGAATGAGCAGTTGTAAGTGAAACAACGTCCTTTGGCTGTGATTTTTTTTTTTGTTATGGTTTTTGTTTCAATATCTATACATAAAAGGGCTAGTTAAGAGTTTAGAAGAGTCCCTAAAATGGCCGCATATAAAGAGAAAAGGGAGGTGGTAGGAGAAATAGAGAGCAGCCGGGTCTATGTTTTCCGGCCAACTGGGAAGCAATTTCAACCACCATCTGAAAAAACCAAGCCCTCGGAGTTCAACGGAGATGTTTAGGGTCGCAAAGAGGGCAGGAAAGGGGGCTTCGAATTGGAAATGAGAGTTCAAAAGTGATTTGAACATTTGTTCTTCAAAAGTGAATAAAAATGGACTTTTATGTCTAAGATGGGTTAGTGCAGGTTACTTCGATGAGTGGGATATGCTTTTATTGCTGAAAAATGATCAAAAAGCCAGTTTTTGGGGTAAAAATCTACTGAGTTCTGACTCTATGATTGTCGAACTCCAACCAGAGAAAAAACATTAGGCAAGGCGTCATAGGACATGGCAAACACCACGTTATCTACTTGGTTTTTTTTTTAAAGGCTCTATTCGGCTTTGCCTTCTAAATGGGGGTGGGATAGAATTTGATTTTTTTATTTAAAATTATTTTTTATATTTTTAAATCGTTTTGATGTGTTGATATTAAAAATAATTTTTTTAAAATAAAAAATATATTATTTTAATATATTTTCAAACAAAAAAAATACTTTAAAAAACAACTATTATCACACTTCCAAACACTCTTTTAATTTACTCGAGGTTGAACTCAACACATGAGGGAGACTCAAAATTCATCATATTTTTTTTATTCTTTAATTTATATTTTTATGTTACATTTCAAGTAAAAATATTATATTATATTTTGTTTTTTTCATTACTAGAAATTTAACAAATACAAATAAATTATTTTATATGGATGAAATTTTTCCATGAATAACACCAAAGTGATGATTTATACTGGGATGGTTTATTGGGTACTAAATCACTTTGATTCGATACTCAAATTAAGAAAAATAAAACACGGAATTAATAAAAAATTATGCTCGGATAATTTATTGGATCCGAATGTCTTTGTATATCCATGAGTCCATCATTTTGCTTTTTAATAGCTATTAGTATAATGTGTTTAGATTATTTATTAGATATTGAAAAATCAATGTTTTTAAAGAATAACATTTAATTTAATATAAATTTACCATAATTAATTTATAAAGAATCTCGAAGACATTAAACACGTGGGCACATTTGCTATTTCAAAATAAACGAGAGGCCGCCGACCCAAACTAGTAAAGTTACGAAAATCAGCAGCCGGCCGTAAAGAGAAGAGGCAAAGGATAGTGCAAAGCGAGGGAGTCGTTACTTAAATCAAGAGGGGCACTTATAGCTTCTGTATGCAATCATGGAAGTGCGAGTTTACCTCATCTACAAGGAAGTGAAGGTGACATTCCTTTGTAATTGGTTCGTATGTATCTGTGTGGGATCCCTTCATATGCGTGTAAGATTTGATTGATGGTGAAGGAAGAACTGGAATAAGTAGTGAGACTTCAATGGCTTTCTTGAGTGCTCTCACATGGCCTTTAATTTGTTCCTTGCAGATATCTACGAGAGGTACAGCTTCTGTGTTGACAAGGAGCCTCCATGTTAAGCACAGGCTGTCACACTCTTTATTATTATTGAATTGAATTGAATGCGGGTGTTGTAATTCACACCTACCAAGGTTGTTTATTCCGTGGTGATGGCATTCTTCACTCCCTTTTTTCAAAGAAGGTTAAAAAGAGAATAGATCCTGGTAATTTTGCTCAGTGGAGAATGATGTAGGCAGCCATTAGTTATGGCCTGGAGATGTTTTGGAGCTGCTTGGAGTCCAACCCTGAATTGGGATTTTGGAAGAGAAAGTACTAAACAATCTGAAGTCCAATCTCCCTCAGGAAAATGAAAAATATTACTGCTAGCTTTTTCAAAGTGGTTCTGGAAGCATAGAATATGTAGCTATTTTTTTTTCGGGGTTTTTTTTTGTCCCCCCCGGCCCCCCCCCCCATTTGGGATTTTGGAGAAGAAAGTTAACAATCTGAAGTCCAATCTCCCTCAGGAAAATGAAAAATATTACTGCTAGCTGCTGCTGCTGCTCTATGAGCTACCATGTGGAAGTTTGTTAAAAAGAGAAAGAAAGCTGGCCAGGCAAATGCAAGAACACCACCCTAATGGTCTTAATTATCCATATTTTGGACCTTTTCTTTTGGGATCTTCAGTAAATTATAATGGAGAAAAAGGATAAAATATAATACCGGCCGTCTCTTCATCTAGGGTTTTTTTAATAGCAGGGCTGGGAACATGATCCCAACTAAAAACTTTTCTAGCAGCATTGTTAAGGAGTTTTTTTCTTCTTCTTGAAAGTGAACCCAGTCCAACACTTTTGAACAATTCTTATATTTAGAGTAAAATAGTGCAGGTGGAGCATAGGCTATAAGAAATTATTGAACTTTTGTATTTCTATCTATCTGTCTATACACACATATATGTTAAATTGCATGCTTTTAGATATAATTTAGGTTTTGTTTTCTAGAATGTTGTGATTTTTTCTTAATTCTATTGTCACTTAGTCTAGAATAACTGTTATTTTATGGATATTGTCATAATCTAATTTTAAATTTTCTAAAATTATCTAAAAAAAATGAAAAATGAACAAAGAAACTTAATTAAAGATTGAAGGATCAAATTGAACTGAATGGTTGAGATTGGAAGCTCAATTGCAATAATGGAGAGTCTAATTAAAGAAAATAATGAGAATTTAAAATTAATTATATGTTGACAATTTAATTGATTTAATCCATCAATTGATGAACTTAATTGATTTAATCAAGGGCTTGTAAGTACAACATGGTGAAATGGAGGGTAAATTAGAGAGTTGGTCAAGCAAATTTAGAATTTAGATTGAAAACATGTTCATATTTAAAATAAGTATTTCATGGATAATAGTTTCTTTATATTTTATTACACTAAAACTATATTAAATAAAAATATGTTGGAGCTCCTAAAAAAAGCCCAAGCCCTTGATTAAAGCTTAACTCCTATTTGCACTCCTCCTCCTAAGCCAAGAAGGCAGTGAGCAAGGGGCCTAGCCATAAAGCCGTCAGTTGGAGATAGCGTGATGCGCCCAGTACTTGTTATTTTAGGGTTTAACGCATACATCCAGAAATACCCTTCTTGGAAATCAAGATTTTAAGAGGTCACCAAGACAACTTCCCATCTGCTCCCCTCCGAAAAAGCAAAAGCAAACAGTTTCTTTAGGGTTTACAACCGGTCTCTCTTTGCAGATCCGTTCTGTATTGTTACAGCAACAGATTCATAAAAAATGAGGAAGCTAAAGTTTCACGAGAAAAAGCTGCTCAAGAAAGTAAATTTCTTGGACTGGAAAAGAGAGAACAACCATAGAGAAGCCCATGTTATGCAACGTTACCACATCGTTGAACGCGACGATTACAAGAAGTATGTTGTGTGCATTGAAAAAGGCCCTTTTGTGTTGTTTCCTGACCCGTGTTTCTTTTAGTTCTCTCTAATTTCTTATTAAAAAATGCTCTTTTTTGTGTTTCTTGAACTGTGACTGTTTAAGTTTCCCGTGTTTCTTGAAATGAGCTTATTTAGTTTTTCTCTAATTCTTGGTAAAATTGTGAAAATGCAGGTATTCTAGTGTGTGCCGGATGGTGCAGAAGCTGACAAATATACTGAAGCAGATGGACCCTAGAGACCCTTTTCGTGTTGAAATGACTGACGTGCTTTTGGAGAAGCTGTAAGTTCGTTCGTCTTTTTTTAATCTTGTCATTAGTGGAAAATGTTATGTTTGTTAGTGATAACTTGAGCAAATTGATTGTTGAGACTTTGATATGGTAAAAGTATGAGCTCACGGGGTCAAAATTGTTCGATAAGCACCTTAATCTTGGTAGAAACAAAGTAATTGGGCTGCTCTTGATTTTACTAGTAGCAAATTGATGTCACCCTTTTCGAGTCCTTGATTTTTAAGCTTCGCTCTTCTAACGGCAATATGTATCGTGTTCAAGTTCATGTTTTGCTTCTTGGTTTTAAGGTTTGAACATGAGACAAAAAAAAGTCAAAATCTACAAAGATTGTCTTCTTAGGTTGGTCCTGCAAGTGATGTTCGAAGCAGTTCGTTTTGTTGCTCCTTTTTCTTTCATAGTTATTGCTCAGCTGATATTCTGGTTGTTTCTTTGTTAATGACAGCTACAACATGGGTGTGATACCGAGCAGGAAAAGCTTGGCGTTGTGTGATCGCTTGTCGGTGTCATCCTTTTGCAGGTAGGATAAGGCTTCCTGAAGTGAACTCATTTGTTCACAGCCCTCCCCCCTTCTTTCCTCATTCTCCAGAGAGGATGTGTGCAGAAAATGTACCACTGGTAGAAAATGTTTTGCAATTCAATATTTATAGTGTGAAGACAAATCCCAAACTTCCACTGGAATTTAGCATTCTCCATAACTATCTGATGATACTTTTGCCCTTACTGGTTGCTTGGAATTTTCTTCTTTCAATTCCTTGTGAATGGTGAACTTTTCTGTAATTGTCTTGTTGCTACGGAACTACTTGCATAATTGTTTTGTTAATGAGTGTGTCTTGTTGCTCGCAGACGTAGGCTTTCAACTGTTTTGATGAGATTGAAGTTTGCCGAACACCTGAAAGAAGCTGTAACGTACATCGAGCAGGGGCATATTCGTGTAGGTCCCGAGACAGTTACCGACCCAGCATTCCTAGTAACGAGGAACACGGAAGACTTTGTTACTTGGGTAGATACATCCAAGATAAAGAGAAAGGTGCTTGAATATAACGAGAAGGTGGATGATTATGATGCAATGAACTGAGAGAGCCATGAAATTGCTGCGCAATTTTTTTTATAATGTCTTATGTCTGGGTTTTATGATATAAGCGCTAAATGTTGGGCATACATGATTACAGCATGGTCTAAGGCTTATATCTCAGAGCTACTTTTACTCTAGTGCTAAGATCAAGAATTTCTGATGTCACAATGTACACTTATTTTGTGCTTGTGAAATCTTATTAGCGACCTTCTCTCCTTATTCTATGCACAACAGAATTGCTTTTTATACATGAATGTATTAAAATATTGTTATTATTTTTTACTTTTTAAATTTAATTTTGATATTAGAATATTAAAACAATTCAAAAATATATAAAAATATAATAATTCTAATTTTTAACCACCCTCTGATTAAACCGCAATCCCAGTCAGGAGTTAAACTTCAAATGCATATAATTTACACCAAGTAGTATTTTATAGATTCCTGATGCCAGTAGGAGAGGGATTAGCCGATGCTCTATAACGTACAAGAGAATATTAGAGGGAATCAGCCATGAGTGAGTTGAGTTCGACATCATGGAAAAATGAGACCACTAGTCTTTGGGGAAAAACAATTTCATTAACAAGAGCAATATGTGTTCACCATATATTCGTTGTACATTATCTTATGAAGATGCTGGAAACACCCAAGTTCGTAGGATTTGGAAAAAAAAAGAAAGGAAAAAAAAGAGATGACATTCGCATACAGATACAAGAAGAATATTGGTAATAGCAGAGAGGACAAAGCTTACAACACAACAGAACACATAGCATGCTCCTGATTACCCCTGCACCTTAGCTTTTCCCCGCGTTAATTGCAGCTTGCACAAAGTCCTCACACCGTGCAATCCCGCCAGATAATACATCAGCTAGAACACCGATAATATCAAAGGCTTCCTGCAAATCAGTGGCCGAATTCATCTCATCTAGCCATGACAGCAGCTCCTTGGAGAACCCCACCATTTCTCTCACATTTAACAGCCGCTCCTTCATTATGATCTCCCAACCCTCCAAACTTCCACCCTCATCTTCCCCTTCTGATCCTGTAGAAGTTCCTTCAGCCCCAGCAGGTGGCACATTTGATGACCTATTGACCTTGAAAAAGTGCTGCAGCTGCTCAATCACACCTGCGTAGACAAGCATTGGTCGAACGATAGAAAATAACTCATCAGCTCCACCTTTTTCAGTTGCAGGGCTTCCACTAGGACTTCCAGATTCTATTCTGACTGTGCTTGATGAAGTGGGTGATGCACGACTCGATGGACGGCCATGAGTGTGCTGCATGTAAGCATGGTATATTCCACGTTGCAAGAAGGAACGGCGGTGTTGCAACCATGATTCATAGGACTCTGAGAGAAGGGAATTCACCATCATAAATTGGACGGTTTCCTCGGTTCCTAGAGCAGGTTGTGCTACAGGAGTCGAAGGTCTGAAATCCAAAGAGGAAGATGCTATATATGATGACACAGCTTTTCCCATGCTACGGCGCTGGGATGGACTTCCCTGTTCAAGAAGGTGACGAGCCATTTGGATCATGAAAGGCAAAAATCGAGAATTGCTTTCCCTTCCACCACCTCTACATTCTGCACTGAATGATGCTCCTGTGGCAAACCGAGCTAGCATCTACAGAATAATAAGTAAAACCATTATAAGCATGAGCTCTGATTATGAATTGTTCATGATTTTTTTTTTCAAACTTGGATATACAGGATGAATATAAAACATAATGGAAGGGGAGAAGATAAATGATGGTTCCTTACCAGAACAATGTCATAGGTCAATAGCCGCAGCCGGCTTCCATCAGCACGTCCTAGAGCATTAAGGTTATCCCAATACTGGTCTACATAGCGGATATATTGCGCTAGTGGAACAGATGGCCCATTAACAGGAAATAAAGAATTGCAAAGAGATTCATTATTTCTGAGGGTAGCCCCCTCCCACTCTTTCTTTGGATTCTTCAGAGCTGCATCTGCTCTTTTTGCCTCCTGATGACATTGGAAATGAATAATGTTAAAATAACTGACAGTGGTGTAAACACACTCCCCACGAGCACTTCCTGGACTGCCAACACCCAGGTTCACTCGTTTGCTGAAAGAGTAAACACCCAGCAAATCAGTGGGCCTCAAACTGTATCCCTCTCGACACACCATGCATGCCAATCCATCTTCTTCCTCCTCTACATCTTCCAGACCTTCCAGGATTGGTCTAGCAACAACAATTCGCTCACCACCATCTGAAGCCAGTTCTTGTCTCATGCCAAGTCCCTGTTAGAATTAACAAAAGAGAACACAAGGAGAACAATTAAATTGCAAGCAATGTTAGATTCTTTCATGTTATTATGACTAGCAATACAGGGAACACTGGTAATCTGCTGTAGATTTTGAGTCCCATTTTCCTTTTCTTTATAATGAAACACAGCCATCTGAAAAACAATACAACATAGCATAGCAGTTGGTGGGGCAGGACATTACCTGAAGCAACTCTTCTCTCTTCCTCAAAGCCCGGCGCCTCATTTCATCTCTAGTGGCATGGCGCAACTTACAGACCTTCTCCTCCAAGAATCCATATCCTTTTCCCTCCTTGTTAGATAATGTATCTAATAAGTTTTCAGCTCTCGCCCCAATCTCATTCTCTCCAGCAACTCCTTCCAGAGCATGAAGCAGTAGTAAGATCCCTCCCTCATCAATACTCCTTTGTGTAGCCAAGTGCCCCATTGACAATCCCCTCAGCATGGACAATATATGAGGGACAGATGGCAGTTTTAAACCCAATGACCATTCAGCACTAGATTTGAACCCAGCCTGGCCAGTAACTGCAAAACTGTCCCTAAGATGTCTAACGGCAACATCTAGGATACCTTTCTCAAGGATAATATCCTTTAGGCGCTCTCCACAGGAACTTGTCTTCAGTGATTCAGATACTCTAACAAAATTTTCCACAGTAAACCTCTGCTTGGCTGCTTTTTGAGCGATGTTCTCATCTTTTGGGTTTTCTTGATGCTGTTTCTGCAACAGGTCAAATTCCCTCCAGTCTTGTAAATTCGGGTTGAAATGCTGAATGAGGGCTTCCATTGCAGCAGGTTCACCATATGTCAGATAGGGCAAGATTCTTGCAACCATTTCTGTGTTCCTCTGCTGCTTGTTTGACTTTTTTAGTCCTGAAGGGTGGCACAATCTTTCAAGGAACATGTCAACTATTTTTTTGGCCTGTTCTCCTGTCCCGGTTTCCTCGCTAGAAACAGTAAGAGCACTCTGTGCAATATTAATATTATCACTCTCATTAGCCTCCAATGTCAAGCTCTCCACAATCAAAAGGATGCCTTCAGCTGGCTCCATGGCATCCACAGAGAAGGCACGCCTTGCTGTTTCAAGAAGAAGGCCCAAAGCTCCTAGCCTTAACAAAGCTCGTCTATTCTCTCGTATTTTGCAGCAATGCATTAGGAGATTAAGAACTGCGACCAATTGCTCCTGATTGGATTTGAAATCATCTCGCAAACGCTGTACAGTTAACTTTGAAGTCAGACATCTCAATAATGTTTGCTTGCGGAATCCTTGGGCACAACCCAATGAAAAGAAATTTGAATGAACTTTGTTAACTTTTGAACAAACTTTGTTAACTTTTATAATTAAAAGCCTATATACATTCCTTGAAACAACAAATAAAGAATGCAATCAAAGTCAGACTTGTATCAGATAATTATGGTCCGATTAAGAAAGATTATATCTTACATAATCATACATCCCTCGCATGTCTTTGCATGTCTTTGTATATCCACAATAATACAGAATAATAGTCGCATTGTAATTCAGCCAAACATTAAGACTTTAATTTTGACAAACAAACAATAAACAAGCAGCTAAAAACACGAGAATTTCAAGATCAGCATGAAAGTCATGTACTTTGATCCAGACCTGCTTGTAAATAGAAGCTGTTTGAAAAATTTGCGCCATGCACATCAGGAAAAAAAAAAAAAACTGATTAAAGACAGATATAGCAAGTCACATAACTTGATTTTACACCTACCTCATAAACTAGAAAAGCATACAAGGAATCAAAAGAAAAAACTTTTGAAATACTGAATTCATGCTTGAGTTCATCGTATGACAAAAGTCATCAACATCATTTCCCAAATGAAATTATTGGCGATGTTTTTCCCTATATAATAAAGCAACTAGCATTTCAGTAGTGGATTCATGCTGTTTAAAACCCCTGTTTTTTTTTCACCAGGTCGAACAGATAGAGTTCAAACTGTAGATGTTCCAGTCTATGGCACATTCATGCTCACCTTGATCATGCCCAACAGAATTTCGAGTCCACCACAATCTCGAACTGCACCTGCTATTGCAAACTCAACTTCTGGATCTTGAGATTCCTCTCTATCTTCCTCCAGTTCTTTAATCATAGGTTCAGTTGCTTCACCATCTAATCCCTATCAGATATACAAGAAAAAGGATGTGTTGATTATAATATCCACGAGATCAATGTCATAATACATACTAAACTTTTGTTCTCAGCAAGGACATAAGAACTCAATCAAAATAAGATGAGGAAGGGATTTCAAGGTTTCAATGCATCTTATCCTCAAATTCCTCATCATAGCACCAATTATGGGTCCAAGTGTTGGAGACATACTTGTTGGACCAATTTCAAGATACAAATTCCATAAGAAAAAACCATGCCAAGGCAAACCGCAGTTATCAATGACATAATGCAATGGTTGCTTATTATTTTCAATGGCACACCCTCGCATCTCTCATCAATAAATAAAATATCAAATATGAACAGTCATCAATCAAGATGGTATTAACAAACCTGAAGCCTATAAGTCACAGTCATGGGTGGGCAATCTCGGGCTGATGTAACAGCACTTGCAGATAACAAAGTAGAATTAGCCACGGCATTTGAAGATTGACTATTTGACTTCTTCCAAACTTGCTCATAAACTTGAGCAACGCTCAAATCAAGAGATATAATATTCCCAGCAACCAGCAACTCCATCGCATAGTCATCTTCAAGAAGGGCTAGCAGATCCAATTGGTTGCAAATTTTATTTTTAACATCACGCATCAGCGGACCAACTTCAGTGCTGGAATATGGATTCTTAGTCATGGATCCCCTGATGAACTCTTCTTGTGTGTGTGCCTTGTTTAGAACCAACAGATAAAGAGACTCTGGTTTCGAAGGGCATATCAAATTGCAAAGCTGCTCCAGGATAAACTGTACAAACAGAAGAAATTCAAATGGAAATGAGGATTTTTTACGACCCACACATATTAAACTGTATACTTGCAAATGAAGAAGAAATGGCAACTGATAATGGAGTATAATTAACTATATACTTGCAAAATAGTGATCAGTTACACCCTGGGATTGAAGTTATAAGTAACTGGATAAACAAATTATGCAAAGTGACAGAGCAGCACATATATGAGTCAACAAGACAAGGTAATGCAACTCATTAATCCATACCAAACAAGCTCGTCCTTTCCTCTCTTCTCCATGGATTTGCAGACCACAGATACAAGCGTGGATAAATTGTCGTTTATTTTCACTGCTTTCCAGAAGTAGACTGTCTAGAAGATCTTTCAGAAGGCGATTGCAATCACTGATCAACTTTGTCTTTTGCACTATCAAGCCACGGATGACTATAAGAGCCTCAAGGACATCAGACAGCAGATTATTTCGCATAAAACTGCCATCAAGATCAAATTATTTAAAAGCTAAAACAAACAGTATAATCACTGAATAGAATAGGCAAGCAAGCATTAATACCTGGATCTGATATTCGGAACCTCCAAAAATTTTCCAAGTAGTTCTATGAGCTTGTGGAGAATGAATCCCTGTGAAATGTCTATGTGCAAACTTCTTTCCAGAGATTCAACATTACCCACTTCTTGGGTTATCAATTTACAAATGCTAGTTAAACATCCACGCACAGTCAAGAACAGACGAGCATCTTCAGAATCGACCATCTTGAAAAGCAATTCAAAGTACTCTGCTGCACTTTCCCCAGCAGCAAGAGTAGCTGGTAGCAAAGCCATCAGTAGGTTTAACAGCCGGAATCGTCTTGAGGAACTCTGAGCACAAAGTAAATTAATGAGCATGCACATCTCTGATCGAATAGATTGTGAACAAGCACTCAGAACAAGTTCAGTCACCCAGGAACCCAGCTCAAACGCAAATAAACCCCCTTTAGAAGTCTTACTAGCACGGCGCTTCCACCTAAGGCCATATTTGAGTGCCAGATACTCATTTCTCTGGGTCCTAGATCTCTGGCCTAAGCCTTTAACTGCTTGAGACACCTTGTACTGCCTTCTGACAAAATCAAGATATGATGCTCCTTTTTCCCACTCTGAATAACTTAGTAACTGAATATCCTGAGTCTTTTTAGAAGCATCCCAATTTTTTTCTGTATGTTCTGGTGCAGACTTGTTACCACTCACAAACCCACTCAAAGATCCAGAACCACTTGCGTTATTTTCATCCTTCAGCTGTGCTGCAGAAACAGACTTACCCGTTCCTTGCTCTTTGTCTACAGTATCAGGTTTTGGAGGAGTACAAGCCTGAGATATAATTCTCAGACAAGGGAGAATAATATGCTCAGCTATTGCAGGATGCTTGGCACCTAATTTAATTGATGAAAATAACAGCTGGAAAACAACACGTAATCTTGATTCCCAAAATTCATCAGCCAGTGAACATACTTCTGAAAGCAATAGCAACTCTTCACGAGTAGCTAAGGCAATGTCCATGGAGCGATGATGTTCAAGACAGTACATGACTTTCTTCTGTATTAAACTATTTAATTCAGTTACTGCATTGATATCACCTTCAGAGAAAGCACAAAGTACAGCTCTAGCTTGGACACGAGCTGCTTTTGGACCTTGATGAATATTATTCTCAAACAACTCAGATAAGATGCCAGCTGTAACAAGTTGTTTCTTCAAATTAGGATGCTTTGATAGCACCTGTAATATCTCCAAACACTGTGTAACAAACGTAGTTGCGCAGCCATAGCAATTATTTGGAGACCTTGAAATCACAAACCTTGATGCTGCAACTGCACCATCAGATTGTTTTTGGTGCAGGTAACTCATCAAAACCCGACGAAGCCCCTGCAGTGTCTGAACACTTTTGCTGACAGAGTCAAAAGCAGCTTTGCATTTTTCACCATACAAGACACCTAGAAGAGCAATCTTACGATTTATCTTACATGACGGTCCAGGCAGAGATACCATCATCTGCTGAACAGAGTCCTTCTGTTGTGAATCCATTTCATTCTCACCAATGCTTGAAACAATCTTAAGGAGGGGCTTTTTGAAGCCCAGAAGTTGCTGGTATCTTCTGTGAGCATTTTCTGATTCTAATTCAATGGCTGCCAACCCCCTCTTCATATCGTCATCATTCTCCATGCTATCAAATGTAAAACTTGGCTTTGCCATGAAGTTGAACTCAAAACGACCATATTTGCTGTATCCACACTCATTGCACAAAAATGAATCCAAATTCTCATAATTTATGTTGCGACATTGCCTGCACTGATATGCATTTTCATGGCAATTGCCACAAATTCCATGCTTATCAGTGACAGGTCGACTACAACGTGGGCATTGCAGTGGTTCAAGGGATAAAGCCTGAAGATTTTCATAGAAAGAATCCAGTTCAATCATGAAGTTACAAGCAGTGATTGGAATGGGAAATTCCACTTTCAATTCAGTCTGGTTGAAAGCAAGATGACAGCTCTTTGCACGCTTCCACAGGGACCAATTATTTTTCAACTCCGACAAGTCAGCCACAGGCCGATTGTTGTAGTACAGGTTCAACACTTTCACTGATTTAGACTTGCGTGCATCGTGAACATTCATCGTCACAGTTTGGATGGTGTAGCTTCCAGTGCATTTAACTATGATACGATTATCAGTAAACTTCGTTTCAGATTTCAAGCTCTCCAGCTTCATTCTACTATATGGTACCTCAGGAGAACTGCAGGCAACACAAGGCTCACTCTCAAGATAGTAACCATCAAATTCTACCAGACCACTTAAAGTATTATATATGCGAGAATTTGGATGGTTAGCTATGAGCTCATTTTGTGAATGAAGTGTCTCAAAGATGCACCTAATGACATCAGGGGTTAAACATCGGTCAATAAGTACAGTGCTCTGTTGCTTTGAACTGTTGTCTGGGGCCTTCCCCAGCAACCAAGTGACCAGTTCAGTGAACTCAACAATGTTCTGACCATACATTGGCAAATTTTTCACCTTCTGCAAGAGGGCCATTAACATCGTTTCCTTGAATGGTTGTTTCCCATGATGCCATGCACCATAAAGAACTGACTTGGCCTCTGTACGCACAGAGCTTGAGTTCCATTCCAGTAAAAAGCAGTCAACAAATTGCCCCAAGACATCTCCACCCTTGTCAGAAAAGATATCTACAACTGCCTCCATATCCAAAAAGGACTTCTCCAGCCCAGACTCAGTTCCATCTTCACCCTTCTTCTTCTTCTTAGAATCCAGAGCCTGTGCCACTGATTTATTTGTACTTGTTCCAGAGTCCCCTGATTCAGCTTTCTGCAAGGGGTGGCTCATGTCTTTTCCTGAATAAAAGGCCAGATTTAACAGTTTGAGAGTCTGAATGACAAACTCTTCACCAAAATAGAACACTCCATTCATGAGAAATGATAGAACATCGCCATGCTTCAAACAGTACTTCTGCCAATTTCGAGGCCTTGCAGCAGCCACCTCAGCCATTGTAGACAAGCACTTCACAATTTTCACACTTCGCTCATAAGAGATGGGACTTTGAAGGCCACCAGATTTGTTTATGTGCTTGTAGAATTTTTTCACTTCACTTGAGAACTGCCATGAATCTCGAACACTGTAATAGTGGGTTTTGCTACCACACAGATGCAGAAAAAGCCTCCTTGCATATCTTCTCACAAATGCAGTATGAGGATTATTGATGTAATTGCAAAGGACATCTTGATATCCATCTAGCTTCAAATCCTTTGCAGATGATATCTTGTAAACCTTCTCCTTCTCACCAGTCTTGTCTTGTTTCTCTGGTCTAACCAAGGTGTACACCAATCGAAAAGCATTCTCCAATAATAGCCTGTGGTAGTCCATAAAAATATCACTACGGTGAGCTTTTGCATACGAATCCGAGAAGAATGGAGCGAAATTACCCGCTGGTAAATCTCTCCGCACTGTTAATAGAGCCCCACATCCAGAACTAGTGTTCACACCATGGGTGGCCTCAAAATTAGCAGTAGAGGACTTAAAAACATGAACCAGCTGCTGCAGTATGTCCATAAGATAATTAACAAAATTTTGGTTCCTGAGAGAACTGCAGGCTTGTAGCAGCTGAGATGCAAAGTCATTTTTCTCTTGACATTCCAAGGTATACTGAGAAGCAACAGAAGCCGCCTGCATAATGTTCTTATCATGAGTTTCTGTGTTTCCACTTGATTTCGGAACAGAGGCATCACTCCCAGGCTGGTGCCAGTTCCGGAGCATCAAGGTGAAGAACGTGAAGACAAGGATTGCAACCTCTCCAAAAGTGGAACGGGTTCTGGCAACAAAAGGTTTGTCGAGATCAATTTCATCCAAGAACCACCTAATTAGTTTCTCTAGATCTAAGGTCTCAGGCTTGGAGCTGTTCACAAAAGGTCCTCCAGCTGCAGATGACAATCTATAGAACAGTTGCATGACAGGGATTGCCCGAACACCAGAGGTTGTCTCCATCCATCCTTTCAGCTGCTCAAGAAATTCAGAAAGAAGCAAGGAATTCACAGCTCGTTTTGAAGCAGAAATTGAGACAGTATCAGTCACCGAAGCGGAAAAGTCTCCAGATTCATTGGGTTCTAAGACATGAATTGAAGGAGTGGAACTCTGCATGCTTACATCTGTAGTGGCTGGCAACAAGCTCGAGTCACTTGAATCATCAGTGGAAAAGTGTATTTCATTGCCATCTCCTCCCAAAGATTCCATTTCAATTGGAATAGCAGTCATAGGATGATCTCTAGAATGGGGTGGAGGAAGCCGATCTGCATCCCGAACCTGATAGCAATTCTCACACAAATCAAAATCAGGACAAACAGTGCAATGCCATCTTCGCCTGAGAATAGGCACAGTGGAACAGCCATCACAACAATATTGAACTGATGATGTAATAGAATCTTCTTCAATCATTACTTGTGCATTTCCCCCAGCTGTCTCAGCTGGTCCAGATGCAGAGACCATGCTATCCACAACATCATCTGTTGCTAACATAGTTTGCTTTGGGAATGGAACCTGGAGCAATCTTGATGATATAGCAAGGCTGGAAAAGCAAACAAAAAGATACACATGATGACTTGAATACCTGAGGAATAAAACTTAATAAAAAAATGGGCAAAAAAAAAACAAGAACTGCAACCTGCTGGAAGTTCGAACTGCTTCATTGGGGGAGAACAGAAGTTTCTTGAACAATAGGACGGCAGGGGCAACAGAGCGCCCTGTTGTGTCTTTTCCATGTAAAGCCAGACATTCAGCATAACAGTAAATGAGTTCTACAGAAGAGATAACAATGTTGTTCAGAGTTTGAGTGTCAGGCTGCTCCAAGTCCAAAATTCCCCAAAGAACTTGCATAAGCCCATCCACCACTTCAGAACCTACAACAGTTACAAAAAGCAAACGTAGTTTGTATCAATTTATAAATGTATAAGTGCGTACAATCACTACTATGTGCACACACAACCCACTCTCCTAGCCCATTGGAACAAGGCTTGAGGAACACTGCAAAGTAAATTTTCTGGGGATTGAAAGATCATGTGACACAAGAAGGCCCGTGGAATCTAGATATGAGAAAGCATTATTTTCATTGGCAGGGGTATGCAACTTGAACATTGAACCCCACCAATTACAACAATATACATGGAATTTGTAAAAAAATCCGTTGAGAACAAATACCAGGCTAACTAGGTTTGTCAAATAGCATGTAAAAGAACTGTTCTGTTACATGTATGACACTTCATAAATGTTAATGGTGCTTGGTAGAACGAATTTGGTATTGGTACAGCATCTGTATAAAGTGCAGTCTGAATCTAATTTATGACATCATGCTTTTGCATGGCTGCATGCCATGGGTTCAGACAGATATAAAAAAGGGGTTTGTGATACCATTCATCTCCAGAAAAAAGGCTAAATTTGATCGACGGTGCAATGCAATCTTAGATACAGCACGCATCTGAGCAGTGAACTCTTCAATAATCCATCCTCCAGTATTTCCTCCAACTCCTAATCTTGAAGAAAGAGCAGAGGTTGATTTCACCACCCCATGAAGCCGCATCGCATCCTTGACCTAATACCGACATATTTATATTCATGAGTACTTGGAGTGCACACACAAATAGAGGGAAAGGCATAAACAGTGTTACATGGAATAATCAAGTTATGAGATTACCTGGTAATATCTCTCTTTCTTGGGGAAAACAGCCTGCAAGACACAGCAAGCAGCGGCTTGCAACAACGGTTCTCTGTCACTTTCAAATATAGTTTCTAACAGCAACTTGCACTTGAGTTCACTAAGCTCCAGTTTTACTTCATCTTCTTGTGATCTACGCAGTGAATATATTCTTGATAAAAGCTTCAGACCATCTGATACAGCCTGCTCTTGAACAGAAGTAGACTGCAGCGACCGACACTTCTTTCCAGACCCTGCAAGCAATGAATTGGAGCCAAGCACACGAGCTTCCATGTCCAGCACTGCATCCATTTTCTCCTTCCATCCAAATTCATCTTTGGCTCGGCCATATACTTCAAGCGAGTCAATTCTAGGAAGTGCAGTGCCATTGAAGGTTGGCCCAACAGAGATCGTAAATTCTTCATCAGCAAGGAGTGATTCGGCAACAGTAAATGGTATATCATACCAGGATCGCATGCCCTCATCTAATTTAATTGCTCTCTGGAAAATGGTAATATCAGAGGGTATATGACTCGCTGATATATTCCCCACATACACCCGAAAGCCAACCATAACAATATCAGGGTTTGAATTGGATACAGATATCTGAAAAAACAAGGAGCATGTTATGAAAGAAAATGCCAATTATAAGATCTGAAAAAACTAAAGAAAAAAATTCAAAAGAAATAATGATTATAAATAATGAATTGTGAACTAGGATAAACAGCAGTGACATTGATCACCACTGACCTGCAAAAATAGTATGATACAGATGCCAAGCAGAAACTATAACAGAAAAAATACTTTAACAGCTGAAAACCAAGAAAAGTACAAGCTAATCTTAAGTCTGCACAAGTAACAGAATATGTAGATCCCCCTTTAGACTTGGAATATGCTTCTTTCAACAGAAACATCATTCTGAATAATCATATAAAGTAATATCAAGTTTCTCTTTTCCCTTGTTTGACAAGTGACATTCAGCATTATCGCACACACTTGCCGTTGTGTCAAGCAAAATGTCAAAACAAAAGTACACTTAGAAAAGGTGCTATTTGCCACCACTTGAAAAATTTGCTGTCCAAAATCCAATGCTAATTACAAAATATGAACACTAACACTATAATCTTGCCTTTAAAAGGCTAACTAGACTTACGATTGATAAAACCAATTCCCCATGTGCATCATTACCCAGCAAATTTTAGCACCATATTGTCCATTCCAATAAAAAAGAAAAAACCCACCAACATATCATCAAATCTTCCAACACTACTAAGTGGTTAAAAGCTGACTTTCAAATAATAGTCCAAACAAAAACATGATTTGGGGGAAACAAAAGAGAAAAATATAAGGACATAGGTATAAATATTTGGTGCCACTAAAACAGGTATGTAAAATCAATAACTCTAACTTCATGAGCAATACCTTAAATCCTGCAGGACTGGGGCTTTCTAAAAAGCCATCCTCTGAAGCCAAGGTGTGCTTGGCTGCTTCAGCATCACCATTTCTGATGGCATCACCACCCAATTTAACATCTGCTGTGATGCAGACTGTTTTCTCAAAGAAATCAAGGGGGAATTCTGGCTTCACACCAGCATAAGCTTTATTGAGAATACCAGAACCCAACTTTTTTACTTTCTCAGCTGTCACACTTGCAGTAGTATCAGCTCCTGCAGGGACATGTGAGTATATCTGAAGGCTTCCGTCATCATGTAATACAAGACAGTGAACTTTGTCTTTTGACAATGGCTTATAAGCAGTTAATCCAACTAAAAGCAAGGTTGATCCCACTGTATGCCGCATGTTCTGGGAATGTAGCTCATGAGGCCCCAAGGATACAGCAAGTGCAGCATTTGATTTCATGCTGGAGAAGCAAACAAATAATCCACTTCCAACAAGCAACTCTTTCCATCGATGCAGACCTGCTGGTGACTTCCTACCATCTTGTTCATCCTCATAAACAAAAGAGATTTCAGTTAGAGATGTTGCATCAGGGCTTAGCCGGCCCATCAAAGTAGTGCCATCTTGATAGGATAACATGAGTAACTTATATGTAGTAGAGAAGTACAAAGATGAGCCCTTTGCATTGATTTCCCTGTCCTGAATTGCAATAATTTCCTTCAATGGCGTGGCCCCAACATTACCCTCCACAGATAATTGCAGCCTGAACAAGTTCCCTTGTTCTGAGAGTACAATAAGAAACATCCTTCCCTGAGAAGCCATAATAAGGGTTGCATCCACAATCATCTCATTTGACAGTGTGAAATAGTGCACTGGACTTATGTTGTCCTGGGCTAGGTCATATATTTTAATAAACCTATTAGTTACCACCATTAATCTAACCTGAGAACCTGGAACCCAATCAACCCGCCTAATGTATGCACCTTGCAGAGCAAGTTCAATGGCAAGCCGGTCAGTTACTTCACCACGAGGATTCAAAGTGAGGACATGGCAATCTTCATATCCTGCCACAGCAAGATAATTCTCCGCCACTGAATTGAAAGCAAGATGTACAATTTCAAAGCGAACGACATTTCTTGAGAGAGGCTTGACATTAGTCTTATCTGCCGTTACTGGTGCAATGGTGGCTTGTCCAATTAATTGCCCAACATCAAATATAGCAACTTTGTCACCTTCTCCAACAGCAAGTCGACCTCGATTGTTGACACTGAGCAAAGATTTGAAAAGAGAACCACTAGCTAAATGTGATCTGAGTTCCTTGGCATTTGAATAATCAGCCTTTATTTTCAAGTCCAAAGACCCACTTTTATATGCCTTCTTCAACTGCAACAGTTCAACACCATATGAAAGCACCTTGTCTTTCCCTAAAATAACTTTTTTATCCACGGACAGATTTGGATCTCTTTTGCTGGTTATAGAAGACAACAATGAAGAGCAAATTTGAAGCACCTGACCTTCAACATCAACTTCTTCAAGTAACATTGGCATCCTATCCTGAAGCTCTCTCGGAATAGATAACCTGAGTGAATTATCTGCATCTATAGCTGCATCCTCATCTAGCTCAGAATCACTCTCTGGCAAATGATCTGCATCTGCGGTAAAGGGCAGAAAAGACTGAAAATTGCTTGTATTACGAATAGGTGCACTGTCACTTCCAGTGAATTTTCGAGCTTTCAAGCATTGACAGCTGCTGCCCCTAACACCACCAGCTCCACAGTCACAGAAAAAACGACTTGAGCGAGAATAAACAACACGATGACCACGGTGACAAACTTTTGCACAGACAGAACAACAGCCTTTTGATCCTGTCAGGTCACAAGTATAACAAAAATACCAGTGTTGTTCCATAAAATTGCTGCCACTGGATGTAAATGTACATACTTTAGAGGCAAGGGCCCTTTCACTGTTGGTATCCTCCTCCTCATCTTTGTCTATGCTAGCTACCTCACCATCAGATGTTCCATCATCTTCCTCATCATCTACAGAATTTGCATCACATTCAAGGGCCGAGGATCCCCCTTCTTGATTTGCAGAAAGAACCAAAGTGTCAGAATTCTTTCTTGATCCGAGTGATTTAAAAGCGACAGAACCTGCTCCAAGACTACCACTCAATACAGGCTTCCCCAAAGACTTCTCCAAACTGCTTGTAGTGGATCCAAAATCACTCAAGAGAGATCCAAGAAAGCCAAACAGAAATTTCAGTCCTGGAAGCAGATGTTCATCACCAGCAAGCTTCTCCATCAGCATTATGGTCCTCTTCAAAAGCAACTTCATTGAATATTCCCCTCTCGATAGTTGAACAACAAAATGGAAGTAGGACTTTGCAATATGAACATCAAATAGCAAAAATGCAGTATCAAGTGAAGCCAGCACTGCTTCAAATAAATGACTGTGTTCCATCAAATGTGCCTCAGAGGGTGAGGATACAAGAGAGAGAATAAAACTCATGGTTGTTTCTCTGAAAGAAACAGAATTCCCTTTTGCACTGTTGCCACCCTCCGAAGCTTCCACCACACAACCTAATAACCGCTTCTCCAACCATTTTGACAAATCATGCAAATCCATTCCAAAGAATTTTTCCCTTATCTTCTGTTTGAGATCTGGACAAAAATCTCCAGATAAGATATCAACAAAGAAACTAAGCACCTTCCCATTTACTGATTCAGAGCAACAATCATCCAGGGAATCAATCAGAACTAACAAATCACCACGTTGCAACCCACAGAAATCCTTGAGCATTTCAGGCATATCCTCTGCACCGAGATAAAACTTGAAGATGACAGATTTTATAGGATCTTTTTTAAGGCTATCTGCGGTATTGATGATCTTAGTAATAATCCATTCATAGATACTGCTGTCACTCACTCCTCTGCCATTGATTTCTCTTAAAAACCCTTCCATGTGCTTCATCAGAAACAGGTCAGTATAATCTGACAGTTCTGATCCAGTACCAAGGTTACGAACAATGTCTTCACATTTCCCTTGAAGGCTCTCAAAGATTCTATCGAACTTGACAGTCATCACTGAATCTAGAATCTGGCGCATTACCTCAGTCTCCAGGCTAACTTTTTCTCTCAGATCTTCTACTCTGAACAACTTATCTAGAAGGAAAATGATGCCTCTTATGCTGAGTGTACAAGAGAGAAAGACTGCACTTGGAGTTCGAAGATGAGAGGGAAAACCATGCAGCATACACTCCCAAAACACCTTACATTGAATACCTGGAGCCCTTTTGTCGACAACCACATCCAACTTTGATAGGAGATCAAAAACATAATCAAGATTGCAAAAACTGGTTCCATTCTTGAAGACTTCATCGTGCAGGCATTTGTCAAAGCTGGAATGTTTGAGAAGCAGGAGAGACGGGAAGCTTTTCACATCATGCTGGTCATTATCAATAATTGCAAGGAAAGCTTTCTGATAGGCCAGTAAATATCTGTTTAGCAAGGTTGATAACATCCTAACCAGCATTGAGACTTGGCCAGCTTCAATTAAGCAGGAAGTCAGACCTTCTGCAACAGCGACAAACTGATTGTCACTTGCAGTGTTTTCAATCCAGAATGGAGCCACTCCAGGGACTTTAATCTTCATGCAATATCTGCAGAGGCCAACATTGAACAAGGAAAGTACTAGAGACAACCACGACCCAGTTCTTAAAAAATCCCATCCTAGTTCCTTGATGTCCTCGGGTATGTTCAAGGCACAGATTTCGTGCAGAACACCAACTATAGCATCTGTAAGGTTTGAACCCTTGCCAATATTATTGCTATGGCCCAAAAGTGAGCGACTGAAGCAAAAGAAATATGCCATATTAGATATGTCCTGAGCTAAAGGCTCACTCCCAAGTGAAAGTTGATCGTCTGCTGCAGAACTCATGGCAGGAATATCTGAGCAAAGTGAGAAAATGTATCTTTCAATTATAAGGTCTTCTACAGATGAAGCTTTTTTACCTTTCCAGAATCCCAGAATCCATGAGAAGGTGGCATATATATCATTCCAACTCAAGCATAAGGATTCAATGGCCAGTTCATCTCTGCAAAGTGAAGGAGGAAGAGCAGAAATGTCAACCAATTGATTGATCAAGGTACTGACAAAAGGCTCTTCCTCAGCACATGCACCCAATAAATTCTTCATGGCAATCGACACCCAAGACAACAACTGATCATTAACCCTATTTGGCAGAAGTGAACCACAAATTGGTGCTTCCCTCAACTTTGAACGCAAATCAAGAAGAAATGATGAAGGGCAATTACGTGGATAAAACATCATATGGTGAAGCAGCAAGATCAACCTTGAAACAAGTAGAGCCCAACATGACAATTGTGTGCTACTAAAACCCACAGATGGAGCATCAACTGCTTGAAGGGAAGAAAATATTAAGTTTGCATGGGCTGCCTTTTCCCCTGTGGACGATAAGTGGAATGCCATTAGAAGAATCTCAACATGAAACACCGATGGAAGATTCGCAATGAGTTCCTTAAAGCAAGGACATTTTGAACCAACAACTTTTGCCTTGTCAACAATGAAACCTGCAAAGCCTTCATAAAGTTTGGTTCTCAACTGGCTACCAACCACACCCACTCTGGAGAAAAGAGTGTGAGCTAGTAAGGTGAGGGTCTGATCATTGTAAGCAAATCCATCATTTTCAACTTTCAGAATTTGCTCAACAAGGTACTCTTCAAGAGAATCAGACAAAGCATGGTGAGTAAGAAGATTCCGCAACAGTTCAAAGCAAAGTTCATGGATGTGCCTAGTTTTTCTCTGTTCATGCAAATGAGCACAACTGTCAGAAGAAGCATCTTCCAAAAAACAACAGCCCTGACAGTTGAGTATAGAAAGCAATGTATCAATATGGTTCTCTTGTAGCCTTTTGCACCCATCCTCAAAAATAGAAGGAGACCATTCATGAAAAAAAACAGAATCCTTAAGAAAGCTCAATGTTTCAGTAGCAGCTTGCATTGGCAGATTGCAATTGCTGGAGAAAGAGTTGATGGCTACTACTGGTTGCTCATACCCATCCACGGATCCCACCGACCGACCACCTTCAGAGAAAAGGTTCCCGAAAAGGGCTTCATCTTCATGGCAAACTGCATTTTCCAGTTCTGCGGAGCAATTAGCTTTTGAACAACTGGAGTGAGATCTCTCCACTTTTGGCCTTAATTTTACTCCTTCAGAGTGAAGAAAAGAAATCAGATCCATCAAATTGTCCATCCACTGAGTTGATGGAGAAAATATAATTCTCAATAATTCATCGGCTGTGAACCTTTTAAGCAAAGGGACACGCTCAAAATGAGCAAGGCATGAAGGGCAATCATGTAGAAATTCAGCAGAGCTACCAACAAGATCTGTGTCAAACTCCTTCAAATCAAGAGCCTGATGTGCTTGTCTCTTGATATCCAGAATAAGATTTATTACATAAAGGACAGTTCGAGGAAAGTATACCAGAGGAGGCTTTATATTAGTAGCAGATTTGTCGTCTCTCCATATAGAAGAATCCAAGTTGTCCAATATAGAAGCAACCACACATGCTTGGATATTCTGAAAAGCACTGGTGTTGCAGAAAATAACTTGGACCACATGAAGAAACTCTTCCAACAGAGACAGGATAATACTCTCCAAATTACCCTCAACAGCCGTGTGACTATTTACAAAGTCAAATTGAAGTCTAAACAATTTAGGGAATGCATCAGCACATGAAGCAGCCTCCTGTAACATTGAAGCATCATATTCAATGTAAGGGACGTCCTTTATCAAATTTCTGAGCAGCTTCAATATCCTCAAACCAACGGATAGTCTGTTGCAGAAATCTGGACCTGCAATTTTTTCACCAGGCATATCAGGCAACTCTATCAGTTTGTGACAGCATGACATTAGACGTCGGACGCAATCCACATGAACAACAGCCCAGTGCTGAGACAGGAAGATCAAATTGTTCAAATCTTTGTCATGCCCGCTAATCCCAGAAGCCTGCCACTCAGGCTGAATGCACTCAGATTTTAATTTCATTAACAGCCGGTCCACTGGTTTCTCCCCAATTGAGCAACCAACTCCTTCTCAAACAGAGAAAACAGCAAAAGAGAGCTTGTCTTCAGTACAAAATCAAAGCATCAGACAAAATCAATATATATATATATATATAACTGCATTGAGCTCAGAATACCTTGAAGACTACATTTTATGTGATCATCTAACTCAATACCACAACAATCACCAGAAACCATCGGCAATTCCAGAATGCTATTCTCAGAGCAAGACTGCAATGTATTTGTGACTTTATCTACTCCATCAACCAATGCCAACTCCATAAGCACAGCCATATTGTTCTGGAAAAGACAAATCAACCAAACATCAGTTAAAGAGCTTATATGTAATAAAGGTAATGGAATCCCAAAAGCACAACAAATCAAGAGGAGGGCAGGAAGGCTGGAGCACACACAAAACCACTACCTGAAAAAGAAAGAAAAACAAACAACACAACATCCAAACAAATTATCTAAAAGAGATGATACTGAGTGTTGTAGCTAAATATCACTACAGTATCAATAGTCATTCTAAATGTATATCTGAAGTACACGTGAGAAAGAAAGTAAAAACAAAAATAAATCTATATCTTCAAGGACTCAACCAAAATGGGCAAGATGATTCTCCACCCAATTCACCTGAGTACAAAATGACAGGGATACAATATCCTATCCTTTGATAATAGGAAATTTTTATATGTTTATGAAAATGCTAAAGGACACAAAGTTAGTACAGAGAATAAATCATCCTACTAAATAAAGCAACAAAACAGAAAATATTTAGAAGTGCACCTCCATTTCCTTTGAATATCACCCAAGAATTCCCCACCACCACCACCACCACCACCACCACCGGAAGTGTGGCATGACAGGGATGCAAGGAGAACTATTGCTTGCCAAAAGGAATTCTAGGAATAACCAGTTCAATATCTCTGTTTTTCTTGATTTCTTTTTTGCAAAGTTTTTTTATATATATTCCCTATGAACTAGGTCTGGATCACCATAGCATTAATTATTGCAGGACTTTTTCTTACACGGCATTAAAGACAATCCTTAAACCTTTGGCAAACAACTATAGTAAATTTAAAGCATTAGATTTCATGTCTATCTCCTTTGGAGCATAGATCGACCTGAACGCTGATCCATTCTCACACCTTGCATAGTGCTTGCAAGAATCATGACATGGAAAGCATCTCAACAAATTAAGCTCAACTAGTAGGCCACGGTTTGGTTCCATAATGTTCCCACCAAGACAAGGTTCTACAAAACCCAAACAACAGGGTTTTGTTGGTTAGCCTGAAGTTGTATGGAAAACATACAGCAAGAAGCGTATGGATATTGTTCCAAAGAATATTCCTACGGGTAAATATGGAGAGTTGTTAAATTCTGACTTCTCACTTTATTTCAGAATGAATTCTTGAATATATACAGCATCTACAGATCTATATTAGGACAGCTATTAACTACATATAAATAGGTATTATTGCCAGGTTCTGATTTATAGGAAAGGATATCTGACTTTCTATTTTTACACCCTACAAATCAGCTTCAAATCTGCCTTAATTACTTCAGAATCTTCAACAGTAAATTATGTGTTTTCTTCTAGAGACTGATGCATTGGGGCACAAGGTTCTCCAAAGCTATGTGCAATCTTCAGCTGAATAGCTAAGAAGCCAAGCTTGGATCTTCTGCCACTAATGCAATTCCTTGGAAATTCATAATGCTGATTTCCTCATTTTCCCCTTCAATAAAATAAAACCTTGGTAATGTATCTTTGATCCATTTTTTGCATTGACATTTGAAGGGGTGGGGATTGGTTCCTTGGCTTTATGATATGGATGGATTTTAGCTCTTGAAGTTTCAATTTCTTTCAGAACCTAAATGAGGGGGAAATACACTATACCTTCTACCTCTTTAGATGCTAACATTTTCTCACATGTTGACGTGGGGCAGTTTCTTCATTATTCCTGGCATAATAATGTTTATTTTATCATTTCCTTAATTGTTAAGATTTTCTAAGTTTTGAAGAATTTGATAAGAGTCCAAGACATAGTTTAGCAAAACAAGCATAATTTTTAATCCGACCATTAGATCAAGCTAAAATTTTGAGAGAAAATTCTGAAGGCCCTATTCTCTTATGAGTTAAATTTCATGATGATCAAAGATCAACAAGGCCTAGAAGTTATTGTTTGGGACTTGTTATATTTTCCTAGTTGATTTAGGATTTTTTACATAGTTAGATTAGAAATCTTTTATTATTTTTCCAACTTTGTTTAGAACTTTTTATTAGTATATAAACAGCCTAGATGAATAAAATAAACCTTTCAGAGTTTCTCTACAATTTTCTCTACAGTGTTAGGGTTGTAAACTTAGAGCTTGAAAACCCTAGTTTTATCCACGCTATAAGCAGTGTCAGTTGGTATCAGAGTAGATTAGCCTCTTTGATGGACCATTCCACCGGCTAATGATCTGATTTGGAAGGGTTTGGCCTTCAAGCCATAATGGATCTAATTTGGCTAATGGGAGACGCAAACAGGAATCGCGAAGTGGGGGGGACGTGCCTGGAGACTTATCTTGAGGTCGTCCCAACCCTAGACCTATTCCTAAAAAAAATACAAAGTTGTAGACAACCACTTGTCTATGTGATGGATTTTGGTAAACGAAAAATTACAAAGTTATCAATCACATTGAAGATCACGTGGTCAAGGAGGGAGCTGAAAAACAATTTCAGTCTTATAACGTCAAGTTGAAGAATACATTGTTCTTTCAAACATGGATAAAGATCTTGCAATCAACAACATGGAGGACACTGTAATTTCTTAGTTAACAAGTGCTTAATGAACTTGTGCAAAATCTAGCAATGATAATCCCTGGATTTTTAACTCTTGCCATGCGCAGTGAGGAGACTTGCATTCAAATAGTCCTCTCTTTCTACACTGTCTTTCCAATGAACTAAAACACATGGAACAAACTCTTTTGGATTTTGCTAAGACTCATATGTTGTCACGTGAAAGGTTAGAGAGTTCGGTTTATGTACTCAATAGGTTTCAAGCGAGGCGAGAATAAAAAAAATCTTAAGTATATATTATATCTTACGTAGTTAGAGTATTTGAATGGAGCAAAATTCACCAAATCCTCAAAATTTGCATCCTATCAAAACAATTGTTGTGAGATGCCAGTTCTCGCATTTCTTAAAATGTCTTGCTTCCTAGGTTTCAAGGAGTGTCAATAATGGATTTTTAATGGGAATGGCATTTGAACTTTTCATTTCTTTCATGAGATTGAGAATCCATAATCCTTCAATTTCTAATTGTTATTCCCCTTCCTAATACTTCTTCTGCTTATATCCATCCAAATATTATATATTTCCAATAATAAGTGAGGCCTTTCAACATCACCTCTTCTTTCTCCACAAGGCAACTTAGTTTTATGATTGGTTTTTCTTCAAAAAAAATTTCCCTTGAGACAACAATATATCCTACATTGGATTGAGTAATTCTTTAAACTGGGTGCGGTGCAGGTTTTTGGGACTTCCTATTTTTTTTACTATTTCTTAAACCAATCACTCTTCGAATGGAATAGAATTTCTTCCTCGTTACTTCAAAGATTATTGACCAGCATCTCTCTTTCCATGTGAGACCTAAACAACAATTAACTTCGAATGAAGAATTTAGTTTCTCTTCTTATTGATGTCCTCTAAATACAAAATTATTTAGTACAATAAGCAGTTAGCGAAACAGATTTTTTTACTTTATCTTTGGGATTTTAGCAAGCTATATATAAATTTTGTAAACCATATTGATTAAGCGCTTGGTTGAGTTCTTTTGGCATTCCTGGGTTTTTTCAAACTTGGGTTTTGAAAATAAATTGGTTAAAAGAGACGTTCTTTCACCTGGTTAATACCCCACCACCCAAAAAAAAAGACAAGAATCATAAACCATGGTTCAAGTTCAATAACATTTTATTCCAATTAATATATAACATAAAGTTAATCGCTTCAGCTTGTGATCAAACACACCAGTAAATACCAATAACTTCCAAACTAGGCAACAAAGAGTAGCAACATGCACCATGCACTATTCAAAGTCAGGAAAGAGAGATTATGAAATGCCAGAGCTAAGAAGCCTTTTTTTAGATATATAAATACATTTCCCTATTTGCTTACAGCAACCACATTGATATATTAAACGACTAAGCCCTCGAGCAAGAACAAGATAACTTCCTCAAGATGCAGAAAGGGTATGCTGGAAGTCAAATTCCTACTTCACAAAGGACTATAAGGTCATTACAATATCATCCAAGAAAGATGATTGGATATGGATATTCCTTTTTAGTAATATGGTTCCATTTTTTGTTCACATAAAAGAACAACAGAAATAAACCAAACGCAATCAATGAAGGCACACAGCATAACTTGACGAAAATTCACATACCTGGATACTGAAATCATTGCCGCTGAACTCAGATTTCTCCAGATAACAAACAGCAAATTCCACCAATTGGTTCACAACAGCAACTACTATCGGCTCTGCTTGCTCTACTATTTATGCAAAAAAAAAATATTTAGAAAAAAATTAAAAAAAAAAAGAACTGAACAAGTTAACTACTAAACTGCTAATTAAAATTCAACCATACAAAAAAAAAAGCGAATTAAAAAATTATCAATAAATAAAAGAAAATCGAAATTATTAGCAAGTTAACTACTGAACTGCTAATTAAAATTCAACCATGCAGAAAAATGAATTAAAAGAAATTATCAATAAATAAAAGTGGAAATCGAGTAAAAAAGACAACCTGACAGAGATCTAGAAGACGAAACGATGGCGATACCGAGTGAAACGACAGATTGAATTTGCGACTCGGTCCATAATTGAAACCCTAACTTGCGTTCACTATTATTAGCATCATCATCGATCAGTGAAACGCCGCGTTTTAGAATCGAGTAGAATCGTTGGAGGGCTGACTTGATGGAAGTATCAGAACGGAGTTTTTGTAAGAAGAGATCGGTGGCAGAGAGTTTGTCTTCGAAGAGCGATTTGTGAAGGACTGACAAGTCGTCTGCTTCCATGATCAGAGAGTGAAGAAATTATGGGGATCACTGCATTAGAGAGAGAGAGAGAGAGAGAGAGAGAGAGTGAGAGCGAGAGAGTTTGCGTTTGGGATGTTTGGAGAAGAGGAAAGCGGAAAGAAAGAGTGAGGTTTATAACTTTGTGAGGAGACAGAGAGTGAGGAAATGGGTTTTGTAAAAGGCTGTGTGTGGGTGGAATCTTTTTAGTTTTTATTATTATTTATTTTTTAATTTTATAAATGCTGTTAAATGCTTCTTATTGGGTTGAGGGATTTCTTACTCAGCAAGAAAAAAGTTATTCTTTTGTACGATACTTTCTCTTTCTTACTTTTGGAATTTTTTTAAAGCAATAGTTTGAGGTTCCAAATCTAGAGAGGACGTAAGAAAATAATTTTATTTTTGTAAATATATAGAATATGATGGGGATAAATTAAAAAAAAAACCTTAAACATACCTTAATTAAAATCCAAGAAAAAACTCGTGACTATTTTTATTTATTTTTGTGATTTAATTGTAAAGGAAGGTGATTACTACATTCAAATAACTCTTGGGATTTTCTTTTGTAATTTTTTATAGAATTTATATGAATTTTACTTCTTATATAATTTAATATCAAGTAATTAAAACAGTATATATATATATACACACACACCAACAAATATTGCTGTTCATTTATCACGGGAAGGAAAATAGTGGTAAATCATTTTTTACAATATTTTTTATATATAATATTAGGGGGGTGAACATGATTACAAGATTACACAGCATTATATAACATTATAAATGGGTCAGAAATAAATTTATCAAAAACAATTGCAAGAAAAAAATAGTAGAATTACAAGAGGGGTTACTCCAAAATCCAAACAATGTTAGTAGTTTGGTTCCAGTCAAGAACCGTAGTCTAGTACCTCATTCAAAACAGACTAAATTTCACTTTTCAGAAACATTTTAATCGTTTAGTTACCAAGTTCATGTTGCAATTCAATGGTTAACATATGTTGATTAAGGGTTTGTATGGGAATGTGGTGTAAATTGTGTTTTTTCATATTTAAATTTTTTTGTTTTGCTTAAACTGATAAAAAAATTATATTTTTATATCGTTTTAATATATTAATATTAAAAATAAATTTAAAAAAATAAATTTTATTTTAATATATTTTAAATAAAAAATATTTTAAATTGTTATTATAATCTCAAACACACCATGACAACAAGACAAGGTTGTAAATTCATCCATATTTGAATAACGATCATTTTCATTACATGGACGAGTGAACCAAGATAATATATTGTTTTATATTCTTGATTGGCAAATATGTGTTAGATGAGGAGGTTGTTTGGAAATATAATTGTGATTGTTTTTAAATCGAAATATATTAAAATAATATTCTTTTTATTTTTAAAAAATTATTTAAATTAGCATATCAAAACTATTTAGAACATAAAAAAAAATTTATTTTTTAAATTAATTTTTTAAAAACATACGCATTTCTAAACGCTGTTGAGTCAATTTTCAAACCAAATTTTTTTAAATTTAATGAACAGATAAATTGTGGTCTGTTTCTTCTTTTTTTTCAACAACCAAAAGGACCGTATGTGGGGCTCTCTTGGACTCATATGTCTAGACTTTTCTAACGAGCCATGGTTTTTTTTGCCCTCTGTTTTGATTTTTTGTATTTTAAAAAAAATCATAGATTTTTATTTTTTTAGGGTTTTTTTTTCAATTTTATTTTTTTATTTAAAAATTTTATTTAATTTTATAATTTATTATTGAGTTAATGGTAAATTAATTTTTATACTTTTTATCATGTGATAAGAAAAATTAATAATTTTTTTTATATTTTTTTAATTTCATCACTTAATATAAAATTTTTATATCATCTGGGTTTTTAGATTTTTTTTCATGTTATCTTTTATGTTTTTTATTTTCCTTCTTTAACGTGGGGTTTTTATATATTTTTATCTTTAGGTGTTGGGTTGATTTTTTTTTAACTTACTTATCGAATAAAATCATATTAAAATAATTCTCACATAATTTAATTTAAAACCCGAGCATAATAAACAATCAAGAAAAAAAAAATTAAATCATTGTACTGAATTTCCATGCTAAAAAGTTTCAACAATCCAGATATTATTGTTTTACATTTAAAAAAAAATAATTGAGACAAGTCTTCAATACGGCATTTTACATCGATCAATTCAACTTAGTTGACTTTTTTTGTTACTTGACTTAAGATCTCGAGTGTTCGATAGAGAGAAATTACACCTAATATTGTCGCCTCTATAGTACAATCTTCTAAAGCTAAATGTAACTCTATGCAATTTTTCTTTCTTTTTTTTCCTTGAAAAAAATGAGAATAACTTGTCATGTTGTTAGGAAGATGACTGCAATTTATGACAGACTTAAGAATTCATAAATCCTAAAAATTTGATATTTTCTTGCTAATCCTAAAGCTGAAAGTATATTCCATCGACATAGCTGGTATGCCTTTTCTTTTACAAAGGAGGAGTTAATATTGGAGCATGCTTCTTCCTCTCATAATGACAGAGTTTACAATGGCTAACTTGATCAAGATATGTATATTCCACCGACATGGTGTTCGTTCACTTAAAAAAATAACAGGAAAACATGACATGTTATCTATTTTTTTTATTATTATTACTGTGAATGTTCGAGCTAGTCTATATGTATTTTAACTAATCCCATGACTCTTAAAGTTAACGATCATGTAAATCTCCAGTAGTTTTGAGAGAACTTAAACTCGTGATCATTAAAAAATAAATCCAAAATCTAACTAGTTAAGCTACCACTCGAGATTTCGTACTACCCACTTTTAAAAGAAGAAAAGGATGCACAAGGGCATGCCATCAATGTAAGGTTTCACAAGCCCATTTTAACAACCCATACGCTGTTATCCTTTTAATTTTTTTTATTAAATTAGAATTTTTTTTTAAATAGATTTATTAAAATGATATATTTCAAATAATATTAGTGTCTTTTATAATATTATTAACCATTATATGCGAGCTTATGCAAAATTTTCTAAAAACTTTACTCATATCATTGAATGTGATTGAGATATCTATCTTTTCTTATTTTTTTATGATTAAAGTTTTATATAATTTCTTTCAAGTTTATTATTTTTATATTTGTTAATATATCTGGGTTAAAATTATCAATTTATTATTTATATATTTTTTATTATAGAAACTTGCTTTTAAGATTATGATAAGTTTTTATTTAAAAGAAATACTTTTGATAAAAAAATGTTTTGGTAAAAAAAAGAACACTTTAATAAGGAAAATGGTGTGTATATATATTATCATTATTTCAAATTGTTAATTTTTTTGGACATTTATTTTAATTTATTTTAGTTTTATTTCAATAAACAACATAGCTAAAAAAGATTTTTTTTCCGTTAAAGAAGTACATTAATATGAAAAGAAGAATTTATACTAAAAATAACAATTTCTACTGGATTTAAATTATTACTTTTCTTATAAAAAAAATATTCTTATTAACATATAATTAAATAAAAAAAATGAAAGACATTATAATAAAGAGATTAATTATCTTGCATTTATCTTTTGCTCTTTAAAAGAGGTATAAGCTCATTATTTTAGTATTTAGTTTGCCTCAATAACTTTTTAACTATTTATTAATTCATATATTATTCAATTTATTTTATTAAACATAGACATTAATATGCTCACATTCTTCTCTAAAAATTCTAGAAGGATAGCACTTAGCTAATTAGATGCAATCTAATTAAATCTTAATTTGGTGATGTGTGCCATACAACAAGGATTATTTACTAAAAACATGTATTTTTGGTCCTATTTATTTTATAAATCTAATAATTCACTCAAAATTATTTGAAGAATATTCTATATTTATATTTCTCCAACCAAACAAACTTTTATCACCATTATCTTTATTTCCTTTTATTCTAAGATTTTTTTTTAATTCCAAAACAACAACTAAACACTATCCAAAAGTTGCCATTACAGCAGCTTTTAGAATGGATTCTTTTAAAATTCATTTTTGATTTTGATATTTTTTTTATATTTTTAGATTATTTTGATATGCTAATTTTAAAAAAAAATTATTTTATTATTTTTTTATATTTTTAGATCATTTTAATATACTAATTTAAAAAAAAAATTATTATAATATATTTCTAAACAAAAAAACCATTACCAGCCTACCAAAATCCCAAACAGGCCAGACCACATCAGAAGGTTGGATGTCATCATAGTCCAAAGACACATCGGAAAAGTACTTGATCGATCAATTCCAGAACGATGTTTCTGTTCAACAGTGAGTGGTAAGCGTGGCCAATACTCCACAAATCACCACCGCCCTTGAACTGCTGCATGAATCATGCAGCCCATTTTCCGGAAAGTTATACACAACAAAAAATTTATAAACAAAATAAAAAATAAAAGCATGCAGGTGCAGGTTTTCAATCTCTCCATCAAAAGCAGGCATGTTACCCATGATAAAATATTTCAACTACCCAATCAATCCAAAACTTGATCGCAAAAACAATAGTGAAATAAAAGGGGAACAGCAAAAGCTAAAATAATCTAAGAAAATTACTTTCGACTATAGCTTCTGTCCAAACTCCAATAGCTTGCTAGAAGAAGCTCATGACATTCTCTGTGCAGCCTCCTTGGCTAAGACTCTCTCCTTAGCTTTGGTCTTAGCCAGAGATTTGGAACCCATGATGCCACCACCCCATTTCTTTCTGTGCTCGTCAAATTTGTCGTTGAAGTTAGCCTGCAATTGGAGGGATCAAAAGTGGAAGATGAAAAGAAAGAAAATTTGAGAAATAGGTAACAAATTATAGGATATCAAATCAAAGAAAGAGCCACTT